>CM024247.1:3155818-4355818 GCA_013421045.1 Propylea japonica
GTACCGAATAGCAAGGACTCCGACCTACCCCCACGATGGGGACATGTTGTGATTGGTCGGAGTCCGTACGATGCCGTACCTGGTAACAAGCATTTGAACTTTTTGCAGTTATTACATCACAGTTACTGCACATTTACTGAACTTCACTGGTTGCGCACGAGTCACTTAATTTTGTTGCGCAGAAACTGTACAGCAACTGTACTTCAAATACTGAATTCTTTGAAATGCATTATTATCAATACAGAAACTGTGCAGTTTTAATACAACAATTTATGTGCTGCATTCAGGTGGCACTTGTAACGCAGTATCTGTACAGTTGCTGTATTTTGTGTTTGCTAGGGCCAGGGCTGTATTTAAAAATGTTTCAGAAGGATCCCTTTGCCCGCCGTATTGATTTAATTTAAGGTCGAGATTTATTACGTTCGTTCGGAAAAAACCACATTATACACTTTCTTACCAATATCCATTCAAAGAGTGATGTTTTTGAATACTTCGTTTTAGAGGGTGTTTTTAACATGGAATTTGTATTCAAGGCGCAATGTCTTGTACGAAATTCGTTGAACAGAGAACTTCTTTATACAGACGTTCGTTATAGGTTCCACTGTTTCAAAAACGAAAAAAAGGGCCAGTCCAGCATTTTTCGAAAAATGGTATTTAAATAATTGATAATTGTGCTACAGATGTACTGAGTTGTGCCATTCGAATTTTCTCGAAAGTCTTTCTCATTTCCCGAAAAATCGAGAGTTATGAAAAAAGGTATAGCCCAGCACGTTTTTTTCTCACAAACGAATGAAAAGATTTGAGCTACATTTGTGCTGCTTTGTGCCGTAAATATTTTCACCAAAATCTTTCGTGTTTTCCTGCAAACTACGAAAATAAAAAAAAGCATCCCAGCACTTTTGTTTTTTTTTCAGAGGAAACATGCTCAAAAGATTGTGCTACTCTCAGGCAAAGTTGTGCCGTTGTTATCTTCACGAATATCGCGCTAATTCACCCAAAAAATAAAGAAATTGGAAAAAAGCTAGCCCAGCACTTGTATTCTATTTGTGCCAATTTGTGCTGGTCATAGTCTCGGAAAAATCATCAGTTTTCTTTTTATCTGAAAGAAAATAAAAAAAAATCCGTAGGATAGAAGAAAAAACCATTATACCAGGCAACAGTGTAGGTAAGTGAAGTTGGCCCAGCACTTTTTGATTTTCGAAAAAAATTTTGTTGTGCTGAATTGTGCTAGGTGTGTGCTGCTTTATGCCGTTGCAAATTGTCTTTTATTTCATTCAGTTTGTGAGATATTCAACAGAATGTTAAGTGCGAATCAGCCTAGCATTTTGCGAAAAATTGGTTTCCAACAGTTGAAATGGATTATGGTATCTAAATGTTTTGAGTTGGGGCTTTCGAATTTCTCGAAAGTTGCTCTGAGTTGTAAGAATATATTCAAATCAACAAAAAAATATTCCAGAAATTATGTTTTTTTCTCTCCCGAAAATGTGAAAAAAAATGTGCTGTATTAGTCCTGACTCCTGTCAATATTCAAAAAACACTTGAATAAATCAGTCTACTCTAGGAAAATCGGTACACATGCCAACATAACATTGGCGACTTTGCCATTCGTGCAAACCGTCGAATTCCGTATGAACTTGCTCTGTTGCCATTATTATTTGAAGGTAGTTAAACTCATGACAATATTGTCGATAAAATAAACTCAAAAGATTCGAATGATTTGATGATGTTTTCCCGTAAAAATTTAATCGACTTTTGCTACAGCAAAGTCGACGAGATATTGGTGAATTTATTCCCGCCTCTTAGATGAAATTAACGGTCGCATAATTTTCTTGGAGAAAAAATTGTTTTTTACTTTTATGCATTCAAAAACCTGAAGGAAAATAGAACATTGTTACATCACCTCTATTAGTATACATATATTGAGTTAAATTTTCACATTAGTGTATCATTTTTATTTTCATGAAATGAGACAGTCATGAATCATAGCATAAAGAATGCGATGTATATGTTCTGAGGATTTGGGTTGACGGTTGTCAAACAACGGTGTGAAACACTATTGTCAAGTTGCCGTGTTTTCTGTATTTCCTAGAATGTACTTTTTTATTAAAGGAAAAGTCAGTTATTCTGATTAAAAATAAAAAACGATTAGCAAGAGTATACTTGCATCTTATATTATTAATCTCATCACGAGTAAGCAAAGTTATAACTTCGCTTTACTTTTCTTTTTGTCAGGAAACACCTCTACTTATCAAAAATGAAAATAGTTTTTTGTGCTTATGGCTAGTCGAAATTTCTATATTTGCTATATTCAAATTTTTTCTCAGTGTAAACGCTTCAATTCAAAGGACTCAAGTAAATAAGTTGACATAAATATACTGCGAGCACAAAGCAGAAAGTCAAAGTGGAAACCGTGAATCAAAGGAACTCTCAGTACAGACAGGACCCGTTCAAATTGAAAATAAGAAATTCAAATTGAGAAATTTTATTAGTTGAGATATGAAAAAGATTGTTTAGTTGAATACAAAAATAGTTTGTAAGATGAGAAGGAATTCAAAACATTGAATGGCTTTAGAAAAACCAAACAATAACATATCTAAATACTTTTAAACAAAGCGCTTTATATAAAACAAGGAGATCAATCAGTTCAAAAACAAAAAATAAGAAAGCCCTGAGCAGGTGCTTTAAAGCGCTCGTTCATTTGTGTACCTACCTCATAATATTGTAGAGGGACTTGAGATGATACTTCACTACATATTATAAAACAAAGTCGCTTTCTCTGTCCTTATGTCCCTTTGTATGCTTGAATCTTTGAAACTACGCAACGGATTTTGATGCGTTTTTTTAATAGATAGAGTGATTCAAGAGGAATATAAGTACCTTGATCCTCAAAATAAATTACACTCAAATAAGATATTTTTTTGTGTAAATATATAGTTTATATATAATATATTTTTTATTATCCCCATGGGAGTCAACATATAAAAGGTAGTAGCTATAATAATGCAGAAAAAAACCATGATAAGTAGTTATAGGATACATATAAATCTTATATATTTTACCAGTGTATAGATATACTAACTTGAGCTTAATACATTTTTGTTCCTGGAAATTTATCACCTTCCAAGATTTCTCATATGATTAATTATTGAAGAAAAATTAATGGAGTTATTTTCAATCCTCTAATGAAGTCACGGTAAAAAAAATATGCATACATCTACATAGTACTTCAGAAATGCAGAGTTATAAAATTCCATATAGGTATTTAGAACTATTCAATGATTTGAAAACCAAAAAATATTCAATAGGTATCCTCATTTTCCAGAAAAATTGTCATCGTTAAGAATATATTTTAAATTTATCAACAATTCACCTTATACTCGACATTTTCCTTGATTGAATTGGTATTATTTCAACACCTATTACCTACTTCCTTAAATTCTAGTCTTAAGTGAAATTTTCAAAAAGAATTTTTGAAAATATCAATGAATAAGGTTTATTTGAGCAAATATAGGTACATTACAGAAACATCATATAAAAATAAACAATAGGTTCTCGATAAGTGTAGAAACACATGTTTCGAGATGTATAAAAAAGAACAATAAGACACATAAATTAAGCAAATATTCCAAAATGACTTTAACGATTCACACACCTAGTAACATATCAGCTCTGTATTTCAACCAGATCAGCAGCTACCTTACGATGTAGGCTCATAATAAAAGACCTCAACTGCTTCTTGAACCGTGTCAACCCAGTTACAAGCTGAATCACACGAGGGATAGAATTATACAGCCTTGGGGCAATGTAGGAGAATGAGCGCTGTCCAAAATACTCTTGTACTTTTGGCAGGGTGAACATCTCTTTGAGTTTCATAAGAGTGGATATGCAAAAAGGTGAATTTTTCGCTACAGTGGTACTTCATGGTGATATTGAAGTAGTAAAGTTATAAAAGCTCTTCGTACTTCATTCCTGTGATAAGTGTGATCTATATCAGTTGTTAAGTTAGGTGAAATTAATCATTCGATCAATACCCTGAGATGTAAGAAGTGTGACAAATGTAGCATATGCTCAAATTAGGTACTCCATCAGTAAAATCAATTGACTTGTATCAAATCCATGTTTATATCAACAATGCTAGATGTAGGTACCTAAACATTACATGTCTCATTTAGGTAGTATGATATTCATTGTAGGTATAGACAACTGAAGTTTTCTTGCCTTATTATAATTTTATGCACAGATAAAAAACACAGCTGGTTTTCGAGTATATTCATCTTCTAACATTTCCTGGAAAAAAATTAAATTCGCTTTGTACCTAATAAGTTTGTTTTGTAAAATTCTTAGAATACCTACCTACTCTTATTGAAAATACATTATGTTTGACAAAAACTTGAAGAACTCCCAATGCATTTCATCATTCAATCATTTTCATATTATCATTAGTTTCCTCACATTCGTCATTATGATTATATTTATTTCAAATCGAAGATGAATTACAGAAATTCAAACTGAAAAATAAGGTTATGTGTTAAGAAATAAACATACATAGAATCGCATAACCAACTTAACCCATTTCCATCTGTTATCGCCGAGCGAAACTAGAAATATAAACACTATATGATTATCAACTTGGGGTAGTCATCTGTAAATTCTCAAAGTGCTAAATAAAGATGAAAAATAATTGCGCTAGGACCAGTCGGCCAATCACGATAGAGGGGCGTGGTCTTTCGGAGGAATGACTCTTCGGTCGAATGCATTTTCGGACGACTGACCCTTCTAATGACTGACTTTTCGTATGAGTGACCCGCACCGGCGTTTTGTAATAGGAACTTGCTCTTCGTCATAATCGGGAATTTTTATCAAGAACTCATCGCTACAGGGGTTCCACATCAATCCTGAAACTTTATCAGGGTTTTTTGACATTTTAATGATATAATTATCATCCCTGCCTGATCTTTGATCATTGAAAAATTTAGTAAATTCCGAGGAATTAGATTTCCATTTGTGAAGCATAAAATGTGCAGAACTACATAGAGATTCAAGTTGAATGAACATCTCATTTAACTCATCAACAGAGTTAGCGCCACAAATGAAATCGTCAATGTAACATTGTTCGATTATACAACGATAAGCTAAGGGAAATTCATTTTTATTTTTAAGTGCGAGTTCTTTGAGAGTACGAGTCGCTAGAAAAGGTGCTGCTCTGGTTCCGTAAGTAACAGTTGTGAGTTCAATGCATTGGAGGTTTTCAGATGGATGCTTTCTCCAAAGAATATTCTGTAAGTGTGTTTGACCAGGGTTAACCCTTATATTTCTGAACATTTTGGCAATATCTGTAGTGAAAACATAAATGAAAGTTCTGAAACGACAGAGAATATCGAATAGATCAGGCTGAACTTGATAACCTTTTAGCATGATGTCGTTAAGAGAAACTCCTGAAGTTGTCTTCATTGAGCCATTGAACACAACTCTGATCGAAACTTTATCCTCCCTCTGTTTCAGAATGCAATGATGGGGTAAAAAATTTTGATATCTTTCTGTTTCACTACATTTCTTCATTGGTACGTATCTTGCATGATTCAACTCAATGTATTCTTCAATAAAATCACTATATAGTTGAAATAGTTTTTTATCTTTCGCGAACCTAGCCTCTAAACTTTGAAAACGACGCTTTGCCAGTGTGAATGAATCTCCAAGCAATGATTCGTCCGTTTTGAGTTGCAAATTGACTTGAAAATAACCATCTCGCAATAGGGTAGTAGATTGCTTAAATATATTCTCGGCCATCTCATCATCGGGAGACAAGTTACTTTGGGGTACATCAACCTCTTCGGTTAACCAAAACTTGCGTAACGTTTCATCTAAGCTTGATTCTTCTAATGTTGAGTGATAAGCATGTAACTTATTGTTTTCGAGAGACTGAATATGAAAAGAGTGCGTAACTGGGCCCATAATTACCCATCCTAAACAGGTCCTTTGTAGAATAGGGGCATTTTTTCCTAACCTTATTATATCCACGCAAATCAAACTGTAATAAATATCGCATCCGAGCAATAAATGAATAGTCGAGGGTTCAAAAAATGTTGGATCTGCAAGTTTAATATTCGATGGTATATTAATTTTAGTGTGGTCCAACTTAACTTGAGGCAGTTTACAAGTAATCTCATTCAGAACATAGCAGTCAACGATAAATTCAGAAAGATTTGATTCATCAGTGAATGTGATCTTGGTTACTTGATTTATAGATGTATTGCAACTAGAAATACCTGCAACTTGTATATTTTGCTGTAAAGTTGGAAGCTTAAGCCTTTTGACAAAATTTTCAGTAATGAATGAACTCTGACTACCTGGATCCAATAGAGCTTTTACTTTAATTAACTCTCCGGATTGTGAAAATATATTGATACATACTGTAGCTAAAAGAATATGTGAATTTATTTGCGAAGATGTATTCAACGCTGTATTATTATCTTGTGATAATTCTACCTGTCGCGAGGTACTAGGAGACGAGAAATTATTATTTTGAGAAGTTGAATTTTGAGTGAGTTTGTTTTTATCAGGGCTACTTATTTGAGTATCCACATTGAAATTGTGCAAAAGCGTGTGATGATTCTTCCCACAGATAGTACATCCTCGTGAAGAGCAATTAGCAATTGAGTGTTTTGATCCTAAGCAATTGAAGCATAGTGATTTTTCCCTAACAATTTGATTTCTAGATTTTAGAGTTAAATTTTTGAATTTTATACATTTGTATATATTGTGATTTTTGAGGTTACAGTAGAGACATTGATTATCTGAAGTAACTTTATCTTGAGAGTTAACTCTAGTGTGATAAGAATATCGAGTGGGTTTAGCTTTAGATAGATTGGGAGATGGGGTGTTTAAATTTTCAAAAATAGTGCATCGTTTTTCTGAGAAGAGAAAAAATTCCTTTAAATTGGGTAGTTTAGTTTCATTTCTTTCCATTTCGAAAGCCTTTCTGGTGTTGAAATCTAATTTTTGAGAAAGAATGAATATAAGTATTAAATCCCATTTATCGATGGGAATTCCGAGATTTTTTAGAGATTCCAAGTGTTGTTTAATTCTAGTGATAAATTCTCTCATTTGATTTACCGAGAATTTCGACAGAGTGGGGGTTTCTAACATATACCTGAGGTGTGGATTTATGATCAAAAGTTTATTTTCATAGCGATCTTTGAGCGTATTTAATGCGATTATAAAATTTTCACCTGTTAACTGTAAATTATTAATTAAATTTAGGGGTTCATCTCGCAAAAATGATTTGAGATAAATAAATTTCTGAATGTCGCTTAGTGACTTATTTTCTATTATCAGAGTTGAGAACAGTTCTGAAAAAGACATCCAATTCGAAATATTTCCTGAAAATATTGGGATATTCAATTCAGGCAATTTAACAGAAATTTTACTTTCTGTCACATCTGAGCAACCAAGATTCAGAGTCCTTTTTGATGAGTTAGACTTTTCCATGATATGATCAATTACTGATAATAAATGGCAATATCGCTTTTCCATCTCCTCTCTGTCCTCACAATCTTCATAATCACTTGGATATTTAAATGTTAAATATTCAATTTCATCTTGAACCTTATTATAATCATTGAAAGCTTTCACTAACCAATCACGACGTACAGCATAATCCTTGATATCGTAAACATCCTTATCTATGTTTTTTGCAATAAACGTTTCTAAACGGGCGAAAACGTTTTTGTGAGCAGTTCTTTGCTTAGTAAAAGCTTCCATTTCGAAACAATTAATTTTAATTTAAATCAATGTGAGAAAATTTGAAACCTTGAAAATGTTGAAATTAACCTTTGAATAATATAAATGGTGATATCAATAGAAAATTAATTATTCAGATATAGATGTTGTGGACATACATGAATGAGAGAAGCAATACGATTAATCAAGAGCAGAAGAAAATATGCAAAATATGATAGCATATCAAAACTTATAAGAAAATTGATACATCTAACAAACATTAGTTCGAATTCTTTCAGTTCAAATTCTCCTTCCCAGAATGAAAATCAAAACAATCAAACCTGGTTCCTTCGGTTATTTTTTGCGTGGAGAAATCTTGATAAGGTGGCAGCTACACTCGGCGTTGCACCAGATGTTGGCCGTGAAGACGAAACAGCGGCAATTTTACCATAAATTGGATCTTGAAATTAACTGTTGAATTCCTGGGGCTGATTTTATTTCCAAATCTGTGGTCCAGAATCGATGTTCTTTGCGGTAGAGGGCTTCTGGGCTTCAAAATTTTCGAACTCCAGAGGTCAGAACAGATGTTCGCGGGTTTCGGCACCAAATCTTATGTTACGGATTTTCGTTTCCGCACATAAATAGCGTATTTCCTTTTAAAAACTTTAATTTCTTTCTCAGTTACAATAAACAACTGCAGACTTGAGAGAGATGGAAAAGATCTTTTTATCTTTACGCGAAGAGTTTTTATTTTGTGTGTGAATAACCTTTTTTTTAAATATCTTAGCTCGACGGAGAAATGTATGAGATTGGTAAATGTGTTCACTTTCAGCGCCTGCACTTGACAGGGAAAGTGGGGGTCAAGTGCATGCGCTGATTTGTTTGAATAAATCTTAATGAAATGAATTATAATAGTGAAATTCAAACAATCAGTTTACCTATAAAATGAGGTATAAATCATTCTGATCGGATGAACAGAGACCCATTTATTTTCATTAATAGATGAAAAAGTGTCATTTTCCATCACCTCCCAAGTCTATTCGATATATTTTCAAAACGGTAGGTTATTTAAAAAAGTGGTCAATGAGGCATTTGTAGAGAATCAATTCACCTATAAAATGAGGTATAAATCATTCTGATCGGATTAACAGAGACCGATTTATTTTCATTAATAGATGAAAAAATGTCATTTTTCATCTCCTCCCAAGTTTATTCGATATATTTTCAAAACAGTAGGTTATGGAAATAGTGGTCGATAGGGCATTTGTAGAGAATTAGTTTACCTATAAATTGAGGTATTATTCATTCTGATCGGATCAACAGAGACCGATTTATTTTCATTAATAGATGAAAAAATGTCATTTTCCATCTCCTACCAAGTTTATTCGATATATTTTCAATATGTTGTATTGTGTAAAATGTTTATTGTTTGTGTTCAATGATTTTCGATGAATTTTCACCACTATCACTTTCTCTAGCATTAATAAATCCTAGATCAGATATCTAAATGAAAGCATTTCTCAGTAAAATGATCTCTAGCATCACCATTTCGCACCAAAATACTGTTCTTGAATCTTCTGTAATCAATACCAATCAATAAATAAGCTTGTTTTTTTTTAGCCGATATATTTTCAAAACGGTAGGTTATGGAAAAAAAGGTCAATAGGGCGTTTGTAGAGAATTGAATTACCTATAATATGAGGTATCAGTCATTCTGATCGGATGAACAGAGACCGATTTATTTCCTTTAGTAGGTGAAAAAATGTCATTTTCCATCTCCTCCCAAGTTTATTCGATATATTTTCAAAACGGTAGGTTATGGAAAAAAGTGGTCAATAGGGCGTTTGTATAGAATTGAATTACCTTTACTATGAGGTATCATTCATTCTGATCGGATGAACAGAGACCGATTTATTTTCTTTAGTAGGTGAAAAAATGTCATTTTCCATCTCCTCCCAAGTTTATTCGATATATTTTCCAAACGGTAGGTTATGGAGAAAAGTGATCAATGAGGCGTTCGTAGAGAATTGAATTACCTATAAAATGAGGTATGAATCATTCTGATCGGATGAACAGAGACCAATTTATTTCCATTAATAGGTGAAAAAATGTCATTTTCCATCTCCTGCCAAGCTTATTCGATATATTTTCAAAACAGTAGGTTATGGAAAAAAGTGGTCTATAAGGCGTTTGTAGAGAATTGAATCCATACTAATATTATAAATGCGAAAGTAACTCTGTCTGTCTGTCTGTCTGTCTGTCTGTCTGTCTGTTACTCTTTCACGCCTAAACGGCTGAACGGATTTTGATGAAATTTGGTATGGTGATAGATGATAACCTAGAAATGGTAATAGGCTATAAATAATCACGCCGTCGTTCTTAGGGGGTAGTAGTAGTCAGATAACTAAATTGAGTCGAAATTTTTTCGGGGCAAAATTTTTCCGAGTCGAAATTCTTTCGGGGCAAAATTTTTCCGAGTCGAAATTCTTTCGGCGTAAAATTTTTATGAGTCGAAATTTTTTCGAGGCAAAATATTTTCGAGGCAAAATTTTCCTGTGTCAAAATTTTTCCAGGCAAAAATATCAAAATTTTTTCGGGGCAAAATTTTTCTCAGTCGAAATTTTTTCGGGGTTAAATTTTTCTGAGTCGAAATTATTTCGGGGGAAAAAATCTGAATTTTTTCGGGGCAAAATTTTGACCCGAAAAAGTCCGACTCAGAAAAATTTTCCACCGAATAAATTCTGACTTGCCAGAAAAAATGGCATATCAACGTATCCAATCAGATCAACAGAGACCGATTTATTCACAACGAAACATGAAAAAATGTATTTTTTCATCTGCTACCAAGTTTATTCAGAACATTTTGGAAAGGGTGGATTATAGAAGAAAGTGGTAAACAGGACGTTTGTAGAGATTCAATTCATATGAATAAATAAAATAAATATGTCTTAATCATCCATACTACCCATACTAATATTATAGATGCGAAAGTAACTCTGTCTGTCTGTCTGTTACTCTTTCACGCCTAAACGGCTGAACGGATTTTGATGAAATTTGGTATGGTGATAGATGATAACCTAGAAATGGTCATCCATACTAATACGTTATAAATGCGAAAGTAACTCTGTCTGTCTGTCTGTTACTCTTTCACGCCTAAACGGCTGAACGAATTTTGAAGAAATTTGGTATGGTGATAGATGATAACCTAGAAATGGTCATAGGCTATTAATAATCACGCCATCGTTCTTAGGGGGTAGGCAGTAGGCAGATAAATAAATTGAGTTAGTGATTTTTAGTCGTTTTTGTTGGGACTTTTGCTCTTTCACGTCTAAATGGCTGAACAGATTTTGATGAAATTTAGTAAGGTAATAGATGGTTACCTAAAAACGGATATAAGATCAAAATGATCACGTCATCGTACTTAGGTGGTAGGAAGTAGGCAAAAAACTGAATTGAGTTAGTGATTTTTTTATGTTTTTTGCTGGGAGTTTTGCTCTATCATGCCTAAACGGTTGAACGGATTTTGATGAAATTTAGTTAGGGGATAGATAGTGACCTAGAAAAGGATATGGGCTATTAATATTCATGCTATCGTACTAAAGGCGTAGGCAGTAGGCAGAAAACTAATTAAGTTAGTGATTTTTAATCGTTTGTTTTAAAAGTTCACCTCATTCACGCCTAAACATCTGAACGGATTTTTATGAGACTTGGTTAATATAAAGATAGGATCCTAGGCACGGATACAGGCTACTTTTTACGGCAGGAAAATATCTCATTCCCGCGGAAATCTAGCGTGATCGTGTCAAGAAGCGCATGACGCCATAGCTACTGAAATGATTATGATGTTTTTTTTAACTGAGTGTTACTAAGACTTCAAGTTAGTATTTGATCACAGGATCGGATGAACAGAGACCGATTCAATTTCATTAATAGATGAAAAAATGTCATTTTTCATCTCCTCCCAAGTTTATTCGATTTATTTTCAAAACGATAGGTTATGAAAAAGAGTGGTCAATACGGCGTTTGTAGAGAATTAATTAACCTATAAAATGAGGTATCAAACCAGAGAACGATTCCTTTCATTAAAAGGTGAAAAAATGTAATTTTCCATCTCCTCCAAAGTTTATTCGATATATTTTCGAAACGGTAGGTTATAGAAAAAAAGTGGTCAATAGGGCGTTTGTAGAGAATTAAGCACTACATAGTATAAAACAAAGTCGCTTTCTCTTTCCCTATGTCCCTTTGTATGCTTAAATCTTTGAAACTACACAACGGATTTTGATGCGTTTTTTTTAATAGATAGAGTTATTCGAGAAGAAGGTTTATATGTATTATAACATCCATTAAATAGTATAGAAGTACTGTTATTTTTGAGGTTTCTAATGTGATGTCCGTGCGAAGCCGGGGCGGGTCGCTAGTTACCTATAAAATGAGGTATCAGTCATTCTGATCGGATGAACAGCGACCGATTTATTTCTATTAGTAGGTGAAAAAATGTAATTTTCCATCTCCTCCCAAGTTTATTCGATATATTTTCAAAACGGTAGGTTATGGAAAAAAGTGGTCGACATAGCGTTTGTAGAGAAGTGAATTACCCCTAATATGAGGTATCAGTTATTCTGATCGGATGAACAGCGACCGATTTATTTCTATTAGTAGGTGAAAAAATGTCATTTTCCATCTCCTCCCAAGTTTATTCGATATATTTTCAAAACGGTAGGTTATGGAAAAAAGTGGTCGACATAGCGTTTGTAGAGAAGTGAATTACCCCTAATATGAGGTATCAGTCATTCTGATCGGATGAGCAGAGACCGATTTATTTCCTTTAGTAGGTGAAAAAATGTCATTTCCATCTCCTCCCAAGTTTATTCGATATATTTTCAAAACGGTAGGTTATGGAAAAAAGTGGTCAGAAAAGCGTTTGTAGAGAATTGAATTACCTAAGATATGAGGTATCAATCATTCTGATCGGATGGACAGAGAATGATTTATTTCCATTAGTAGGTGAAAAAATGTCATTTTTCATCTCCTCCCAAGTTTATTCGATATATTTTCAAAACGGTAGGTTATGGAAAAAAGTGGTCAATGGGGCGTTTGTAGAGAATTGAATAACCCATAATATAAGGTATGAATAATTCTGATCGGATGAACAGAGACCAATTTATTTCCATTAATAGGTGAAAAAATGTCATTTTCCATCTCCTGCCAAGCTTATTCGATATATTTTCAAAACGGCAGGTTATGGAGAAAAGTGGTCTATGAGGCGTTTGTAGAGAATAGAATTACCTATAAAATGAGGTATCAGTCATTCTGATCGGATGAACAGCGACCGATTTATCTCTATTAGTAGGTGAAAAAATGTCATTTTCCATCTCCTCCAAAGTTTATTCGATATATTTTCAAAACGGTAGGTTATAGAATAAAGTGGTCGACATAACGTTTGTAGAGAATTAAATTACCTTTAATATGAGGTATCAGTCATTCTGATCGGATGAACAGCGACCGATTTATTTCTATTAGTAGGTGAAAAAATGTCATTTTCCATCTCCTCCCAAGTTTATTCGATATATTTTCGAAACGGTAGGTTATGGAAAAAAGTGGTCGACATAGCGTTTGTAGAGAAGTGAATTACCCCTAATATGAGGTATCAGTCATTCTGATCGGATGAGCAGAGACCGATTTATTTCCTTTAGTAAGTGAAAAAATGTCATTTCCATCTCCTCCCAAGTTTATTCGATATATTTTCAAAACGGTAGGTTATGGAAAAAAGTGGTCAGAAAAGCGTTTGTAGAGAATTAATTTATCTATCAAATGAGGTATCAATCATTCTGATCAGATGAACAGAGACCGATTTATTTTCATTAATAGATGAAAAAATATCATTTTCCATCTCCTCCCAAGTTTATTCGATATATTTTCAAAACGGCGGGTTATGGAAAAAAGTAGTCACTAGGGCGTTTGTAGAGAATTAATTTACCTAGAAATTGACGTATTAATTATTCTGATCGGATGAACAGAGACCGAATTATTTTCATTGATAGATGAAAAAATGTCATTTTCCATCTCCTCCCAAGTTTATTCGATATATTTTCAAAACGATAGGTTATGGAAAAAAGTGGTCAATGGGGCGTTTGTAGAGAATTGAATAACCTATAATATGAGGTATCAATTGTTATATATCGACATATTTCGATATTATGTTTTATCTTTTTCTTACACATGTTCACTTTAGTTCAGTTCATATCAGGTAGCCGTTAGAGTGTATTCGATTATTTAGAAAATCTAATAAATAGATTGAAAATATTATTCTTTTATTATATCAAGTGACACAAGATACAACAATTTGGCGACGAGGATGTTGAAATGTTGACAATTGGTGTTTCATGGGTGTATCGATTAACAAAAAGTGAATTATTGGAACAATTACAAGCGTTAGGTGAAAAAGTGGACAACACGTGGAAAGTGGAATCTTTACGTGAGTGTTTGACAAACATCGCTAGAGAGAAAACCATTAGTGACTCCTGTTGGATAAACAAATTAACGAAATCATCCCTAAGAGAACATTTTTCTTCACTAGAAAGTGAATTTAATGAAAATTCCGAGTTGAAGGAATCACAAAAAGAAATATTGAAAATTGCGCAGACTTCTACTACGCAGGTCTCAGACATTAACCTTTACGAACCTAAGTGTTTTGTGTCACATAAAAGGAAAATGACTTCCAACTGTAAAATTGAATTTCAACTACATCAGGATGATTGGGAAACATTTATTGAACGTTTGGAACTTTATTTCATGGCAAATGATATCGACGAGAAGAAACAGGCAGCGGAATTGTTGACAAAAGTATGCAAAAATACGTATTCGTTAGTCAGGTCACTTGCTTTACCAGGAAAACCAAAAGACCTTCAATATGAAGAAATAATAAAGTTAGTTTCAAATCATCTACAACCCAAGCCATCTGAAATTTCTGAAAGAAATAAATTCAATTCAACAAAACAAGCTCCTAATGAACCTGTGAGTGATTTTGTTGTAAGATTAAAGCGATTGTCAATAAATTGTAATTTTGAAAATCTGGATACTTCACTTCGAGATCAATTCGTAAATGGTATCAGAGATTCAAATACTAAAGTGGAACTTTTTCGTCAAGAGAAATTGAATTTCACAGAAGCAGTTAAAAACGCAGTAGCACGGGAATCTGCAGAAAAAGACGCTGTGCGCAACTCTTCACCGATGGGAGATGCTAGCACCGACGTGAATTTTCTTCGTCGTAATCGACAAAGACCGAAGAAGAAGTTTGAATTTGCCGAGGGAACAAGACAGAAACAAAACAGATGTCAAGGTGGTATCAAAACAACAACAAATGATTATCATTCAAATAAAAATGAGTTTTCTTGTTTTTGTTGCGGTCTTAAGAATAATCATTACGCAAACAAATGTAGGTATAGATTTCAAAAATGTACATTTTGTAATGTAAAAGGTCATTTAGTGAACGCTTGTTGGAAAAAAGTAAACAGTGGACGTAAGTTTGATGGAAATTCAAAATCTAATGAGAAAAATATTCATTCAATTCAAAATAAAAATGATGAAACTGAACATAACTGTGAAAGAAAATATAATTATGACTTTTTCAATATAAATTTCATAAACAAAAATGATGTAACTGCAGAGCCTATGTTTGTTGATTTAAAGTTAAATAATGTACCCTTCAAAATGTTAGTTGATACAGGCTCATACATTAGTGCTATATCTGAACATACGAAAAATTATATTTTTCCAGACGAAAATTAGTTAGGTCTGACTTAATTTTAATGACTTATGGAAAGCATAATTTGAAACCTTTAGGTATGTTGAATAATTTGAATTGTGATTTTAATGGTTTAATAATTAATAATTTAAAGTGCTATGTTTTACCAGGGTCAGGTCCGTCTTTGATAGGTAGATGTTGGTTAAAAAAATTTGATTTATGGCCCTTGAACATTTCTAAAAATGATAATACTTCATTTCTATATTTTAATCATGATTCTGTGATGATGACTATGAAAGAAAAATTTCCAATACTGTTTTCAGAAGGTCAAGGTAAATTTACAGGAAAAAATATTGAATTAAAATTTAAGGAAGGAACTAAACCAGTTCAATTAAAGCCTTACAGGGTTCCATTTGCTTTAAAATCCAAAATATCAGATGAAATTGAGCGTTTGATAAGTTTAGATAATCTTGAACCAGTAACTGTGAGTGAATGGGCAACACCCATAGTTCCTGTATTGAAATCGAATGGTTGTGTACGTATTTGTGGAAATTTCAAACTAACTGTGAATCCGTCACTCGTTATTAAGAGAGCACCTGTGCCAACTAAAGAAGAAATTTTTGCTAATCTTCAAGGTGGTAAAAAGTGGTCACAAATTGACTTAGCACACGCTTTCATGCAATTTCCGGTTGATGAAAAATCACGTAATGCCTTAACAATTATTACAGAAGACGGTTTGTTTCGATATAAAAAACTTCCTGAGGGAATTTCATCGAGTCCAGGCGAATGTCAGGAAATAATTTCAGATATTTTGAAAGGAATTCCATTTGTTAAAGTTTATATAGATAACATATATTGCACCGGTAGAACTGATGAAGAACACTTAAATATTTTGACACAAGTTTTCGCTAGATTAGCAGAAGCCGGATTGAAAGTGAATGCTCAAAAATGTGATTTATTTCGAAATGAGTTGGAAATTCTGGGATACTTATTGAATGAAAAAGGGTTACATCCGTCTCCTAGTAAAACGAAAGCAATTCTTAATTTGCCACGTCCTGAAAATTCTAAGCAGTTAAAATCTTTTTTGGGATTAGTTAATTATTATGATTCTCATTTGAAGAATAGAGCACAAAATTTTAAATGCTTATATGATTTGTTGAATAAAAACACACCTTGGAATTGGTCAGAAGAATGCGAGGCTGCATTTCTTTGGGTTAAAAAGGAAATAACGTCTCCGAAAGTTTTAGCTTTATATAATCCCCAAGAAAAGTTAGTTTTGGCATGCGATGCTTCAGATTTCGGACTTTCAGCGATTTTATCACATAGGTATAAAGATGGTTCAGAACGACCTATTGCATTCGCTTCTAAAATAATTCCATTTAACGAACGTCATAGAGCGATCATCGATAAAGAAGCAGCAGCAATAATTTTTGGTTTCAGAAAATTTTATCAGTACGTATGCGGAAATGAAATTGTTTTAAAATCAGATCATGAACCATTGAAATTTATTTTTGGCTGTAATAATAATGGAAATAATATGATTCAAAACCGTTTGCAAAGATGGGCTTATTTCTTATCTTCATTTAAATACAAAATAGAAATCATTAAAACTACAGCTAACGGAAATTGTGATGCATTATCTAGACTTCCAATCAACGATCAAACTCCAGTTTTTGATTCGGAATATTCGGTGATTAATTACATAACGGAAGGCATGAATACATTGAATTTCAAACGTGTAATGCAAGAAACAAAAAAATGAAAACTTACGAAAAATTGTTCAATTTGTCTCAGGTAACTGGCCAGCAAATCATAAAGAATTATCTGATTTCGAGAAAAGATTTTTTTACAGAAGAAATGAACTAAATTTGGATAAAGGATGTTTGTTTTGGGGCATAAGAATAGTAATCCCGAAATCTCTTCAATGTGAAATTTTGAAACAATTACATATTTCACATTTAGGAATATGTAAAATGAAACAGCTAGCCAGGTCTTATTTTTGGTGGCCAAAGCTAGATTCTGAAATAGAAGAAGTTGGTAATAGTTGCGAGATTTGTGTTGCGAATAGGAAAAATCCGAAAAAAATTTCTAGTGTTCATTGTAGAGATGTGTAACTCAGTGAATTCTTGTGCGCCAACACAGTGACTCAAGCGCAGCTCCCTGTGTCAACTCATTGAGTTAACTCAAAATTGCGCCATGGCGCAGTAATAACCCGCGGGCATCCGGCGCTCGGCACTCGGCAGTCAGGCAGTGTCGCCGCACGGCGCACAAAATATGACTCATTCAACTCATTGTAGAACTGGGACGGGGCCGGGGTACTGGGTAGTTCCTGGAGCTCGTTTGCAATTGCATATTACAGGCCAAGAAATTTGGGTTTATTTCTTTTTTATGGTCTTTTATGGTACCGACTATCATAAATGGCAGATTTTAGCATACTATACAATTTTGGAACCTACAATTCAATTTTCAAATTCGGAGGATGCAGTTATTATATTTATAAATGATTCTAATAATCATTTCGAAAATTTTCTTTATTTCATCAATTAAAAAGAACCATAAAAACTGAGATATAAAACTAAAAAACTGTTACAAGCGATCTGATTCAACTATTTATAACACACCAAACGGTTGAGTGAAGTGGCTCATTCTTTTGAATCAATGAGTTGAACAGTGCGCTATTCAATCCAATGATACAATATCATTAATCCGTTAATATAATGAAAAAGTTGAAAGTGCTGAAAGCAATGGACAATTACCATTTTCGTTGATATTAAATGATCCAGTTCAACTCGAACTCTTTTAGTGTATTCACCGAGTTATGATACCGTGTTCGTTAGGCAAACACTGATACCTTACTTAGCGCTGAGCCGCCGGGCGCCGAGCGCTTCATTAGGCGTTTTCGGAAACTTACTCAGGGTTACTAACTCGATCCATCGAGTCACGTGACGGATCTACTCGGGTCTCGGACCCGGGTTCAGTGTTTACGAACACATCAGGTTTAGGATTTGAAGTGACAGTCGTATCAATAACATAACCAAACAAATTAATGAATTTATTTTTTCGATCCCAGTCTATTCTCGGATTGTCTCTAGATATGCTTGCATTTATGAGCTTCTGTTGAATATTTCTTATAATTTCTCGTGTGCCCTTCCATGTTTAATTACATTTTTGACTACCTATGCTTGAGAAGTAGAGTATTTATTTTTTCAGTTCCAATTTATTCACTTATTTCCTTTAGCTTTGCAGGATTTATTGGCTTCTGTAAAATATTTCTTATAATTTCTGGTGTGCCCTCACTTGTTCAATGTTATCTTCGAGTCCCTACCTATATTAAAGAAGTAAATAAGGCTTCAGCTTTTACGCAGAAAGATCTGCATACAAAGTTATGAAGAAGTTGTTGCACATTATTTTCTCGGCTCAAGGAACCACTCATTTTACAATGAGCCAAATTCTCTTCTCTTTCCATAATTTTTGGGAATAGAATATATGAAATTATTTAGAAAGGAGTAGAAGACTTATTCCCGCTTTTTTCAATACAAATTGAACTGCAGTGCGCATGCGGTGCCTCCAGAACCCTACTCTCGAGTAGGGTTACGATAAATCAACCTGGGTCAGTGATCGAGTTAATAACCCCGTACTTTCCGAACACGGGTTGGATGTTCGGGTAGGTAAACGAACGCCAAGGTTAGGGATCGAGTTAACCCGAGTAAGTATCCGAAAACGCCTATTGAGTTGAGTTGCGCCATGAGTCGATGAATTCGGACAATGTGAGTTGACACACTCAACACAGTCAAGTGAGTTGGCGCAATTGCGCGGCGTAACACTGTGTTACACATCTCTATTTCATTGGCCTTATCCTAACAGAGCATGGTCTCGTATACATGTTGATTTTTTAGGGCCATGGAATGGACGAATGATTTTAGTGGTAGTAGACGCATATACAAAATGGCCAGAAGTTCATGATTTCGGTATGAACACAAAAGCTGAAAAAGTGGTTGAATATTTCAAAGAACTTTTCGTAAGATTCGGATTGTGCAATCATGTAGTTACAGACGGAGGTCCGCAATTCACTAGTGAAATATTCAAAAACTTTTTATCTAGTAATAATATTTTACACACTGTTTCTCCTCCGAAACATCCAGCAACCAATGGTGCTGCGGAAAATTTTGTAGGAACTTTTAAGGATAAAGTTGGTAAAATTTTGAAATCTGGAAGAAATATTAAATACGCAATTGATTTGTTTTTATTCGACTATAGAAGAATTGAACATTCTGCGACAGGAAAATCACCAAGTTTTCTAATGTATGGAAGAGAAATAAAAACAAGATTTGATCTTCTTAAACCAAATCATTTAAATAATATTGATATTTATCAGTTTAAAACATCTCACACTAAATTCAATTCTGCGGAAAGAAATTTCGAGGTGGGAGATATTGTTATGGTCGATGATGTTTCAACTTCATCTCAAAATAAACGAGTGAAAGGAATAATAATTCATCAATTTAGTCCAGTCACATTTCGTATTGAAACAGATTCAGGTTTAATTTATAAAAGACATGTGGACCAGATGATAAAATATGAAAATATTTCATTGAATAACATTCATAATGAATCAGAGTCGAGTGGCTTATCGCTAGATATTCCTAGACGATCCACGCGAATTAAAGAAATGAAATAACATATGAAAAATATTTGAATTTATTGTGTGTATATGTATGTATAATTGTAATATAGAGATTTGGAATGAATTATTGATGAAGACAAATGCATTGATTTATTATTTTTCATTGGTAAATAAAGTTGTATATAATTGAAATGATATTACATCTTATTGTAAATAATTTATGTACTTATGTATATCTAGTAAGTAATTATTATAAACAGGGGAGGAATTGTTATATATCGACATATTTCGATATTATGTTTTATCTTTTTCTTACACATGTTCACTTTAGTTCAGTTCATATCAGGTAGCCGTTAGAGTGTATTCGATTATTTAGAAAATCTAATAAATAGATTGAAAATATTATTCTTTTATTATATCAAGTGACACAAGATTCTGATCGGATGAACAGGGACCGATTTATTTTCATTAGTAGGTGAAAAAATATCATTTTCCATCTCATCCCAAGTTTATTCGATATATTCTCCAAACGGTAGGTTATGGAAAAAAGTGGTCAATAGGGCGTTTGTAGAAAATTGAAAAACCTATGAAATGAGGTATGAATCATTCTGATCGGATGAACAGAGACCGATTTATTTCCATTAGTAGGTGAAAAAATGTCATTTTCCATCTCCTCCCAAGTTTATTCGATATATTTTCCAAACGGTAGTGTTAAAAATTGGATGAATTTTTCAACCCATCTCTAACTTCGCACTCAACTCTACCCAGCTCTGTGACTACGTTCAGTTTTCTGTGTACATAACCCCCTCCATGGCTGTCAGTTTGAATCGCTGTCATTTCCGTTACCGGCTTCCGGCGAACAATTGCGTTTCATTCTTCAACTAGTGTAATAGCTACTTGGTGATAATTCCGAATTCTTCTAAAGTTACAAGTGATTTTAGTGCCTTCTCGTTTAAAATACATTATAGACAATTAATACGTTTCAGTTAAATAATAACTACACCGACATCATCTCAAGGTACAGTAATTTCTATGGAAAATGCAGATTGATAAAGTTCGGAACATGTGCTTCAATCAAATATCAATTCCATTCATTCTCTCTGATATATTCACTCAATCCTAGCTTATTTCAACAATGTCTCAATACAAAAGTACATTTCTTCGCTTCTCAATCATGTCTGTTCAAATAGTTTTTGGCATTTTCATAAAACATCTCAACTTTCTCACGTACTCTCATTCATCCACGCATGTACTGTACCAAATTGCTTGAACTGATAAATAATTCATTTTCAATTCATTAATTTATAATTACATCATCTCAGAATAGAATCACATTTTATTCTTCTCATTTTATCGCCAAGTTAGCTTTTCACACACCTCTCGTAGAAGTCTACTTAGTTGTATCATACTTGTTTTATGTGCATGTAATCTCTCATTACCTTTATACCTTTTACGATTAGAATTCTCAGGCCTTTTAAGTTTCAGGTACATCTACGCTCAGGTTGGACTCTTCGACGGCAGTCGCAGACCAGTCGGATTCACAACTCATTACAATCAGAACTCCAAACATGGAATACACTCATTATCACTCTCAGATGGACTGGTTTGCTGCAGAGCTTGAGGGAGTCCAACCTGATGTCAACTCAATAAGTATAGTTTTATCTATTACATCTCTCTTTTACCTGAAAGTTATGGTGCCTGATTTTTTCTCAAGTTATGAACTTTTCTTATTTCAATATTAGTTAAGATTATGTATTAACTTTTATTATACTCGTATTTCACTTCAATTCTTTAATCGTTGCTACTCATACTTGCTATTAGTTCTATCTCATAAAACCTAGTCGTACCTTATTACAAATCTCTAACGTTCTCGATTTATCAATTCAGCCTTCTGTTTTTCTGATAGTTAGGTAGTTTACATGAAACAAAAACTCTATCACTGTAAACGTTGTGTTGAATGATAACATTGCCTTCAGCTCAACATTATTCTGTTCAATCGGTTTGCACCTCATAGCACATAAACATGTTTTACTGTATAATTATTGATGTAGTATACTTCTCAATTTTTTACATATTCTCTAACATAAGTTTGTACTTCTCTTTCATACAATCACTCTGTTAGATGTTGTAATTTGATTATTTTACTTCATGCGAGTGTCACTCATACTGTTCTGAACCTTCTCTACTCTCATTTACTGTTCATTTATTATAAATAGATTTTCTCAATTATTAAAAATACAATCACTCTGTTAGATGTTGTAATTTGATCATTTTACTTCATGCGAGTTCCTACTCATACTATTCTGAACTTTCTCTATTCTCATTTACTTTTCACTTATCATAAATAGATTTTCTCAATTATAGTAAATAGAATCACTCTGTTAGATGTTGTAATTTGATCATTTTACTTCATGCGAGTTCCTACTCATACTATTCTGAACTTTCTCTATTCTCATTTACTATTCACTTATCATAAATAGATTTTCTCAATTATAGTAAATAGAATCACTCTGTGAGATGTTGTAAATTGTATTTCATTTTACTTCATGCGAGTGCTTGCTCATACTGTTCTGAATTTTCTCTATTTTCATTCTCAAAGTTCTCTCATTCACTTCTCACTTATTGTATATAGAATTTCTCAATATTGTACATACAATCACTTTTTTTATATGTTGTAATTTGACTTGATTTTACTTCATGCGAGTGTCTATTTATATTGTGAAGTGTTTGATATACGATAAAGATTTTATTTTACCATCTTCAACTCAATCATTTGGTAACAGTTCACATTTAAGTAATTGCCAAAAATCTCAACACCCTGATTTTTGAACAGGTAGGTTATGGAAAAAAGTGGTCAATAGAGCGTTTGTAGAGAATTGAATTACCTATAAAATGAGGTATGAATTTTTCTGATCGGATGAACAGAGACCGATTTATTTTCATTAATAGATGAAAAAATGTCATTTTCCATCTCCTCCCAAGTTTATTCGATATATTTTCAAAACGGTAGTTTATGGAGAAAAGTGGTTTTCCATCTCATCCCAAGTTTATTCGATATATTTTCCAAACGGTAGGTTATGGAAAAAAGTGGTTAATAGGGCGTTTGTAGAAAATTGAATTACCTATAAAATGAGGTATGAATCATTCAGATCGGATAAACAGAGACCGATTTATTTCCATTAGTAGGTGAAAAAATGTCATTTTCCATCTCCTCCCAAGTTTATTCGATATATTTTCCAAACGGTAGGCTATGGAAAAAAGTGGTCAATAGGGCGTTTGTAGAAAATTGAATTACCTATAAAATGAGGTATGAATCATTCAGATCGGATGAACAGAGACCGATTTATTTCCATTAGTAGGTGAAAAAATGTCATTTTCCATCTCCTCCCAAGTTTATTCGATATATTTTCCAAACGGTAGGCTATGGAAAAAAGTGGTCAATAGGGCGTTTGTAGAGTATTAATTTACCTATAAAATGAGGTATCAATCATTCTGATCGGATGAACAGAGACCGATTTTTTTTCATTAATAGATGAAAAAATGTCATTTTTCATTTCCTCCCAAGTTAATTCGATATATTTTCAAAAGGGTAGGTTATGGAAGAAAGTGGTCAATAGAGCGTTTGTAGAGAATTAATTTACCTATAAAATGAGGTATCAATCATTTTGAACGGATGAACAGAGACCGATTCATTTTCATTAATAGATGAAAAAATGTCATTTTCCATCTCCTCCCAAGTTTATTCGATATATTTTCAAAACGGTAGGTTATGGAGAAAAGTGTTCAGAAAGGCGTTTGTAGAGAATAAATTTACCTATCAAATGAGGTATCAATCATTTCGATCAGATAAACAGAGACCTATTAATTTTCATTAATAGATGAAAAAATGTCATTTTCCATCTCCTCCCAAGTTTATTCGATATGTTTTCGAAACGGTAGGTTATGGAAAAAAGTGGCCAGTAGGGCGTTTGTAGAGAATTAATTTACCTATGAATTGACGTATTAATTATTTTGATCAGATGAACAGCGACCGATTTATTTTCATTAATAGATGAAAAAATGTCATTTTCCTTCTCCTCCCAAGTTTATTCGATATATTTTCAAAACGGTAGGTTATGAAAAGAGTGGTCAGTAGGGCTTTTGTAGAGAATCAATAAACCTATAAAATGAGGTATCAATCATTCTGATCGGATGAACAGAGACCGATTTATTTTCATTAATAGATGAAAAAATGTCATTTTCCATCTCCTCCCAAGTTTATTCGATATATTTTCAAAACGGTAGGTTATGGAAAAAAGTGTTCAATAGGGCGTTTGTAGAGAATTAATTTACCTATAGATTGAGGAACTAGTCATTCCGATCGGGTGAACAGAGACCGATTTATTTTCATTAATAGATGGAAAAATGTCATTTTTCATCTCCTCCCAAGTTTATTCGATATATTTTCAAAACGACAGATTATGGAAAAAAGTGGTCAATAGGACGTTTGAGAGAATTAATTAACCTATAAAATTAGGTATTAATCATTCTGATCGGATGAACAGAGACCGATTCATTTTCATTAATAGATGAAAAAATGTCATTTTTCATCTCCTCCCAAGTTTTTTTCAAAACGGTAGGTTATGGAGGAAAGTCATCAAGAGGCGTTTGTAGAGAATTAATTTACCTATAAAAGGAGGTATTAATTATTCTGATCGGAGGAACAGACAAAACCGATTTATATTCATAATAGCTGAAAAAATGTCATTTTCGATCTCGTCCCAAGTTTATTCGATATATTTTGAAAACATCAGGTTATGGAAAAAAGTGGTCAAGGGGCGTTTGTAGAGAATTAATTTACCTATAATATGAGTATTAATATTCTGATCGGATGAACAGAGACCGAT
Organism: Propylea japonica; assembly: GCA_013421045.1. NCBI lineage: Eukaryota > Metazoa > Arthropoda > Insecta > Coleoptera > Coccinellidae > Propylea > Propylea japonica. The sequence continues at coordinate 3,180,792 of CM024247.1, forward strand.
TTATTTTTTATTAATAGATGAGAAAATGTCATTTTCCATCTAATCCGAAGATTATTCGATATATTTTCAAACGGTAGGTTATGGAAAAAGTGGTCAATAGGGCGTTTGTAGAGAATTAATTTACCTATATATGAGGATATCCATTCTGATCGGATGAACAGGGACCGATTTATTTTCATTTAATGGGAAAAATGTCATTTTCCATCCTCCCAATTTATTCGATATATTTTCAAAACGGTGGTTTGGAAAAAAGTGGTCAATAGGGCGTTTGTAGAGTATTATTTACCTATAAAATGAGGTATCAATCATTCTGATCGGATGAACAGAGACCGATTTATTTTCATTAAAAGATGAAAAAATGTCATTTTTCCATCTCCTCCCAAGTTTATTCGATATATTTCAAAACGGGTAGGTTATGGAAAAAAGTGGTTCAATAGGGCGTTCGTAGAGAATTAATTTACCTATGAAATGAGGTATTATTTATTCTGATCGGATGAACAGAGACCGAATTATTTTCATTAATAGATGAAAAAATATCATTTTCCATCTCCTCCCAAGTTTATTCGATATATTTTCAAAACGGTGGGTTATGGAAAAAAGTAGTCACTAGGGCGTTTGTAGAGAATTAATTTACCTAGAAATTGACGTATTATTTATTCTGATCGGATGAACAGAGAACCGAATTAATTTCATTAATAGATGAAAAAATGTCAATTTCCATCTCCTCCCAAGTTTATTCGATATATTTTCAAGACGGCTAGGTTATGGAGAAAAGTGGTCAATAGGGCTTCTGTAGAGAATCAATTTACCTAAAAAATGAGGGTATTAATCATTCTGATCGTGAACAGAGACCAATTTATTTTCATTAATAGATGAAAAAATGTCATTTTCCATCTCCTCCCAAGTTTATTCGATATATTTTCAAAACGGTGGGTTATGGAAAAAGTGGTCACTGTGGCGTTTGTAGAGAATTAATTTACCTAGAAATTGACGTATTAATTTTTTGATCGGATGAACAGAGACCGAATTATTTTCCATTAATAAATGAAAAAATGTCATTTTCCATCTCCTTCCAAGTTTATTCGATATATTTCAAAACGATAGGTTATGGAAAAAAGCGGTCAATAGGCGTTCGTTGAGAATTAATTTGCCTATAAAATGAGGTATTAATCATTCCGATCGGATGAATAGAGACCGATTTATTTTCATTAATAGATAAAAAAAATGTCATTTTCCATCTCCTCCCAAGTTTATTCGATATATTTTCAAAACGGTGGGTTATGGAAAAAAGTAGTCACTAGGGCGTTTGTAGAGAATTAATTTACCTAGAAATTGACGTATTAATCATTCTGATCGGATGAACAGAGACCGATTTATTTTCTACTACTAAAAGAGATACAGAAAAATGTTTTCTACAAAAATTTCACAAAGTCCACTGTGGTTTAACAATGTGAATTCACACAATAAAATTGATGACAACGTCATTTTTCAAATGGAACACCCTGTATGTATTTTCATATTTGGCTACTTCTTTTTTCCCTGATTTCGAATATGTACCATATGTTGATCTATCTCTTTTGTTTTGATTACCACAGAGTTTCAAATTTAAAGAACCAAGCTCTTTAATCAATTTTCATGTGGCAGATTGCGTTTACTGAAAATGACAATTTTTGGAGTAATGATAACGTCAATTAGAATATATACAGGGTGAACAACATATTGAATGCAAATACATTTTTCTAAATGGAACACCTTGTCCTGTATATTCTTCCATCTTTTGATAGGCTATTTCCTCCTGATCTCGAATATGCATATGTATATGCATGTGTCGTCTTCAAGTTTCAAAGTTCCGAAATGATGATATCGAATGAAAAAAATATGTGAAATACCTACGAAATTCTTTATACTCAAAACAATTCACATGACGAAACATCCCGTAACATCTCGTAACATACCGTTACAAATGAAGAGTCAACGGAAGAAAGGCGAAAGGTCGCATTTTTATTGTTTTCGAGCTTGACACGGCAACGTGTAGGTTATTTGTAGTATAGTTACATTCCGTAATAAAAAAACGAAAAAACGCGAAGCATCACATCTCAAAGTTCGTTTGAAAATATCCCGTACAGCGAAGAAACGCGAAATGTCCATGCGAAAAGTCGAGAAAGGCGAAATGTTCACATTATCAACTAGAATCTGATGCATTCTGACGCTAACTTGGCTTTTTGAAACGTTAGTATATGTTTGTCTTTCGTACTTTGTAGTAATGCGATGTTTTTCCTCATGTAATATGACACAAAATGTATATAAAATAAGTTAGCAAAATGATCCAAAGTTATCCTTATTTCAAGAGGCCAGTACAAGCTTCGAAGTTTGAAATCTAATTTTCTCATAACAACTTTTAATGGACATTCCACCTTTTTTCCGTGGACTCTTCAAATCTTAACATGCCGTAACATCTCGTAGCATGTCGTAACATTCCGTTACATCTCATCACATGACGTAACAACTCCTCACATCTCGTAACATCCCCTAATATGTTTTATGTTGTATTGTGTAAAATGTTCATTGTTTGTGTTCAATGATTTTCGATGAATTTTCACCACTTTCACTTTCTCTAGCATTAATAAATCCTAGATATCTAAATGAAAGCATTCCTCAGTAAAATGATCTCTAGCATCACCATTTCGCACCAAAATACTGTTCTTGAATCTTCTGTAATCAATACCAATTGTAACGTGGTTTTCTCAGTGAAACTTACCTCGAGCGCCAGCTATTCTTTTTCCTAATAAGGGAGAATAGCAAACCTACCAGGGCAGCTGCTAGTCAGAGACAGAGTTCTTCGTTATCTAAGATATTAGCGATAACAGAGAAAATCAGAAATAGAGTAATTTACACAATTTATTCAGATAGCGAAAACAGTTTACAAAAATACAGTGAAATGAGACGCTATATGAAATAAATACAAAATAAAAGATTGGTCAGTTTTGTCTGACTGCGAGCACTTTCATAAGAAACAAATATTTTCCTGATACGAGTCAGCCAGAATAGAAAGTAAGTTAATTTAAACGGTGAATTCAAATATATGATAATATCAGGAAAACAGGAATAAAAGGGGTCAGTATAAGAGTGCACAACGGTTATACTTGTCCGATATTCTTTCAGTCCTAGAATTCACCACGTAGTCTACCACTTTGCTTGTTTCTCGTATAAACAGGTTGGGTTTGGCCAGGTGAATTTAGAGGGTTGAAAAGGATATGTCGAACTTGCTACAGCATTGGTTCGGTTATGCCCTCCGGTCTGACCATGAGTTACACGCCATGAAGGACAGACTAACTACAGGCACTAAGGAGCAGGACAGAGCAGGAAAGGTATTCGGTTGAACGTACTATAGTAGTGGTTCGCTTGAGCCCTTCGGTCTGACCATGAGTTCACCATGAAAGACAGACTAACTACGGGCACCTGGACAAACTAAGAAAGGTATGTTACGGAATCTGACGGAACAGCTATTTTAGGTAGACTCAACGAGGATTAAAAATAGGACTGTAGTAAATCGGCTCGGTACTTACAATTCAGTTGCACTAGCACTCACTTTAAAAAGGTAGCAAAAATGAGAAAATTCGGAAGCTCAGAAAAATCTAGAAACGTTTAAATCAGAAAATAATTCGGAAATAATTTAATTAAAAAGGTATACTTCTGAAACAGAAATAATTCGGAACTAATTTAATAAGGTATGCGTCTAAAACAGAAAATAATTTGGAACTCATTACCGATGTAGGGAAACCCCGCCTTTTATAATCTTCCGGAGGGGGGTGGAAAAGGTAGGCGCAGAAACGTTAAAATTTGCAGGAGAGTACCTCGGTGAAAACATCTTAAAACTGGCTTATCGTACGTATATGCAAAAAACGGCGTTATCGGCGATCGGCGTTGTTCTTGCGGACGGTTCTACGATGTTTTCTGTATGAAAAACAAAATCAATCGCTAAATGTTCGGTTTTTCCGATTGTTTTGAATTAATTCTGAACGGAATAAAAATTCACGAATTTAAAATGAAAACCCGGATAAATTATTTTAAAATGAAGATCAATTTCTCAGTTATGAAATTGAACTTCATTACACAATCAATAAATAAGCTTGATGTTTTTTTTATCCAAACATAAGGATGAAACAGACAGAACAGAAAAACCAGAACGATACGACAAACTCGGTGGTTTCGAAGACCCTTAAGTCCTTTTTCTCACAATAACCTATCTACTAACAAATCTATTGGGGAACTATAAAATCAAATGACTGAGATATTCAGATTAAGAGGATCCGAACTACTAAGTAACGTAATGTGGTATATGTTACAAACTGTTCTCTATAGAGAACACTTTATCTTTGGTATTCGAGAGATTCATACTTCACTTTGTTAGTTTGTTCACATTTTTGTTCCCAGAAATATATAAATTACGAAATGTGTTGAGTAGTAAAGATGAAGTTATATCGATTTCACACTGTACCGAGTAGTTCAGTCAGTTTCTTCAGAACTGAAAATTTCAAATAATTAAGTTCATAGTTCCTCAATAGATTTGTTCAGAAGATACATTTGTTGCATTCAATTCCAATTTATTTTATCAATTTTTTCTTTTCTATGTGGCAGATCAGGTAGTACGATTCATCATTCTTTTGTTGCAATCGATTGTGTAAAAATTCATTCCATGCTTTCATTTCTAAGTCAAGATGAGGAAGGCTTTATTTAATCAATTCTCATCTTTCTTTGCGGCAGATCACCAGATCATCAGACTATGTTTCATAGATAAATATTGATTTAATCAAGCCTTTTTTATCTGCCTCATAGAAGAATAAAAATTGATGAAATTTAATTGGAAATTAAAGATGAGATCACATGTATGTACCAACCAATCAATTGCGAAACTTTAAAATTAATTTTTGAGATATTCAGATCAGAACAATTCGAACTAGTAGTAGTAACTGTTCAAACCTATGGTAATTTCGAAAACTAACATATCAAGCTCATTCAGAATCTGTGAAGTTAAGGAGTTTCATAATTCACTTTGTTCGTTTATTCTCATTCTTGTTTTCAAAATATTATTTTTTCAGTGAATGAAATCATATCGATTTCACACTGTACTGAGTAGTTCAGTCAGTTTCTTCAAAACTGAACATTTCAAATATTCTATTTCATAGTTCCTCAATAGATTTGTTCAGAAGATACATTAATTAACTAATTATCTAAATTTTCAGAGAGTTAACAGGTATGTGAAAGTGGTTCCTCAAATTGCAAGATTATTCAGTGCGAATATTTGTGTTTTCACCGCCAGTTTGCTCTTGTGCTATTATTGTGCATTCAAGGTAGGAAATTTCCACTTGGAAAGCCCTATTACTGTGGTTTCGGTTTTGTTTTTGGTTTTTTATTTGCTTTGGAATTTTTTCTTTGTTGATACTTGTGCGCACATCAGTTGCATCGATCACCCCACCATTCCCACCTGTGCGTTGAACGTTGTTCGCCGTTGAGTTTATCTCGCTTCTCTGTTAGTCTGTTCTCTCAGTACTTCATATGACTCTGAGTGGGACGTGCGGCGTTTAATTGAGGGATACTTTCCGTGTTGCTGCGTGATTTTTACGCTTCTAATCACTGAACTGCAGACTGCCTCCTTTCACCGTTTCCTGTTCCTTACCTTTGTTGCTTACCTTTTTCTTCCGTGGCCCACTCTGTCTGTGTTGAAGCCTCTCTTATCGGCCCAAGAGAGTGAAATTTTGTGATCTCCTATTCCCCTCCTGCAAAAAAACATCTGCTGTGTACACTTTATACTTGGGGCAGTTAAAATGGCCAAGTGTCATATATGCTCGAAACAAACTTCCTCTACTCGCTATTTGGGCTGCTCTAAGTGTGGAAACTCCTTCCACTTGGACTGTCTCAGCTTATCGCCTGAAGAATTGAACTTGGCTGACGCAGGTTGGGTGTGCAGTTATTGTAAAAAGGAGGGACGATCCCTTCGTAGTAAATCATCCTCATCTTCGGCACAGATCGATTTCCGACAATCTACGTCCGCTTCTCTGAGCTCTGATCAATTTACTTTGCTTATGAAAAAACTAGATGAGATATCTACCGATATTTTTGTCATTAAGACTAATCAACAGATGATTCAGTCTGATCTTTCTGAGTGTAAGTCTATACTAGAGCAACACTCGTCTGAAATACTTCGCCACAGCGACACATTGGCCACCCATTCTCGGGCCATCGATAAACATGATTTGGACATTGCCTCTATTTCCTCCAGGATTGATCTCTTGACTGAGAGACACGGTTCTCTCAAAGAATTTGTGGATTTTACTAATCTGAGAATGGCTAGATTCGAAGAGGCTGAGCTCTCCACTGGGGCCCGTCCTAATCCAACCCTGCAACCTTCGGAACTACTTGATCGTCTACGGAGGTCCCACAATGTTTTGATCCGTGGTGTACCCGAGGCGAATTCCAGCGAGGATTCGTCCATAGTTTCGAGGATTCTTGATTGTGTGGCTCCTGGTGCGAACTCGCACCGAATCTCAGTTGCAAGAATTGGCGCCCCCTCTACCGATCGCCCTAGAATTTTAAAAGCTTCATTCAATAATCCAATGATTGTAATCAAAATCCTGAAAAATAAAACGATTATTAAAAATCATCCTGACTGGCGAAATTTCAGCATCTCTGACGATAAGACACCTATACAAATTGAGGAACTCAGCCGGTTACGTGAAGAGCTCAAGCGCAGGATAAATGCGGGGGAATCCAATATCGACATAAAATATATAGCTGGTACTCCTACTATAGCTAAAACATTTGATTCTAAACAGCCAAAAAATTAAATGAGCCTTGTGAGTGGTCTATCGTATATACAAACGCACAATCTTTGCAGTCCAAGTATCTTGAACTGATAGCCTATGTTGCATCTTATCGTCCGACTTTCATTCTCGTAGCTGAATCCTGGCTTCATCCTGGAATTCCGGACAGTTTGGTAGCATTGCCAGGCTATTCCATCTTTAGGTATGACAGCAAAACTACAATTGGTCATGGTGGTGTTTGTATTTTTGTGGCTGATATTATATCAAATACCTTCTCGCTGAAGCCTTCAACACCAGATTTACCAGGAATAGACTGTTTGTTGATCGATCTCTACAAGGGAAGTTCCTGCTGTTTCACCATTGGTTGCGTCTATTGACCCCGTCCTTGCCTATCCGATGGTCAATTCGCTGATATACTAGCCAGTTTGTCTACGGACAGACGAAATCTGTACATAGCTGGCGATTTCAACATGCCCGATGTCGTCTGGCCTTTAACCTCTAAAGTCTACAACACTGCCTCTACCGTTCTTGTCGATACCATCCGCGATAGCAACCTCACACAATTAGTCGATTTTCCGACCCGATTTCGCAACCTGCAAACTCCCTCACTCCTTGACTTAGTACTGGTCAACGATCCTGACACTGTTTCAAGCATTGAGCAGCATCCACCTCTGGGTAAATCAGATCATATTGTCCTACATTCTACGTTGCAGCTCATATTCCCCTCTAGTAATAATAAACTCATGAAAATCCTGAAAATCACAAACTACCGTCAGCTTGATGGTTTGGCAGAGGCGGTCGACTGGGTGTCTCTGCTACGGCCGGCTGCCGATGTGGAGGTTATGTGGAACATTTTCACTGAAACTCTGCAAGGGCTGGTTGACAAATGCACATCAAATAGAAGAATCCCCTACATTCCGTCAAAACCATGGATCGACGCAAATATCCTCAAGCTTATTCGTCATAAAAAATCATTGTGGCAGCGCTATACACGTCGAAAAGAGCAGAGAGACTACGATGCCCATAGAAGCTTTTCGAATTCTCTATCATCTACAATCGCTAAAGCCAAAAGAGACTATGAGCTAAAGCTGATTAGATCTGGTGATCGTAAGGGTTTTCACAAATACGTCAGGTCTACATTAAACACAAAAGTTGAAGCTCCATTGGTTAATGATCAAAGCAATAGGCCGTGCTCGAACCCGGAAGAGTCTGCAAACCTTTTGGCTGACTCTTTTTCGTCATCTTTCACTCGAGAAACTGGTTCACCTCCCTCATTAATCACCCCTCGCGCGTCCGCTGAGCTCAAGGACATAACTTTTTCTCCGTACATTGTAAGGGCCAAACTTGCTTCCCTAGATGTCCAGTCTGCACCTGGAGCTGACGGATTTTCGGCAAGACTGCTCAAGGAGTGTGCCAATTCTCTAGCGCTTCCCCTTTCTTTAATCTTCACTCGCTCATTTGAGACTTCCTCCCTCCCTTCATCTTGGCGGAGTGCACGTGTTACGCCAATTTTCAAAAAGGGAGATAAGCATTGTGCTGACAATTACCGACCTATCAGCCTGGTCCCAGTCATAGCAAAAATTTGTGAGAGAGTTATATTGGATGAAGTTCTGCAATTTTCACTTGAACACGGCATTATACCCAACTGTCAACATGGCTTCCTCCCGGGGCGCTCGGTCATCACAAACCTTCTTGAATGCGTCAATTTCTGGTCAATGTCCCTTGACAAGGGTGACCCGGTTGATGTCATTTACCTTGACTTTGCTCGAGCCTTCGATCGCGTGCCTCATAGACGTCTCCTGAGCAAGCTCGATCATATCGGAGTTCGTGGCCGCCTCCTCTCTTGGATCGAGGCTTTTCTTTCTGACCGCACCTTCCAAGTTCGTGTTGGCGAATCTGTCTCTTCACCCAGAGCTGTCATGAGTGGAGTGCCGCAGGGCTCCGTCTTGGGCCCACTTCTTTTCCTACTGTATGTTTCTGACTTGCCACGCCATGTCACCTCTCACTGTTCTCAGTTCGCCGATGACACCAAAATATTTGGCCCCTCCAGTAGCGCCTCTACTATACAAGATGACCTCGACTCCATCTCACGGTGGTGCGAAGACTGGCAGCTACCCCTAAACGGTGGCAAATGCGTCGTTCTACATATGGGTGCCCGCAATCCGCGTCGGATGTACTATCTCAATGGAGTTGTTATTCCTGTTTCCAGCAGCCATTGTGATTTGGGTGTGATTGTGACAGATAACCTGAGTTGGTCGGAGCACATCCTCCATGCTGTCAGCAAAGCCAAAAAATCCCTTTTTCTGATCCAAAAAGCATTTGGCAGGTGTGATCCCTTAACGTGCGCGGCTATATACCGAACTTATGTGCGACCTATTATGGAGTTCGCCGGGCCTGTTTGGAGTCCGACGTTGTGCCGCGATTCATCATTGCTCGAGGGTCTCCAGCGTCGTGCAACGCGTCTCCCATACGGAATCTTGCGCCCGTCATATAGTGAAAGACTCTCAATAATGAACCTACCAACTTTCATGGAGCGGAGGACTCGTGGTGACCTCATCACTACTTATCGAGCGGTAAATGATCTTTTTGGTGTTACTCTGCGCAACCTCTTCACGTTGAACACGGATGGCCGTTTGCGGGGCCATGCTTTCAAGCTCCGCAAAGAAAACTTCAAGACAGTGCAAAGGCAACACTTTTTGTCAAACCGAATATTCGGTGTGTGGAACGCGTTACCTCCTGTTGTGGTTGAGTCAGTGTCAGTGAACTCATTTAAAAACAATTTGGACAGTTGGCATTTAAGTGGTAGAAACCCTAATTTGTAATTTTTTTTTTGCTCTTCAAGCATATTCACATTCTAGTTTTGATTCATTCTGGATTTTATGTTTCTTTTTTTTCTGTGAGTTTATAGGCATTGCCTAAACTCTTATCACTGTTAATAATAATAATAATAATAATAATACCATTTCATTTTATCAATTTTTACCTTTCTATGTGGCAGATCAGGTTGTGCGATTCATCATTCTTCTGTTGCAATTGATTGTGTAAAAATTCATTCTCATGCTTTCATTTCTAATTCAATTTAATGGATTTAATGAAAATACTTAAGACTATATTTCATAGATGATAATTGATATAATCAAAGAAGAATAAGAACTGATGCAATTTAATTAAAAATGAAAGCATGAGATCACATGTATGTACTAACCAATCAATTGCGAATCTATAAAAATAAATTTTTGAGATATTCAGATATTCGAACTACTCTGTAGTAAATGATCAAACCTATGGTAATTTCGAAAACTAGCATATCAAGCTCATTCAGAATCTGTGAAGTTTGGGAGATTCATAATTCACTTTGTTCGTTTATTCTCATTCTAGTTTTCAGAATCTCATTTCTTCGGTAGATAAAATTATATCGATTTCACACTGTACTGAGTGGTTCAGTCAGTTTGTTCAAAACGGAACATTTTAAATATTCAATTCCATAGTTCCTCAGTAGATTTGTTCGGAAGATACATTGGTTGCTTTCAATACCATTTGATTTAATCAATTTTTACCTTTCTATGTGGCAGATCAGGTAGTGCGATTCATCATTCTTTAGCTGCAATTGATTGTGTAAAAATTCAACTCACTAGTTTACTACTTAGGCTTTCCTTATTGAATTTTTCAAGATGAAAGATTATGAGACTCAATATGTATTGTTGGTTTTCAAGAATCTACGAGTTTGAAAATGTTCTTACTATTGACTTCAATATTATATATATATTAAATGAGAATTGGTGCTTAAGATTTCTAGTTGTTCGAGTAGTATTATTTTAAAGTAGTTATTTTTTTTTCTGGAGTATTTTCAGATTGTCAATTGTGATATGAGGTATCGTTAAAATGTGTGGCAGAAGCGAATGGGGTTGATTTCTTTTGTGTTTATTGAATCTTTTTTCTACTTCACGAATTGTCATTCCTATGTGAAATAATGGGAAGTTTGTGCATGTTATCTCATTGACTCCGCTGGATTATTCAAGTTTAGATTTTAATTTCATTATCAATCAGTACCTGAGAGGGATTGGTAAGGAGTGGGTTGGGATTGTATGGAGTACTAACGTTACTCACAGGGTCTGCCTCGATCCGTCTTCCGGTTTGAGGGGCCAGTAAAACCCTAGTTACTTCATACTTCTGCTAGGAAAGGAGTTGTTAGGAGTGGGTTGGGTTATATGGAGTACAAGCGTTGCTCACTGGGTCTGCCTCAATCCGTATTCTGGTTCGAGGGGCCAGTAAAACCTTAGTTACTTCGTATATTAACCCGAGGGATTGGTAAGGAGTGGGTTGGGATTGTATGGAGTACTAACGTTACTCACTGGGTCTGCCTCGATCCGTCTTCCGGTTTAGGGGGCCAGTAAAATCCTAGTTACTTCATACTTCTGCTAGGAAAGGATTTGTTAGGAGTGGGTTGGATTATATGGAGTACTAACGTTGCTCACTGGGTCTGCATTGATTCTTTTTCGGGTTCGAGGGCCAGTTAAGCCATAGTTACTCCACATCTTCTTTGGCCTGGCCGTACGATGTGCTAATATTGCTCACTGGGTCTACCCCGAGTCCTTTTCCGGGTACGAGGGGCCAGTGAAATCATAGTTACTTCATACATTAGCCTGAGAAGGATTGTTAAGGAGTGAGTTGGGTTATATGCAGTACTAATATTGCTCCTTGGGTCTGCCTTGATCCGTGTTCGGGTTCGAGGGGCCAGTAAAATTATACTTACTTCATATTGGCCAGAGATGGATTGGTGAGGAGTGGGTTTGGATTGTATAGAATACTTACGTTGCTCACTGGGTCTGCCTCGATCCGTATTCAGAATCGAGGGGCCAGTAAAACCATAGTTACTTCATATTGGCCAGAGATGGATTGGTAAGGAGTGGGTTTGGATTGTATGGGTACTAACGTTGCTCACTGGGTCTGCCTCGATCCCTATTCAGGTTCGAGGGGCCAATAAAACCATAGTTGCTTCATACAACTGCCCGAGAGGATTGGTTGGGAGTGGGTTGGGATTGTATGGAGTATTAACGTTGCTCACTGGGTCTGCCTCGATTCTCATTCGGGTTCGAGGGGTCAGTTATGCTGTAGTTACTACATGTGTTTTGGTCATTCTTAGTTTTTTTTCATCCGAATTACTTCTGATTACTTGAGCCTGTACACCACGACAAGGTGATGACCTCGTACGAAATCGTAATATGCCCAACATCTCGTAACATACCGTAACAACTCGTAACAGGTCGTAACATTCCGTAACATCTCGTAACATACAGTAAAAAATCGTAACATTCCATAAAAATTCGTAACATGACGTCACATCCCTTTACATATCGTAACATGCCATTACATACCGTGACATCTCGTAGCATCTCGCAACATTTTGTAACATGCTGTAACCTATCGAAACACGCCTTAACATTTCGTAACATTCCGTTACATCTCGTATAACATACTGTAAAAAATCGTAAAATCTCGTAAAATCCCGTTACAGGTCGTAATTTTCCGTAACATGTCTTCACATCTCGTATCATTTCGAAACATCTGGTAACATACCGTAAAAAGTCGTAACATCTCGTAACATGACGTAACAAATCGTAACATGACGTACCATCCCGTAACAGGTCATAACATTCCGTAACATCTCGTAACATGCCGTAACATCTCGTATCATTCCGTTGTTACGGAATGAAACGAGGTGTTTTTTGTAACATGCCTTAACATTTCGTAACATTCCGTTACATCTTGTAACATACCGTAAAAAAGCGTAACATCCCGTTACAGGTTGTAACATGACGTAACATCTCGTAACATACCGTAACAACTCGTTACATGACGTTACATCCCTTTACATATCGTTACATCTCGTTACATCCCGTAACAAACAGTTCGTAACATGCCGTAACATACCGTGACATCTCGTAACATGCCGTAACATCCCGTAACATGTCGTAACTTTGTAACTAAAAGAGATACAGAAAAATGTTTCCTACAAAAATTTCACAAAGTCCAATAGGGCGTTTGTAGAGAATTAATTTACCTATATGATGAGGTCTTAATCATTCTGATCGGATGAACAGAGACCGATTTATTTTCATTAATAGATGAAAAAATGTCATTTTCCATCTCCTCCCAAGTTTATTCGATATATTTTCAAAACGGTAGGTTATGGAAAAAAGTGGTCAATAGAGCGTTTGTAGAGAATTAATTTACCTATAAAATGAGGTATTAATCATTCTGATCGGATGAACAGAGACCGATTTATTTTCATTAATAGATAAAAAAATTTTATTTTCCATCTCCTCCCAAGTTTATTCGATATATATTTCCAAAACGATAGGTTATGGAAAAAAGTGGTCGATAGGGCGTTTGTAGAGAATTAATATACCTATAAATTGAGGTATCAACAATTCTAATCGGATGAACAGAGACCAATTTATTCTCATTAATAGATGAAAAAATGTCATTTTCCATCACCTCCCAAGTTTATTCGATATATTTTCAAAACCGTAGGTTATGGAAAGAAGTGGCCAACAGGGCGTTTGTAGATAATTAGTTTACCTATAAATTGAGGTATAAATCATTCTGATCGGAAGAACAGAGACCGATTTATTTTCATTAATGAATGAAAAATATCATTTTCCATTTCCTCCCAAGTTTATTCGATATATCTCAAAACGGTAGGTTATGGAAAAAAGTGGTCAGTAGGGCATTTGTAGAGAATCCATTCACCTATAAAATGAGGTATAAATCATTCGTTACATCTCGTATAACATACCGTAAAAAATCGTACAATCTCGTAAAATCCCGTTACAGGTCGTAATTTTCCGTAACATGTCTTCACATCTCGTATCATTTCGTAACATCTCGTAACATACCGTAAAAAGTCGTAACATCTCCTAACATGACGTAACAAATCGTAACGTAACGTACCATCCCGTAACAGGTCATAACATTCCGTAACAGGTCGTAACATTCCGTAACATCTCGTATCTCGTATCATTCCGTAACAACGGAATGATACGAGGTGTTTCTCGTAACATGCCCTTAACATTTCGTAACATTCCGTAACATCTTGTAACATACCGTAAATAGTCGTTACATCCCGTAACAGGTCGTAACATGACGTAACATCTCGTAACATACCGTAACAACTCGTTACATGACGTTAATCCCTTTACATATCGTAACATCTCGTTACATCCCGTAACAAACAGTTCGTAACATGCCGTAACATACCGTGACATCTTATAACATGCCGTAACATGTCGTAACTTTGTTACTAAAAGAGATACAGAAAAATGTTTTCTACAAAAATTTCACAAAGTCCACTGAGGTTTTACAACGTGAATTCACACAATAAAATTGATGACAACTTCATTTTTCAAATGGAACACCCTGTATGTTTTTTTATTTGGCTACCTCTTTTTTCCCTGATTTCGAATATGTAACATATGTTGATCTATCTCTTTTGTCTTGATTACCACAGAGTTTCAAATTCAAAGAGCCAAGCTCTTTAATCATTTTTCATGTGGCAGATTGCGTTTACTGAAAATAACCATTTTTGGAGTTATGATAACGTCAATTAGAATATATACAGGGTGAACAACATATTGAATGCATTTTTCTAGATGGAACACCTTGTCCTGTATATTCTTCCATCTATTGATAGGCTATTTCCTCCTGATCTCGAATATGCATGTATATGCAACTTATGTTTGTAAATAATTAACTTTGATTTTTAAAAAGTTTTATTGATTATTAACCAAAGTGGACAATGTTAAAGTCACGACATTCAGTATAATAATGTCTTATCTAATCTAATTAACTTAACAAGTAAACTAGTGTTCCCCTACTATGGGATAGTTCCTGGTATCGTAACACAGGAGTCAGCAAAATATATATATTATAATAATACAGGGGGAATCCAACATATAACTCCTCCGCGCTTAAGAGAAAAAATTGGGGTTTTTAATTTTTGAAAACATTAATTTTTGAGCTCAATATCCTCTAAAGGATTATTTTTACATCTTTTTGTGCGAATTATTTCTGGTTTTCTTATTTTACATTTATTGACTAAAAATAATAAAATAATGATAGCTAGTACTATATATGTTATTAAAGTATAAAGACTCAAATTATCATAGTGGAAAATTGGGCTTTTTATTGAAAGTATTTGTTTCTTTGAATGTTCTATTTGTAGCCCAATATGCCTTATATCATCAAGTTCAATATTGTCTAATTCTAGAGGAACTTGATAATTTTTTCAATTGGATGATTCATTTCATTCATTTTAATGTTCGGTAGTTGAATAATCTTAACTCTAGAAGAACTTTGTTTCCAGTTTTTGAGAATTTGTCTGTTCACATTCATTTCACACTTTTCAGGAACGAAAATTACGTATGTTCCGCACAACACTGTTTTTTCGTCATTATTTCCGCACTTCATTCGGGCGATCTTCTCTTCCGTGGTAATGACCATCCAATAATCGGTTGAAAGTTGATGAATACTGGAACCCTTCAGGCTTGTTATTTTTGGGTTGCATTGTGTGTAGTTCTTGGTGACACTCAATAGTTCGACTTCGCATGGGTTGCTCGCTGATATAGGTTTTGTACTTTCTTCACATAGGTAATTAGCAGGAAAAATTTCTTTGCAAGGTCTATTGAATAGTGCATATTTTGTTTCACTTAAGGAAAGGTATTTTGTGTGGGGAATGATAATTTGATAGAAATTATTTTTCAGGATTGGTAATGGAAATAATTCATAATAGTTGTAATCATCTATTTCTGTGAGTGGAATTTCTAGAATGAACTTAACTTGATTATTACTTATGAATCCCTTAACCTTTGTACAAACATAATATAAAATTATATTTTCGTCTTCGACTGAAAAAGGTAATTTGTTTTCATTTATTTTCGTTTGAATCTTAAGAAGTTCTTTTTTTAGATCGTCATGCGAAATGATAGATGTGTGAAGAGTTTCCAGATGAGCAAAAGAAATGGCTATTTCTATGTCATTCAATATTTCATTGATTATATCGATTGCTAACGTAATATGTGTAACTACTGAGTTGAGAATAATGAAATCGGAGTCGTCCCACGACTCTATAGTCGATGTATTCATCCAGAAATTAATTTGGTTGATTTTATTTTCCAAAAGTATTTGATTATGCTGCAACTTGCTCATAGAATTATTAAAAATGTTTATGGAATTTTCTGTTAAACTGATCTGTGAATCTGCCACCTCAATCAATTTCTGCTGCGAGTTTTTCAAATTATTTATGGCTTCGTCATATTTATCAGCATCACTTTGGTCTAAATTTCCCGTTATTGATTTCCAAATGGAACCTAATCCATTGATCAGCCCTCTTTTTTCTCTCTTATTGGAGTTTGGTATTAATTGCCTGAGCTTTTTATGAGTTTCGTCGATTTTATAATCTAAAATATATTTGTGATTGGAAATTTCCTGTAAATAATTTTTACCGTGTTTTGAATTATGAAAAGAAATATTCATCTTTTGATAACTAGATATTAATTTATGAAATTCCGACGTTATGTTGGATAAATCGATGATTTGTATGAGTGTCCAATGATTCACAACATTTTGAGATAAACCTTTTTTCATGGGTAACATGCCGGGGTTATCCGTGATTTTCAATATCTTCACTTCTGTACATTCTAGGACGAGGGTCCCGCAGATTGTTGCGAGGGTGATGATCCTGCAATAATAGGTTGTCTTAGATTTTTCAAATGAACTGTCCGGCCTACATTTTGTTTTGATTTATTTCCCTCTAATTTTTGAATGAGGGCTTTATTGCCTGGTAAAATTTTGGTTATAATAAATGGTCCGCTAAATTTAGGTCCGCTCTTGTTACGTGCGTATTTATAGCTTTTTTCGTAAACTGTTTGGCCAATTTTGAAAGGATTTTTTGTATTCTCGTTAATTTTTTGGACAATTTTGTTTTTATGGAAATTAAATTTTCATTTACTTTATCATATACTAGTGCCAGTTTCTCTTTATGTTTTTGTAAATAGTCACTGTACATTTGTTTATCGTAGAGAATGTCTAAAGGATCTTTTAATTTCGTATGACCGAAAGTTAGTTCAAGTGGGGTAAGCTTTGTTGCAGAATGAATAGAATTGTTGTAACCTATGATGGCATATTTCATAATGATTCCTATAGAATCTTTGGATTGTGATCTCAAAATTCTACAATGTTCTGCTATTGTTGAGTGGAATCTCTCAATTATTCCATCCGAATCGGGGTGATGTGCTGTTGTGAAATGAATATTTATTTTATGTGTTTCTAATAGTTCTTTTACAACATGTCCGAAAAATTCCATTCCTTGGTCCGAACTAATGAGTAAAGGTGTTCCGTAAAAAGAAAAATAATTTATTAAGGCATGGAATATGTCTACCGAGTTTTTGGATTTTAGTTCTATCGCTTGGCCTAACTTCGTGAATGCGTCAATTATTGTTAAAAATTTTGTATTTTCCAGTGTATAAATGTCTAAATGTATTTTTTCAAAAGGTCTATAAGGGGTGTCTGTTAGCATCATCTCGATTCTAGGGGGATTTCTTTCGTATTTATTTTTTTTACAAATTTCGCAGTTCGCTATATAATTCGAAACGCGTTCTTTCATTGATGGAAAGAAATATTTCCGCTGAAGTTGCCTCAATGTCTCATTTACACCTCGGTGATTTGTTTTTCCTTCGTGTTGGAATTTTATCGCCTGAATGATAAGCTCTTCGTCTTGAATTACTTCTCTTCTTTCAGTGCAATATATGATCTCTGGACCGTTTCTGTTGAACAACTTGTTAACAACGTTGCTAAAATTTCTAAACATATTCTCGGATTCGAAGTGGAAATAATATCTTTTCTTATCTGCTGTGTATTCTTTCAGGAATCGTGTGATCTCAGCTTCGTTATTCGAGCTAGTTATTTGTACGTAGAATTTTTTTATGTTTCCCACTGATTCTTTTCTCACAGGTTTTGGGTTGTTATATATTTCCTGAATAAAATATTGATTAGGTTTAGAGTCAATTATATCGTTCGATATTTTTATCGGTGATGAGTTTTCTGTCTCCGTATTTGAAGAATGTATGGTATCTTGACTCCTTTCTGACTGTTTATCATTACCTTGTTCTGTGGTATCCAGTTTTTCTAGTATTGCATCTAATTCTGAATCAGACATTTCGATTGACGATGCGTCTTCTAATAATTTATCGATTTCGTTTTCGTCCACGTTATTTATTAGAGATTCTGTGTCAATAGGGTTCAATTGAATTCTTGATAGTGCGTCGGCATTTCTGTTTATTGACCCTTTTTTGTAGGCAAGTTCGTAGTCATATTCTTCTAATCGTATTTTCCATCTATGTAATTTTGAATTTGGTTCCTTAAGTTTATCAAGCCAAATTAAAGGCCGGTGATCGGTACATATTATGAATTTTCTACCATATATGTAGGGTCTAAAGTATTTAACTGCCCAGACTACTGCTAGAAGTTCTTTTTCAATAGTGCTGTAGCGTTCTTCCGATTGATTAAGAGTTCTTGATGCGTAACATATTGGTCTGTCTGAACCAATGGGTCCCTGTGATAAGATAGCGCCGATGGCTACATTTGATGCATCCGTAGTGACTATAAAATTTTTACTAAAATCCGGGTATTGTAAAACTGGAGGATTAGTGAGTATTTCTTTACATTTGTTGAACGATTTCATGAATTCTTCCGAATGAACTATTTTTCTTCCTTTTTTCAAACAAACGGTTAATGATTTTGTAATTTTGGCATAGTCCCTTATAAACTTGCGATAATATCCTGTGAGTCCGAGAAATCCTTTCAACTCAGTTGGTGTTTTGGGAACTGGGTATCGTAAAATTGCATCAATTTTTAGAGGGTTAGGTTTAAGACCTTCTGGTGTTATGATGTGACCTAAGAATTGAACTTCTTTTTTTAAGAATTCAGATTTATCCATTTGAATCTTCAAATTTGCTTCTCTAATACGATCAAAAACTTTACGCAGTTTTTCTATGTGTTCTTGGAGTGATGTTGAAAATATTATTATATCATCTAAATAAACTAAGCAACATTCATTCATTATACCTCTAAGAATATTATCCATTACTCTTTGAAATGTTCGTGGTGCATTTTTTAGTCCAAAAGGAAGTCTTTTATATTCATAATGACCTCGTTCCGTTTTGGGAATATCTCTAGGGTGCATTTCGATTTGATGGTATCCTGAGGCTAAGTCCAGTGTAGAAAAATATTTACATTTTCCGAGTTTGTCTAATACATCGCTGATGTTCGGGAGAGGGTATTGATCATCAATGCTTTTTTTGTTAAGTAATCTATAATCAACACATAAACGATATTTTTGTTGTCCAGATGCATCGACTTTCTTTGGAACAACGACGACTGGACTGCTCCACGGACTAGTAGAGGGTTGAATTATGCCGTTCTTCAAAAGTTCTTTGACCTGATTTTCGACCTCTCTCTTTTGCGTTTCTGGCATTCTATAAGCTTTTTGGAAAATTGGAGTTTCATCCACAGTTCTGATTTCATGTTTAACTACATTAGTGAAACTCAAAGGTAACTTTTTACAGTGAAAAATGTCTCTGTATTCGAAACAGATTTTTCGGATAGCGTCTTTTTCTTCTTTATTTAGATGTTCTAACCTGAGATTTTTCATATTTTCTTTCAAAAGGTTATCGGTTTCGATGTCATCTGATGGAATCGATATCGGGGTTATATTGGACTCATTAATTTCGATAATTTGTATAGGATTTATTATAATATGTTCTTCTCCTTCATTGCTATTTGTTACTGTTAGGTATGCTTCATCATTTTCTATTTTGACTAGACATTGTGGAATTTCGATACCTTCTCTTAGTTTGATGTATTCCACAATACCTTGATTAACTTCATTCGAATTTATGGGTACTTTTATTACTTTTTGAGACCTAGGTGGTAAGACGTATGAGTAAGATTTTCTCTTGAAATATAAAGGAATAGGTCCGTTCTTTGTATAAAGTACGTTTTTCTTTAAATCGATATTTGCGCCTAAATGAGTCAATAAATCCATCCCTATTAATCCGTCATATTCATCGTTGAACTCGAAAATGTGAAAGTTAAAATATTCTCTAGTTTTGAAAATTTTTGGAAGTGGAATATTTGCAACATATTCATGAACTGTGGTATTATGAGCTGTTTTTATTTTGAATGGAGCATATTTAATATATTTCTGATAGTATTTATCCACTATCCGAGGACTGATTAGAGTTCTTGAACTTCCAGTATCAATCATAAATTTAAAACCAACTCCTGGAATTTTTATGAATGGTAAGGAAGGAGAATTTATATTTGAAATATTTATTACGTTTGTTGCTGGTGAATTTGTGGGAACTGAAAATTTTCATTCGCTAAATCGGAGTATTGATCATTTTCGTATTCAGTGAATTCATATTGATCAGTTTGACTATGATCTGCTGTATAATAGTCATCGTAATTATAATCATCGCTATTATATTCTTCTGTTTCTTCCTGAATTTCTTGCTGGAAGAGTTCTTCGGAGATGAAATTTCTTTGATTTGGTATTCTATTAGATTGATTCATTCTACTTTGGGGTCGTTCTGTTCGTCTTGTATTAGCTGAGGACGTGTCCATAGGTACCGGTTGTGGCCGTATTTGTGAGGGATTTCTAATTTGCGCACTTCTTGGACTATTATGATTTGGCTGAATTAAATTTTGACGAGTTTGTGTGAACGGTATTTGATTAACAGGGCTCAAGTTTTGATATAATGGACGCTGTACATTTTGTCTCCAAGGGGGAGAAGTTTTATAATGAGGACTCGGAGGCTTGATAGAATGTTGGAGTGTTAAATTTCGTCTGGCATACATGAAATTTTGTTCCTCTATCGTGAACGAGATAGCTTGTTCTAAATTTTGTGGATTTCTTAATCTAATAGGTAAATTTGAGTGAAGACCTCTAAGGAACGCATTACGTGCTTGATTTTCATATAAATTCTTTTTTAAATCTCTGATATTCGGATCGACCTCCGTTAATTGGATTTTATTCAGTAATAAACTCAGGAGATCCTGACATCTATAGCCGAAATTTACAGGGTTTTCGAATTTTCCTTGTTTTAGATGCATCAAGTCTCCCACTAAACAGTTTTCGTCTCGCTGATCTGAGAAGAACTGAAGTAGTAAATTTTTAATCGATAACCAGTTTCTGAGATTACCTCTACTACCTACTAAATTTAGGGCTCTGCCTGTTAGCTTTCCTATTACAGCTCGCAAAAGAAATTCATTTTGTGGATTCGCTGCATTATTCGGATCAGAAAAATTATTGATCAGATATTCACTCGACTGAATAAAAATAGCTAGAGTTGAAGGGTTGCCGTCGTATTCTGGTACGCAATCAATATGATGTTTTTGAACTTGTGGAACTGCCATTCTTATTGCTTGTCTGTTTTCTCTTCTTAAAGGACTACGATCTCTAATATTATCGTTCATATGAATATTTTATTATATATTTGTACCGAAGTATAAGCGATTCACAAAAATAATCAAGTTTTCACAAAAAAAAAATTAAATTTATCTATGTATGAAAATAAGGTGATGGGATTTTTGGGAAAAAAGGATGTGAAACTTACGCTACTGGCTTCATAAAGATTTCTTCTTTCTTCTTTTCTTCCGTTTCAGGGGATACAGCGATTATAGCAGGCAGTTTCGTTCCAGAAACTCCGTACCAAACTATAATTTCTCCACCTGAAAGCTGATGACTTTGTGTGGTTGTCCTAACTATGAGCTTCCGCGATGTTGACTTCCGCTCGCTGGTTTTGTTGCACCACTGGGTTGAACTTGGTCAATTTTGGGGCCAAGGTTCGTTGAAAATTTCGGAATACCCAACTAATCGTTGATACGAAAACAATTTTCTCTGCGATTTTGGTCAAAAAAAATGTTTTGGGTATCCTACCGACTGCGCCACTTATGTTTGTAAATAATTAACTTTGATTTTTAAAAAGTTTTATTGATTATTAACCAAAGTGGACAATGTTAAAGTCACGACATTCAGTATAATAATGTCTTATCTAATCTAATTAACATAACAAGTAAACTAGTGTTCCCCTACTATGGGATAGTTCCTGGTATCGTAACACAGGAGTCAGCAAAATATATATATTATAATAATACAGGGGGAATCCAACATATAACTTGCATGTGTCGTCTTCAAGTTTCAAAGTTCCGAAATGATTGTATCGAATGAAAAAAATATGTGAAATACCTACGAAATTCTTTATACTCAAAACAATTCACATGACGAAACATCCCGTAACATCTCGTAACCTACCGTTACAAATCTTAACATGCCGTAACATCCCGTAACATCTCGTATCATTCCGTAACAACGGAATGATACGAGGTGTTTCTCGTAACATGCCCTTAACATTTCGTAACATTCCGTAACAGGTCGTAACATGCCGTTACATCTCGTATAACATACTGTAAAAGTCGAAACATCTCGTTACATTCCGTAACACCTCGTAACATGCCGTATTGTATTATTTTAGCTCTTGATTTGATTTTTTTGTAAAAGTCGAAACATCTCGTTACATTCCGTAACACCTCGTAACATGCCGTATTGTATTATTTTAGCTCTTGATTTCAAAAGAATATATATATATATATATACATCTCGTAACATGACGTAGCAACTCGTAACATCCCGTAACAGGTCGTAACATGCCGTTACATCTCGTAACATTCCGTAACATCTCGTAACATACCGTTACATACCGTAACAACTCTCAACATGACGTAAAATCCCGTAATAGGTCGTAACATTCCGTTACATCTCGTAACATACCGTAACAAATCGTAACATGACGTAACATATCGTAAAATTTTGTAACATGCCGTAACCTATCGTAACGTGAATTAACATCTCGTTACATTCCGTAACATCTGTTACATACCGTAGCATGTCGTAACATTCCGTTACATCTCATAACATGACGTAACAACTCCACATCTCGTAACATCCCCTAATATGTTTTATGTTGTATTGTGTAAAATGTTTATTGTTTGTGTTCAATGATTTTCGATGAATTTTCACCACTTTCACTTTCTCTAGCATTAATAAATCCTAGATCAGATATCTAAATGAAAGCATTTCTCAGTAAAATGATCTCTAGCATCACCATTTCGCACCAAAATACTGTTCTTGAATCTTCTGTAATCAATACCAATCAATAAATAAGCATGATCAAACAGACAGAACAGAAAAACCAGAACGATACGACAAAGTCGGTGGTTTCGAAGACCCTCAAGTACTTCTTCTCACTTTCTGCCTGCAAGACTTGGAACATGATTGAAAAAAACCACACGATTTATTTCCAGAGGTGACTGAAATGACCAAATATCACCACTTGACACATTACTTAGTACTTCAAGGTGTTTCATTCGAAAATATCTTCTCACTAACTCAACAACGAATGAGAATTTTAAAAAACAACTCAACAGATCGATTTTTGATGAATAATATACAGGGTGAATCCTGTTGAAC
Organism: Propylea japonica; assembly: GCA_013421045.1. NCBI lineage: Eukaryota > Metazoa > Arthropoda > Insecta > Coleoptera > Coccinellidae > Propylea > Propylea japonica. The sequence goes on from CM024247.1 coordinate 3,204,201, forward strand.
TGTACATACTTCACACAGAGATAGAGGACACTTTGCTGGTTTCAAAAACACCCCACATGAAAGGTCTCCAACGATTCGTTTGAATTATACAGGGCGATTTCCAGTTTTGGGTCATATTTTCAAAATGCTCTAGTGGACGAACGAATAATCATAAATTCAACAAATTTGGTACGTAGGAGGACTGTATCAATCTCCATACAGCTGAGTTAACAGATTATCAGTTTCCAGGACCGGACTCTATTTTTTTTATATTATCGGAATTTATGAAAAAAAACACCCTGTAGATGAAAAAGTCAATAAACCTGTCATGACAGTTCAAACTACACTAAATACTCTTCAATATAGATTAATAAAATCACGTGGCACACCTACAAATTTAGAGAAAAAAAATATTGAATATGCGTACTCGGAGATAAATGGCCTAATTCACATGGAAAACCATACCCAAATGTATCAAAAGTTGAAGACAGGAGAATATTATCAGTTTAAATCCTCTCCATATTCAAATATTCCAATATTCAGGTAATTTTCGTCAGTTTCCAGGACCGGACTCTATTTTTCTGATGTTATCGGAATCTATAAAGAAAATCACCCTGTAGATGAAAAAGTCAATAAACCTGTCATGGCAGTTCAAACTACACTAAATATTCTTCAATATAGAGTAATAAAATCACGTGGCACACCTACAGATTCAGAGAAAAAAAAATGAATATGGGTACTCGGAGATAATATTTTTTGTACGGCCTAATTCACAAAAAAACATACCCAAATTTATCAAAAGTTGAATATTAATGGTTAACATCTTCTACGCATTCAAGTATTCCAATACTCAGGAACGGACTCCCATTGCAAATTGGGTTTTTCAATAGATGATAGGTCGAAAGATTCGCCCTGAATATGGAACACCCCAAAAAAACTGTTTCGGAAGACCGAACATCATTAAATAACCTACAAGAAATTTTCATGAAATCGCGAATATTATCAGGTTAATATTCGACTTTTCATGCATTTCGGTATAGTTCTTCTACTAAACTTCAGCCGCCCAAAAAAATTATCTCTGAGTACGATTATTCAATTTTTTTTAAATCTATTTGTGTGTCACGCGATTTCATGAAAATTTCTTGTAGGTCAGAAAAATAGAGTCCGGTCCTGGAAACTGATAATCTGTTAACTCAGCTGTATGGAGATTGATACAGTCCTCCTACGTACCAAATTTGATGAATTTGTGATTATTCGTTCGTCCAATAGAGCATTTTGAAAATATGACCCAAAACTGGAAATCGCCCTGTATAATTCAAACGAATCGTTGGAGACCTTTCATGTGGGGTGTCCTCTATCTCTGTGTGAAGTATTCATTCCATGCTTTCATTTCTAAGTCAAGAAGAAGAAGGCTTTATTTAATCAATTCTCATCTTTCTTTGCGGCAGATCACCAGATCATCAGACTATATTTCATAGATAAATATTGATTTAATCAAGCCTTTTGTATCTGCCTCATAGAAGAATAAAAACTGATGAAATTTAATTGGAAATTAAACATGAGATCACATGTATGTACTAACCAATCAATTGCGAAACTATAAATTAATTTTTGAGATATTCAGATCAGAACAATTCGAACTAGTAGTAGTAACTGTTCAACCTATGGTAATTTCGAAAACTAACATACCAAGCTCATTCAGAATCTGTGAAGTTTAGGAGTTTCATAATTCACTTTGTTCGTTTATTCTCATTCTAGTTTTCAAAATATCATTTTTTCAGTAAATGAAATCATATCGATTTCACACTGTACTGAGTAGTTCAGTCAGTTTCTTCAAAACTGAACATTTCAAATATTCTATTTCATAGTTCCTCAATAGATTTGTTCAGAAGATACATTGGTTGCCTTTAATACCATTCATTTTATCAATTTTTACCTTTCAATGTGGCAGATCAGGTTGTGCGATGCATCATTCTTCTGTTGCAATTGATTCTGTAATATTTCATAAATGAAAATTGATTTAATCAAGTCTTTTTTATCTGCCTCAAAGAAGAATAAGAACTGATGCAATTTATTAGAAATGAAAGCATGAGATCACATACTTACCAATCAATTGCGAATCTATAAAATAAATTTTCGAGATATTCAGATATTCAGATATTCGAAAACTCTGTAGTAAATTCCTATGGTAATTTCGAAAACTAGCATATCAAGCGCATTCAGAATCTGTGAAGTTTGAGAGATTCATAATTCACTTTGTTCGTTTATTCTCATTCTAGTTTTCAGAATCTCAATTCTTCGGTAGATAAGATTATATCGATTTCACACTGTACTGAGTAGTTCAGTCAGTTTCTTCAAAACGGAACATTTTAAATTTTCAATTTCATAGTTCCTCAGTAGATTTGTTCGGGAGATACATTGGTTGCTTTCAATACCATTTGATTTTATCAATTTTTAACTTTCTATGTGGCAGATCAGGTGGTGCGATTCATCATTCTTTTGCTGCAATTGATTGTGTAAAAATTCAACTCATAGTTACTACTTAGGCTTTCCTTATTGAATTTTCAAGATGATTTCAAATTTATTGTGGGTTTTCAAGAATCTACGAGTTTGAAAATGTTCTTACTATTGACTTCATATTATATATATTATATATATATATGTATTGTTATTAGGGAGATTAGACTGGGTTATTAAGAGTAAAGTGGTTTTCTCTTTTTGTTTTTTGACCTAGCTTTCGAATAATATTTTATTCTTCCTCAGGGTCTACTACAAAATAACAACAATTATATTTTCACACTTTAAAATTCACATAAAATATTTCTAACTTACACAAACGAGGTTATTTACTCTCTTTCATTGATGTTTTTTAGTTCTTTATAATATTTTTCATTTAGTTTAATTAGCTGTTCTGTCATAATTTAAAATCAACACAATTGTAAACAAATAAAATCCTACTTTTACGTCTTATTTCTTATCTTTTATTTCAGCTGTGTTGTCTCATCTGTCAGGTTCTTCTTCTTACTTTGGTCGTGGGTTCTTATCTTTTTCTCTCCTTACTCGTCAATAGGTCCCATATAGGTTTCTCTCCTTCTCCTCCATTCTTGTGTCATCAAATATGAGTAGATATTGTTTAATGAGTTGGTGTCTGTTTTTTTGTTCATTGGAGCTTCTTCATTGTTTATATAATACATTTCTAGGAATAGCCGTTTTTTTAGATTATTTTCTGTTTTCACTATAGATGTTCCCTCAAAGTTAATTTTAGTCTTTTTCTGTACTATGTTTTGCTAGTGCGCATCTTTCGGGATGATTTTTGATGTCACTTTTGTGTCCCTTTATTCTATTTTTCATTAATTGTGATGTTTGTCCTGTGTATACTTCCTCACATTCTGCGCATGGTATTTTATATACAACGTTGGATCTATCCTGAATCTCTACTTTATCCTTTGTTTTCGAGAATAATTATTTGTCTTGTGTGTGTATTTTTTCGATATTTTTATGTTTTCACTTCTGAATTCCCTTATGATCTTTTCTGTTAGAATCCCTAAGTTTGGCAATGAACAAAATACCTGTCTCTCATTTTGATTTTGTTGTTCTCTCTCTTCCCTTATGTTGGTTTCTATTCATCACCCTATTTATGAATTTTCTTGGGTATCCATTTTGTTCTAGTGTTCGCTTCAATGTTTTCAAATTTTTTTCCCTGAATGTTTCATGGCTTATTTTTTTATTCTATCTTTCATGTTATTTATCGTGTTTACCTTGATTTGGATGTCGTGGTTGGACATGTAGTGGATTGTCCTGTTGTTGCTGTTGGTTTTTTGTAACAGTCTAGTATTATTTTTGATTGTTGTCCCTTATGGTCTTTGTGTCTAGAAAGGGCACCCATTTTTCTTCGTTTTCTCTTTCCACTGTAAATTTTAAGTTTCCATCTATTTCTCCATCATTGAATATTGCAATTAGTTCTTCTATTTTTATTTCAAGTGTTGCCATGATAATATCATCCATGAATTTTTTAACAAAAGAAGGTTTGTAGCTAAGTTTTGGTAATTTTTTCTCTAGTACGTAATCCATGCAATATTGTGCTAATATGGGGCTAAGTTTTGATCCCATTGCACTTCCTTTAATTTGTCTGTAATATTTACCTTGGTACATACATACGTTATTTTCCATAACGAACTTGATCAAATTTAAAAAATCTTCTTTGTTCAGACCTGTATGTATGCTAATTTTTTCCCATTTATGTTCTATGGCCTGTTTAACTAAGTTGAATGTCATGTTTCCAAACAAATTTTCTACATCTAGTGAGAGTAGTACTTCATCTCTTTTTATTGATAAGTTTTTTGTGAATTCTGCAAACTCAAAACTGTCAGCTATATAGTATTCATTATTCTTCTCGTATGATTCTTTTAGTATCGTGGCCAGATATTCTGCCAATTTCGTAGTGGGTGAATTTGTTCCTGATATTATTGGTCTGAGAGGTATATTGTCTTTGTGTATTTTCGGTTTTCCATAAATTCTAGGGCATGTTCCATTATAAACCTTATATCTTTTTTCTTCTTCTGCAGTTATGATATTTTTTGTTTTAAGATCTTTGAAAAATTTATTTGCTTTTGTTTGTATTGTGCTTGTTGGATCCTTCTTTATTTCTTCAAATTCATCTCTATACCTAATATTTCCATCATTTTGGCGTGGTATTCCTCTCTTTCCATTATTACCGTGGCTCCCCCTTTATCACTTTGTGTTACTAGAAGGTTTCTATTATTTTTTAGGTAGTGATAGGTATCGTTAAAATATTTATTCAGTGGATATTTTTGATCCCTGTTCAGATGGACATAATTTGTTATAACACTGGTGATTTTTGCCCTGTATGTGTCTTGTTTTTGATTTTCTAAGTTAGTTATTATATCTTCAACATCAGATAGCAATTCATCTATTTTTAGTTCACTAGTGTTTACTGGTAGAGCGAAATTTGGTCCTAATGATAATATCTGTTTAATTTGATCTGGAATTATTGTCTCTGTAAGATTAACCAGCCAGTTTTCTTGTGTAATAAGCTTGTTTAACTGTTTTTTCTCTAGATTTTGGATCTTTTTCAGGTTTCTTGCCTTTGTTTTATGGAACTCCTTGTTATAATTGATTTTTTGTCTTCTTTGGTATTCATTCATCGTGTGTTCAGGTATCATGTTTTTTGCCTTTTGTTTTATTCTCTTAAGCTCTCTTATCATGTTATTTAATGTTCTGTTTGTTTGTGAGATCTCTATCCTCAGTATTTTTGCAGTAATGTGGTCACTTAGTTTTTTCATTTTTCCTATGTAGTGGTTGTGTTTCCTTCTAGGATGTTCAGAATGTTTTTTTGATTGTACGCTATATGGTTTGGACAAAGTCCTCTTCTTTTGCACTCAAGTAAAAACTTCAATCTATTCCTTGATGTTCCTATTTTAATGTTAAGTTTGCTCCATTTCTTCAGAATATCTGTTGTATTTTGTCCATAGTTGGTTGTAATGAACTCATAAAATCCCATGGTGATGTATACTAATTGTTTTTTTACAGTCTTGTTTTATTTATATATGTATTGTTTATTAAGGGAGATTAGACTGGGTTATTAAGAGTAAAGTGGTTTTCTCTTTTTGTTTTTTGACCTAGCTTTCGAATAATATTTTATTCTTCCTCAGGGTCTACTACAAAATAACAACAATTATATTTTCACACTTTAAAATTCACATAAAATATTTCTAACTTACACAAACGAGGTTATTTACTCTCTTTCATTGATGTTTTTTAGTTCTTTATAATATTTTTCGTTTAGTTTAATTAGCTGTTCTGTCATAATTTAAAATCAACACAATTGTAAAAAAAAAAAATCCTACTTTTACGTCTTATTTCTTATCTTTTATTTCAGCTGTGTTGTCTCATCTGTCAGGTTCTTCTTCTTACTTTGGTCGTGGGTTCTTATCTTTTTCTCTCCTTACTCGTCAATAGGTCCCATATAGGTTTCTCTCCTTCTCCTCCATTCTTGTGTCATCAAATATGAGTAGATATTGTTTAATGAGTTGGTGTCTGTTTTTTTGTTCATTGGAGCTTCTTCATTGTTTATATAATACATTTCTAGGAATAGCCGTTTTTTTAGATTATTTTCTGTTTTCACTATAGATGTTCCCTCAAAGTTAATTTTATGGTCTTTTTCTGTACTATGTTTTGCTAGTGCGCATCTTTCGGGATGATTTTTGATGTCACTTTTGTGTCCCTTTATTCTATTTTTCATTAATTGTGATGTTTGTCCTGTGTATACTTCCTCACATTCTGCGCATGGTATTTTATATACAACGTTGGATCTATCCTGAATCTCTACTTTATCCTTTGTTTTCGAGAATAATTTATTTGTCTTGTGTGTGTATTTTTTCGATATTTTTATGTTTTCACTTCTGAATTCCCTTATGATCTTTTCTGTTAGAATCCCTAAGTTTGGCAATGAACAAAATACCTGTCTCTCATTTTGATTTTGTTGTTCTCTCTCTTCCCTTATGTTGGTTTCTATATTCATCACCCTATTTATGAATTTTCTTGGGTATCCATTTTGTTCTAGTGTTCGCTTCAATGTTTTCAAATTTTTTTCCCTGAATGTTTCATGGCTTATTTTTTTATTCTATCTTTCATGTTATTTATCGTGTTTACCTTGATTTGGATGTCGTGGTTGGACATGTAGTGGATTGTCCTGTTTGTTGCTGTTGGTTTTTTGTAACAGTCTAGTATTATTTTTTGATTGTTGTCCCTTATGGTCTTTGTGTCTAGAAAGGGCACCCATTTTTCTTCGTTTTCTCTTTCCACTGTAAATTTTAAGTTTACATCTATTTCTCCATCATTGAATATTGCAATTAGTTCTTCTATTTTTATTTCAAGTGTTGCCATGATAATATCATCCATGAATTTTTAACAAAAGAAGGTTTGTAGCTAAGTTTTGGTAATTTTTTCTCTAGTACGTAATCCATGCAATATTGTGCTAATATGGGGCTAAGTTTTGATCCCATTGCACTTCCTTTAATTTGTCTGTAATATTTACCTTGGTACATACATACGTTATTTTCCATAACGAACTTGATCAAATTTAAAAAATCTTCTTTGTTCAGACCTGTATGTATGCTATTTTTTCCCATTTATGTTCTATGGCCTGTTTAACTAAGTTGAATGTCATGTTTCCAAACAAATTCTCTACATCTAGTGAGAGTAGTACTTCATCTCTTTTTATTGATAAGTTTTTTGTGAATTCTGCAAACTCAAAACTGTCAGCTATATAGTATTCATTATTCTTCTCGTATGATTCTTTTAGTATCGTGGCCAGATATTCTGCCAATTTCGTAGTGGGTGAATTTGTTCCTGATATTATTGGTCTGAGAGGTATATTGTCTTTGTGTATTTTCGGTTTTCCATAAATTCTAGGGCATGTTCCATTATAAACCTTATATCTTTTTTCTTCTTCTGCAGTTATGATATTTTGTGTTTAAGATCTTTGAAAAATTTATTTGCTTTTGTTTGTATTGTGCTTGTTGGATCCTTCTTTATTTCTTCAAATTCATCTCTATTACCTAATATTTCCATCATTTTGGCGTGGTATTCCTCTCTTTCCATTATTACCGTGGCTCCCCCTTTATCACTTTGTGTTACTAGAAGGTTTCTATTATTTTTTAGGTAGTGATAGGTATCGTTAAAATATTTATTCAGTGGATATTTTTGATCCCTGTTCAGATGGACATAATTTGTTATAACACTGGTGATTTTTGCCCTGTATGTGTCTTGTTTTTGATTTTCTAAGTTAGTTATTATATCTTCAACATCAGATAGCAATTCATCTATTTTTAGTTCACTAGTGTTTACTGGTAGAGCGAAATTTGGTCCTAATGATAATATCTGTTTAATTTGATCTGGAATTATTGTCTCTGTAAGATTAACCAGCCAGTTTTCTTGTGTAATAAGCTTGTTTAACTGTTTTTTCTCTAGATTTTGGATCTTTTTCAGGTTTCTTGCCTTTGTTTTATGGAACTCCTTGTTATAATTGATTTTTGTCTTCTTTGGTATTCATTCATCGTGTGTTCAGGTATCATGTTTTTTGCCTTTTGTTTTATTCTCTTAAGCTCTCTTATCATGTTATTTAATGTTCTGTTTGTTTGTGAGATCTCTATCCTCAGTATTTTTGCAGTAATGTGGTCACTTAGTTTTTTCATTTTTCCTATGTAGTGGTTGTTGTTTCCTTCTAGGATGTTCAGAATGTTTTTTTGATTGTACGCTATATGGTTTGGACAAAGTCCTCTTCTTTTGCACTCAAGTAAAAACTTCAATCTATTCCTTGATGTTCCTATTTTAATGTTAAGTTTGCTCCATTTCTTCAGAATATCTGTGTATTTTGTCCATAGTTAGTTGTAATGAACTCATAAAATCCCATGGTTGATGTAATACTAATTGTTTTTTTACAGTCTTGTTTTATTTATATATGTATTGTTTATTAAGGGAGATTAGACTGGGTTATTAAGAGTAAAGTGGTTTTTCTTTTTGTTTTTTGACCTAGCTTTCGAATAATATTTTATTCTTCCTCAGGGTCTACTACAAAATAACAACAATTATATTTTCACACTTTAAAATTCACATAAAATATTTCTAACTTACACAAACGAGGTTATTTACTCTCTTTCATTGATGTTTTTTAGTTCTTTATAATATTTTTCGTTTAGTTTAATTAGCTGTTCTGTCATAATTTAAAATCAACACAATTGTAAACAAATAAAATCCTACTTTTACGTCTTATTTCTTATCTTTTATTTCAGCTGTGTTGTCTCATCTGTCAGGTTCTTCTTCTTACTTTGGTCGTGGGTTCTTATCTTTTTCTCTCCTTACTCGTCAATAGGTCCCATATAGGTTTCTCTCCTTCTCCTCCATTCTTGTGTCATCAAATATGAGTAGATATTGTTTAATGAGTTGGTGTCTGTTTTTTTTTGTTCATGGAGCTTCTTCATTGTTTATATAATACATTTCTAGGAATAGCCGTTTTTTTAGATTATTTTCTGTTTTCACTATAGATGTTCCCTCAAAGTTAATTTTATGGTCTTTTTCTGTACTATGTTTTGCTAGTGCGCATCTTTCGGGATGATTTTTGATGTCACTTTTGTGTCCCTTTATTCTATTTTTCATTAATTGTGATGTTTGTCCTGTGTATACTTCCTCACATTCTGCGCATGGTATTTTATATACAACGTTGGATCTATCCTGAATCTCTACTTTATCCTTTGTTTTCGAGAATAATTTATTTGTCTTGTGTGTGTATTTTTTCGATATTTTTATGTTTTCACTTCTGAATTCCCTTATGATCTTTTCTGTTAGAATCCCTAAGTTTGGCAATGAACAAAATACCTGTCTCTCATTTTGATTTTGTTGTTCTCTCTCTTCCCTTATGTTGGTTTCTATATTCATCACCCTATTTATAAATTTTCTTGGGTATCCATTTTGTTCTAGTGTTCGCTTCAATGTTTTCAAATTTTTTTCCCTGAATGTTTCATGGCTTATTTTTTTTATTCTATCTTTCATGTTATTTATCGTGTTTACCTTGATTTGGATGTCGTGGTTGGACATGTAGTGGATTGTCCTGTGTTGCTGTTGGTTTTTTGTAACAGTCTAGTATTATTTTTTGATTGTTGTCCCTTATGGTCTTTGTGTCTAGAAAGGGCACCCATTTTTCTTCGTTTTCTCTTTCCACTGTAAATTTTAAGTTTCCATCTATTTCTCCATCATTGAATATTGCAATTAGTTCTTCTATTTTTATTTCAAGTGTTGCCATGATAATATCATCCATGAATTTTTTAACAAAAGAAGGTTTATAGCTAGTTTTGGTAATTTTTTCTCTAGTACGTAATCCATGCAATATTGTGCTAATATGGGGCTAAGTTTTGATCCCATAGCACTTCCTTTAATTTGTCTGTAATATTTACCTTGGTACATACATACGTTATTTTCCATAACGAACTTGATCAAATTTAAAAAATCTTCTTTGTTTAGACCTGTATGTATGCTAATTTTTTCCCATTTATGTTCTATGGCCTGTTTAACTAAGTTGAATGTCATGTTTCCAAACAAATTTTCTACATCTAGTGAGAGTAGTACTTCATCTCTTTTATTGATAAGTTTTTTGTGAATTCTGCAAACTCAAAACTGTCAGCTATATAGTATTCATTATTCTTCTCGTATGATTCTTTTAGTATCGTGGCCAGATATTCTGCCAATTTCGTAGTGGGTGAATTTGTTCCTGATATTATTGGTCTGAGAGGTATATTGTCTTTGTGTATTTTCGGTTTTCCATAAATCTAGGGCATGTTCCATTATAAACCTTATATCTTTTTTCTTCTTCTGCAGTTATGATATTTTGTTTTAAGATCTTTGAAAAATTTATTTGCTTTTGTTTGTATTGTGCTTGTTGGATCCTTCTTTATTTCTTCAAATTCATCTCTATTACCTAATATTTCCATCATTTTGGCGTGGTATTCCTCTCTTTCCATTATTACCGTGGCTCCCCCTTTATCATTGTGTTACTAGAAGGTTTCTATATTTTTTAGGAGTGATAGGTATCGTTGAAATATTTATTCAGTGGATATTTTTGATCCTGTTCAGATGGACATAATTGGTATAACACTGGTGATTTTTGCCCTGTATGGTCTTGTTTTTGATTTTCTAAGTTAGTTATTATATCTTCAACATCAGATAGCAATTCATCTATTTTTAGTTCACTAGTGTTTACTGGTAAAGCGAAATTTGGTCCTAATGATAATATCTGTTTAATTTGATCTGGAATTATTGTCTCTGTAAGATTAACCAGCCAGTTTTCTGTGTAATAAGCTTGTTTAACTGTTTTTTCTCTAGATTTTGGATCTTTTTCAGGTTTCTTGCCTTGTTTTATGGAACTCCTTGTAAATTGATTTTTGTCTTCTTGGTATTCATTCATCGTGTGTTCAGGTATCATGTTTTTTGCCTTTTGTTTTATTCTCTTAGCTCTCTTATCATGTTATTTAATGTTCTGTTGTTTGTGAGATCTCTATCCTCAGTATCTTTGCAGTAATGTGGTCACTTAGTTTTTTCATTTTTCCTATGTAGTGGTTGTTGTTTCCTTCTAGGATGTTCGTTATGGAAAATAACGTATGTATGTACCAAGGTAAATATTACAGACAAATTAAAGGAAGTGCTATGGGATCAAAACTTAGCCCCATATTAGCACAATATTGCATGGATTACGTACTAGAGAAAAAATTACCAAAACTAAGCTATAAACCTTCTTTTGTTAAAAAATTCATGGATGATATTATCATGGCAACACTTGAAATAAAATAGAAGAACTAATTGCAATATTCAATGATGGAGAAATAGATGGAAACTTAAAATTTACAGTGGAAAGAGAAAACGAAGAAAAATGGGTGCCCTTTCTAGACACAAAGACCATAAGGGACAACAATCAAAAAATAATACTAGACTGTTACAAAAAACCAACAGCAACAAACAGGACAATCCACTACATGTCCAACCACGACATCCAAATCAAGGTAAACACGATAAATAACATGAAAGATAGAATAAAAAAAATAAGCCATGAAACATTCAGGGAAAAAAATTTGAAAACATTGAAGCGAACACTAGAACAAAATGGATACCCAAGAAAATTTATAAATAGGGTGATGAATATAGAAACCAACATAAGGGAAGAGAGAGAACAACAAAATCAAAATGAGAGACAGGTATTTTGTTCATTGCCAAACTTAGGGATTCTAACAGAAAAGATCATAAGGGAATTCAGAAGTGAAAACATAAAAATATCGAAAAAATACACACACAAGACAAATAAATTATTCTCGAAAACAAAGGATAAAGTAGAGATTCAGGATAGATCCAACGTTGTATATAAAATACCATGCGCAGAATGTGAGGAAGTATACACAGGACAAACATCACAATTAATGAAAAATAGAATAAAGGGACACAAAAGTGACATCAAAAATCATCCCGAAAGATGCGCACTAGCAAAACATAGCACAGAAAAAGACCATAAAATTAACTTTGAGGGAACATCTATAGTGAAAACAGAAAATAATCTAAAAAAACGGCTATTCCTAGAAATGTATTATATAAACAATGAAGAAGCTCCAATGAACAAAAAAACAGACACCAACTCATTAAACAATATCTACTCATATTTGATGACACAAGAATGGAGGAGAAGGAGAGAAACCTATATGGGACCTATTGACGAGTAAGGAGAGAAAAAGATAAGAACCCACGACCAAAGTAAGAAGAAGAACCTGACAGATGAGACAACACAGCTGAAATAAAAGATAAGAAATAAGACGTAAAAGTAGGATTTTATTTGTTTACAATTGTGTTGATTTTAAATTATGACAGAACAGCTAATTAAACTAAATGAAAAAATTATAAAGAACTAAAAAACATCAATGAAAGAGAGTAAATAACCTCGTTTGTGTAAGTTAGAAATATTTTATGTGAATTTTAAAGTGTGAAAATATAATTGTTGTTATTTTGTAGTAGACCTGAGGAAGAATAAAATATTATTCGAAAGCTAGGTCAAAAAAAAAAAAAGAGAAAACCACTTTACTCTTAATAACCCAGTCTAATCTCCCTTAATAAACAATACATATATAAATAAAACAAGACTGTAAAAAAACAATTAGTATTAGTATATATATATATATATTAAGTGAAAATTGGTGATTAAGATTTCTAGTTGTTCGAGTAGTATTATTTTAAAGTAGTTATTTTTTTTCTGAAGTATTTTCAGATTGTTAATTGTGATATGAGGTATCGTTAAAATGCGTGGCAAAAGCGAATGGGGTTGATTTCTTTTGTGTTCATTGAATCTTTTTTTTACTTCACGAATTGTCATTCCTATGTTAAATAATGGGAAGTTTGTGCATGTTATCTCATAGACTCCGCTGGATTATTCAAGTTTAGATTTTAATTTCATTATCAATCAGTACCCGAGAGGGATTGTAAGAGTGGGTTTGGATTGTATGGAGTACTAACGTACTCACAGGGTCTGCCTCGATCCGTTTCTGGTTTGAGGGGCCAGTAAAACCCTAGTTACTTCATACTTCTGCTAGGAAAGGAGTTGTTAGGAGTGGGTTGGGTTATATGGAGTACTAGCGTTGCTCACTGGGTCTGCCTCAATCCGTATTCTGGTTCGAGGGGCCAGTAAAACCCTAGTTACTTCGTATATTAACCCGAGGGATTTGTTAGGAGTGGGTTGGATTATATGGAGTACTAACGTTGCTCACTGGGTCTGCCTCGATTCTCTTTCGGGTTCGAGGGCCAGTTAAGCCATAGTTACTCCACATCTTCTTTGGCCTGGTCGTACGATGTGCTAATATTGCTCACTGGGTCTACCCCGAGTCCGTTTTCGGGTACGAGGGGCCAGTGAAATCATAGTTACTTCATACATTAGCCTGAGAAGGATTGTTAAGGAGTTGGGTTATAAGCAGTACTAATATTGCTCACTGGGTCTGCCTCGATCCGTATTCGGGTTCGAGCGGCCAGTAAAACCATAGTTACTCAATACATTAGACCGAGAGGGATTGATAAGGGGTGGGTTGGGTTATATGCAGTACTAATATTGCTCACTGGGTCTGCCTTGATCCGTGTTCGGGTTCGAGGGGCCAGTAAAATTACACTTACTTCATATTGGCCAGAGATGGATTGGTAAGGAGTGGGTTTGGATTGTATAGAATACTTACGTTGCTCACTGGGTCTGCCTCGATACGTATTCAGAATCGAGGGGCCAGTAAAACCATAGTTACTCCATATTGGCCAGAGATGGATTGGTAAGGAGTGGGTTTGGATTGTATAGAGTACTAACGTTGCTCACTGGGTCTGCCTCGATCCGTATTCAGGTTCGAGGGGCCAGTAAAACCATAGTTGCTTCATACAACTGCCCGAGAGGATTGGTTGGGAGTGGGTTGGGATTGTATGGAGTATTAACGTTGCTCACTGGGTCTGCCTCGATTCTCATTCGGGTTCAAGGGCTCAGTAAGCTGTAGTTACTTCATGTGTTTTGGTCATTCTTAGTTTTTTTTCATCGGAATTACTTCTGATTGATTGAGCCTGTACACCACGACAAGGTGATGACCTCGTACGAAATCGTAATATGCCCAACATTTCGTAACATACCGTAACAACTCGTAACAGGTCGTAACATTCCGTAACATCTCCTAACATACCGTAAAAAGTCGTAACATTCCATAAAAATTCGTAACATGACGTCACATCCCTTTACATATCGTAACATGCCGTTACATACCGAGACATCTCGTAACATTTTGTAACATGCTGTAACCTATCGAAACATGCCTTAACATTTCGTAACATTCCGTTACATCTCGTAAAACATACCGTAAAAAATCGTAAAATCTCGTAAAATCCCGTTACAGGTCGTAATTTTCCGTAACATGTCTTCACATCTCGTATCATTTCGTAACATCTCGTAACATACCGTAAAATGTCGTAACATATCATAACATGACTTAACAAATCGTAACATGACGTACCATCCCGTAACAGGTTATTACATTCCGTAACAGGTCGTAACATTCCGTAACATCTCGTAACATGCCGTAACATCTCGTATCATTCCGTTGTTACGGAATGATACGAGGTGTTTCTCGTAACATGCCTTAACATTCCGTAACATCTTGAAACATACCGTAAAAAGTCGTAACATTCCGTAACATGACGTAACATTTCGTAAGATACCGTAACAACTCGTTACATGACGTTACATCCCTTTACATATCGTAACATTTCGTTACATCCCGTAACAAACAGTTCGTAACATGCCGTAACATACCGTGACATCTCATAACATGCCGTAACATCTCGTAACATGTGGTAACTTTGTTACTAAAAGAGATACAGAAAAATGTTTTCTACAAAAATTTCACAAAGTCCACTGAGGTTTTACAATGTGAATTCACACAATAAAATTGATGACAACTTCATTTTTCAAATGGAACACCCTGTATGTTTTTTTATTTGGCTACCTCTTTTTTCCCCGATTCCGAATATGTAACATATGTTGATCTATCTCTTTTGTCTTGATTACCACAGAGTTTCAAATTTAAAGAACCAAGCTCTTTAATCATTTTTCAAGTGGCAGATTGCGTTTACTGAAAATGACCATTTTTGGAGTTATGATAACGTCAATTAGAATATATACAGGGTGAACAACATATTGAATGCAACTACATTTTTCTAGATGGAACACCTTGTCCTGTATATTCTTCCATCTATTGATAGGCTTTTTCCTCCTGATCTCGAATATGCATGTATATGCATGTGTCGTCTTCAAGTTTCAAAGTTCCGAAATGATTGTATCGAATGAAAAAAATATGTGAAATACCTACGAAATTCTTTATACTCAAAACAATTCACATGACGAAACATCCCGTAACATCTCGTAACATACCGTTACAATCTTAACATGCCGTAACATCTCGTGACATACTGTAACATGCCGTAACATATTGTAACATCTCGTAGCAGTTCGTTACATGCCGTAACATACCGTGACATCTCGTAACATCCCGTAACATTTTGTAACATACTGTAACCTATCGTAATATGCCTGAACATCTCGTAACATACTGTAAAAGTCGTAACATCTCGTTACATTCCGTAACACCTCGTAATATGCCGTTACATCTCGTAACATAACGTAACAACTCGTAACATCCCGTAACAGGTCGTAACATGCCGTTACATCCCGTAACAGGTCGTAACATGCCGTTACATCTCGTAACATTCCGTAAAATCTCGTAACATACCGTTACATACCGTAACAATTCGTAACATGACGTAAAATCCCGTAACAGGTCGTAACATTCCGTAACATCTCGTAACATGCCGTAACATCCCGTAACAAATCGTAACATGACGTAACATATCGTAAAATTTTTTAACATGCCGAAACCTATCGTAACGTGAATTAACATCTCGTTACATTCCGTAACATCTGTAACATACCGTAGCATGTCGTAACATTCCGTTACATCTCATAACATGACGTAACATTTCCACATCTCGTAACATCCCCTAATATGTTTTATGTTGTATTGTGTAAAATGTTTATTGTTTGTGTTCAATGATTTTCGATGAATTTTCACCACTTTCACTTTCTCTAGCATTAATAAATCCTAGATCAGATATCTAAATGAAAGCATTTCTCAGTAAAATGATCTCTAGCATCACCATTTCGCACCAAAATACTGTTCTTGAATCTTCTGTAATCATTACCAATCAATAAATAAGCTTGATGTTTTTTTTAGCCGAACATAAGGATGAAACAGACAGAACAGAAAAACCAGAACGATACGACAAACTCGGTGGTTTCGAAGACCCTCAAGTCCTTTTTCTCACTTTCTGCCTGCAAGACTTGGAACATGATTGAAAAAAACCACACGATTTATTTCCAGAGGTGACTGAAATGACCAAATATCACCACTTGACACATTACTAAGTACTTCAAGGTGTTTCATTCGAAAATATCTTCTCACTAACTCAACAACGAATGAGAATTTTAAAAAACAACTCAACAGATCGATTTTTGATGAATAATATATATTGCTCGTTGACGGGATTAGTTCCGAAGTGTGGGTTTAATATTGGTTGATTTTATATCGATTAATATTATTCTCCGCTTTCATTATTAATATATATAAATTTAAAAGAGGAAGTGGGTAGTTTCATGGATTCAAATTTGTATGACCTTGTGCTCAATGAATTGAATACTCACAAAAATACAGGATCATCAAATTATCCTGCCAAGAAAAGTGAATTAATTCGAGTTTGAACCAATGCATCATTTTTGCTACTTTCCTCATTCAAATTCTTGATGGGGTTACATACTTCTCCAGGGGGTTAGCTAATAAAAGGTTTTCCAATAAGAGGTGCTATTACACTAACAATTACACTAACAAGTAAATGACATCTATTCTGTGTCGCGGATACACTGATTGATAATGAAATTAAAATCTAAACTTGAATAATCAGCGGAGTCTATCAGATAACATGCACAAACTTCCCTTTATTTCACATAGGAATGACAACTCGTAAAGTAGAAAAGGAAACAATAAACACAAAAGAAATCAACCCATTTCAACGATTCAACACATTTTAACGATACCTCATATCACATTTGACAATCTGAAAATACTTCAGAGAGAAAATAACTACTTTAAAATAATACTACTCGAACAACTAGAAATCTTAAAAGATATGGACAACCAATTTTTACTTAATTATAATATAGAAATCAATAGTAAGAACATTTTCAAACTCTTAGATTCTTGAAAACCAACAATGAATATTAAAATTGAAAAAAATTCATGCCACCAATAACCTATCTACTAACAAATCTATTGGGGAACTATAAAATCAAATGACTGAGATATTCAGATCAAGAGGATTCGAACTACTAAGTAACGTAATGTGGTATATGTTTCAAACTGTTACAATGAAGAATAAGGTGTTCAAAGCTTATAAGCTTATAAGTGTTCTCTATAGAGAACACTTTATCTTTGGTATTCGAGAGATTCATACTTCACTTTGTTAGTTTGTTCACATTTTTGTTCCCAGAAATATATGAATTACGAAATGGTGTTGAGTAGTAAAGATTTCACACTGTACTGAGTAGTTCAGTCAGTTTCTTCAAAACTGAATATTTCAAATAATTAAGTTCATAGTTCCTCAATAGATTTGTTCAGAAGATACATTTGTTGCATTCAATTCCAATTGATTTCATAAATTTTTATGTGGCAAATCAGGTAGTACGATTCATTATTCTTTTGTTGCAATCGATTGTGTAAAAATTAATTCCATGCTTTCATTTCTAAGTCAAGAAGAAGAAGGCTTTATTTAATCAATTCTCATCTTTCTTTGCGGCAGATCACCAGATCATCAGACTATATTTCATAGATAAATAGTGATTTAATCAAGCCTTTTTTATCTGCCTCATAGAAGAATAAAAACTGATGAAATTTAATTTTAAATTAAACATGGGATCACATGTATGTACTAACCAATCAATTGCGAAACTATAAAATTAATTTTTGAGATATTCAGATCAGAACAATTCGAACTAGTAGTAGTAACTGTTCAAACCTATGGTAATTTCGAAAACTAACATACCAAGCTCATTCAGAATCTGTGAAGTTTAGGAGTTTCATAATTCACTTTGTTCGTTTATTCTCATTCTAGTTTTCAAAATATCATTTTTTCAGTAAATGAAATCATATCGATTTCACACTGTACTGAGTAGTTCAGTCAGTTTCTTCAAAACTGAACATTTCAAATATTCTATTTCATAGTTCCTCAATAGATTTGTTCAGAAGATACATTGGTTGCCTTTAATACCATTTCATTTTATCAATTTTTACCTTTCTATGTGGCAGATCAGGTTGTGCGATTCATCATTCTTCTGTTGCAATTGATTGTGTAAAAATTAATTCTCATGCTTTCATTTCTATTTTAATTTAATGGATTTTTAATGGAAATACATCAGACTATATTTCAAAGATAAAAATTGATTTAATCAAGTCTTTTTTATCTGCCTCAAAGAAGAATAAGAACTGATGCAATTTAATTAGAAATGAAAGCATGTGATCACATGTATGTACTAACCAATCAATTACGAATCTATAAAAATAAATTTTTGAGATATTCAGATATTCAGATATTCGAACTACTCTGTAGTAAATGTTCAAACCCATGGTAATTTCGAAAACTAGCATAACAAGCTCATTCAGAATCTGTGAAGTTTGGGAGATTCATAATTCACTTTGTTCGTTTATTCTCATTCTAGTTTTCAGAATTTCATTTCTTCGGTTATATCGATTTCACACTGTACTGAGTAGTTTGTAGGAAATTAATTCAACTATGCAATGAGGTATCAGTCATTCTTATTGGATGAACAGTTATCGAAATATTTCCAATTAAAGATGAAAAAAAATTTTTTTTGATTTGCTACCGATTGCAAACGAGTTTATTCGAAATATTCTCAAATCGGTAGGTTATAGAAGGAAGTATTCAATAGGGCGTTTGTAGGGAATTAATTAACCTATACAATAGGGTATCAGTCATTTTAATCGGATAAACAGTTATCGAAATATTTCCAATGAAAGATGAAAAAATGTATTTTTTCATTTACTACCGATTGTCACCGAATTTATTCGGAATATTTTGAAAACGGTAAAATATGGAAAAAAGTGGTAAATAGGGCGTTTGTAGAGAATTAGTTATCCTATGCAATGAGGTATCAGTCATTCTAATCGTATAAACAGTTGTCAAAATATTTACAACTAGCAGACCCAACAGACGTTGTTCTGTATACACAAAAATTCATTCAATTCGATCCAGCCGTTTAGTTGCAGTGTAGATGAATAACCTAAATTACGATTACAGCGTCATCTGTTGATCTGATTTGTGATCATAAACATGATAACATGAGTATAAAAGTTCACTACCTCCACAGCCACCTAGATCGTTTTCCAGAAAACTTAGGTGATTGTAGTGAAGAACAGGGAAAAAGATTCCACCAGGATATTAAAAATATGGAAGATCGTTATCAAGGACGATGGGATAGCCACATGATGGCGGACTACTGCTGGAGCCTTCAGCGAGACTGCCCTGGTAAACTTCATTCTAGAAAATCGTATAAAAGAAAATTTCTATGTGATTAGTGACTAATGTAATTATGTAAATTAAGTTTTTGCAATAAATACTTAAATTCATGTCTCTTTGTTTTTTTTAACTGTCAATAGTAATATAATATATAATAACAGTTATAACGTAAATTATATACAAAATTTTTTAAAAAATCTCAACGACTAGATCTGGTAGACAAAATCTGAGAACTTTTTTACATTCTGCATCCAAAAATTACTCAGGAACAGTTAAAAAATCGCAGGCACCAAAATGTGTGTTGGCCTGTGTTTTCAATGAAAAATGAAAAAACGTATTTTTTCCTTTACTACTGATTGTCGCCGAGTTTATTCGAAATATTTTGAAAAACGGTAAATTATAAAAAAAAATAGTCGATGAGGCGTTTGTAGAAAATTTATTTACCAATGCAATGAGGTTTCAATCATTCAAATCGGATGAACGTTTATCGAAATATTTTCAATGAAAGATGAAAAATTGTATTTTTTCATTCGCTACGGATTGCTACCGATGGCTACCTGGTTTATTCGAAATATTCTGAAAAAGGTAGCTTATACAAGGAAGTGGCCGAAAGGGCTTTTGTAGAGAATTTACCTATGCAATGAGGTATCAATCATTCTAATCGAATTAACAGTTATCGAAATATTTCCAATGAAAGATGAAAAAATGTATTTTTTCATTTGCTACTGATTGCTACCGAGTTTACTCGAAATATTCTGAAAACGGAAGGTTATAGTAGGAAGTGGTCAGTAGGGCGTTAGTAGAGACTTAATTAACCTATGCAATGAGGTATCAATCATTTCAATTGAATGAACAGTTATCGAAATATTTCCAATGAAAAGTGAAAAAATGTATTTTTTCCGAGTTTATTCGAAATATTTTGAAAAACGGTAAATTATAAAAAAAAATGGTCGATGAGGCGTTTGTAGAAAATTTATTTACCAATGCAATGAGGTTTCAATCATTCAAATCGGATGAACGGTTATCGAAATATTTTCAATGAAAGATGAAAAATTGTATTTTTTCATTCGCTACGGATTGCTACCGATGGCTACCTGGTTTATTCGAAATATTCTGAAAAAGGTAGGTTATACAAGGAAGTGGTCGAAAGGGCTTTTGTAGAGAATTTACCTATGCAATGAGGTATCAATCATTCTAATCGAATTAACAGTTATCGAAATATTTCCAATGAAAGATGAAAAAATGTATTTTTTCATTTGCTACTGATTGCTACCGAGTTTACTCGAAATATTCTGAAAACGGAAGGTTATAGTAGGACGTGGTCAGTAGGGCGTTAGTAGAGACTTAATTAACCTATGCAATGAGGTATCAATCATTTCAATTGAATGAACAGTTATCGAAATATTTCCAATGAAAAGTGAAAAAATGTATTTTTTCCGAGTTTATTCGAAATATTTTGAAAAACGGTAAATTATAAAAAAAAATGGTCGATGAGGCGTTTGTAGAAAATTATTTACCAATGCAATGAGGTTTCAATCATTCAAATCGGATGAACGGTTATCGAAATATTTTCAATGAAAGATGAAAAATTGTATTTTTTCATTCGCTACGGATTGCTACCGATGGCTACCTGGTTTATTCGAAATATTCTGAAAAAGGTAGGTTATACAAGGAAGTGGTCGAAAGGGCTTTTGTAGAGAATTTACCTATGCAATGAGGTATCAATCATTCTAATCGAATTAACAGTTATCGAAATATTTCCAATGAAAGATGAAAAAATGTATTTTTTCATTTGCTACTGATTGCTACCGAGTTTACTCGAAATATTCTGAAAACGGAAGGTTATAGTAGGAAGTGGTCAGTAGGGCGTTAGTAGAGACTTAATTAACCTATGCAATGAGGTATCAATCATTTCAATTGAATGAACAGTTATCGAAATATTTCCAATGAAAAGTGAAAAAATGTATTTTTTCCGAGTTTATTCGAAATATTTTGAAAAACGGTAATTATAAAAAAAAATGGTCGATGAGGCGTTTGTAGAAAATTTATTTACCAATGCAATGAGGTTTCAATCATTCAAATCGGATGAACGTTTATCGAAATATTTTCAATGAAAGATGAAAAATTGTATTTTTTCATTCGCTACGGATTGCTACCGATGGCTACCTGGTTTATTCGAAATATTCTGAAAAAGGTAGGTTATACAAGGAAGTGGCCGAAAGGGCTTTTGTAGAGAATTTACCTATGCAATGAGGTATCAATCATTCTAATCGAATTAACAGTTATCGAAATATTCCAATGAAAGATGAAAAAATGTATTTTTTCATTTGCTACTGATTGCTACCGAGTTTACTCGAAATATTCTGAAAACGGAAGGTTATAGTAGGAAGTGGTCAGTAGGGCGTTAGTAGAGACTTAATTAACCTATGCAATGAGGTATCAATCATTTCAATTGAATGAACAGTTATCGAAATATTTCCAATGAAAAGTAAAAAAATGTATTTTTTCCGAGTTTATTCGAAATATTTTGAAAAACGGTAAATTATAAAAAAAAATGGTCGATGAGGCGTTTGTAGAAAATTATTTACCAATGCAATGAGGTTTCAATCATTCAAATCGGATGAACGGTTATCGAAATATTTTCAATGAAAGATGAAAAATTGTATTTTTTCATTCGCTACGGATTGCTACCGATGGCTACCTGGTTTATTCGAAATATTCTGAAAAAGGTAGGTTATACAAGGAAGTGGTCGAAAGGGCTTTTGTAGAGAATTTACCTATGCAATGAGGTATCAATCATTCTAATCGAATTAACAGTTATCGAAATATTTCCAATGAAAGATGAAAAAATGTATTTTTTCATTTGCTACTGATTGCTACCGAGTTTACTCGAAATATTCTGAAAACGGAAGGTTATAGTAGGACGTGGTCAGTAGGGCGTTAGTAGAGACTTAATTAACCTATGCAATGAGGTATCAATCATTTCAATGAATGAACAGTTATCGAAATATTTCCAATGAAAAGTGAAAAAATGTATTTTTTCCGAGTTTATTCGAAATATTTTGAAAAACGGTAAATTATAAAAAAAATGGTCGATGAGGCGTTCGTAGAAAATTTATTTACCAATGCAATGAGGTTTCAATCATTCAAATCGGATGAACGGTTATCGAAATATTTTCAATGAAAGATGAAAAATTGTATTTTTTCATTCGCTACGGATTGCTACCGATGGCTACCTGGTTTATTCGAAATATTCTGAAAAAGGTAGGTTATACAAGGAAGTGGTCGAAAGGGCTTTTGTAGAGAATTTACCTATGCAATGAGGTATCAATCATTCTAATCGAATTAACAGTTATCGAAATATTTCCAATGAAAGATGAAAAAATGTATTTTTTCATTTGCTACTGATTGCTACCGAGTTTACTCGAAATATTCTGAAAACGGAAGGTTATAGTAGGAGTGGTCAGTAGGGCGTTAGTAGAGACTTAATTAACCTATGCAATGAGGTATCAATCATTTCAATTGAATGAACAGTTATCGAAATATTTCCAATGAAAAGTGAAAAAATGTATTTTTTCCGAGTTTATTCGAAATATTTTGAAAAACGGTAAATTATAAAAAAAAATGGTCGATGAGGCGTTTGTAGAAAATTTATTTACCAATGCAATGAGGTTTCAATCATTCAAATCGGATGAACGGTTATCGAAATATTTTCAATGAAAGATGAAAAATTGTATTTTTTCATTCGCTACGGATTGCTACCGATGGCTACCTGGTTTATTCGAAATATTCTGAAAAAGGTAGGTTATACAAGGAAGTGGTCGAAAAGGCTTTTGTAGAGAATTTACCTATGCAATGAGGTATCAATCATTCTAATCGAATTAACAGTTATCGAAATATTTCCAATGAAAGATGAAAAAATGTATTTTTTCATTTGCTACTGATTGCTACCGAGTTTACTCGAAATATTCTGAAAACGGAAGGTTATAGTAGGACGTGGTCAGTAGGGCGTTAGTAGAGACTTAATTAACCTATGCAATGAGGTATCAATCATTTCAATTGAATGAACAGTTATCGAAATATTTCCAATGAAAAGTGAAAAAATGTATTTTTTCCGAGTTTATTCGAAATATTTTGAAAAACGGTAAATTATAAAAAAAATGGTCGATGAGGCGTTCGTAGAAAATTTATTTACCAATGCAATGAGGTTTCAATCATTCAAATCGGATGAACGGTTATCGAAATATTTTCAATGAAAGATGAAAAATTGTATTTTTTCATTCGCTACGGATTGCTACCGATGGCTACCTGGTTTATTCGAAATATTCTGAAAAAGGTAGGTTATACAAGGAAGTGGTCGAAAGGGCTTTTGTAGAAAATTTACCTATGCAATGAGGTATCAATCATTCTAATCGAATTAACAGTTATCGAAATATTTCCAATGAAAGATGAAAAAATGTATTTTTTCATTTGCTACTGATTGCTACCGAGTTTACTCGAAATATTCTGAAAACGGAAGGTTATAGTAGGAAGTGGTCAGTAGGGCGTTAGTAGAGACTTAATTAACCTATGCAATGAGGTATCAATCATTTCAATTGAATGAACAGTTATCGAAATATTTCCAATGAAAAGTGAAAAAATGTATTTTTTCCGAGTTTATTCGAAATATTTTGAAAAACGGTGAATTATAAAAAAAATGGTCGATGAGGCGTTTGTAGAAAATTTATTTACCAATGCAATGAGGTTTCAATCATTCAAATCGGATGAACGGTTATCGAAATATTTTCAATGAAAGATGAAAAATTGTATTTTTCCATTCGCTACGGATTGCTACCGATGGCTACCTGGTTTATTCGAAATATTCTGAAAAAGGTAGGTTATACAAGGAAGTGGTCGAAAGGGCTTTTGTAGAGAATTTACCTATGCAATGAGGTATCAATCATTCTAATCGAATTAACAGTTATCGAAATATTTCCAATGAAAGATGAAAAAATGTATTTTTTCATTTGCTACTGATTGCTACCGAGTTTACTCGAAATATTCTGAAAACGGAAGGTTATAGTAGGAAGTGGTCAGTAGGGCGTTAGTAGAGACTTAATTAACCTATGCAATGAGGTATCAATCATTTCAATTGAATGAACAGTTATCGAAATATTTCCAATGAAAAGTAAAAAAATGTATTTTTTCCGAGTTTATTAGAAATATTTCGAAAAACGGTAAATTATAGGAGAAAATGGTCAATGAGGCGTCTGTAGAAAATTAATTTACCTGCAATGAGGTATCAATCATTCTAATCGAATGAACGGTTATCGAAATATTTCTAATGAAAGATGAAAAATTGTATTTTTTCATTTGCTACTGATTGCTACTGATTGCTACCGAGTTTACTCGAAATATTCTGAAAACGGTAGGTTATAGAAGGAAGTGGTCAGTAGGGCTTTTGTCGAGACTCAATTAACCTATGCAATGAGGTATCAATCATTTCAATGGAATGAACAGTTATCGAAATATTTCCAATGAAAAGTGAAAAAATGTATTTTTTCCTTCACTACTTATTGTCACCGAGTTTATTCGAAATATTTCGAAAAACGGTAATTTATAATAGAAAATGGTCAATGAGGCGTCTGTAGTAAATTAATTTACCTATGCAATGAGGTATCAATCATTCTAATCGAATGAACTGTTATCGAAATATTTCCAATGAAAGATGAAAAATTATATTTTTTATTCACTACCGATTGCCATCGAGTTTATTCGAAATATTCTGAAAGCGGTGAAATATAGGAGAAAGTGATGAAAATGGCGTTGTAGACATTTAATTTACCTATGCAATGAGGTATCAATCATTCTAATCGGATGAACAGTTATCGCAATATTTCCAATGAAAGATGGAAATATGTTTTTTTCATTTGCTACCGATTGCAACCGAGTTTATTCGAAATATTTTGAAAATGGTAAAATATAGAAGGAAAAGGTCAATAGGGCGTTCGTAGAGAATTAATTCACCTATGCAATGAGGTATCAATCATTCTAATCGGATGAACAATTATCGAACTATTTCTAACGAAAGATGAAAAAATATATTTTTCATATACTACTGATTGCAACCAAGTTTATTCGAAATATTCTGAAAACGGTAGGTTATAGAAGAGAGTGTTCGATAGGGCGTTTGTAGAGAATTAATTTACCTATTCAATGAGGTACCAATCACATAAAGCAAATCAAAATAAATTTGAGATGAAAAAAGATATCAACACAAACCAAATTACTATTGCAAATACAGCTGGCGCTGATAAGATTATCGAAATTAACGGAATCCCGGGAATTCCATCTATCAGAGAAAACAATATGATTGATAAGATATCATCTGAAAACAACAGAGGACCGATGCCGACACATGAATTGTCATCTGAGAGAGAGATTGATACCAGTGAATATAAAACTGTTA
The DNA here is from genome assembly GCA_013421045.1 of Propylea japonica. NCBI lineage: Eukaryota > Metazoa > Arthropoda > Insecta > Coleoptera > Coccinellidae > Propylea > Propylea japonica. The sequence goes on from CM024247.1 coordinate 3,230,335, forward strand.
GATATAGGAAGAGAACCGGCAGAAGAAGTAAAGGAAGGAAAAATGATAGAAAAGCTGTGGTATATCCAAGCATAGTGAATGAGAGCAACAATAAGAAAAATTTCTGGAGAATAACTGGAGCATCCACGGAAAATCCTGTGAAGGCTGTCGAAAGAAAAATTACTCTGTTTGTATCGAGAATCTCTGCCAGTACAAATGTCGAGGACTTCACAAAAATGGTGAGGCAGAAATTTCCGGAAGCTGAATGTGAAAAACTACGATCTAAACACCCAGAAAAATATAGTTCTTTCAAAACAACTATTGATGCAAAGAACATAACAAAGGCCAAAGATAGCGGTTACTGGCCAAATGGGGCTTACGTGTCAGCATTTTTTCGAAGGACTATGTCACAAGGAGTGAATTAGATTCAGTCAAATGTGACGCAGAAAAGAAGAATTCATTATGTGTGAATATGATGCACTTGAATATACAGAGTGTAAAAAATAAATTGAATGAGCTCGAATGTATGATACACTCACAGTCGATTGGTTACGATGTGCTTTGCTTGACTGAGCATTGGTTATCCAAGACAGAGGCTGAGGGATTGTGTCTGAACGGATGGTACTTAGGACATGCATACACAAGAACGAGCCTATCCAGAGGGGGATCCATGATACTGGTAAATAATACTAGAACAATTATCGATTGCCCTACAATAAATAATATATGTAGCCTGTCTCTTGAACTTCACTGTGAAGTATCCGCAGTAAAGTTAAAATAATACAAAATAATACAAATTTTATAATTTTATGTATATATTCCTCTCCATCGAGAGATTTCAATATGTTCATTGATAGTCTGGAGTCTCTTCTAAATGTGATTAGTGTATGTAATGAAAGAGTTATATTATGTGGCGATTTTAATATTAAATTTGGTACTTGTACAGACTTTATTCCGGACAGGGAGAGTATAATATTTCAGAATCTTTTAACATCTTTCGGTTTCAAACAGAAAATTTTTCAGCCCACCAGGAACAACAATTGTTTGGACAATATCTTCACAAACTTTAATACCCAGAGTGAGTGCGCAGAGGTTTTACCGACAACTTTTTCTGATCATGATGCGCAGGTGTTGAATGTAGTCATGAAATCTAACAGCAAAACCTATGAATACAGGAAGATTCGGCCTCTTACTGAGGAGGGGTTTTTAAATATGTATGAAGCGCTTCAACGGCGAGATTGGAACTTTGTGAATGATGATACTTTAGATCTCGAATCGCGTTTCAACATATTTCATCAGAACATCGTTGATGATTTTCACGCTTCTTTCGCAGAAAAAAAAATTTGAGTACAGGGCTCACATACAGAATATAAGGGTTGGTTTACTAATGATATTAGGCGCATGAGGGAGAAATTGTTGAACGTGAACGCAATGTATCGGTATTATGCATCTTCGGAAATACGTGAGCGCAGAAACGACCTACGTCTTAAATATAAAAAAGCTATAAAGAAAGCAAAATTAGACTATTACAACAACAAGATCGAAACATCTGAAAATAAGTCTAAGGCTGCTTGGGACATAATCGGTAGGCATATTAGGGACAATAGGGTACAGGAGCCAGTCAACATTGATGCAGAGAGTTTTAGTGTGCATTTTTCATCTGCTGCACAAAGAGCCCTAGAAAATCTGCCCCGGTCGAACGTATCTTTCGATCAGTCATTTCGAAAACAAATGACATCCGAATATAAATTTAGCTTTCATGAAGTCGGTCAAAATACTGTTAGAGATGTGGTGAGGAAGATGAAGGTGAGCAATTCCACCGATCACTATGGCCTTTCAATTAAGATCGTAAAAAGAAATATAAACCTAATAATCTCTCCCCTAACTAAATTGATTAATAAGTGCTTGAACTCCGGTAAGTTTCCAGGGTGTCTGAAAATTTCTAGGGTGATTCCCATTTTCAAGAAGGGTGATAGAGACAACGGGGACAACTACCGTCCGATCTCGCTTGTGCCCGTTTTTTCGAAAATCTTGGAGAAGATTATGTACTCTCAGATTGTTGATTTTCTGGAGAACAATCACTTACTTAGGGACCGACAGTTTGGCTTCCGTGGAAATAGAAGCACTGTTGACGCTATTATCGAGTTTGTCAACGCTACTCTTCAGAGCTTTGAAAAAAAAGAACACAGACTGGCCACGTTTGTCGATCTAACGAAGGCCTTCGACTGTGTTGACCACAACAAGCTTCTTACAAAACTGAAGAGATACGGTTTCGATAAGACAGCCATCGATTTAATAAGATCTTTCTTGAGCGAGAGGTACCAGGTCGTTTGTTCGGGGGGAACATGCTCTGGCTTAAGGCCCATTACCATGGGAGTGCCTCAGGGTTCGACTCTGGGACCAGTTCTATTTTTGATTTTCATTAACGACTTACCAGACTATTTATCAGACATAGAATCCATACTATTTGTGGACGACACAACGGTGGCAGTGAAGGCCCTGGATTCGCTAACGTTATTTGAACATGCGCGTGCAGCACGTCAAAAGCTCGTTGAATGGTTCACTGCAAATGGTCTCAATATAAATATGAGTAAAACACAAGACCTGACTATGACTTTGAGACCATTAGAAAATAGAGAAGACGCAGTCAATGCGGTCAAGTTTCTAGGTGTCTATGTGGATGCTGCGCTCACGTGGAGATCACAAGTAGACGGTCTTCTAACAAGGCTCAGCCGAAATACAGGGTGACTGGTGACGTATGGGACAACGGCTAACTGGAGATAGAGGACCTCAAACTGAATGAGGATTGGGGGTTTAAATGTCCTATAAGGCTATTAGTTTCATAGATACAGGGTGTTTTTTGCAAAAGTGCTACAACTATAAACTCCCATATCTTCGTCAATATGGCAAGTTTTTCGCTGATATTTGGCAAGCTTGTTAATATGAATATTCTCCATCAGATAGACAAGAAAAAATTCCCAAAAATTGCAGGTCCGTATTCAAAAATTTCAATTTCCGTGTCATGTGAGAAATATCACTCGGTATATGAAATAAAAAAAATTTAATTGGGAAATTGGAATCTGCAAAAACACTGAGTGAAAATCTGTTTTTAGTTTTGATGGCACAAATTTTTTAAAGTTTTTATGATATGTTGAAAGTCGAATATTACAATTTTTTCATATTGAATTCAAGCAACACACTATTCCTAAAAAAAAAAAAACACTGAATTTGAGATGCTTAAATAATCCTGACGCATTTTGAATATTCCTTCATATCTTGAAATACTTTTTCATTAAAATTTTTATCAATATTATAAGAAAAACTCAAAAAACAATACAAACACAAAAAGATTAACAGTAGCACATATGGTTCATAAAAAAATCAAATAAACAAATGCTTGATATGCGAGAGCCATTCCCCTCACACACTTATTGGCTCTTTTGAACAATTGAAGTACGTTTCATATCCACAAGATGAAAAATTACTCTTGATAGAACAGTAGCACTAGATTTCAGCTCGAGAAAAGTTGGACTTTCTTCTCAAAACGCCTGAACAATAATCCATCTGATACTCATTCTTTCAACAAAATTTATTCTTTTATTAAATAATGCAATGATTCATGAGAAAACAACTAAGCAAATGCTCGAAATCAGAGCAATTTGCTTCAACGCATTTATTGGCTCTCTTGAACTCTAATGATTTCTTTCTCTTTTGAGATGAGGATTATTCTGAGACCAAATATTATATCCGTTCATTTTGCGCAATTCAAAAACAAGTATCATCTACATATTCTTCATTCGTGAATATTGAAGGCATTTTTCAGTAGATAAACAAACGACACAATTCCCAATAATACACAATCAATGAATGTATGAATATAAACGTCATTTTTTGAAATGAGCCTACTCTGTGTAGTAGGATGTATTTTATTTATAATGAATAATAAACCTCTTATTCTAAAAAATCACTTGTTTCCCTAATATTCTGTTTGCATTAAAGAAATTCATATGCTTCTCAAAAGAAGATGAAGTTGCTATACCTAAGTACATATTAGAGGAAAGTAAGTCCTCAAAATTCATACATTATTTCATTGAAGAATAAATTTTGTTGAAAACATAAGTACCAGATTGATTATTGTTCAGGGGTTCTGAGAAGAAAGTCAAACTTTTCTCGAGTGTTTCTGTTCTATCAAGAGTATAATTTTTCATCTTGTGGATATGAAAAGTACTTCAATTTTTCAAAAGGGTCATTAAGTGTGTGAGAGGAATGGCTCTAGCATATCGAGCATTTGTTTATTTGATTTTTTTATGAATCATATGTGCTACTGTTCCTCTCTTCGTATTTCTATTGTTTTTTTAATTTTTCTTATAATATTGATAAAAAAGGAGTTCAAGATGTGAAGGAATATTCAAAATGCGTCAGGATTATTTAAGCATTTCAAATTCAGTGTTTTTTTCTTTCAGGAATAGTGTGTTTTTTGAATTCAATATGAATAAATTGTAATATTCGACTTTCAACATATCATAAAAACTATGAAAAATTTATGCCATTCAAACTAAAAACAGATTTTTACTCAGTGTTTCTTGAAGATTCCAATTTTCCAATTAATTTTTTTTATCTCATATACCGAGTGATATTTCTCACCTGACACGGAAATTGAAATTTTTTAATATGGACCTGCAATTTTTGGGAATTTTTCTTCTCGATCTGATGGAGAATATGTTTAGTAACAAGCTTGCCAAATATCAGCGAAAAATTTGCCATATCGACGAAGATATGGGAGTTTATAGTTTTAGCACTTTTGCAAAAAACACCCTGTATCTCTGAAACTAATAGCCCTATAGGACATTTAAACCCCCAATCCTCATTCAGTTTGAGGTCCTCTATCTTCAGTTAGCTGTTGTCCCTCACGTCACCAGTCACCCTGTATTTTTGCCCTGAGAGCTTTGTCTTTTTCATTAACACCAGGTGTATTACTCTCGGTGTACTACGCTCTGGTAGAATCGCATCTGAGATATGGCATTTTGCTGTGGGGTGGCTGCGCTAATCGGGAAACCGTTTTCGGACTGCAGAGGCGTGCAATAAGGATTCTTGGGGGCCTGGGTTATCGAGATTGCTGCAAAAGTACCTTCAGAGTCATGGGTATCCTCACGTTTCCGTCTCTGTTTATCTTTGAGAATTTAATTTATATACACAAGCACAAGGAGAAGTATACCTTACATTCTGACGTACATACCTACAATACAAGAAACAAATCGCTCATTAGGAAGGACTTTTTAAGACTGGGTAAATCCCAGCAGGCCCCTGGATTCCGTGCGGTGTCTTTGTACAATAAGCTTCCTGGTGGGGTGAAAAATCTGCCAATGAACATTTTCAAAAAGAGAATAAAGAGGATGTTGGTAGTTAATGTCTTTTATTCAGTTGACGAATTTTTAAATTTGACCCTAGATGAGACTGAATTTGTATGAACCTGTTCTGGAACTGTTCTTTTAAATATATATCTTTAATTTATATTTTTACATTAAGTGTCTGTGACGTGTGAAAACAATGTTTTATTTGTATAATCACCAATAAATCTCTCTCTCTCCAATCATTCTAATCGGATGAACAGTTATCGAAATATTTCCAATGAAATTTGAAAAAATTTATATTTTCATATACTACTGATTGCAACCGGGTTTTTCGAACTATTTTGAAAACGGTAAAATATAGAAGAAAGTGGTCAATAGAACGTTTGTAGAGAATCAATTAACCTATGCAATGAGGTATCAATCATTCTAATCGGATGAACAGTTATGAAAATATTTCCAATGAAAGATGAAAAAATGTGTTTTATCAATTACTACCGATTTCCACCGAGTTTATACGAAATATTCTGAAAACGGTAGAATATAGAAAAAAGTGGTCAAAGAAAAGTTTGTAGGAAATTAATTTAACTATGCAATGATGTATCAATCTTTCTAATCAGATGAACAATTTTCGAAATATTTCTAACGAAAGATGAATAACTGTATTTTTTCATATACAACTGATTGCAACCAAGTTTATTCGAAATATTCTGAAAACGGTAGGTTATAGAGAGACAGTGTTCCATAGGCGTTTGTAGAGAATCAATTTACCTATTCAATGAGGTACCAATCATTCCAATCGGATGAACAGTTATCGAAATATTTCCAATGAAAAATGGAAAAATTTATTTTTTCATATAGAACTGATTGAGTTTATTCGAACTATTTTAAAAACGGTAAAACATAGAAGAAAGTGGTCATAGAACGTTTGTAGAGAATCAATTAACCTATGCAATGAGGTATCAATCATTCTAATCGGATGAACAGTTATGGAAATATTTCCAATGAAAGATGAAAAAATGTGTTTTTTTAATAACTACCGATTTCCACCGAGTTTATTCGAAATATTCTGAAAACGGTAGAATATAGAAGAAAGTGGTCAAAAAGGCGTTTGCAGCAAATTAATTTAACCATGCAATGAGGTATCAGTCATTCTAATCAGATGAACAGTTATCGAAATATTTACAATAAAATATGAAAAGATGTATTTTTCATTTGCTACAGATTGCAACCGAGTTTATTCGAAATATTCTGAAAACGGTAGGTTATAGAAGAAACTAGTCAATAGGGCGTTTGTAGAGAATTAATAACCTTTGCAATAGGGTATCAGTCATTCTTATCGGATGAACAGTTGTCGAAATATTTCCAATGAAAGATGAAAACCGAGTTTATTCGGAATATTCTGACAACGGTAAAATATGGAAGAAAGTGGTCCATAGGGCGTTTGTAGAGAATTAATTATCCTATGCAATGAGGTATCAGTCATTCTACTGATGAACAGTATCAAAATTTTCCAATAAAATGAAAAAATGTGTTTTTCTTCATTAGCTACCGATTGCTACTTGGTTATTCGAAATATTCTGAAAACGATAGGTTATAGAAGGAAGTGTTCGAAGGTGCTTTTGTAGAGAATTAATTTACCTATGCAATGAGGTATCAATCATTCTAGTCGAATGAACAGTTATCGAAATATGTTCAATGCAAGACGAAGAGATGTATTTTTTCATTCAAAACCGATTGACCCGAGTTTATTCGAAATATTCTGAAAGAGTAGGTTGAAGAAGGAAGTGGTCGAAAGTGCTTTTGTAGTAGAAAATTAATTTACCTATGCAATGAGGATCTATCTATCATTCTAATCGGATTAACAGTTATCGAAATATTTCCAATGAGAGATGAACAAGGGTATTTTTTCATTTCCTACTGATTGCTACCGATTGCTACCGAGTTTATATTCGGAATATTCTGAAAACGGTAGGTTATAGAAAGAAGTGGTCAATAAGGCGTTTGTAGAGAATTAACTAACCTATGCAATGCGGTATTAATCATTCTGATCGGATGAACAGTTATCGAAATATTTTCAATGAAAAATGAAAAAATGTATTTTTTCATTTACTACCGATTGCCACCGAGGTTATTCGGAATATTCTGAAAACGGTAAAAATAGAAGAAAGTGGTCAATAGGGCGTTTGTAGAAAATTAATTTACCTATGCAATGAGATATCAATCATTCTAATTGGATTAACAGTTATCGAAATATTTCCAATGAAAGATGAAAAAATGTATTTTTTAATTTGCTACCGATTGCTACCGAGTTTATTCGGAATATTTTGAAAAACGTTAAACATAGAAGAAAGTGGTCAATGAGGCGTTTGTAGATGATTAATTTACCTATGCAATGAGGTATCAGTCATTCTAATCGGATGAACAGTCATCGAAATATTTCCAATGAAAAATGAAAAAATATATTTTAATATTTTCGATATTAATAGCCCATATTTTTTCTAGGTTACTATCTATCACCTAACTGAATTTCATCAAAATCCGTTCAGCCGTTTTGGCATGATAGAGCAAAACTTCCAGCAAAAACCATAAAAAAAATCTCTTACTCAATTCAGTTTTCTGCCTACTTCCTACCCCCTAAGTACGATGACGTGATCATTTTGATCTTATATCCGTTTTAAGGTAACCATCTATTACCTTACTAAATTTCATCGAAATCTGTTCTGCCGTTTAGACGTGAAAGAGCAAAATTCCCAACAAAAACGACTAAATATCACTAACTCAATTTAGATATCTGCCGAATGCCTACCTCCTAAAAACGATGGCGTGATTATTTATAGCCTTTGACCATTTCTAGGTTATCATCTATCACCATACCCAATTTTATCAAAATTCGTTCAGCCGTTTAGGCGTGAAAGAGTAACAGACAGACAGACAGAGTTACTTTCGCATTTTTAATATTAGTATGGATGAAAGATGAAAAAATGTATTTTTTCATTTGCAACCGATTGCTACCGAGTTTATTCGGAATATTCTGAAAACGGTGAAATATAGAAGAAAGTGGTCAATAGGGCTTTTGTAGAGAATTAATTCATCCATGCAATGAGGAATCGATCATTCTAATCGAATGAACAGTTATCGAAATATTTCGAATGAAAGATGAAAAAATGTATTTTTTCATTTGCTACCGATTGCTACCCAGTTTCTTCGAAATAGTCTGAAAACGGTAAGTTATAGGAGGAAGTGGTCGGAGGGGCTTTTGTAGAGAATTAATTTACATATGCAATGAGGTATCAATCATTCTTATCGAATGAACAGTTATCGAAACATGTAAACGGTAAAACATAGAAGAAAGTGGTCAATAGAGCGTTCAACAGTTATGGAAATATTTCCAATGAAAGATGAAAAAATGTATTTTTTCATTTACTACCGATTTCCACCGAGTTTATTCGGAATATTCTAAAAACAGTAAAATATAGAAGAAAGTGGGCAATAGAGCGTTTGTAGAGAATTGATTTACATATGCAATGAGGTATCAATCTTTCTAATCGGATGAACAGTTATCGAAATATTTCCAATGAAAAATGAAATAATGTATTTTTTCATTTGCTTCCGATTGCTTACCGGTTTATTCGAAATATTCTGAGGACGGTAGGCTATAAAAGAAAGTGGTCAATAGGCCTTTTGTAGAGAATTAATTAACATATATTAATGAGGTATCAATCATTTCGATCGGACGAACAGTTATCGAAATATTTTCAATGAAAAATGAAAAAATGTATTTTTTCCTATACTTCTGATTGTCACCGAGTTTATTCGAAATATTTCGAGGAACGGTAAAGTATAGAAGGAAGTGGTCAATAGAACGTTTGTAGGGAATCAATTTACCTATTCAATGAGGTATCAATGATTCTAATCGGATGAACAGTTATGGAAATATTCCCAATGAAAGATGAAAAAATGTATTTTTTCATCTTTGTTGTCGAACACCCGGTATACATACGAATTATTTTGAAAAATGCTTATGTATACCCTATACAAATCATCGATTTTTTTTTTTTTTGAAAAATACGTTCACTTACTCCATTGCAATGAGATCCGCGTCTGGGGTGGCCACCCAGTTTATCAACAAACTATTATAATCTTCCTCACCTTCAGTGACCTTTTTAAGAAAATTCATAATTTTTTTTCGACCTTTACAAGATAGCTAAGTCCTGTTCAGGTAAGTAAATTCAATTTTTCGAACTTTATCCAAATTCAAAAATTAATAAAAAAATAATTGTTGATGTGACAACTTCAAGCGATATCACAAATTGAAGCATAATTTAGCTTCTTTATAAAAAGCGAATCAATTATTTGTAATTCGAAATACAAAGTGTTTTTTTCACCCTGAACACTTTGAATGAAGATTAATTGATATCTTTCTGACTCGACCTTAGCATGTGCCAATAACATCCCAAGTTCAATAATATCCGTCAATCAGTTTGGATTTTATGATGATGTAAGTATTTCCATGAATTTCGAAAATCACCCTGTAGCTTTGTAAGGAAATCCAAAAATTAATTTTTTATAGTCATTTCGTGATCAGCTAGTCCAACTCTTTCTCTGGTATGAGTATGTACAGTTATTCCCCGGACACCCTGTATGCTATCGCGGACTGTTTTGTAGAACTATTAAAAAGATACATTTCCGTTATACATTGTTTCCATGTACGTCTTACGGTTTTCGCAGCGCACCTGAAAATATCTGATTTTGGTACTCATATTCATTATCATTGAAGTTATTGTAGGTTTCCTCAGATTTCTCGGGTGAAAAGTAAAGCCTATGTTACTCAGGGATAGTGTAGCATTCTAGGGGTGAAAGAATTATTGAAATCGGTCGAGTAGTTTATAAGTTAACGCGTATCAACGCCACAAACTCACAAACCCACAAACATTCAAATCTTTTCTCTTTATAATATTAGTATAGATGAAAGATTATTCTGAAAACGGTAGGTTATAGAAGAAAGTGGTCGAAAGGCCTTCTGTAGAGAATTAATTTACCTATGCAATAAGGTATCAATCATTCTAATCGGATGAACAGTTATCGAAATATTTCCGATGAAAGATGAAAAAATGTATTTTTTCATTTGCTACTGATTGCTACCGATTGCTACCGAGTTTATTCGAAATATTCTGAAAACGGTAGGTTATAGAAGGAAGTGGTCAATAGGGCGTTTGCAAATATAAAATTACAATGACGTCATATAAAAAAAATTGGAAGTAAAGCATGTGGTCTCGAAACAGAAAATAAAATTCCTAAAATTATAGAAAAACAATGAGTTCTTGACAACAAATAAGATGGAATTTTTTTGTGGCGGAGCTAGAAAAAAATGCTCTCTGCTAGGACAAAACATTTTCTGAGCTCTTTATATCATTCATTAAGTCAATAGACTGTAACTTGAATATTGGCCAATAAAAAATTTGAAAGAATGATTATAAAACTTGAATAGTATATAAAAAAATGTATTGTTCCATAGAATATCCCAAAAAAATTTCGCCATACAACATTACAATTTGTTCATAATAATGAGAACATAAAGAGTTGTTCCAGTCCATTACATACATCGAGATCGTTTTTTTTAACACCAGATTTGTAATAAAGGAAATATTTAACAACTTAGATATCCATAGAGGTGGGCCGAAAAAAAAATTATATTTTAGTTTTTGTCTATTCCAATCAGGCGAAAGTCTGTTCTGACGATTCCATAAAGCTTAGTGCTTGGTAATTTCTGAAAGTGCTTGGGAGCACTGCGGTGCTTAGGAGCACTTGTTCGAATTAAAGAGCACTTTTAATCAGCTATCGATTTTGGCAGAATACTCATACCATCCTCCTGCAATGACAGGAGCATTAATCGAATTGATATTATGGCGAACCTCTGTTACAGAATCGCTATATGAGAAGATTCGAGTGCCAGTCATCTTATCATTTCTTTTACTTGCTTTAGGTTTCGAGACCACATGCTTTACTTCCAATTTTTTTTATATGACGTCATTGTAATTTTATATTTGCAAACGCCCTATTGACCACTTCCTTCTATAACCTACCGTTTTCAGAATATTTCGAATAAACTCGGTAGCAATCGGTAGCAATCAGTAGCAAATGAAAAAATACATTTTTTCATCTTTCATTTGAAATATTCTGAAAACGGTAAAATATAGAAGAAAGTGGTCAATAGGGCGTTTGTAGAAAATTAATTTACCTATGCAATGAGGTATCAATCATTCTAATCGGATGAACAGTTATCGAAATATTTCCAATGAAAGGAAAAAATGTATTTTTTCATTTGCTACTGATTGCTACCGATTGCTACCGAGTTTATTCGAAATATTCTGAAAACGGTAGGTTATAGAAGACAGTGTACCATAGGCGTTTGTAGAGAATCAATTTACCTATTCAATGAGGTACCAATCATTCTAATCGGATGAACAGTTATCGAAATATTTCCAATGAAAAATGGAAAATTTATTTTTTCATATAGAACTGATTGCAACCGAGTTTATTCGAACTATTTTAGAAACGGTAAAATATAGAAGAAAGTGGTCAATAGAACGTTTGTAGAGAATATATTAACCTATGCAATGAGGTATCGATCATTCTAATCGGATGAACAGTTATGGAAATATTTCCAATGAAAGATGAAAAAATGTGTTTTTTAATAATTACCGATTTCCACCGAGTTTATTCGAAATATTCTGAAAACGGTAAAATATAGAAGAAAATGGTCAAAAAGGCGTTTGCAGGAAATTAATTAAACTATGCAATGAGGTATCAGTCATTCTAATCAGATGACAGTTATCGAAATATTTACAATAAAATATGAAAAGATGTATTTTTTCATTTGCTACAGATTGCAACCGAGTTTATTCGAAATATTCTGAAAACGGTAGGTTATAGAAAAACTAGTCAATAGGGCGTTTGTAGAGAATTAATTAACCTTTGCAATAGGGTATCAGTCATTCTAATCGGATGAACAGTTGTCGAAATATTTCCAATGAAAGATGAAAACCGAGTTTATTCGGAATATTCTGAAAACGGTAAAATATGGAAGGAAGTGGTCTATAGGGCGTTTGTAGAGAATTAATTATCCTATGCAATGAGGTATCAGTCATTCTAATATGATGAACAGTTATCAAAATATTCCAATGAAAAATGAAAAAATGTATTTTTTCATTAGCTACCCGATTGCTACTTGGTTTATTCGGAATATCTTAAAACGATAGGTTATAGAAGGAAGTGATCGAAGGTGCTTTTGTAGAGAATTAATTAACCTATGCAATGAGGTATCAATCATTCTAGTCGAATGAACAGTTATCGAAATATGTTCAATGAAAGACGAAGAAATGTATTTTTCATTGAAAACCGATTGACACCGAGTTTATTCGAAATACTCTGAAAAGGTAGGTTGAAGAAGGAAGTGGTCGAAAGTGCTTTCGTAGTAGAAAATTAATTTACCTATGCAATGAGGTATCTATCATTCTAATCGGATTAACAGTTATCGAAATATTTCCAATGAGAGATGAACAAGGGTATTTTTTCATTTCCTACTGATTGCTACCAATTGCTACCGAGTTTATTCGGAATATTCTGAAAACGGTAGGTTATAGAAAGAAGTGGTCAATAGGGCGTTTGTAGAGAATTAACTAACCTATGCAATGCGGTATTAATCATTCTGATCGGATGAACAGTTATCGAAATATTTTCAATGAAAGATGAAAAAATGTATTTTTTCATTTACTACCGATTGCCACCGAGGTTATTCGGAATATTTTGAAAACGGTAAAATATAGAAGAAAGTGGTCAATGAGGCGTTTGTAGAGAATTAATTTACCTATGCAATGAGATATCAATCATTCTAATTGGATTAACAGTTATCGAAATATTTCCAATGAAAGATGAAAAAATGTATTTTTTCATTTGCTACCGATTGCTACCGAGTTTATTCGGAATATTTTGAAAAAGGTAAAACATAGAAGAAAGTGGTCAATGAGGCGTTGTAGATGATTAATTTACCTATGCAATGAGGTATTAGTCATTCTAATCGGATGAACAGTCATCGAAATATTTCCAATGAAAAATGAAAAAATGTATTTCAATATTTTCGATATTAATATCCCATATTTTTTCTAGGTTACTATCTATCACCTAACTAAATTTCATCAAAATCCGTTCAGTCGTTTTGGCATGATAGAGCAAAACTCCCAGCAAAAACCATAAAAAAAATCTCTTACTCAATTCAGTTTTCTGCCTACTTCCTACCCCCTAAGTACGATGACGTGATCATTTTGATCTTATATCCGTTTTAAGGTAACCATCTATTACCTTACTAAATTTCATCAAAATCTGTTCAGCCGTTTAGACGTGAAAGAGCAAAATTCCCAACAAAAACGACTAAATATCACTAACTCAATTTAGATATCTGCCGAATGCCTACCTCCTAAGAACGATGGCGTGATTATTTATAGCCTTTGACCATTTCTAGGTTATCATCTATCACCATACCAAATTTTATCAAATTCGTTCAGCCGTTTAGGCGTGAAAGAGTACAGACAGACAGACAGAGTTACTTTCGCATTTATAATATTAGTATGGATGAAAGATGAAAAAATTTATTTTTTCATTTGCAACCGATTGCTACCGAGTTTATTCGGGATATTCTGAAAACGGTGAAATATAGAAGAAAGTGGTCAATAGGCTTTTGTAGAGAATTAATTCATCCATGCAATGAGGAATCGATCATTTTAATCGAATGAACAGTTATCGAAATATTTCGAATGAAAGATGAAAAAATGTATTTTTTCATTTGCTACCGATTGCTACCCAGTTTCTTCGAAATAGTCTGAAAACGGTAAGTTATAGGAGGAAGTGGTCGGAGGGGCTTTTGTAGAGAATTAATTTACATATGCAATGAGGTATCAATCATTCTAATCGAATGAACAGTTATCGAAACATGTAAACGGTAAAACATAGAAGAAAGTGGTCAATAGAGCGTTCAACAGTTATGGAAATATTTCCAATGAAAGATGAAAAAATGTATTTTTTCATTTACTACCGATTTCTACCGAGTTTATTCGGAATATTCTAAAAACAGTAAAATATAGAAGAAAGTGGGCAATAGAGCGTTTGTAGAGAATTGATTTACATATGCAATGAGGTATCAATCTTTCTAATCGGATGAACAGTTATCGAAATATTTCCAAAGAAAAAATTTGCTTCCGATTGCTTACCGGTTTATTCGAAATATTCTGAGGACGGTAGGCTATAAAAGAAAGTGGTCAATAGGCCTTTTGTAGAGAATTAATTAACATATATTAATGAGGTATCAATCATTTCGATCGGACGAACAGTTATCGAAATATTTTCAATGAAAAATGAAAAAATGTATTTTTTCCTATACTACTGATTGTCACCGAGTTTATTCGAAATATTTCGAGGAACGTTAAAGTATAGAAGAAAGTGGTCAATAGAACGTTTGTAGGGAATCAATTTACCTATTCAATGAGGTATCAATGATTCTAATCGGATGAACAGTTATGGAAATATTCCCAATGAAAGATGAAAAAGTATTTTTTTCATCTTTGTTGTCGAACACCCGGTATACATACGAATTATTTTGAAAAATGCTTATGTATACCCTATACAAATCATCGATTTTTTTTTTTTGAAAAAAACGTTCACTTACTCCATCGCAATGAGATCCGCGTCTGGGGTGGCCACCCAGTTTATCAACAAACTATTATAATCTTCCTCACCTTCAGTGACCTTTTTAGAAAATTCATAATTTTTTTTTCGACCTTTACAAGATAGCTAAGTCCTGTTCAGGTAAGTAAATTCAATTTTTCGAACTTTATCCAAATTCAAAAATTAATAAAAAAATAATTGTTGATGTGACAACTTCAAGCGATATCACAAATTGAAGCATAATTTTGCTTCTTTATAAAAAGCGAATCAATTATTTGTAATTCGAAATACAAAGTGTTTTTTTCACCCTGAACACTTTAAATGAAGATTAATTGATATCTTTCTGACTCGACCTTAGCATGTGCCAATAACATCCCAAGTTCAATAATATCCGTCAATCAGTTTGGATTTAATGATGATGTAAGTATTTCCATGAATTTCGAAAATCACCCTGTAGCTTTGTAAGGAAATCCAAAAATTATTTTTTTATAGTCATTTCGTGATCAGCTGGTCCAACTCTTTCTCTGGTATGAGTATGTACAGTTATTCCCCGGAAACCCTGTATGCTATCGCGGTCTGTTTTGTAGAACTATTGAAGAGATACATTTCCGTTTTACATTGTTTCCATGTACGTCTTACGGTTTTCGCAGCGCACCTGAAAATATCTGATTTTGGTACTCATATTCATTATCATTGAAGTTATTGTAGGTTTCCTCAGATTTCTCGGGTGAAAAGTAAAGCCTATGTTACTCAGGATAGTGTAGCATTCTAGGGGTGAAATAATTATTGAAATCGGTCGAGTAGTTTTATAGTTAACGCGTATCAACGCCACAAACTCACAAACCCACAAACATTCAAATCTTTTCTCTTTATGATATTAGTATAGATGAAAGATGAAAAAATGTATTTTTTCATTTGCAACCGATTGCTACCCGGTTTATTCGAATTATTCTGAAAACGGTAGGTTATAGAAGAAAGTGGTCGAAAGGCCTTTTGTAGAGAATTAATTTACCTATGCAATAGGGTATCAATCATTCTAATCGAATGAACAGTTATCGAAATATGTTCAATGAAATATGAAGAAATGTATTTTTTCATTTACTAACGATTGCCACCGAGTTCATTCGAAATATTCTGAAAACGGTAAAATATAGAAGAAAGTGGTCAATAGGGCGTTTGTAGAAAATTAATTTACCTATGCAATGAGGTATCAATCATTCTAATCGGATGAACAGTTATCGAAATATTTCCAATGAAAGATGAAAAAATGTATTTTTTCATTTGCTACTGATTGCTACCGATTGCTACCGAGTTTATTCGAAATATTCTGAAAACGGTAGGTTATAGAAGGAAGTGGTCAATAGGGAGTTTGCAAATATAAAATTACAATGACGTCATATAAAAAAAATTGGAAGTAAAGCATGTGTTCTCGAAACAGAAAATAAAATTCCTAAAATTATAGAAAAACAATGAGTTCTTGACAACAAATAAGATGGAATTTTTTTGTGGCGGAGCTAGAAAAAAGTAAGTGGTAAATCATCAACTCAAGATCTCCTGATTAAGAGAATAAGCCCGAAGTGGAAGATGAGAACAAATTTCTGGCTGAAAATAATCAGTTAAAAAAAAATATTTTCACTGAAGAAAAAACTGACTGAAAAGAACTCAATAATGAGAAACCTAAAGAAAGTAAAAGAAATGATAAGATGACTGGTACTTGAATCTTCTCATATAGCGATTCTGTAACAGAGGTTCGACATAATATCAATTCGATTAATGCTCCTGTCATTGCAGGAGGATGGTATGAGTATTCTGCCAAAATCGATAGCTGATTAAAAATGAAAACAGTGTATTTTTATTTCCTTACTTCAATTAAGTTGTCAGTCCATCCTGAAAAAAATTGATGCATAAACATAACAGTTGTATTGCAAGTCAAAAATCCGGATGTAGAATGTTGCTGGCATTCCCCCAACAATGAGCCTATTGTTCATATATTTCTGCTGACTTTAGATATTTCCAGATTACAGAGCTGTGCCGAAGTCTCGTGCTTAGTGCTCATGAAAGCACTCGAACCACTTTTGTACTCGCAAGCACTGTGCTCGCGAGCACTAGATTGAACCAGTACTTAGTGCTTGGTGCTTCGCGAGTTTTTGAAAGGGCTTAGTGCTCATTAATTCGAACAAGTGCTCCTAAGCACCGCAGTGCTCCCAAGCACTTTCAGAAATTACCAAGCACTAAGCTTTATGGAATCGTCAGAACAGACTTTCGCCTGATTGGAATAGACAAAAACTAAAATATAATTTTTTTTTCGGCCCACCTCTATGGATATCTAAGTTGTTAAATATTTCCTTTATTACAAATCTGGTGTTAAAAAAAACGATCTCGATGTATGTAATGGACTGGAACAACTCTTTATGTTCTCATTATTATGAACAAATTGTAATGTTGTATGGCGAAATTTTTTTGGGATATTCTATGGAACAATACATTTTTTTATATACTATTCAAGTTTTATAATCATTCTTTCAAATTTTTTATTGGCCAATATTCAAGTTACAGTCTATTGACTTAATGAATGATAGGTATGTAGTCGACTGTTCTGGTTTAATCGGATTCGGGTTATTTGGGTTGCAGTCAATTTCAAAAAGAATACTCTTGTTTCTTTAGCTCGAGCTTTCGGACTATTTTAGTCCTTCATCAGGAGCAGCTATAATTTCACAAAACTTATATTAAAAAAATACATACATGGTTTTTAGAGCACTTACAATTTGAGGTTATCTTGTTAAAGTTGTAATCATACATAAATAGGGATGCAAATATTCCTGGAACTGTAGTTCATGGTATTTCTACTTTTATAATATTACAGGTAGTAATGAATTCTAATTAGGATTATACGGATTAGTATTGAAATATAAACAGTTGTTATATTTTCGGCTATGTCGAACATTTGGATGACGTATGTCAACTGTCTTATTCTACTTAGTTTAAGTCAACGAGTACAATTATTCTTTTTCTTCTTCTTATTTACCATCATGTTATACTTCTAAATTTATATTATTTTTTATTTTTTACAATTACTATTTTACTATTTCTTCTAGATACCACTAGTTCAGATATATATAAATTATTTTTAGTTATTTTTAGTTTTAATTTTCTATCTTCAAAATTGCTCAAACCAAAACACAAGACAAAACTTATACTTGCATTTAATTCTACACAAAAAAACTTCACAATATCTATCTCTATCTCCTACTTGTCTTCAGCTGATATCCAACATCTCATTTTGGATATCTGTCGACCCTCGGTTGTTCTTCCTTTTATCCCATTCGATCAATAATGAGTAATTGTTGCTCAAATTCTGGATGTCCCTTCTGGCGTTGATACAATGTTCTTCCTGGGAAATTCTTACCATCTCCAGGAGCAGTCTTTTTCCTAGGTTTTTCTCCTTGTCCAATATTTTAACTTCTTCAAAATCAGGATGGTGTACTTCATCTATCATATGTATCGCTAATGCACAACTCCTTCTGATGTTGTTAATGTCACTTTTATGACCTGGAAGTCGTTGCTTTAAGGTTTTTGAAGTTTGTCCTACATATATTCCCTCATATTCTTTGCATGAGATTTCATATACCACTCCATTTTGTTGCAGTGTTGGTGTGGGATCTTTCAGATTTGTGAAAATAGATTTTAGTGGCTTTATTTCCATATTCGTTACCTCGTGTTCCAATCTTGCCGTAAAATTGTTTACATGTTTTGCTGGTTTTCCGTCTTTATACTTAAGTTGTTGGTATATCCTCCTTAGTCCTCCTTCTACGTGTTTTGGTCGGATTCCATCTTGTCGACATCTCAACAGGAATATTTTGCGATTCCTTAGGTTAGCTAACTTCTTTAGGTTGTTCATGAACTCTTTCATTTGCGTTGCTTTGTCTCTGCTATAATTGCGGTGGATGTTCTCAAAAAATCCCATTTTGTTCTAATTTAGATAGGTATGTAGTCGACTGTTCTGGTTTAATCGGATTCGGGTTATTTGGGTTGCAGTCAATTTCAAAAAGAATACTCTTGTTTCTTTAGCTCGAGCTTTCGGACTATTTTAGTCCTTCATCAGGAGCAGCTATAATTTCACAAAACTTATATTAACAAAAATACATACATGGTTTTTAGAGCACTTACAATTTGAGGTTATCTTGTTAAAGTTGTAATCATAAAAAGAACTTTTACAAGTATGTACGCAACTCCTTGAACACGAAAGTTTCTACTCCAATTGTACGCGATGCTTCTGGAGAATTGTGTGTTAACGAGATACAGTCTGCCGAAGTTCTGGCTGATGCATTCTCCTCATCGTTTACTGAGGAACCACTTGGTCCCCTACCGACCTTATCATCGCCCAGATCTGCTGCGAAACTCGAAATAGTTCACTTCTCTGAAATTGACGTCGAAACACATTTGAAGAATCTGGACACTTCGTCAGCTCCAGGTCCAGATATGATAACGCCATATGTCCTGAAAAATTGTGCTTCAACTCTTGCCCTACCTCTGTCTATCATTTTCAACAGTTCTTTTGCCACATCAACATTACCAAAAGATTGGCTCAGCGCATCCGTTACACCGATTTTCAAGAAGGGTTCCAAGACATCTGCATCTAACTACAGACCCATAAGTCTGGTATCCGTCGCAGCGAAGATATGTGAAAGGATGATCACGGCAGAAATCCTCAAATTCGCTCTCGAAAATAACAAAATCCCAGAGAACCAACATGGTTTTTTACCAGGGAGATCTGTCATAACTAATCTCCTCAGATGTCTTGACGATTGGACAAGAGCGCTTGATTCTGGTGCACCAGTGGACGTTATATACCTTGATTTTGCACGGGCTTTCGACAAGGTACCACGCAGACGACTGCTAGCGAAGTTAGATCATCTCGGAATCCGAGGCAGCCTCCTCTCTTGGATCGAGGCCTTCCTGACTGAGCGTCAATTTTGTGTTCGGGTTGGTAAATATTTTTCCACTCCAAGACCTGTGATAAGCGGTGTACCCCAGGGATCGGTGTTGGGGCCGCTTTTGTTCCTCCTCTATACATCCGACTTGCCTGGGTTGCTCAAATCCTGTGTTTCCATGTTTGCTGATGACACTAAACTGTATGCTACTCCAGGAGCCGATAACGATTCCCTTCAGCAGGATCTGATCATCATCGAAAAATGGTGCAATGACTGGCTGTTACCCGTAAACCCAGAAAAATGTGTTGTCTTACACATGGGAACTAGAAATCCTAAACAGCAATACAGTATTAATGGTGTCACACTTTCTCGTTGCTCCAGTCACACTGATCTGGGCGTTGTGGTAACAGAAAATCTAAGTTGGTCGGAACATATACGGTTAACCTGTTCAAAGGCTACCAGAATTTGCTACCTCTTAGAGAAAGTTTTTGGAAGGTGTAGCTTAAACACATGTCGCTCCCTATACACAACTTACATACGACCTATACTCGAGTACGCTGGTCCTGTTTGGGATACGAGACTGATTGGTGACAGAACTTCTTTAGAGAACGTACAAAGGCGAGCCACAAGGATGGCCTTCGGTTCCTATCGTCCAGGTTACGAGAATCGACTTGATATCCTGGATCTACCCCGTTTCAAAGACCGTCGCTTGCGAGGTGACCTAATAACAACTTATAGGGCATTAAGGAGTCTGTTCGGCGTTGAACTGTCAGGTTTGTATCATCTGAATTCCGATCAGCGACTGCGTGGCCACCAATTCAAGCTGTACCGCGAAAACTTCCACCATGCAGCCAGAGAAAACTTTTTGCCTAATCGCATCTTCAACACCTGGAATCACCTTCCGCCCGTCGTAGTGAACAGTGACAGTGTGAATAACTTCAAAAACAATTTAGACCGCTTCAACCAATTCAGTTTGTAAAATTGTGCGCTGTAACTGTCTTATGTTTTTTATGTATTCTGAGCCCCATAGTTTTGTTTAACTTGGCTCTTATCTTCAATAAATAATAATAATAATAATAATAATACATAAATAGGGATGCAAATATTCCTGGAACTGTAGTTCATGGTATTTCTACTTTTATAATATTACAGGTAGTAATGAATTCTAATTAGGATTATACGGATTAGTATTGAAATATTAACAGTTGTTATATTTTCGGCTATGTCGAACATTTGGATGACGTATGTCAACTGTCTTATTCTACTTAGTTTAAGTCAACGAGTACAATTATTCTTTTTCTTCTTCTTATTTACCATCATGTTATACTTCTAAATTTATATTATTTTTTATTTTTTACAATTACTATTTTACTATTTCTTCTAGATACCACTAGTTCAGATATATATAAATTATTTTTAGTTATTTTTAGTTTTAATTTTCTATCTTCAAAATTGCTCAAACCAAAACACAAGACAAAACTTATACTTGCATTTAATTCTACACAAAAAAACTTCACAATATCTATCTCTATCTCCTACTTGTCTTCAGCTGATATCCAACATCTCATTTTGGATATCTGTCGACCCTCGGTTGTTCTTCCTTTCATCCCATTCGATCAATAATGAGTAATTGTTGCTCAAATTCTGGATGTCCCTTCTGGCGTTGATACAATGTTCTTCCTGGGAAATTCTTACCATCTCCAGGAGCAGTCTTTTTCCTAGGTTTTTCTCCTTGTCCAATATTTTAACTTCTTCAATCGTTACCTCGTGTTCCAATCTTGCCGTAAAATTGTTTACATGTTTTGCTGAGTTTTCCGTCTTTATACTTAAGTTGTTGGTATATCCTCCTTAGTCCTCCTTCTACGTGTTTTGGTCGGATTCCATCTTGTCGACATCTCAACAGGAATATTTTGCGATTCCTTAGGTTAGCTAACTTTTTCTTAGGTTGTTCATGAACTCTTTCATTTGCGTTGCTTTGTCTCTGCTATAATTGCGGTGGATGTTCTCAAAAAATCCCATTTTGTTCTAATTTAGATAGGTATGTAGTCGACTGTTCTGGTTTAATCGGATTCGGGTTATTTGGGTTGCAGTCAATTTCAAAAAGAATACTCTTGTTTCTTTAGCTCGAGCTTTCGGACTATTTTAGTCCTTCATCAGGAGCAGCTATAATTTCACAAAACTTATATTAACAAAAATACATACATGGTTTTTAGAGCACTTACAATTTGAGGTTATCTTGTTAAAGTTGTAATCATACATAAATAGGGATGCAAATATTCCTGGAACTGTAGTTCATGGTATTTCTACTTTTATAATATTACAGGTAGTAATGAATTCTAATTAGGATTATACGGATTAGTATTGAAATATTAACAGTTGTTATATTTTCGGCTATGTCGAACATTTGGAGACGTATGTCCACTGTCTTATTCTACTTAGTTTAAGTCAACGAGTACAATTATTCTTTTTCTTCTTCTTATTTACCATCATGTTATGTCGCCAGAAGGGACATCCTGAATTTGAGCAACAATTACTCATTATGATCGAATGGATAAAAGGAAGAACAACCGAGGGTCGACAGATATCCAAAATGAGATGTTGGATATCAGCTGAAGACAAGTAGGAGATAGAGATAGATATGTGAAGTTTTTTTGTGTAGAATTAAATGCAAGTATAAGTTTTGTCTTGTGTTTTGATTGAGCAATTTTGAAGATAGAAAATTAAAACTAAAATAACTAAAAATAATTTATATAATCTGAACTAGTGGTATCTAGAAGAAATAGTAAAATAGTAATTGTAAAAAATAAAAAATAATAAAAGTTAGAAGTATAACCTGATGGTAAATAAGAAGAAGAAAAAGAATAATTGTACTCGTTGACTTAACTAAGTAGAATAAGACAGTTGACATACGTCATCCAAATGTTCGACATAGCCGAAAATATAACAACTGTTAATATTTCAATACTAATCCGTATAATCCTATTTAGAATTCATTACTACCTGTAATATTATAAAAGTAGAAATACCATGAACTACAGTTCCAGGAATATTTGCATCCCTATTTATGTATGATTAAACTTTAACAAGATAACCTCAAATTGAGTGCTCTTAAAAACCATGTATGTATTTTTGTTAATATAAGTTTTGTGAAATTATAGCTGCTTGATGAAGGACTAAAATAGTCCGAAAGCTCGAGCTAAAGAAACAAGAGTATTCTTTTTGAAATTGACTGCAACCCAAATAACCCGTTCCGATTAACCAGAACAGTCGACTACATACCTATCTAAATTAGAACACAAAATGGGATTTTTTGAGAACATCCACCGCAATTATAGCAGAGACAAAGCAACGCAAATGAAAGAGTTCATGAACACCTAAAGAAGTTAGCTAACCTAAGGAATCGCAAAATATTCTGTTGAGATGTCGACAAGATGGATCCGACCAAAACACGTAGAAGGAGGACTAAGGAGGATATACCAACAACTTAAGTATAAAGACGGAAAACCAGCAAAACATGTAAACAACTTTTACGGCAAGATTGGAACACGAGGTAACGATATGGAAAATAAAGCCACTAAAATCTATTTTCACACAATCGAAAGATCCCACACCAACACTGCAACAAAATGGAGTGGTATATGAAATCTCATGCAAAGAATATGAGGGAATATATGACAAACTTCAAAAACCTTAAAGCAACGACTTCCAGGTAAAAAGTGACATTAACAACATCAGAAGGAGTTGTGCATTGCGATATACATATGATAGATGAAGAACACCATCCTGATTTTGAAGAAGTTAAAATATTGGACAAGGAGAAAAAACCTAGGAAAAAAGATGCTCCTGGGATGGTAAGAATTTCCCAGGAAGAACATTGTATCAACGCCAGAAGGGACATCCAGATTGAGCAACAATTACTCATTATTGATCGAATGGATAAAAGGAAGAACAACCGAGGGTCGACAGATATCCAAAATGAGATGTTGGATATCAGCTGAAGACAAGTAGGAGATAGAGATAGAAATTGTGAAGTTTTTTTGTGTAGAATTAAATGCAAGTATAAGTTTTGTCTTGTGTTTTGGTTTGAGCAATTTTGAAGATAGAAAATTAAAACTAAAATAACTAAAAAAATAATTTATATATATCTGAACTAGTGGTAATCTAGAAGAAATAGTAAAATAGTAATTGTAAAAAATAAAAAATAATATAAATTTAGAAGTATAACATGATGGTTAAATAAGAAGAAGAAAAATAATAATTGTACTCGTTGACTTAAACTAAGTAGAATAAGACAGTTGACATACGTCATCCAATGTTCGACATAGCCGAAAATATAACAACTGTTAATATTTCAATACTAATCCGTATAATCCTAATTAGAATTCATTACTACCTGTAATATTATAAAAGTAGAAATACATGAACTACAGTTCCAGGAATATTTGCATCCCTATTTATGTATGATTACAACTTTAACAAGATAACCTCAAATTGTAAGTGCTAAAAAACCATGTATGTATTTTTGTTAATATAAGTTTTGTGAAATTATAGCTGCTCTGATGAAGGACTAAAATAGTCCGAAAGCTCGAGCTAAAGAAACAAGAGTATTCTTTTTGAAATTGACTGCAACCCAAATAACCCGAATCCGTTTTAAACCAGAACAGTCGACTACATACCTATCTAGAATTAGAACAAAATGGGATTTTTGGAGAACATCCACCGCAATTATAGCCGAGAGACAAAGCAACGCAACATGAAAGAGTTCATTAAACCTAAAGAAGTTAGCTAACCTAAGGAATCGCAAAAATTTCCTGTTGAGATGTCGACAAGATGGAATCCGACCAAACACACGTAGAAGGCGGACTAAGGAGGTATATACCAACAACTTAAGTATAAAGACGGAAAACCCAGCAACACATATAAACAATTTTACAAGACACCACACGGGTAACGAATATGGAAATAAAGCCACTAAAATTATTTTCACAAATCTGAAAGATCCCACACCAACACTGCAACAAAATGGAGTGGTATATGAAATCTCATGCAAAGAATATGAGGGAATATATGTAGGACAACTTCAAAAACCTTAAAGCAACGACTTCCAGGTCATAAAAGTGACATTAACAACATCAGAAGGAGTTGTGCATTAGCGATACTATGATAGATGAAGAAAACACCATCCTGATTTTGAAGAAGTTAAAATTGGACAAGGAGAAAAACCCAGGAAAAGAATGCTCCTGGAGATGGTAAGAATTTCCCAGAAGAACATTGTATCAACGCCAGAAGGGACATCCAGAATTTGAGCAACAATTACTCATTATTGATCGAATGGGATTAAAGGAAGAACAACGAGGGTCGACAGATATCCAAAATGAGAGTTGGATATCAGCTGAAGACAAGTAGGAGATAGAGATAGATATTGTGAAGTTTTTTTGTGTAGAATTAAATGCAAGTATAAGTTTTGTCTTGTGTTTTGGTTTGAGCAATTTTGAAGATAGAAAATTAAAACTAAAAAACTAAAAATAATTTATATAATCTGAACTAGTGGTATCTAGAAGAAATAGTAAAATAGTAATTGTAAAAAATAAAAAATAATATAAATTAGAAGTATAACATGATGGTAAATAAGAAGAAGAAAAAGAATAATTGTACTCGTTGACTTAAACTAAGTAGAATAAGACAGTGGACATACGTCATCCAAATGTTCGCATAGCCGAAAATATAACAACTGTTAATATTTCAATACTAATCCGTATAATCCTAATTAGAATTCATTACTACCTGTAATATTATAAAAGTAGAAATACCATGAACTACAGTTCCAGGAATATTTGCATCCCTATTTATGTATGATTACAACTTTAACAAGATAACCTCAAATTGTAAGTGCTCTAAAAACCATGTATGTATTTTTGTTAATATAAGTTTTGTGAAATTATAGCTGCTCCTGATGAAGGACTAAAATAGTCCGAAAGCTCGAGCTAAAGAAACAAGAGTATTCTTTTTGAAATTGACTGCAACCCAAATAACCCGAATCCGCTTAATGAATGATATAAAGAGCTCAGAAAATGTTTTGTCCTAGCAGAGAGCATTTTTTTCTAGCTCCGCCACAAAAAAATTCCATCTTATTTGTTGTCAAGAACTCATTGTTTTTCTATAATTTTAGGAATTTTATTTTCTGTTTCGAGACCACATGCTTTACTTCCAATTTTTTTTATATGACGTCATTGTAATTTTATATTTGCAAACGCCCTATTGACCACTTCCTTCTATAACACACTATTCTGTGGCTCACATATCCCTATGGCTCACACTACTCTGTGGCTCACAACTAATAGATATTCTTTTGTATTGAGGATGGCGATAAGGCCAACTAACACTTCCTTCTATTCTTTCTCATCTCACTATTGGTCTGCCGTCTGCAGATTCAATATGCTTTCAGGTATCTAATTGATTATTTGTTTTAGATATACGTAGGAACTTACTGTGGGTATAACCGAAAAACAAAATTGTATATCCTCGTCGCCAATTGTGGTAACCCAACTAAAATAGGTTCACAAGATACAACACTTTATAATACGTTAAATACTATTCATTTAATAAACCTTCAGAACAATAACAATATAACACCCAAAATCATTCCTTATCTAACATCGACTGACTCGATCGCCCGTGTCCGTACATTATATTCGGATTACGTGAGTCACATCGGTAGTCACTCACAGGCTGCCACAAAGTCCAATACTGAATTTTCGGGTAATAGATTTATTGCTCCACAAATGAACGAGCGCTCAAAAATATGTGCTCAGTTCTTCCTTTAATTGTTCCCCTGCCCCTGCGAGTTGTCAGTAAAGTGTCAATGCTGTGCAAGTGCTTGGCGTGATTTTATTTAAAAATGATCAAAAAGTGTGGCTCTGATCTAAGGTAAGCATGTTTTTGGGCTTTAATTTTTTTTACGTGTAAGTGTTTGCTAAAATGTCGTGTTATTTTCGGGTATTAGTAAGTTAGCTTATATTTAAGCAATGTTCGATCGTCGCACGCGGTATGAGAAGATTCTGTTTTGATCGATATTTTGGAATTTGGTGTTTGGGGCGAAATGATCCCTTTCTGTATGTCTAAAATGATCCCTGGAATCCTTTTACCCCATTAATGAATGTAGTTTTCACAGATCATGCCGAGAATTCATAAACGCAGAACTAATCGCCAAAACAGGCCTGAAGAACAAATGCAAAAGGCATTAGATGTGAATAACGATTGTTAAAGGTCCTACATAATATGGGTAAACCTTTTTCTATGACATCAATGATCATCGAATACTTTTTATGATTTGAACCAAAGAATCTACTTCAACAATTCACGCCATAATCATAGAACCATTTCATCGTAAACAGGACCATATATCATAAAATACGGTACTGAAAAATTTCAGTATTTTTCATCTCATTCGAAAACTATCCAAAATAAATAATTAGTGTAAGAAGAGACTGCCATTCATTTTTCATTTCGAATCGAATGCTGTTAAATAAATATGCGGTTGCCATTTGAAAATCTCGGAATATTTCAGTTTTGTGTTTCACATTTTCGGAGCAATATCTTCGAAAAACCTCACGATGTATCAAAATACTGAATATACCACATGAATGCATGGAGTCTCTACTATGAGACTGCTGAGTTTGTTTCCGTTCGCATAAAAAATAATCGAGATATTGCATTTCCAAACTGGCAATGCAAGTGTCAAAAGATTCAGGAATTTGTGAATAACTTGGCAACAGTGCATAGCAGAGAAATTTTTTTTAGTGGGTTTTACTACGAATTTGGTATTGAATCGACACATAAATGAAAATATAGGTAGTTCCATTTGAAATAAGAAAGTAGATATGCGTTTGAGATAGACGTGGCAACACTGTCGACTTGAAAATATTTTAGGCGAAGAGTTCATCCACCCTCAAGGCTGCACCTAAAATTTCAGAACGAAATATTCACTAGTTCTCCTAAAACGTCTAATAGCCCAACTTAAAAGGAAAACCCTGTATAATTCGAATTTTTGAATCCACATGGCCCAGTTCTGTCCATTGTTGCCGGAAAATTCCATCACATGCGGCACTCGGAATCCCTCCATATTTCGATAATCTCTGTTGATTTATTCGATATTATATTGTTTCTTTTTTAAACTGACACCATATAACGTTGTCTGGGCGGTATTTTATTTATCGTATTGACTTTGTGATTCAATAATTATAAACAGTTTGGTTTGTCAATTTTATTGTATGTTGTCTTCACAGGATCTATCTTCACACTGGTTTTTACAAGACTGACTGAACATGCGCTCAGCGTTCTATGAAGTCTTATAATTATACAAAATGTTCTTTAACATATTTAAACATTACAATTACAACAACCTTACAATCATAAAGGTGCTAAGCCATTGAAAGCATTAGAGACTGGACAAAGCATCTTAGTCAATAAAGGAAAATGTTGGATGCCAGCTAAAGATGAAAGTAGACATTCTAGTCCTAGGTCATATACAGGGTGTCCCGTAATTACACCGACAAACTTATAGTAGGCATTATAGATCGTATTTTAGACAGATTCGACCCAAATCATATAATGCAAAATTGCTTCGTTAGTGAGCTAGTGCCCTTTGAAGATGACGTTCTGTTCACTCTTTTTGCCACATATTCGCAAAACGGAGTCACATAAAGTGCTGAAAATATACACATTGGCTGATATGAAAATTACGCATCGATTAGATTGAGTGCATTTCTTTCAGTTTCAGTTGAAGCTTTTTTAACTTTCATTATTTCTTTTTTTTTATACGCATCTCTCGGGAAAAGACTGAGCTTATAGCGCCCTTTCAAGCGCCCCGAGATGAATTTAGATGAAATCGGTTTGTGCGTGTCTTAAACTGCTCTAAGTTGTAACCAAGGGGGAATACATCTTGAGGTAGGGTATTCCATAGCCTTGCAGTTCGGTAAAGAAAAGCCTTCTGATACACCGATGTCCAAGCTGTAGAAAGATGCACGGCAAACTGGTGACTATTATCGGCTAGCCTTGTTTGTCGATCAAATTGAGCCCCTGGTGGAATTATGGAGGCAATGGCAGCAGAACATCTTCCGTGGTAGTATCTGTAAAAAAGGCATAAGTCTCCAACCTTCCTACGGTGATCGAGACTATGAAGATTGGCAGTTAACGTTGGATCAGCTATTAGGCACACTGCTCTTTTTTGAATGGAATCAAGTAGGAGTAACGAGTGCTTAGGAGCTGAACCCCAAGCATGAGAGCAATAATCCATAGCTGGACGTACTTGAGCCTTGTAAAGTAATAAGAGTTGCTTTGGAGTGAACAATTTTCTCGCACGAAATAGATAGCTAAGCTTCTGTGCAGCTGACTTGGCAACTGAGCTGACGTGCTCATGCCAGGTTGCATTTTGACTGATATTGACCCCTAGAAGCTTAAGTCCATTAGTTCGTTTTATTGTTTTATTGTCTATTATTAGTTGGGGTGCGACTGTCAATGCTTTTCTTGTGAGCACAGTAGCCTGGGTCTTAGAGGCATTGAATTCAACCAGATTGTCAGAACCCCATCGTAGAATAACTTCTAGATCTTTGTTGATTGTCACAGCTTGAGCGATTCTTTGGGAACTGGATGTTGACGCTGATACAGGCTTCTTGTTTGTCGTGGACGCTATAAGAGTTCTGTCATCTGCAAAGCTTAAAATCTGATTCTTGGTTGAATTTAAAAGGTCATTAATATGCATTAGGAACAGAGTCGGGGTCAAGATTGAGCCCTGAGGTACACCGGCGTTGACGGAATGAAGTGCAGACTCCGCACCATCGACCACAACACAAAGTTGTCTCTCGTGGAGGAAACTTCCGAGCCAGCTGCAAAGTCCTTCCGGGAGACCGTAAGATGGAAGCTTAGATAGTAATGCTCTGTGCCATACACGATCGAAGGCCTTGAATATGTCTAGGGCAACTGCAATTGATTCCCCATGCTTTTCTATAGCGTTTGTCCAAAGATGAGTGACATAAGTGAGCAAGTCACCTGTTGAACGACAGCGCCGAAAACCGATTGTCGCTAATGAGATTGTTTTCCTTTAGGTGTTTTACTATCTGCAAATTAATATCAGTCTCAATTACTTTGGACAAAATGGGTAGTAAAGATATCGGACGATAATTTCGAGGCATGCACTTTTTCCCTTTTTTTGGTATTGGCTGAACTCTTGCGACCTTCCAGATGTTTGGGAAAGTTTTCTGCTGGTAGGACAGCTTAAACAGCCGACACAACAGAGGTGCGAGCTCGGGTGCGCACTTTTTCAGAACAATAGCTGGTATTCCGTCGGGTCCTGTTGACTTTCTGCTGTTCAGCTGTTTCAGGATTCGGCAGATGCTCTTTGTACGGAATTTAACTTCTGCCATCGAATGCTGAACCTTGGGAATATTGGGGGGTTCTTTCTGGCCTGCTTCTAGAGTAGATTTTTTGGCAAATATAGCTGAAAAAAGATCAGCCTTTTCTTTGGAGCTAGTTGCCAGAGCACCGTCGTCTTTGAGAAGTGGTGGAAAAGTCGAATGGTAAAAATTATTGCTAATTATCTTAGCGAGTGACCAAAATGGGCGCGAACCACTTGGGCAATCTAGAAGCTTTTTTGTTACTCTGTTGTTAAATGCTTGTTTTGCGGCTTGAATAGTTAGATTGCAGTTGTTCCTATCAAGTATATACGCTGCCTTCTTCTCGTCTGTCGGGTTTGAGCTTCATTCGCGGAAGGCTTAATTTTTATTGTCGCAGGCTCGCTTACAATCTTTGTTAAACCATGGCTTTGCAGATGGAGATTTCTTGGTGTTGTGTGGGATGTAAAGTTCCATACCCAAAAGAATCACCCCAGTGACAGCCTCTGCACACTGGCTGACATCTTCAATATTGAAGCAGGTGGCGTGCCATGGATATTCCGCGTGAAACTCTCTCAGTTTATCCCACTTGTTGTAGTGCCAAACTACGCGACGATTTTTAGGCTGCACTAGTTTTTCGGTAGTCAAAGGACATGAGACGGATATTAGAACGTGGTCTGAGTTACCGAGAGGGCCGTTTGAATTGATAACATAGCTGTCTGGTTCTGAAGTCAGGTACAAGTCAAGCGTATTTCTGATATCCATAGGATTAGTGGGAACTCTTGTAGGACAATCTACAAGCTGCGTTAAATTGCAGCTGATTGCGAACGCTTCGGCTTGTCTTCCAGCTTCGTCAGTTTTGTTAGAGTGAGCTAGCCAATTTGAATTATGGACATTAAAATCGCCAAGTATTACGATCTCTGAAGATAGATAGTTGACCTGGATCCAGTCGACCTTATCTGACAAGTACTGAAACAATTGGCTGGGTCGTTCACTATTTGGTGAGCGATACAGGGCGCATATGAATCTAGTTTTGTTGTGGACAATGGTCCTAAGCCACATTGCATCCACTTCCTCTATTTCCAAAGATTCTTCACGTTGACAAGCAACGTCTGCTCGAATTTATATACAGACCCCTCCTTTGAATCTGAACTTGGAATGCAAATCGTACCCAGGACATAAAAGGTATGTGGAGTCGGATTTTGGACTGATTTGAGTTTCAGATAATGCAAGGATATGCGGTTTAATTGATTGCAAATGTTGATGGACGCAACTAACATTAATATTATTATGTCCTATTCCCCTTATATTGCAAAACTCTATAAGTAGTTGCCTGGTGGTATTGTCTTTATTGGTGTTGTCACAGTAGGTGTTTTCGGCCTCAGTTGTAGTTGATTTTCCATGTTGTATCTCCGGGATAGTCCCCCCTGGAAATCCGACTGGGAGACGAGTTTACTTCCGGAATATTTTACCCCAGAAGACGACATCATGATTTTTACTTGTATTTGAAAAGCCACATATTTCTCTCTTTAAAGAGGTCGTCACTTCCTACTCTTGGGGACCGGCCCACCAGTCAAGCTCGGAAACATGCACTGATAATGGCATTATTAAGGAGCTAATACGACTGATGTGGTGGTATTTCACCGGGCGACAGGTGAGTAGGAACCTGTCTTTCACCTTTTTCGCGAGATTTACATCATATTCATAAACTCTGATGTTTTTCTTGAAAAAAGATGCTCTTGTATAATAACGCCCAGATGCACCATTTCTGAAAAAAATAGATTTTAAATTTTCTCTCTTTCCACTAAGTACTCAATGTTCACTTCTGTTTTGAAGTTATTTTCACTTGATAATGGTTAGTGGTTAGGTTGAAGATATAATTCAATTCTATCAAACAAAGATTATCTCCTCGCGCCAAAAATTTCGATATCAATTATTTATATTACAATATATTACAAATATATATTACAAAATACAAAATATATATTATACAAAAAACATTTCAGCAACCTCTACACTCTAAGAAATTTTGGAACACCAGCTAACACCCGCTGACACCGGTCGTATTTCCTCAGAGGTCCTGATATTTTGGTGTTATTTCGCACCTTCTAAAATAACACCGACGTTCAATAACTTTCTGGTGTATTTCATAATTGCACTTGTTTGGTGTTAAATCACACTAGAGCGGTGTTATGTCAATTGATCATCCAGTGTGTTTTGACACTGACTCAGTTGTTTTTCACAATTTATTAGTGTGAAATACGATACGAGTTGGATCGGTTTCGGTGTGAATTCGCACCGTTTCAGTATTAATTTGCACTAGCTTAGTGAGGTTGCAATAACCTGTTCGGTGTTATTTAGCACTGACTTAGTTGAATGTTATACCTTCCCTTGAGAAGAGAAATGAGAAATTATTATCTGAATCTAAAAAATTCAATTCAGCAATTTAAATATTAGATATTTGCTAAACAGGTTTCTTAGAAGCTAAAAGAATGCAGATCATGAACAATAAATTATTAATTATTTTTAAGCTAGGTACTTACTTGCTATGTTAATTTTTCGTTTAATATTTATGTTCTGTAGTTGTTATTCCTGAAAAGTCTTTTAGTGTATTCGTTTACTATGCAGGTTTTTTAAACAATTCAATTCATTTGAATTTATTCACAATGGAAGATTACAACAATATTTGTTGCCAAATAAAAAAACATTTTCCTGTTGATCAAATTTATTTTCTTTACACTGATAAATACATAATGAACAAATATAGATATGTATCTTTTGATAGACCAAGTGAGAGGTTGACAGCAGAGGTATCATCCAATATCACCCTAAGGAAAGGTTCTTTAACTAGCTTGGAAAAAAGAAAAGATCACATATAAGCACTTATAAATATAAATGGATATAAATTTGTACATCTTATCTTTCAGTGGATTGAACTTTTCTCACATATGCATTGAAATGATTCACCAATATCTATTTCCATCAATCGAAAATACATGGGTTAATAATCTCAAAAGAAGTCACAATAAATATTATATTTATAACCTAATACGGTATATTATACAGCTTGTGAAAACTGAAGGAAGTTACCTGAATCAGTTCAAGTTCAAATTCGTAGTACCTACTTGCAAACAATTTTGATTTTGTCCTCGAATCATCATATCAGCCAAAATGAACTTTTCTCTGTTTCCAAAACAAATTTTCACGCATTTCACTTTCTTCACCTCCATCAATACTATTGACACTATCGTTTCATCATCACAAAGACACATACAAGAAACAGAGATAGATAAGAAATTGAAACCATTCGCAAGTCCTGTTTTGACTATGCTGAGGATTCTTTGTAGAGCCGCCAAGAATTGGAACTATTGCTATTCACATTGTTGCCAAAGTTATTCGATTGGAATAATCAGTTCATCAGACCCCATGGTTCTAACTGTGTGACCGCTCATAATTTGGCAATATTTGGCAACCGTGAAAAATACTGAAGACAAACTAAAGTAAACGTATGGTTATTTCATATTTTTGGTGCAAATTTTGATTCAGTTGGTGTGAATTTTGAAACTTGATTTGGCCGACAAACACTTCTAGGTGTTCTTTTTGTTTCTAGAAGCTTCAGAAGTAACACCTGATCATTTTTGTGAAATTATTATTCGAAACTTGAAAGATGGAGTGTATATTTCAACCCAAGAGATGATTTTCTGATTTATGGAGCAATTTATTTGTTAGATTGGTGTTATAGCTTGATACACACAGTGTGATTTCAAATATTTCTCTATTTATTCTTGATTTTGTTTCTGTTTGTGATAATGTGTTTCATGAATTACACCACTCAACACCATTTTCTCATAATTTCAATAAAAATGATAAAATTGTGACATAAAAAAGGAAAAATATGCTTGATAGTTCAGTATTAGCATTCACACCGGGATTTTCCTTAGAGTGTAGTTCTAGTACAAACAAAAAGGTGAAAAAGGTGGGAGCCCGAGTGGCCCGGCAGTGTTCTGAGTCAAATTTGTGAAATTATTCCTATAATTATACTATTGCACCTAGATTACAAACAATCTGTATGTGCAATGTATCTAAACTACAACTATAAGACCCCACCGAATAGCACTCAAACTTCATACACCATCCAACCATACCCTAGGCTGCCCCAAATTTACAGTGAGAATAGAAATCGCAAACAAATTCCCCGGTATTTGCATTCATGTTTCGCGAATATGTGGCAAAAAGTGTCGACAGGACGTCATCTTCAAAGGGCACTAGCTCCTCAACGAAGCAGTTTTTCATTAAGTATATGATTTGGGTCGAATCTGTCTAAAATATGATCCATAATGTCCACTAGAAGTTTGTCGGTTTAATTACGGGACTCCCTGTATTATAAGAGATAATGAAAATAATATGTATAAAAGAAACAGACGTAATTTGGGATTTTCAAAAAATGACTGTAATCCGATTGATGTAAATGACCCTGATTTAAATTTGAATTCTTATAATCAACCCATGTAAATTTTCAAAATAGGTCAAATACAAATAATGATAAGTCTGATTTGGAATGTGAGAGTCAAAATAAATACCCAAATGAGATTAAAAAGAGAGCAAAACGAAATGTTGCACAACCTACAAAACTTAAAAACTATGTGTCAGTTGCAGGAACGTCCATTAAAATAGGTCCATTAAACTCTTAAACCTCCATTAGTACAAGGAACTAATGAAGGATTAAGGGTTAAATTTTAATGGATGTTCCTGCAACTGAGCATATGTGTTATATTTCTGTTCAAAGTTAAAATTTTGGTAATTTCTAAAGTGAGTAGTTGTAACGATTACAGTGTTTTATGGTCCACTGTAATATGCCAATGTGTAGACATAGACGTCATTATTGTCAATGTATACTTGGTCAATGTATTACCGCCAACTTCAGTAAATGTGTTCTCAGTTAACTCCAGTTTATTAATTACATCAAGCCTTAAATTCATACCAGTTTTATTTATTTATTTATTTATTTATTCATTATATAATTGATTCGAGTTGAGGGCGAACCTATAAACTCGGTAATTTACAAAAAAAATAAAAGCATACAATTGGCAACGTGAAGCAAGTTAGAAATAAAATTACAAAATAAGAAAGGAACAGAAGGAAAACTACAGAAGGTTGAAACCTGTCAAAGCGGTGACGAAAAAAACAGTATCCGACGATTCCAGGAGTAGAAAATACGGTTGGGTAGAAAATTTTGACGTTGAGATGTTCTGAAGTGCTCACGTTTCAATTTTAAGATATGTCCTCTCAGGTTGTTTGTGTTCAGAGTGAAAATAGTTCGAATGCCGTCACCGAAGTGTCCCAACATTGCTCGGAACGAAAAGAGGCATGCGCCTCTCCTCAAAACTGGTCAAACCCATCGCAGAAAGTCGCTGCTCGTAGGAGGGCCTATGAAAGCCATGGTGGATGCGAGTGGTCCATCTCTGCGTGGACTCAAGAATATCGGTGGCTCCTCTCGTGGCGCACCACCAGACCGGACCAGCATACTCCAGAACGGGTCGAACGTAGGTTTTGTAGATGGCTCCGAAGGTACGGTCGTCACAACCCCTGAAGGATCTATAGAACATATAGGTTAGCTGCCTGGCTTTGGAGGAGATATGTTCAATATGTGCTAACCAACTGAGGTCCTCCGAGATGGGAACACCGAGGTCAACAATCTGAGAAACGGGAACCAAAACTTCTCCACCGATGTTATAGCTTAACCGAGGATTGTTTTTGCCAATGTGGAGTACGTGGCACTTATTTATATTGAGGGGAAGCAACCAAGTGTTACACCAGTCTCTCAGTCTATCCAAGTCCTCCTGAAGTGTGGAAGAATTAGATGATGGGTTATTGTATATCTTAACATCGTCAGCGAAGAGTGAAGTGGAAGACTTGAATTGAAGCGGAATGTCGGAGGTATAAAGAAGAAAAAGAAGTGGACCTAGAACTGATCCCTGGGGGACACCAGACAATACTGGCCAGACGGAGGAAGAGAACGAGGCACCAACACGCACGCGATAAGAGCGATTAGATAAGAATGCGCGAATCCAATCGAGTAGCCTACCTCTTATTCCCATGTGCTCCAGCTTAATTAACAAACGTTCAGGTGGGACTCTATCGAACGCTCTTGAGAAATCCAGGAATATGACATCCACAGGATAGCCGTCGTCCAATGCCCCGGTCCAATCAGACACGCACTATAAAAGATTTGTGGTAGTGGAACGCCCTGGGACAAATCCATGCTGCTGGTCAGGTATAAGTCCATTGGATAAAGAAAACTTTAGGAGTTGATCTGTTATTATTCTTTCTAATACTTTTGAAACTGTCGAAAGTATGCTTATGGGGAGATAGTTGTCAGGGGAAAGCAATCATACAAACAATTTCCTCATCAAATTCATAACCTCCGAAAAAAGACGAGCAGAGCATGCGTTGAAAAAAACGGTAAATTACATGGGTTGGAAATCGAAATTGAAATAATTTATTTCGTGTTATATTATTCCGAATTTCCCAATTTTTTTTATTCGGCAAAATTAACGGCCAGAAATTGAATGGAATGGAATATTATGCTTACAGTTGTTCTGGTAATATTTTGTATCATTTTCCGTGTTTCGAAGTCGGGAAAATAAATGACTAAACAGTTGGCAGAATAATTATGCAAACAATTAATATCTCGCAGTCTCATTAACGGGATGTCCAGTTCCCTGAACGGAGCACTTAAAAGAAATCATTTGATCACTCCAAAACGAAAAATCGCAAAACGGTATACAGGATGGCTCAAAATGAAAGTGACACTGCAGTACAATCTCTGGACGACACTATTATTTTTGAAACATAGATAAATTGAAAATATTTATCATCGAAATGAATACAATCTTTAATTTATAGGCTCACAGAACCTTCTTCAGGCGGACTGGGATGATTATTCAAGATGTTGTCAATGAGGAAAGAGACAGACCGGTTTCGGCCTCATTAGGCCTATTATATTATTCTCTAGATATCGACAGAAATGATACATACGGCGGTCGGAAAATACCACTAAACGAAAATAAATTCGGTTATTTCACCGGTCCTCAAATATTTCGCGTTATTTCAGGGGCCTAATAATGAACCAAAACTAATGCTTCATTACACTCGACGAAAGATAGAAATAAACTGAATATGAGCGTTGCATTGCTTATTTATATAGTAATCTGGCAGAGCGGTGCCCAGCACTGAAGAAAAGTGCTTCGAGCACAAAGCACTAAGCCTTATTGAAAAGTGCTCCGGAATCTCGAGCACTAAGCCCTTATTTTTTTAAGAATGCTCGCGATTACCATGCACTTTTGAAAAGTAATTCGTTTACACGAGCACTGAGCACTAAGCACTTTTCTGAATGAACCTTGGTATTTTCCATCCAAATGTCTCTTAGTTTGAAATTTTGATGTCTTGATTTTTTCTTTCGAGTGATATCGTGTTTTGAACTGGGCATAACTGAAATTGACAATAGTTTTCTCTCAGCCTGCAAGTCTAACATTGTCGTTCACAGACAAATATAAAATTATCATGACGTCATATAAAAAAAATTGGAAGAAAAGCATGTGGTCTCGAAACAGAAAATAAAATTCCAAAAGTTATAGAAAGACAATGAGTTCTTGGCAACAAATCAGATGGAATTTTTTTGTGGCGAAGCTAGGAAAAAACGTTTTCTGAGCACTTTATATCATTCATTAAGTGAATAGACTGTAACTTGAATATTCGCCAATAAAAAACTTGAAAAAATGGTTATAAAACCTGAATAGTATACCAGAAAAAGATTGTATTGTTCCATAGAATATCCCAAAAAAATATCGCCATACAACATTACAATTTGTTCAAAATAATGAGAACATAAAGACTTGTTCCAGTCTATAACATACATCGAGATCGTTTTTTTAACACCAGAGTTATAATAAAGGAAAAATTTAACAACTTAGATACCAATAGAGGTGGACCGAAAGAAAAATTATATTTTAGTTCTTGGTCTATTCCAATCAGGCGAAAGTCCGCCATTTTCATGTTCCGGCGATTCCATAAAGCTAAATGCTTGGTAATTTCTGAAAGTTCTTGGGAGCACTGCGGTGCTTAGGAGCACTTTTTCGAATTACTAAGCACTAAGCCCTTTCAAAAAATTCGTGAAGCACCAAGCACTAAGCACTGGTTCAATCTAGTTCTCGCGAGCACAGTGCTTACGAGCACAAAAGTGCTTCGAGTGCTTTCATGAGCACTAAGCACAGCTCTGTAATCTGGAAATATCTGAAGTCAGCAGAAATAGATAAACAATAGGCTCATTGTTGAGGGAATGCCAGCAACATTCTACATCCGGATTTTTGACTTTCAATACAACGGTTATGTTTATGCATCAATTTTTTTCAGGATGCACTGAAAACTTAATTGAAGTAAGAAAATAAAAACACACTGGATTTTTATTTAGCTATCGATTCCGACAAATTACTCATACCATCCTCCGGCAACGACAGGAGCATTAATCTAATTGATATTATGGCGAACATCTGTTACAGCATCGCTATATGAGGAGATTCGAGTGCAGGTCGTCTTATCGTTTTGTTTACTATCCTTTAGGTTTCTCATTATTGAGTACTTTTCAGCCGGTTTTTTCTTCAGTGAAAATAATTTTTCTTTGAGTAACTGTTTATTTTCAGCGAGTACTTTGTTCTTATCTTCCATTTCGGATATATTCTTAATCAGGAGATCTTGAGTTGATGATTTACCACTGAGTTTGAATTCAGCAACGGGTATTCGGAAAATGTTTTTCTCCTCATTTAACGTTTTACATAAAGGAGAAATTAGGCAACACTATCTCAACATCTACCTGCTCGAATTGCACAGCTATTGTATTACACTTTAGAACCTTTAGTGCATTTGATACTATTTTTTGCAATACTTTCCTTACACTGAGCTCAGTTATTAACATCGCAAGCCGAGCATCTAACACGGCGTCATTACTCGTAGACTTATTGACGTAACCGCGGTATTGGGAAAACGATTCCATGCATATTCATTTTAGACTGTTCATTATTTATTCAGCAGAACAAGTATTCATTGAAAAAAAGTTTTGATTTTCATAATTATTAAACAAGGCACGGAAACAATGTTTGCATCAGCAGACACCACACAACTAAGTATGAGTCAACATCAACATCTATTGGTGTCAAACTTCATAACCATTCAGAATGCAAATTAAAATCAATGAATTCCGGATAATTGAAAAACGAAGTAGAAAATTAAAGGAGGACCTGAGCAGATATTTTTGAGCTCTCGTTCATTGGTGGAGCAATAAATCTATTACCTGAAAATTCAGTATTGGACTTTGTGGCAGCCTGTGAGTGACTAACCGATGTGACTCACGTAATCCGGAATATAAAGTACGGACACAGGCGATCGAGTCAGTCGATGTTAGATAAGGAATGATTTCGGGTGTTATATTGTTATTGTTCTAAAAGTTTATTAAATAAATAGTATTTAACGTATTATAAAATGTTGTGTCTTGTGAAACTATTTCAGTTGGGTTACCACAATTGGCGACGAGGATATACAATTTTGTTTTTCGGTTATACCCACAGTAAGTACCTAAGTATATCTAAAACAAATAATCAATTAGATACCTAAAAGCATATTGAATCTGCAGAAGGCAGACCAATCGTGAGATGAGAAAGAATAGAAAGAAGTGTTAGTTGGCCTTATCGCCATCCTCAATACAAAAGAATATCTATTAGTTGTGAGCCACAGAGTAGTGTGAGCCATAGGGATATGTGAGCCACAGAATAGTGTGAGCCATAGGGATATGTGAGCCATAGAGTACTGTGAGCCACAGAGATAG
Organism: Propylea japonica; assembly: GCA_013421045.1. Classification (NCBI taxonomy): domain Eukaryota; kingdom Metazoa; phylum Arthropoda; class Insecta; order Coleoptera; family Coccinellidae; genus Propylea; species Propylea japonica. The sequence continues at coordinate 3,270,578 of CM024247.1, forward strand.
ATATGTGAGCCATAGAAAGGTGTGAGCCATAGAGAACTGTGAGGCACAAAATAATATGAGCAACAGGAAAAGTAAGTAGGGTACTGAAACTATTATTGACCAAGATTTATGAGTTCTTGCTTTCTTTCTCACACCTGGATAGAAAGACAATATTATATTACAACCGTATAGATACACTTTGAGTTCTCTCGTTTCAATAGGAATTTTTTTTTCAAACTCAACAAAAAAATAGGGGGTGAACCCTGGTTGCATAACTAACATTATCGGTGACTTGTGAATAAGCTCAGCTATTAACATAGTATCCACCTTTTTTTTGTTAAGTTTTGAAAAACACATACTTGCATAATAATATAAGAAAATAGCAGATACTTATTTTTCGGACATTACATATAAAGTCTAAGAGAGAGATTTGGTTTGCCTTTCAGAAAAACTAATACGACAATGTCAGAGCATGGCATACGACCGTTTTTGTGTCAGAATATAGACCAGGCTGTATTAAGGAGCGAATGGAAAAGTGGTTGAGACCGTTGGAACTTTACCTTGCGTCAGAAGACATCATCGATGTCGTCAGGAAGAGGAATAAACTTCTACACTTGGGAGGTGTACAACTGCAGGAAGTTACTTATAATATCCCGGGAGCAATAGAAACATATGATCCTACACAAAAAAATGACATTTTCAAAGTTCTGATTGAGAAACTAACAAGCTTTTTTTCTCCGAAGCAAAACTCGACATTCGAAAGACATATTTTTAGGAGTCTTAAACCCCAAGATGGTGAATGTTTCAATACATTTATGCTGAAAATTCGTCAACAGGCCGCAAAATGCTCTTTTAGAAGCACTGCTAAGGAATCCACAGAGATTAGTATGAAAGACAAAATAATCGATTGTTGGGCCTCTACTGACTTGAAGAAAAAGTTATTGGAGAAAGAACTCACGTTGGAAGAAGTTATGGAGATTTGTCAGGTTCACGAACAGATAGGTGACCAGTCAAAAGCTATGAACCTAACAGCCCCGGGAACAAGTAGTTCGTATCAGCCTATAAACAAACTCTCAGTTAGAAATGAAAGACGTCAAGATAGATGTACAAGGTGCGGGAAGTCCGGTCATCCTAGCTTCTCTCAGTCATGTACAGCCAGAGGCTCTAAATGCAACAAATGTGGATTAAAAGGGCACTTTGCACTCTGCTGCAAAACATATTCAAGTAGATCGGGGTCAAAACCATCTTATTCGAGTAATAAGTGGCGGCGAGTCAACTTCGTAGACGCCGAGGAAATCGACTCACACGACCCTGATAATGAAATTCATAATTTTGAATGCTTCAGGATTGAAGATGAACAAATGACACGCGACGATATGGTCATATGCAATGTTGGTGGAGTTGAAATAGCATTCCTTATCGACTCTGGTTCTAGAGCCAATATAATATGTGGTTTAGACTGGAATCGGCTCACCAATGAGGAAGCCACAGTATGGAATGTTGATGACCAGGTTGGAGATGTATTAAAACCATATGCAACAGGAAATCCTATCAAAGTTAAAAATAAATTCTAAGCCATAATAGATCTACAAGGAACACGAGATCGAAATTGTCTGCTTGGCACGATGATACAGGGTGATCAAGAAGGGATCAAAAAACATTACCTCATGAGTGGGATTTCAAAGTTCAATAACTATATTGGGGGTGGTGAATTTACTTAGCTTTATATCTGGGTACTTATTCTTCATTGAATCTATGTAGTTTTTTTGTATTAGAGGTTTTTGTTAAAGTTTAGTAAAGGATCATTTTATACACACCTGTGGATAAAATGATCCCTGGGGAGGGGCAAAATGATCCCAGGGATCATTTTGTACTATATGTTTATAAATATCAGTGAAATAAAAACTCAGCTGTTTATTTTAAGGATAATATGTATTGTTCATAACAATTCAAGTAAGTGAATCGGTTACACAAAACGAAAATATTCGAAGGGTTGGAAAATAATATTTTTCTTGGACGTTTCTCAAAGTCGAGAGAAATTTTTTCACCACAGGCTCATTAAAACCTCGCACAAGCATTGTAAGGTCTGGATGTCTATGTCTAAATCCACGAAGCCATTCAAGTCGAGCTTTCCCTTTAGCTTCGGAAAATTGATGCGGTAAATTGTTACTTTCTGCCGATTTTGGTGAGCTGAGGTTAAGAAATCCTGAGTTATCAGCCCGTATATTATTCTAGGCTCCATGTCCTTAATATAATAAACAAGTACCAGTTCTTGTTCCAGGGTGACAGTTCAGAGCAATTTTATTTTTACTTTTGGCTCTTCTTTTTGATTCCATCACAGAGACCTCAAATTCTAAACTCGCGGTTTTGTAAGGCATACCATCTCTGACGGCATCTAATGCCTTTTGCATTTGTTCTTCAGGCCTGTTTTGGCGATTAGTTCTGCGTTTATGAATTCTCGGCATGATCTGTGAAAACTACATTCATTATTGAGGTAAAAGGATTCCAGGGATCATTTTAGACATACAGAAAGGGATCATTTCGCCCCAAACACCACATTCCAAAATATCGATCAAAACAGAATCTTCTCATACCGCGTGCGACGATCGAACATTGCTTAAATATTAGCTAACTTACTAATACCCGAAAATAACACGACATTTTAGCAAACACTTACACGTAAAAAAAATTAAAGCCCAAAAACATGCTTACCTTAGATCAGAGCCACACTTTTCGATAATTTTTTAATAAAATCACGCCAAGCACTTGCACAGCATTGACACTTTACTGACAACTCGCAGGGGTGCAGGGGAACAATTAAAGGAAGAACTGAGCAGATATTTTTGAGCGCTCGTTCATTTGTGGAACAATAAATCTATTACCCGAAAATTCAGTATTAGACTTTGTGGCAGCCTGTGAGTGACTAACCGATGTGACTCACGTAATCCGGAATATAATGTACGGACACGGGCGATCGAGTCAGTCGATGTTAGATAAGGAATGATTTTGGGTGTTATATTGTTATTGTTCTAAAGGTTTATTAAATAAATAGTATTTAACGTATTAAAAAGTGTTGTGTCTTGTGAACCTATTTTAGTTGGGTTACCACAATTGGCGACGAGGATATACAATTTTGTTTTTCGGTTATACCCACAGTAAGTTCCTACGTATATCTAAAACAAATAATCAATTAGATACCTAAAAGCATATTGAATCTGCAGACGGCAGACCAATAGTGAGATGAGAAAGAATAGAAAGAAGTGTTAGTTGGCCTTATCGCCATCCTCAATACAAAAGAATATCTATTAGTTGTGAGCCACAGAGTAGTGTGAGCCATAGGGATATGTGAGCCACAGAATAGTGTGAGCCATAGGGATATGTGAGCCATAGAGTACTGTGAGCCACAGAGATAGATATGTGAGCCATAGAAAGGTGTTAGCCATCGAGTACTTTGAGCCACAAAATAATATGAGCCACAGGAAATATAAGTAGAGTACTGAAACTATTATTGACCGAGATTTATGAGTTCTTGCTTTCTTTCTCACACCTGGATAGAAAGACAATATTATATTACAACCGTATAGATACACTTTGAGTTCTCTCGTTTCAATAGGAATTTTTTTTTCAAACTCAACAAAAAAAATAGGGGGTGAACCCTGGTTGCATAACTAACATTATCGGTGACTTGTGAATAAGCTCAGCTATTAACATAGTATCCACCCTTCTTTTGTTAAGTTTGGAAAAATACATACTTGCATAATATAAGAAAATAGCAGATACTTATTTTTCGGATATTACATATAAAGTCTAAAAGAGAGATTTGGTTTGCCTTTCAGAAAAACTAATACGACAATGTCAGAGCCTGGCATACGACCGTTTTTGTGTCAGAATATAGACAAGGCTGTATTAAGGAGCGAATGGGAAAAGTGGTTGAGAGCGCTAGAACTTTACCTTGCGTTAGAAGACATTATCGATGTCGTCAGGAAGGGGAATAAAAATCTACACTTGGGAGGTGTACAACTGCAGGAAGTTGCTTATAATATCCCAGGTGTTCAAAAATCAGGGTGTTGAGATGTTTGGAAATTACTTAAATGTGAACTGTTACCAAATGATTGAGTTGAAGATGGTAAAATAATATCTTTATTGTATATCAAACACTTCACAATATAAATAGACACTCGCATGAAGTAAAATCAAGTCAAATTACAACATACAAACAGAGTGATTGAAGGTACAATATTGAGAAATTCTATATACAATAAGTGAGAAGTGAATGAGAGAACTTTGAGAATGAAAATAGAGAAAATTCAGAACAGTATAAGCAGGCACTCGCATGAAGTAAAATGAAATACAATATACAACATCTCACAAAGTGATTCTATTTACTATAATTGAGAAAATCTATTTATGATAAGTGAAAAGTAAATGAGAATAGAGAAGGTTCAGAACAGTATGAGTAGGCACTCGCATGAAGTAAAATGATCAAATTACAACATCTAACAGAGTGATTGTATTTTCAAGATCTATTAATGATAAGTGATAAGTGAATGAGAGAACTTTGAGAATGAGAATGGAGAAAATTCAGAACAGTATGAGTGGACACTCGCATGAAGTAAAATGATCAAATTACAGCATCTCACAGAGTGATTGTATGAAAGAGAAGTACAAACTAATGTTAGAGAATATGTAAAAAATTGAGAAGTCTACTACATCAATAATTATACAGTAAAACATGTGTATGTGCTATGAGGTGCAAACCGATTGAACAGAATAATGTTGAGCTGAAGGCAATGTTATCATTCAACACAACGTTTACAGTGATAGAGTTTTTGTTTCATTTAAACTACCTAGCTATCAGAAAAACAGAAGGTTGACTTGATAAATCGAGAACGTTAGAGATTTGTAAAAAAGTACGACTAGGTTTTATGAGATATAACAAATAGCAAGTATGAGAAGCAACGATTAAAAAATTGAAGTGATATACGAGTATAATAAAAGTTAATACATAATCTTAACTAATATTGAAATAAGAAAAGTTCATAACTTGAGAAAAAATCAGGCACCATAACTTTCAGGTAAAAGAGAGATGTAATAGATAAAACTATACTTATTGAGGTGACATCAGGTTGGAGTCCCTCAAGCTCTACAGCAAACCAGTCCATCTGAGAGTGATAATGAGTGTATTCCATGTTTGGAGTTCTGATTTTAATGAGTTGTGAATCCGACTGGTCTGCGACTGCCCTCGAAGAGTCCAACCTGAGCGTAGATGTACCTGAAACTTAAAAGGCCTGAGAATTCTAATCGTAAGGAGTATAAAGGTAATGAGATTACATGCACATAAAACAAGTATGATACAACTATGTAGACATCTACGAGAGGTGTGTGAAAAGCTAACTTGGCGATAAAATGAGAAGAATAAAATGTGATTCTATTCTAAGATGATGTAATTATAAATTGATGAATTGAAAATGAATTATTTATCAGTTCAAGCAATTTGGTACAGTACATGCGTGGATGAATGATGAGAGTACTTGATAAAATTGAGATGTTTTATGAAAATGCCAAAAACTATTTGAACAGACATGATTGAGAAGCGAAGAAATGTACTTTTATATTGAGACATTGTTGAAAAAAGTTAGGATTGGGTGAATATATCAGAGAGAATGAATGGAATTGATATTTGATTGAAGCACATGTTCCGAACTTTATCAATCTGCATTTTCCATAAAAATTACTGTACCTTGAGATGATTTGTTGTAGTTAATGTTTTAACTGAAACTTATTAATTGTATAGAATGTATTTTAAACAAGAAGGCACTAAATCACTTGTAACTTTCGACGAATTCGGAATTATCACCAAGTAGCTAGTACACTAGTTGAAGGATGAATCGCAATTGTTAGCCGGAAGCCGGTGTGGCGGAGATGACAGCGATTCAAACAGATAGCTGGGTAGAGTTGAGTGCGAAGTTAGAGATGGGTTAAAAAATTCATCCAATTTTTAACATTCCGGCCGCCATAATTAACGGAGTTGATTATAATAATAATCGGCTACATCCAATACGAAATGTGTGAGGAAATTGAGAGAACCTATCACTCCAGTATCCGAGTTACTTAGTCCACCCATCACTGGAGATCAGGCAGCTCGTCATCCTCTGAATCTACTGATACTGGCAATATACTTAGCTTCGCAATTGGTCGACGTAGAGTTGTTGTGGGCGTCCTTACGGTGACTACTCTTGTAAGTCCGTCATGTCCAGGATGTAATTCGATGACTCTTGCTAGGGGCCATTTGCATGGAGGTGTACGTTCATCTGTGATCAGAACTAAGGACCCAATCTTGATATCGTGACGTGACATTTTGAGATGGAGAGCTGACGTTGTAGATATTGAACTGACCACTGTGTCCAAAATTGTTGCGTGCGTTGTTGAACAAATTGCCATCTTGACAGTCGAGATGTGGAGAGATTTTCAAGAGATGGTTCTGGAAGGGCAGTCAACGGAGTGCCGATGAGAAGATGTCCAGGTGTGAGAGCTGCACAGTCATCAGGGTCGTCACTGAGAGGTTCCAGTGGTCTTGAGTTGAGAATGGCTTCAATTTGAGCGGTGAGCGTCATTATTTCTTCTAACGTGAAGGACGCATCTTTGACAGTTCGAGTGGAATGGTGTTTGAACGACTTGACGACAGCCTCCCATTTTCCACCCATATGAGGAGCCGCTGGAGGGTTGAAAGACCATGTAGTGCCTTCGTTGAGGAGCTGGTTGGATAAGGCCTTATTTTGATTGGAGGCCTTTGTGAAAAGTTCTTTGAGGGCGGTGTCTCCGCCAATGAAGGTGGTTCCACAGTCCGAGTATAGGGTATAACATATACCTCGTCTTGCTGTGAATCTACGAAAAGCAGCAAGAAATGAATCAGTTGAATAGTCACTTACAACTTCAAGATGAACTGCTGACGAGGAAAAACAGACGAACACACAAACCCAGTCTTTGTGTGATTTGGCATCCCTTCCCTTCCAGGTTTTAATAGTGAATGGGCCAGCATAATCTACACCAGTGTGGAGGAACGGACGAGATGCTTGCGCACGAGATTCTGGTAGTTGTCCCATGAGTTGTTGAGCGCGAATACCACGGTGTCTTGCACACAATACACATTTCAAACTGTGGGACTTCACTGCGGCTCTTCCCCCAATGATCCAGTACCTTTGACGGATTGTGGCCAGAGTGAGTTGGGTGCCTCCATGGAGAGTTTTTTGGTGGGCATCATCTATAACCAGAGAAGTATATTTAGAGTGTCTAGGAAGAATAATTGGATGTTTGCTATCTGGGTCAAGTAAAGAATGGGAAATTCGTCCGCCTATACGAAGTATACCATTGTTGTCGAGGAATGCGGTGAGTCGACTGAAGAAGATACTTGATGAGGGAAATGGAGTCTGTGAGCAAAGAGCCTTGAGTTCTTGAGGAAAGTAGACTTCTTGAGTTGCCTTTATCCAGAATATTCTAGATGCTTTCAAGTCAGTTGAGGTCAAGTTTGTGAGGTGTGCTGAATCCAGCTTACGTTGGAATCGTGCGAGAACCTTTGAGCGGATAGAGGTAATTCTTAACAGTTTAGTAAGAGAGGAATACCGGTATAAAAGATCCCATGCGTAGTCTGAAGTAGTAGTTGTGAAGATGGAGATGGATGGTCTAGCTTCTGATTCATGGTCAGTTGTCGGTGCCGGCTGACGATTTGGCCATGAGTCTTCTGAGTTGGAAAGCCATGATGGTCCCGTCCACCATAGCAAGTGGTTGCGAAGTTGAGATGAAGTTAACCCTCGTGATGCACAGTCAGTAGGATTTTCTTTGCCGGAAATATACCTCCAATGAACCCTTGGAGTTAGATCTTGGATTGTTGCAACTCTGTTCCGTACAAAGTCCTTCCAACGTGAAGGGTGAGTTTTGATCCTAGCTAGAGTGATTGAGTCCGTCCAGAGAATGGTTGAGGAGATGTTGAGATCTACAACATTATGCGCATAATTAACGAGTCGGGAGAGGAGAAGGGCAGCTGATAATTCGAGTCTCAGGATTGTGAGAGGTTTCAAAGGCGATACTTTTGTTTTGGAGCAAAGCATTGATACTTTGCACTCATTGGACGGAGTTTGAACGAGGAGGTACAGGACAGCTGAAATGGCAAATTGAGATGCATCAGAGAAACCATGGAGTTGAATATAGGAATTGTCCTGTGTATTGATCCATGGTGGGATTGTGATGCTGGCCAGCTTGGAGAGATCTTCACTGATGTCATGCCATTTCTGTTGAAGGGGTTGAGGTAGAGGTTCGTCCCATGATAACTTTTGGAGCCATAATTCCTGCAACAACATTTTAGTCCCAATTGTAACAGGGGAAACTAAACCTAAAGGATCAAATATTTTAGCAATTTGAAAAATAATTGATCGCTTGGTGATCAAAGACCCAGATAGATTGTCGTCGACCTTGAAGGTGAAATAGTCTTCTTGAGGTTACCACAGTAGACCTAACACTTTGGTTGAGGTTGGGTTTTCATCAAATGAAATTGGAGTAGATGGAAATTTTTCCTCTTGGACGATGTTAGATAGATTGCTAGCGGAAGGCCGGCCGCCATGCAAAGGTTGAGGAGTTGTTTGGCAATCTCGAGTGGTTGCTCTAGAGAAGCTGCACCTCCACAGATATCATCGACATAACGACCTTTTGTCAATGGAGGAATGGCTAATGGAAATTTGTGACCCTCATCTTGGAGAAGTTGGAGGAGAACTCTGATTGCCAAAAATGGAGCTGGTCTGGTTCCATAAGTTACCGTTGTGAGATGGAAAGTCTTCACCGAGTTGTTAGAATCAAGCCTGAGGATACTTTGAAGGTCCCAATCATCCGGATGAACCAGGATTTGTCGATACATCTTCGTGATATCTGTGGAAAAGACGAATTTAAATTTACGCACCCAGAGGAGGACATCTATCACGTCGAGTTGCAGTTTCGCTCCGGTGTGCATAATGTCGTTGAGGGAAATACCAGTCGAGGTGGGGCTGGAGCCATTGAAGACCACTCGAAGTTTGGTTGTAGTACTGTCTGTTTTGAGAACACCATGATGAGGAAGAAAATATCGTGAGGTGTTCCTTTCTGACGAGACGGGTTGCATGTGCTGGAGTTGTTGATATTCATCCAGAAATCGATGGTAGAGGAGGGAGTAATCAGGATCCTTGGTGAATCTTCGAATTAAAGCTTGCAGACATTGGAAGGCTCGTTGTCTGGAAGAAACTAAAACCTCGATAAGTGATTTTAATGGCAATCTTACCATGTATTTGCCTGAGGCTAGCCTTGAGTGAGTGGCGACGAAGTGGTTTTCACATGCTTGCTCGTCAGGGGTGAGAGGTGAGCTTGAGGTTGATTGAATTTCTTCCTGTTCCCAAAATTTTGTGAGGAGACTATGCAGATCTTCATCTGTAACTGTATGGAATATTGGAGATTGGACTGGAACGTGCTCTTGATCGTGACACACAGGTCCCAGTATTAGCCAACCGAAGATGGAAAGCTGTGCAATTGGAGATGATGGAGAGCCTTTTTTCATCTGAGGAAGAACAACTGAACCGTAGACATCAGGCCCCAAAATGATATCGATGGCTCTTGAGACGTGGTACTCTGGATCAGCTAACTTGAAATTCTGGAGATGTGGAGAATGCTGAAAACTAGTATAGAATGAAAGCAGATTAGAAAAAGATGATGAAAGAATGTGAGCCTCAATGTTTATGGTTTGATGATCATACGTCGACTTGAGTGTGAGGGAAAGCGATCCTTGTGTCTTGGATGTTGTTCCATTGATTCCCACTACTACAACATGTGACTTCCTTCTAGGGATGTTGAGTTTTCTAACTAGTTCTTGAGAGATGAAAGTCAATTCGGATCCAGAATCGATGAGTAGGCGAACTGTGTGTGAGGCGGTTGAGGTGAAGAGGTTGGCGATGGCAGTGGCAAGGAGAGTGTTGAACTGTAATGACTGAAGAGAGGTAAATGAAGACTCTTTCACTTATTTTGGAGGTTGTCGAGATGAGTTGCTTGAACTTACCTGCTTTTGAGTAGATTTATTTGAAGTGAAAGATGGTGCAGGAAGCTTTCGAGGGGGCACCACTGGAGATTTGCAGAATGGCTTACTGCTGAGTTTCACTTCATGAAGAAGGAAGTGGTGACGACTCCCACAGATTTTGCAAATCTTGGTCGTTTTGCTAGAGTGGGTATGATGCCTACCGAGGCAGTTGGTACACAGGATTCTGTGTAAAACAACATCAGCTTTCTCTTGAGGTAAACGCTTTTCGAATCGAGGGCAATCAGCAATGAAGTGGTCACGACCACAATCATCGCAGTTGTAAGAAGGCGGATCTGATTGAGGTGGTTGAGGTGATTGATCTGCTTGAGGTGGGTGACAGAGATGGTTTGGGTTGAGAAGAAGCCTTTTGAGAGTAAGTGTGCACCGTCGTGCGAGGACGTGAGGGTTCTTGAGATGGCTTTTTGTTGAGAGTCTCAGTCCACTCTAGAGCTGTGGAGCGGGATTGGAGAAACTCCATTAATTGAGCGAAGGTTGGAAACTCAGTGTTGGAGGAGATGTAGGTTTCCCAATGAGACCGTGAGGTGTAATCCAATCTATTAATGATATGAAATACTAATAAATTATTTTTCTCTAAGTCGTCACCTAGAGCTTTCAGACTCTGGAGAGGATTGACTATATTGTCAATGAATTGTCGGAGAGAAGATGCGGTTGCAAGCTTTTGGCCCGCCAAAGAGAACGAAAGAAGTTTAGCATATTGAGAAGAGAGCAGGAGACGTTTGTTCTCATATTTAGCCACAAGTTTTTTCCAGGCGATGGAGAAGGAATCTTCCGTTAAAGGAAGACTGGAGATTGTGTCGTGCGGTTCGTTTGAGAGAGAGGTACGAAGGCAATGCAATCGTTCGATATCTGTAATCAAGGTATTTTTGATTACTAGAGATTGGAACAGATCTCGATAGGCAGGCCACATTGAAAAGTCGCCTGAAAATGTTGGATTAGAGATGTCAGGCAGACGTGGTCGAAATTGAGAGGATTGAGGAGATTGAGAGGTAGTGGACTGCTGTGAATCCACAGAAGTCAGAGAGGTGGTCAGTTGAACCAGTTTCTTCTTCTTCTTCTTCTTCTCTGTGCGGTGCCTTACCGGCCGAACTGAGGCCTAGTGGCCCATTGTTCACCCGCATCGTTCCATAGAGACTCAGCTCCTCAGATACGAAGACAGAAACGTCGCGAGCCTGCCAGGAGTGGTTCTCTCACCATAGGAATAGAAGGTGTTGGAATTCCTAGGTGTGTTGACCTTAACTCAGTAAGGTTTTCACAGTTGAACAAAATATGCTCAACCATTTCATCAGTACTCCTGCACCACCGGCATAGGGAGCAGCTCGTCAATCCCATTCTCTTCAAATGCTTGTTAAACAGGTGACCAGTCAATGCACCAGTCACCAGACCGAGTTGTGTCCTCTCCAGCAACAGAAGCCTATTGACCTCAGATCGCGAGGACGGTCTCTCAATGAAAATCCTCGACCACCTCAGGCCCACCCCTACGCTCCATTCCGAGGAAAATTCCCTGTTCAGCCAGTTCCTGAAGAAACTTCTGACAGATGTGCGACAGATTGGCAGCGAAGGCTCCGGACCAACAAATGCTAATCCGGCTCCCCGCCTAGCCAGTTCATCTGCTTTGACGTTACCAGGTATATCCGCATGAGCCGGACACCAGATGAACCAGTTTGGAGCTGGCAGATTGGAAGAGTGAGTTCTCCTCGAGGAAGAAGTTAGACGAGAAGTACTCATGATCCAGACATGAGTCAGGCCAAGCTGACTCAAAGTAGGAGTGAATCTTTGCGAAGGCTTTGTGAAGCTCCTGGAGTTGGTCTTGTATTTGATGAAGCTCTTGAGGAGTCCAAGTTGCATCAACTGACAATCTTGAGGCGATCTGCTTCATGAGTTGAATTCTGTCCCGTTGAGTTGTGAACTTTAACTTGAGGTTGGTCGGCAAACCAGATGAGCGTGTTTGCGGTCCGAGATCGGGCAGCGATGAGGTGGAGGATCTCGTCGGTCGAGCTGGAGGGGCGAGGAGATGAGCATCTGCTTCAGGTGCTGGAGAAGTTTTTCAACTTTTGATGGACATATCTAAAACCTTGAGATGAATGTGAAGTGAATGAATAATTATATTGAAACTCAATCATCCGGCTCGAAGGACCAATGTTCAAAAATCAGGGTGTTGAGATTTTTGGCAATTACTCAAATGTGAACTGTTACCAAATGATTGAGTTGAAGATGGTAAAATAATATCTTTATTGTATATCAAACACTTCACAATATAAATAGACACTCACATGAAGTAAAATCAAGTCAAATTACAACATATAAACAGAGTGATTGTATGTACAATATTGAGAAATTCCATATACAATAAGTGAGAAGTGAATGAGAGAACTTTGAGAATGAAAATAGAGAAAATTCAGAACAGTATGAGCAGGCACTCGCATGAAGTAAATTGAAATACAATTTACAACATCTCACAAAGTGATTCTATTTACTATAATTAAGAAAATCTATTTATGATAAGTGAAAAGTAAATGAGAATAGAGAAGGTTCAGAACAGTATGAGTAGGCACTCGCATGAAGTAAAATGATCAAATTACAACATCTAACAGAGTGATTGTATTTTCAAGATCTATTAATGATAAGTGATAAGTGAATGGGAGAACTTGAGAATGAGAATGGGGAAAATTCAGAACAGTATGAATGGACACTCGCATGAAGTAAAATGATCAAATAACAACATCTCACAGAGTGATTGTATGGAAGAGAAGTACAAACTAATGTTAAAGAATATGTTAAAAATTGAGAAGTCTACTAATCAATAATTATACAGTAAAACATGTGTATGTGCTATGAGGTGCAAACCGATTGAACAGAATAATGTTGAGCTGAAGGCAATGTTATCATTCAACACAACGTTTACAGTGATAGAGTTTTTGTTTCATGTAAACCACCTAGCTATCAGAAAAACAGAAGGTTGACTTGATAAATCGAGAACGTTAGAGATTTGTACTAAAGTACGACTAGGTTTTATGAGATAGAACAAATAGCAAGTATGAGTAGCAACGATTAAAGAATTGAAGTGATATACGAGTATAATAAAAGTTAATACATAATCTTAACTAATATTGAAATAAGAAAAGTTCATAACTTGAGAAAAAATCAGGCACCATAACTTTCAGGTAAAAAAGAGATGTAATAGATAAAACTATACTTATTGAGGTGACATCTGGTTGGACTCCCTCAAGCTCTACAGCAAACCAGTCCATCTGAGAGTGATAATGAGTGTATTCCATGTTTGGAGTTCTGATTGTAATGAGTTGTGAATCCGACTGGTCTGCGACTGCCCTCGAAGAGTCCAACCTGAGCGTAGATGTACCTGAAACTTAAAAAGCCTGAGAATTCTAATCGTAAGAGGTATAAAGATAATGAGATTACATGCACATAAAACAAGTATGATACAACTAAGTAGACTTCTATGAGAGGTGTGTGAAAAGCTAACTTGGTGATAAAATGAGAAGAATAAAATGTGATTCTATTCTGAGATGATGTAATTATAAATTGATGAATTGAAAATGAATTATTTATCAGTTCAAGCAATTTGGTACAGAACATGCGTGGATGAATGAGAGTACGTGAGAAAATTGAGATGTTTTATGAAAATGCCAAAAACTATTTGAACGGACATGATTGAGAAGCGAAGAAATGTACTTTTGTATTGAGACATTGTTGAAAAAAGTTAGGATTGAGTGAATATATCAGAGAGAATGAATGGAATTAATATTTGATTGAAGCACATGTTCCGAACTTTATCAATCTGCATTTTCCATAAAAATTACTGTACCTTGAGATGATTTGTTGTAGTTAATGTTTTAACTGAAACTTATTAATTGTATAGAATGTATTTTAAACGAGAAGGCACTAAATCACTAGTAACTTTCGACGAATTCGGAATTATCACCAAGTAGCTAGTACACTAGTTGAAGAATGAATCGCAATTGTTAGCCGGAAGCCGGTGTGTCGGAGATGACAGCGATTCAAACTGACAGCCATGGGGGGGGTCAGGTACACAGAAAACTGAACGTAGTCACAGAGCTGGGTAAAGTTTAGTGCGAAGTTAGAGAGGGTTAAAAAATTCATCCAATTTTTAACACCGGGAGCAATAGAAACATATAATCCTACACAAAAAAATTACATTTTCAAAGTTCTGATTGAGAAACTAACAAGCTATTTTTCTCAGAAGCAAAACTTGACATTCGAAAGACATATTTTTAGGAGTCTTAAACCCCGAGATGGTGAATGTTTCAATACATTTATGCTGAAAATTCGTCAGCAGGCCGCAAAATGCTCTTTTGGAAGCACTGCTAAGGAATCCACAGAGATGAGTATGAAAGACAAAATAATCGATTGTTGGGCCTCTACTGACTTGAAGAAAAAGTTATTGGAGATAGAACTCACGTTGGAAGAAGTTATGGAGATTTGTCAGGTTCACGAACAGATAGGTGACCAGTCAAAAGCTATGAACCTAACAGCCCCGGGAACAAGTAGTTCGTATCAGCCTATAAACAAACTCTCAGTTAGAAATGAAAGACGTCAAGATAGATGTACAAGGTGCGGGAAGTCCGGTCATCCTAGCTTCTCTCAGTCATGTACAGCCAGACGCTCCAAATGCAACAAATGTGGATTAAAAGGGCACTTTGCACTCTGCTGCAAAACACATTCAAGTATATCGGGGTCAAAACCATCTTATTCGAGTAATAAGTGGCGGCGAGTCAACTTCGTAGCCTTTACCAGGTATATCCGCATGAGCCGGACACCAGATGAACCAGTTTGGAGCTGGCAGATTGGAAGAGTGAGTTCTCCTCGAGGAAGAAGTTAGACGAGAAGTACTCATGATCCAGACATGAGTCAGGCCAAGCTGACTCAAAGTAGGAGTGAATCTTTGCGAAGGCTTTGTGAAGCTCCTGGAAATGGTCTTGTATTTGATGAAGCTCTTGAGGAGTCCAAGTTGCATCAACTGACAATCTTGAGGCGATCTGCTTCATGAGTTGAATTCTGTCCCGTTGAGTTGTGAACTTTAACTTGAGGTTGGTCGGCAAACCAGATGAGCGTGTTTGCGGTCCGAGATCGGGCAGCGATGAGGTGGAGGATCTCGTCGGTCGGACTGGAGGGGCGAGGAGATGAGCATCTGCTTCAGGTGCTGGAGAAGTTTTTCAACTTTTGATGGACATATCTAAAACCTTGAGATGAATGTGAAGTGAATGAATAATTATATTGAAACTCAATCATCCGGCTCGAAGGACCAATGTTCAAAAATCAGGGTGTTGAGATTTTTGGCAATTACTCAAATGTGAACTGTTACCAAATGATTGATTTGAAGATGGTAAAATAATATCTTTATTGTATATCAAACACTTCACAATATAAATAGACACTCGCATGAAGTAAAATCAAGTCAAATTACAACATATAAACAGAGTGATTGTATGTACAATATTGAGAAATTCCATATACAATAAATGAGAAGTGAATGAGAGAACTTTGAGAATGAAAATAGAGAAAATTCAGAACAGTATGAGCAGGCACTCGCATGAAGTAAATTGAAATACAATTTACAACATCTCACAAAGTGATTCTATTTACTATAATTAAGAAAATCTATTTATGATAAGTGAAAAGTAAATGAGAATAGAGAAGGTTCAGAACAGTATGAGTAGGCACTCGCATGAAGTAAAATGATCAAATTACAACATCTAACAGAGTGATTGTATTTTCAAGATCTATTAATGATAAGTGATAAGTGAATGGGAGAACTTTGAGAATGAGAATGGAGAAAATTCAGAACAGTATGAATGGACACTCGCATGAAGTAAAATGATCAAATAACAACATCTCACAGAGTGATTGTATGAAAGAGAAGTACAAACTAATGTTAAAGAATATGTAAAAAATTGAGAAGTCTACTAATCAATAATTATACAGTAAAACATGTGTATGTGCTATGAGGTGCAAACCGATTGAACAGAATAATGTTGAGCTGAAGGCAATGTTATCATTCAACACAACGTTTACAGTGATAGAGTTTTTGTTTCATGTAAACCACCTAGCTATCAGAAAAACAGAAGGTTGACTTGATAAATCGAGAACGTTAGAGATTTGTACTAAAGTACGACTAGGTTTTATGAGATAGAACAAATAGCAAGTATGAGTAGCAACGATTAAAGAATTGAAGTGATATACGAGTATAATAAAAGTTAATACATAATCTTAACTAATATTGAAATACGAAAAGTTCATAACTTGAGAAAAAATCAGGCACCATAACTTTCAGGTAAAAAAGAGATGTAATAGATAAAACTATACTTATTGAGGTGACATCTGGTTGGACTCCCTCAAGCTCTACAGCAAACCAGTCCATCTGAGAGTGATAATGAGTGTATTCCATGTTTGGAGTTCTGATTGTAATGAGTTGTGAATCCGACTGGTCTGCGACTGCCCTCGAAGAGTCCAACCTGAGCGTAGATGTACCTGAAACTTAAAAAGCCTGAGAATTCTAATCGTAAGAGGTATAAAGATAATGAGATTACATGCACATAAAACAAGTATGATACAACTAAGTAGACTTCTATGAGAGGTGTGTGAAAAGCTAACTTGGTGATAAAATGAGAAGAATAAAATGTGATTCTATTCTGAGATGATGTAATTATAAATTGATGAATTGAAAATGAATTATTTATCAGTTCAAGCAATTTGGTACAGAACATGCGTGGATGAATGAGAGTACGTGAGAAAATTGAGATGTTTTATGAAAATGCCAAAAACTATTTGAACGGACATGATTGAGAAGCGAAGAAATGTACTTTTGTATTGAGACATTGTTGAAAAAAGTTAGGATTGAGTGAATATATCAGAGAGAATGAATGGAATTAATATTTGATTGAAGCACATGTTGCGAACTTTATCAATCTGCATTTTCCATAAAAATTACTGTACCTTGAGATGATTTGTTGTAGTTAATGTTTTAACTGAAACTTATTAATTGTATAGAATGTATTTTAAACGAGAAGGCACTAAATCACTAGTAACTTTCGACGAATTCGGAATTATCACCAAGTAGCTAGTACACTAGTTGAAGAATGGATCGCAATTGTTAGCCGGAAGCCGGTGTGTCGGAGATGACAGCGATTCAAACTGACAGCCATGGGGGGGGTCATGTACACAGAAAACTGAACGTAGTCACAGAGCTGGGTACATTCGAAAGACATATTTTTAGGAGTCTTAAACCCCGAGATGGTGAATGTTTCAATACATTTATGCTGAAAATTCGTCAGCAGGCCGCAAAATGCTCTTTTGGAAGCACTGCTAAGGAATCCACAGAGATGAGTATGAAAGACAAAATAATCGGTTGTTGGGCCTCTACGACTTGAAGAAAAAGTTATTGGAGATAGAACTCACGTTGGAAGAAGTTATGGAGATTTGTCAGGTTCACGAACAGATAGGTGACCAGTCAAAAGCTATGAACCTAACAGCCCCGGGAACAAGTAGTTCGTATCAGCCTATAAACAAACTCTCAGTTAGAAATGAAAGACGTCAAGATAGATGTACAAGGTGCGGGAAGTCCGGTCATCCTAGCTTCTCTCAGTCATGTACAGCCAGACGCTCCAAATGCAACAAATGTGGATTAAAAGGGCACTTTGCACTCTGCTGCAAAACACATTCAAGTATATCGGGGTCAAAACCATCTTATTCGAGTAATAAGTGGCGGCGAGTCAACTTCGTAGCCTTTACCAGGTATATCCGCATGAGCCGGACACCAGATGAACCAGTTTGGAGCTGGCAGATTGGAAGAGTGAGTTCTCCTCGAGGAAGAAGTTAGACGAGAAGTACTCATGATCCAGACATGAGTCAGGCCAAGCTGACTCAAAGTAGGAGTGAATCTTTGCGAAGGCTTTGTGAAGCTCCTGGAAATGGTCTTGTATTTGATGAAGCTCTTGAGGAGTCCAAGTTGCATCAACTGACAATCTTGAGGCGATCTGCTTCATGAGTTGAATTCTGTCCCGTTGAGTTGTGAACTTTAACTTGAGGTTGGTCGGCAAACCAGATGAGCGTGTTTACGGTCCGAGATCGGGCAGCGATGAGGTGGAGGATCTCGTCGGTCGAGCTGGAGGGGCGAGGAGATGAGCATCTGCTTCAGGTGCTGGAGAAGTTTTTCCACTTTTGATGGACATATCTAAAACCTTGAGATGAATGTGAAGTGAATGAATAATTATATTGAAACTCAAACATCCGGCTCGAAGGACCAATGTTCAAAAATCAGGGTGTTGAGATTTTTGGCAATTACTTAAATGTGAACTGTAACCAAATGATTGAGTTGAAGATGGTGAAATAATATCTTTATTGTATATCAAACACTTCACAATATAAATAGACACTCGCATGAAGTAAAATCAAGTCAAATTACAACATATAAGCAAAACTCGACATTCGAAAGACGTATTTTTAGGAGTCTTTAACCCCAAGATGGTGAATGTTTCAATTCATTTATGCTGAAAATTCGTCAGCAGGCCTCAAAATGCTCTTTTGGAAGCACTGCTAAGGAATCCACAGAGATGAGTATGAAAGACAAAATAATCGATTGTTGGGCCTCTACTGACTTGAAGAAAAAGTTATTGGAGAAAAACTCACGTTGGAAGAAGTTATGGAGATTTGTCAGGTTCACGAATAGATAGGTGACCAGTCAAAAGCTATGAACCTAACAGCCCCGGGAACAAGTAGTTCGTATCAGCCTATAAACAAACTCTCAGTTAGAAATGAAAGACGTCAAGATAGCTCAAAGAAACACTAGGATCAGGCATCATCGAAAAGGTAACGGAGTCAAGTTCTTGGATTTCACCAATGGTTATCGTTTTCAAGCCAAATGGGGACATCCGCATATGCATCGATATGCGCCGCGCTAATCAGGCGATATTAAGGGAAAATTACCCCTTACCAACTTTTGATAGCTTGATTACCAAGCTAAGGAATGCGAAGTTCTTCTCTAGACTGGACCTTAAAAATGCCTACCATCAATTAAAATCGGATATGGAGAGTCGTCCAATAACGACTTTCATCACACATAAAGGGACGTTCCGCTATACAAGATCGATGCTAGGTGTGAACTCAGCTCCAGAAATATTTCAGCGTGTTTTCGAAGGATTCCTGTCACCATTTAAGAATTGTATTAATTACCTGGACGATATAATCGTTTTTGGACACTCTGAGGAAGAACACGACAAATGTCTTCAAGACGTGTTGAACGTTTTTGAAAAGAACAACGTTCTCTAAACTAAAGAGAAGTGCCTCACAAAAGTCCAACAACTGGAACTTTCTGGGACATAATCTATCGAGCAATGGAATTGACGCAGATCTGAAGAAAATAAAAACTATGTTGGATTTTCGACCACCGGTGACTAAAGAAGAACTAAGAAGTTTCCTGAGCCTTGTAACTTATGTCGGGAAATTCATCCCAGACTTGGACACCTTAACGGATCCATTGAGACAAATTACAAGAAAAGAGGCAAAATTTACGTGGAATGACACTCATCAGCAAAGTTTTACAAAGCTTAAGAAAGCTTTGACGTCGCCGCCTACTTTAGGTTATTTTGATCCAGAACGGAGGACAAGACTCATTGCCGACGCTAGTCCAGTGGCATTAGGAGCTGTCCTACTACAGTTCGTTTATGAAACACCAAAAGTATTTTCGTTCGCAAGCAAAGTTTGTCAAGCGTGGAGCGGCGGTATTCTCAAACGGAGAAGAAGAGCCTTGGACTTGTATGGGCAGTAGAGCGGTTCTACTTCTACCTCGCCGGTTTAGAATTCGAGTTGGTCACAGACCACAAACCTCTGGAAGTCATCTTTAAACCAACTTCTAGACCACCAGCGAGAATTGAAAGATGGGTGCTTAGGCTCCAGGCATTCAAATTCAAGGTCATATTTCAGTCGGGTAAACTCAACATTGCAGACTCAGTATCGAGATTGTGCAAGTTGAGGGATGAGTCATCATTTGATAAGGAGGAAGAATAACACATTTATAGCATCGTAGAACAAATTACACCAACTGCCATGCGCATCTCACAAATAGTAGCAGAAAGCAAATTGGACCCTCAGATACTTGATGCAGTAGCTAAGATCAATGATAACTCATGGGAATGCTCAGATAGAAATGTATATTCTCCATTTCGACTAGAACTCACAACATTTGGCCCAGTTATGTTGCGTGGAAACCGGATAGTAATTCCCACAGGCTTGAGACAGCATACTTTACAGTTAGCTCATGAAGGACACCCTGGTGAAACTGTCATGAAGAGAAGGTTAAGGTCCAAAGTCTGGTGGCCTCTGATGGATAGGCAAGTCGAAAAATTTGTCAAGCAATGCCGCGATTGCTTTCTAGTAGGACAGCCAAACAAACAACCACCGATGATCAGGCACAAATTTCCCGAGGGGCCTTGGGAATGTCTAGCAATTGATTTATTGGCCCCTAATAAATCAGGAGTTGATTCTAGCTATTATCGAGTACTATTCCAGGTATAATGAAATCAAATTTCTACGAACAACAACATCGGCAAAAATAATCAGTCACCTCAAGGCAATATTTTCAAGACTGGGCATTTCAAAATCCATAAGGTCAGACAACGGTAGACAGTTCGTCAATGAAGAATTAAAAAATTTTTGCTTGTGCTTAGTGGAGAATATGAACAAATCATTAGTAAAAAGGCTACAGATAGCTCACGCGAATAAGTTAGACTACAGATCGGAATTACAAAAGTTCACCTTTATGTATAACGTAACTCCACAAGGAACCACTGGAAAATCTCCATCGGAACTGCTATTGAAACGAAATATCCGCGACAAAATTCCATCAATATCAGACCTTATAATAGAACGAGGAGACGAAGAGGCACTGGACAATGACATATCGAACAAGCAAAAGGGCAAAGAAGAAGAAGATAGGTCCAGAGGAGCCAAAGAACGCTGCATTAAATCAGGAGACAAAGTCCTAGTGCAGAACACATTAAAACCTCATAAATTAACACCAAGGTACAATCAACAGGATTGTGAGGTAATACAAATTCAAGGGAATGAAGCCACCTTATTGAGAAATGACGAAATATTAAAGCGCCATGTTTCTCATTTAAAGAAGGTCCCAGACGAATCAGGAAGTCATCTCTCAGATTCCTCACCACCTAAAAATTTATCTCCCTCATTTTCAGCATGAACAGATACCTCAGGTGCAGCCCCGGAGCAGATACTTGGAGAAGGATGTGGACCACTCAAACCTTTGAAGCTGAAAAGAAAGAACGGATTGTGGCAGCCTGTGAGTGACTAACCGATGTGACTCACGTAATCCGGAATATGAAGTACGGACACAGGCGATCGAGTCAGTCGATGTTAGATAAGGAATGATTTCGGGTGTTATATTGTTATTGTTCTAAAAGTTTATTTAATAAATAGTATTTAACGTATTATAAAGTGTTGTGTTTTGTGAACCTATTTCTGTTGGGTTACCACAGACTTGAGATTCATGCTAAGTATACAGGATGTCCCTGGAAGAATGCGACAAACGGAAAACATGAATAAAGGACATCAAGGAGGACTCGCAACAACAGGTTTTAGTCGTTTGAGGGCCATCGTTTGGGATATACAGGGTGATATTCTTCTTATGGCTAAAATTTCATAGTTCAATAACTCACTATTCGACCGAATGAATTCAAATTTGAAAGTTTTGTCACCCTTTACGATTGCCATCTTTCGGTATTTCAGAAATTGAATAAATGAGATACGGAATAAAAAATTTCGGCCTTTTTTCAGGAATATTCTACCATCCTCTACGTCAACATTATTTTTTTTCCTCATTTTCGTATCCACAAAGAATCAATTATTGAGAAATATCGAAATTGTCTGCTTGGCACGATGATACAGGGTGATCAAGAAGTGATCAAAAAACATTACCTCATGAGTGGAATTTCAAAGTTCAATAACTATATTGGAGGTAGTGAATTTACTTAGCTTTGTATCTGGGTACTTATTCTTCATTAAATCTATGTTGTTTTTTTCATTAGAGGTTTTTGTTGAAGTTTAGTAAAGGATCATTTTATACACACCTGTGGATAAAATTATCCCTGGGGTAGGGGCAAAATGATACCAGGGATCATTTTGTACTATATGTTTATGAATATCAGTGAAATAAAAACTCAGCTGTTTATTTTAAGGATAATATGTATTGTTCATAACAATTCAAGTATGTGAATCGGTTACACAAAACAAAAATATTCGAAGGGTTGAAAAATAATATTTTTCTTGGACGTTTCTCAAAGTCGAGAGAAATTTTTTCACCACAGGCTCATTAAAACCTCGCACAAGCATTGTAAGATCTGGATGTCTATGTCTAAATCCACGAAGCCATTCAAGTCCAGCTTTCCCTTTAGCTTCGGAAAATTGATGCGGTAAATTGTTACTTTCTGCCAATTTTGGTGAGCTGAGGTTAAGAAATCCTGAGTTATCAGCCCGTATATTATTCTAGGCTCCATGTCCTTAATATAATAAACAAGTACCAGTTCTTGTTCCAGGGTGACAGTTCAGAGCAATTTTATTTTTACATTTGGCTCTTCTTTTTAATGCCATCACAGGACCTCAAATTCTAATCTCGCGGTTTTGTAAGGCATACCATCTCTGACGGCATCTAATGCCTTTTGCATTTGTTCTTCAGGCCTGTTTTGGCGGTTAGTTCTGCGTTTATGAATTCTCGGCATGATCTGTGAAAACAACATTTATTAATGGGGTAAAATGATTCCAGGGATCATTTCAGACACACAGAAAGGGATCATTTCGCCCCAAACACCAAATTCCAAAATATCGATCAAAACAGAATCTTCTCATACCGCGTGCGACGATCGAACATTGCTTAAATATTAGCTAACTCACTAATACCCGAAAATAACACGACATTTCAGTGAACACTTACATGTAAAAAAATTAAAGCCCAAAAACATGCTCACCTTAGATCAGAGCCACACTTTTTGATAATTTTTAAATAAAATCACGCCAAGCACTTGCATAGCATTGACACTTTACTTCCAACTCGCAGGGGTGCAGGGGAACATGTTTCATGTGTATTTGGATATATGGTACAAGCTTTTTCTGATTTACGGCGGGGGATCATTTGACCTTTAGGGATCGTATTACCTCACCTTTCCCTATGCATCAGCCGACACCACACAACTAAGTATGAGTCAACATCAACATCTATTGGTGTCAAACTTCATAACCATTCAGACTGCAAATTAAAATCAATGAATTCCAGATAATTGAAAAACGAAGTAGAAAATTCCAGGAAAACCTGAGCAGATCTTTTTGAGCGCTCGTTCATTGGTGGAGAAATAAATCTTTTACCTGAAAATTTAGTACTGGACTTGAGATTCATGCTAAGTATACAGGATGTCTCTAGAAGAATGCGACAAACGGATACCATGAATCAAGGACATCCAGGAGGACTCGCAACAAGAGGTTTTAATGGTTTGAGGGCCTTCGTTTGGGATATACAGGGTGATATTCATCTTATAGCTGAAATTTCATAGTTCAATATTTTTTAAACTATTCCACCGAATGAATTCAAATTTGAAAGTTTTGTCACCCTTTACGATTGCCATCTTTGGATATTTCAGAAATTTAATGAATCAGATACGGAATAAAAAATTTCGGCCTTTTTTCAGGAATATTCTACCATCCTCTACGTCAAAATTATTTTTTTTCCTCATTTTCGTATCCACAAAGAATCAATTATTGAGAAATATCGAAATTGTTTGCTTGGCACGATCATACAGGGTGATCAAGAAGTGATCAAAAAACATTACCTCATGAGTGGAATTTCAAAGTTCAATAACTCTTGAACTGTTTGAAGGAATTATTTCAAATTCGGAAATTTTATCACCTTTTATAATAGCCATCTTTCAAAATTTCTGAAATTCAATAAATCAGATCCGGACTAAATAATTTCAGACGTTTCCTATTTCCGTGAATATTAGGGTACCCTGTACGTGAACATTACTTTTTCTTCATTATCGTGACCACAAAGAATCAATTCAAAACATGACATTTCACTCATGAGGTACCTTATGTTTCTCGATCACTTTGTATGACAGTACCAAGCAGGGATTTTGAATTTTTCTCATTGAAACATTCTTTGTGATTACAAAAATTGGAAAAAATCATATATTCACGAACAGGGTGATTCAATATTAACGAAAATAGAAAACGTCTGAAATTTTTCTAATCCGGATCTAATTCATTCAATTTCAGAAATATTGAAAGATGGCAATCGTAAAAGGTGACAATACTTCCAGATTTTAAATCAATCGTTAAAATAGTTCATGAATTATTGAACTTTTAAATTTCACTCATGAGGTAATGTTTTTTTATCACTTCTTGATCACCCTGTATGACCGTGCCAAGCAGAGATATTAAAAATCCCGAAATTTTTTTATTCCGGATTTGATTTATTCAATTCCTGAGATATTGAAAGACGTGCAAGACGGCAATCGTGAAGGATGATGATCAAATTTGAAATCATTCGGTCGAGTAGTTCAAGAGTTATCAAACTTTGAAATTTCAGCCATACGATGAATAACACCCTGTATATTCCAAACGAAGGACCTCAAACGATTGAAACCTCTTGATGCGAGTCCTTCTTGATGTACTTGATTCATGTTATCCGTTTGTCGCATTCTTCCCGGGACACCTTGTATAAATGCGAAATCTCAGCATGATAGAATGATATTTTGGAAATTATTCAAAAACTGAAATTTGTAGAAACTTGGAACTTGAACGAATTTAATTTTATGGTTTGGATGCTATCCTCTCTAATGTCGCATGAATATTCATTATATTGAACTCACTCTAATCGGATATCTTGTTATGGAAATATAGGGATTCTCGTTTTCGATATTCCACTTGAATTTTCCACGGTTCAGATAATGCGATCTTCTTGAAATTGTGCATAAACATTCAGTATATGAATCTTCATTAAAAAAATAAATTTTACTGGAATCGGATGTGTTTTTAAGGAAATATTTTCCTTTTTTTCAATATTCCAATTGAATTTTCTATGGTTCTGTTGATACCATAGCCAAGAAATTCTGCATAAGGCCTACTATGAGAAGCACATACGTGGCCGCAAAATTTCATTTCGATTGGTTCCGTTTTGTTTGAGATATTGGGGAATAAAAATTTTTAATGTCTACCTTGTACGATATGACTGGTTATCGAAATTAACCGAGGCATTAGGAAATCGAACTCATCCTGAAAATTTGAAGTCTCTAAGACAATCCCTTCAAAAATTATCGTGACAACGGCTGGCCGGACATTTTCGACTCCAAATTCTAAAATGACAGACATTTGGGCAAAACGATATAGCACTCGTTTTTTCGCTATATTCAAGTGATTACTAATCATCAGTTTTCAGGAATAGTGGTCATATTGAATTATGTTATTCAGTTATTGTTTCTTTTTTCCTCTTTGACATATCCGATATATTGTTTGAATGTCTCACAGAATCAATGAAAAATTATAATCATTATTCTGTTATATGTTACAGAATGCGTATGAATTTGATTCATAAAATTGTTCACGAATTAGACCGTCCTTGTTAGTCAATATTGTAACAATATATCTTAATTCTTGTACTGTGATAAATAATGTAATGGTGTTATGTGTTTTCCATATCAACAATTTGGAAGCACCATCAATTAATGATTCCACAATTATGAAAAACAACCGATATCAAACAGTTTTTTTTTTCAGTTTCTTAGTTATCCACCCTCTTTGGTTTTTTGTCTCCCAGTTTCTGAGTTCTAAGGCTTTACCTTTTTTTGTGTTTCTTCAAATTTTTTGGTTTGCACGTCTATGCTATTATCTATTTATCTTTAAGACGCCCCTGATTTTCTTGTCTCCAATTCCGATTTGCAACTTATCTTGATTTGACTGTTAACCGATTTTCATGAGAACTTTTGTCGACTTTACCGTTCCTAATATCGACAACCGATTTTCGTGAGAACCTTGTTGACTTTACCGTCCCTGATTTCGAAAACTTCATGAGAACCTTTATCGACTTTGCCGTCCCTGATTTCAACAACCAATTTTCGAGAGAACTTTTGTCGACTTTCCCGTCCCTGATTTCGACAACCGATTTTCGGGAGAACTTTAATTTATTTAACGGTAACTAATTACGACTATCGATTTTCATGAGAACCTTTGTCCACTTTCACGTGCCTGACTTCGACAACTTATCGATTTTCATGGGAACTTTTACTGACTTTGCCGTCTCTGATTTCGACAACCGATTTTCACGAGAACTTTTGTCGACTATCCCGTCCCTGATTTCGACAACCAATTTTCATGAGAAATTTTGTCGACTTCACGTCCCTGATTTCGAAAATTCACCGATTTCCATGAGAACTTCTGTGGACTTTACCGTTCTTGATTTCGACAATTTACCGATTCTCAGGAGAAGTTTTACCGATTTTGCAGTCCCTGATTTCGACAACTTACCTATTGTGACAACCGTGTTTACCTAATCTGTATTCCTTTACCATCTGAACTTATCAATTTTAAGTCAAAAAAACTGGCCGTTTTTAGTAATTGGAATGTTGTTAAACAAATTTAAAAATAAATTGTACCTACTTAGTAAACACAGTGCGGTACGCATTTTTATTTAAACTATTATTAATTTTAAAAATATGAAAAATGTTGTTCGCCCTGTATCTTCGAAACAAAGAGGTTTTTCAAAAATCATCAAGGGACAAAACATGCTCAAAATAGTCCAAGGAACAACCCCCTGAATTTTTGCCGCATGTTTAGCAAACCCTGTATATGAGAAAATTCGGCACATTTTTTAATATCCTTAGTTGAATCGGTTTTGTGTTTCCTTTAATTTTTTTTACTCATTATACTTTTCTGGACATGTCGGTATATAGCCACCTTCAGTGACTGAATATCTTTCAACTTTTCAACCTTCAAGTCGCCCTCAGCGTCTAATGGGTATTTTTTTCTGCGGTTTCTGATAGCAACGTTCTCCAACTTTGAGTCGTTTTCAGCGCCATTCATTTCCTTTCGTCAATTTTAAGTAGCACTCAGTATTTCTCACCTTCTAGTTTACCCTCAGCGTATTTAAAAAGAAATTTTGCAAATTTTTTTTTCTTCCTGGTAGAAGGTGTATGCAACGTTTGCACGCCTTTGCTATTTATTTTCTTTGAGACGCCACTGGTAATCATTGAATGCACATTGAAGGACTGTCAACTTATGTCAGGTTATTTGCCTTCTGTGATTTTGTGTCTTGCGTAATGTGGTGAAATTCATGTGACTCCTTTTCCGGCTTTCCTCTGAAGGAAAAAGCATCTATCGTATATATCGTGTTATCTTGAAGAACTTCCATCTGAATTCATCGGATGTTTTGTCTGAGATTTCTGAGTTTTAGTTTGCGAGATGAAAAATATTTATGCTCGCTCCTTGGCTTGGGCCACATTTCTTGCCTTCAGCCACGTTCCTTGGCTTGAACCACTTCTATGGGCTGAAGCACATTCTTTGGTGTAGAACACATTTTCTGGACTGGAATACAATAATTCGCCTGAGCTTGAATTTGGACTGAAATGCAATCATTGGCTGAGGCTAAAGTAATTTTTTGCCTGTCACATTTGCGTGTACCCACATTTGCTTGGAGGTTAACTTATGGTAGAGAGCTGGAAGCATAACTGAAGTCTATCGAACCCCACTTGAGGGCATACCCCGTTGCCGAGAACTCCTGGCACTATAAAAGGCAACGAAATGCATTGGAAGTGGAATCACTATCTGAACTTTTCATAAGAAGTTATAAGTTTGTGTAATTTGAGAGATTGTGATTGGAGCTGTTAACTTAGATTTATACATCTTGCTTTTTATTATATTGTTTAAAACCGGACTAGGAATTTTGCTGCTGGGTTAATCAAGTCTCCCCTGAGAAATAAGTAGTAGAATCTCAAGCTCAAATACCCTTCAGGTAAAAGTTAACATCACAATTTATTTCTCAGTCCCTTGATTTCTTAGCTTAGTTTCTTGGTTTCTTATGTTCTCCGATTCTTAATTCTCAGTTTTTTCGTTTGAGTATTTCCATTTTTCAGTTTTCAAATTCTTTTCACGATTTTCGTTCACTTTATGTGGTATCAGGAAAGCGTCCACACAGATAAAAAGATATTATACTGAAAAGTTCAATAATTTATTCATGTTCCATATTTAGTTATATATCATCTTGAATACACAAAGAAATTTTGCAAACAAACTTTCAATTGAAATTGAGTTATGGCTGAATAATATATAAAGAAAAATAATTATATGATTTCCGTATTTTTCTGTAATAATCTACATTTGATAATTTTCCAATGAATGTTTCAATTCCCATACGTTCAACGTAAACGTAAGCGAATCAATCTCAGATTGATTTCATTTGAAGAAACTGTTCTCCTGAAGAACTTTTGGAAACGGGTGGTCAATAGGTAGATATTACCCTCTTCGCGGTTCCATCGGATTTCTGCAGGAAACTGCAGGAGTTGGGCGTTATGGGCCAATATTCTGAAACAAAATTAAATTTCATCAGTGTGATATAAGGATTCGTATTTGCTTCCTGGAGTTTTCAGCATTGATTGTTTAAAAGTTTTGAATTTACACAGAAATCATTCAATGATAATTGCTGAGTCCGTATTGCCGAATGTGAAACGAGTTTCAATGTATGGAATTGACGTTTAGAGGTTAGATAAAAGCCAATATGAATCTGCGACAGATAAGATACAACGACACATAAAAAATTGAGATTTTCAACAACTCTTAAAATTACCGACGTGATCCTATCACGTTGTGCTTTCACCTGGTCCGCTTTCTGATTTCTGGTGAAATCAATTTCAGTAAATCATCTGCTTCTCAATATATAAAATGAAGTCGCCATTTTGTTGGTGGTACTGAAGGCAGGTTGCCTCGTAGTAGCTGGGTACAGATCGTGCAAGTTTATGTACGTGATGGAGCTGACGAGAGAGAGGTGAAAGGCGAGTTTCCGGCGCCTAAAAACTGGAACATATCGACTAAGGGAGCACACCCCAACAGAAAAGCCTGGTCCTCCAAGGATGGGGGTTTGGGCGTTAGGCCATCTACCCAACATCAGTGAAATCATTAATTATGCTACTTTTACTTTCAACAAGCCTCGGAATGGGAATGGATTTATTTGGCGACGACTGGCGAGAAAACGGACTATGTGAATGGTAACTTGGAACGTGCAGGGAATATCGAATGAGATGCATGAAATTTTGTTGGCCTTGGATGAAAATAGTACAGACCTTGCTGTTCTAACAGAAACTAAGAGAAAAGGTAAAGGCAATGAGGACCTAGACAACTACATACATCTATGGCCAGGCGTGGACAAATCGCGAAGAGCAGCGGCTGAAGTCTCTATCCTCATCAACAAACGTCACAAGAATTATATCAAGACATATGAAGACAAGTCGGAAAGAATCATTACCTTGACGCTTTCTATATATGGCTACGATACCACAGTGATAGCAGTGTATGCACCCACAGATGATTCTACACAACAACTTAAGGACAATTTCTATGCTGATTTATCAGAGGTTTTAAATGCTCTTCCTCATCACCAGGAGGATATTCTTACTGGTGACCTAAACGCAACAGTCGGATCTAGGTTTGACCATGATGTGGTGGGACAATTCGGTGAGACATGTGTTAACAACTCCGCCTTTACGGTAAAATTTTTAGCTCCAAACTCAGCAAAGAGATGGACAGTACAATAAGTGAACAGCAATCTGGATTTAGAATGGGACGCTCATGTGTGGACAACCTGTTTGTGCTACAACAACTGGCAGAGAAAAAAATATCGACAGGAGAAGAGGTACACATGGTCTTCGTAGATGTGGAAAAGGCCTATGATACTATTCCCCGGCAGAAACTATGGGAAGCATTGAAAATATTGAAGATCAATAAACAAATGCTGTTGATTATCCAAGAAATGTACAGCGATAATACTGCCTCTATCAGAATAGGCAAACAGTTATCAAAGCCAATTAATGTGTCAAAGGGGCTGAGGCAGGGATGTAGTTTGTCGCCTCTGTTGTTCAACCTTTATGTCGAGGTGGTGTTAGCTAGGTGGAGAAGATGCGGAGAGATGGGTATACCTGTAGGGGACCACAAATTGTTCTCATTGAACTTTGCAGACGATCAGGTCATCTTGGCACAGGATTCCTTCGATATTGAATACATGATCAGAAAATTATACACGGAATATGAATAATGGGGCCTGAACGTGAATCTGAAAAAAAAACCGAATATCTGGTTGTAAACAGTGAAGCAAGTTTTGAGGTGCTCATCGACGAAGACACGAAAATAAAACAAGTAGATGAGTTCAAATACTTGGGTGCGGTCGTTGACAGAAATGGCATTGGCGAAATCGAGATAAAACAGAGAATTCAGGGGGCAAGAAAGACAATTGGTTGCCTCAACTCTTTGTGGTGGGATAGAGGAATCTCCAATCGTACGAAGATACGGGTAGGAAAAGCGATGGTAGAATCAACTCTGTGTTATGGCAGTGAAATATGGACCATCAACGCTGACCTAAAGCGCAGACTGAACGCAGTTGAGATGGACTATCTAAGACGTAGCGCAAGAACATCAAGGCTACAACATGTCACCAATGATAGCATAAGAGATCGGTTACAGGCCAGGGAAACAGTAATAGACCGAATCGAAGTCAAAAGTCTAAGATGGTTTGGACACTTAATGAGAATGCCCGAATATCGATGGCCTAGGCGGTTATTTGAATGGGTCCCGCCAGGACGGAGGAAAGAGGTAGACCAAGACGCTCTTGGAATGAGGAGTACCAATCTATGGAACAGAGACAGTTGAACTTGGAACTGACACAGGATCGCGAGGCTTGGAGAAGAGGACTGGGTAGACGGCACTAGGCTGT
Source organism: Propylea japonica (assembly GCA_013421045.1). Classification (NCBI taxonomy): domain Eukaryota; kingdom Metazoa; phylum Arthropoda; class Insecta; order Coleoptera; family Coccinellidae; genus Propylea; species Propylea japonica. The sequence goes on from CM024247.1 coordinate 3,301,675, forward strand.
ATCTTTCTAATATGTGATGTATCATATTGTTAAGCCCAGAATATATAACGGGTGGTCCATTTAAAAATTGGAATTTAACTTTGCTATAAAAAAAAAACTGCTCAATATTTTTCAATGGTTGAACATTTATTTAAAAGGTTGGTTCATGACATTTATTTATGAAAAATAATTTCGGCCAAATGACCACCACGGCTGACTTGGCAGTAGCCTATTCGTTCCACCCAATTTTTTAATACATTTTCGATTGTTTGGGGCTCTATTTCACCAATAGCAGCTTGAATTTCGGTCTTGAGGTCTTGAATTGTTCTGGATTGTTGGCGTAACACTTATCTTCACCGCTCCCCAAAGATAATAATCCAATGGCGTCAGATCGCAGCTTCTTGATGGCCGATTCACATCAGCATTTCTGCTGATTATTCGATTTCCGAAAATGCGCGTAAAACAATCGATTGTGGCGTGTTCTGTATGGCTCGTTGCACCGTCCTGTTGGAACCAAACATCGTCCAAGTCTTCAGCTTCAATTTCTTGAAAGAACAATCTTCAACATTGCGCGGCAGCGCTCGGCCCAAACCATCGAAAATGTATTAAAAAATTGGGTGGAACGAATAGGCTACTGCCAGTCAGCCGTGGTGGTCATTTTGCCGAAATTATTTTTCATAATAAATGTCATGAACCAACCTTTTAAATAAATGTTCAACCATTGAAAATATTGAGCAGTTTTTTTTATAGCAAATTAAATTCAATTTTTAAATGGCCACCCTTTATTAAAATATTATTTTTAGTCACATCGTGAGTGAACAAATGGAACAAAGTTCTTCTAATCGTAAAAGAACAGTTCATAACTGTAAATGTTATGTTTTCAATTGTTCATCGAAAAAAAAGCAAGAATACGACTATACATTTTCACAGGTTTCCTATGAACAATGCAGCATCAGTTCATATCACCAATGCCTTTGGTGTACTGAAATAGGTTGATACAAGAAAAACCTGAATAAACAAATTGTTGACCAACCACATATATCATGGGGTTTTCCAGTTAGTAAAGCACTAGTTTGTAGGCAAGTTGTCATTATTTTCATGGAGCAAAAAACAACATTGTTAATTTTTTTATCCATATGCTTATACGAGTATAATCACACTTTCTATACACTTTATTTGATAGGGTTGAAATGAAATATATTTAACTTAACTCCGTGTATTTACTTTTGTATTTACTCTCCCAGTCAAATTACGATTGATACATCTGTTACGTTCTGTCAATATGTGTATTCATTTCCCGATCCAGTTATAAGTAAGCTCCCAACTTCAAGCGTCTATACCTTGTTCAACTCCATCGGGATCTGAATACCTTTTGGTCTACATCTCTTCCTTTCAACAATAAGATAATTGTTCGATTTAATAATTTACCAACAAAATGTCATGAACATTACATATGAGGTGGAAAACCTGAATTTGACAATTTAAATAATATTTATGTACTAACATTTACTTTCAATATAGGGAAATATCAAAAGAACACAAATATATTAACGACACATAGAAACCAGAAAATCAAATATCAACAGAAAGGTTGGCATCTTTTTATTGAATAATGTAATGTTTGAAAAAAAAGAACAAATCTTCTATGGTTCTTCATATTTTTCGATGTAAGACACCAACATGAGAACCTAACCCTCTTTTCACTGCGGACTCTCACTGTATACCATGTACCTTGTACTTGTTGTAAATGAATTTAAGTTAAAACCACGTGTATCTTTCTACAAAAAATACATTATATTGTCAGTACTGTTACCCTGATTGGTGAGGAAGCCTAAAAACTCTAAGTGTCAGTTGCAGGAACGTCCATTAAAATTTAAAGGTCCATTAAACCTTAATCCTCCATTAGTTCCTTGTAATAATGGAGGATAAGATTTAATGGACCTTTAAATTTAAATGGACGTTCCTGCAACTGAGCGTTAGAGACCTTTGAGATCCGAAAATGCCGAAGATAAGACTCACCAGAAACTGAGGGACATGTTGACTGAGAGATTGTTATCGTAGGTTAAGTAGTGTGATAGTGATTTTGTGTTGTCTGCATATGTCATTACCTTCTTGTGGTGTATGTGTGGAAGTAAATGAGTTAATAAATAAATGAATAAATGAATAAATAAATAAATAAATAGATGAATGAATAAATAAATGAATAAATAAATAATAAATAAATAAATAAATAAATGAATACATAAATGAATAAATGAATAAATAAATAAATAAATCAATGAATGAATGAATAAATAAATAATAAATAAATAAATAAATGAATAAATAAATAAATAAATAAATAAATAAATAAATAAATAATAAATAAATAAATAAATAAATAAATAAATAAATAAATAAATGAATAAATGAATGAATGAATGAATAATAAATAAATAATAAATAAATAATAAATAAATAAATAAATAAATAAATAATAAATGAATGAATGAATGAAGAATGAATGAATGAATAAATAAATAAATAATAAATAAATAAAATAATGAATGAATGAATAAATAAATAAATAAATCAATAAATAAATAAATAAATAAATAAATAAATAAATCAATAAATAAATAAATAAATAAATAAATAAATAAAAATAAATAAATAATAAATAAATAATAAATATTTAAATGAATTAATAATAATAAATAAATAAATAATAAATAAATAAATAATAAATAATAAATAAATAAATAAATAAAAAAAGTAATTCTGAGTTAGCCCATAAGTTGCCTGAAAAGGAGTGTTCTGAAAATGTTGAAAACTGTGAAGTAGATAATAAGGTAGAAGTAGATAAAAGTGTGTCACTTCCAAATTCAAGACCTAAGAGAAATATAAAACCTCTAATTCGGTTGACTTTGTAACACTAATTTTTCAGCTTAGGATGGAGGAAATGTAATGTTTGAAGAAAAAGAACACATCTTCTATGGTTCTTTATATTTTTCGATGTAAAACAACAACATGAGAACCGAACCCTCTTTTCACTGCGGACTCTTACCTGTAAACATTGTACCTTGTACTTGTTGTAAATAAACATAAGTTAAAACCACGTGTATCTTTCTACAAAAAATACATTATAAATAAAATAATGAATATTTATTGAAATGCTGCATCACTTGAAACTCCTAATTGGATTTTTTTCCCGCTACTTACCGTATGGAAATTTTTTATTCCTGGTTCTTTACATCCATGCATTTCCTGACTGGTTAACTGTTTACCATTGTCCATTGTGATGAACAAAGGGTTTCACAAACTTCAAAAAATCTCTTTCAATATCATTATGGTATTAGCAGCAGTTATTTATCGCATTATGCGAATTTCTTTATAGCGGCTATATAAATCGACTAAAACGAAGAGGTATTCTCCTTTCGATAAAGGACCAATAACTACCTACAATGCCCACCAATATTAGGTGCTCACAATTGAGGACTTGTTCACCTTCTATTATGCATCTTTTAGTGGGCGCAGTCGCCAAATAATTGAAAACGGTGTTCAAGCACAAATAGTGCACCATTGTTCCTGTTGAATTATTGTCTACTAGCTTTTACCCGCGACTTCGTCCGCATAAGTTTTTTTGTTTTCTCCCGGCTGTAAGTCCCCCTGCAACAATGTCCCACTATCGTGTTCCAGTCCTCTACTTCACATCAAAATTTGTTCAAAAGAAACCTAAACTACATAAAAAATACGCAACGAATAGAGTTTCGTAACGCCTAATTTCGATAGTCGCATACGTGCGACGACGACGTCTGCCCTCGTGCGTCTGCTCGCTTGGATAGGCACAGTTGGGCACGGCCCTCCCCTCGCGCCGCACCGCCTCTTCGCTCGGCGCAGCGTCTTGTATTCACTACGACGACGTATGATTTGAAGGTTTGCGTTATATCGAATTATTTTCCCATGTTGAATATTAAACAAACTAAGTGTAGGTGTTATAATTTCGGTGATGAACTGATTACCTATCCGTTTCTTTGTCTAAAATGAGTATTAACTTATCACTATGATTGATTACTGAGCTTAAAGTTCGTATAAATGTCTATCCAATTACCTCCTCAAGTTTAAAGCGTAGCGAGGTATGTAGTACTATATTAATTATGTGGTGTAGGTAATTAGATTTTATCTGTATGTAATGTTACAGTCAGTTGAATAAAAAATCGTATACAAATCAGATCAATAGTTTTGGCGTATGTGATTCTAGACAGAGTTTTAATGTTGTAGATAGGTAGCTGTGTATAGCTTCCTGTGGGAATGAGATATTTTCCCGAAGTAAAAAGTATTCTGAATTTTGGTACCTTCCTACCCTATATGTTAAGTAGTGTGATGGAATGTCGCTAAGTTTCGATCCAAGTAAAACTGTTAAATAAAGACAGTTGCATCAAAATTTTATCATAAATTCCCTAAATTATGGCGTCTTCCCAACCTTTAAGTTAGAAAAGTGATCAAATACTAAGTTGAAGTCTTAGTAACACTCAGTTAAAAAAACATCAAAATCATTTCAGTAGCTATGGCGTCATGCGCTTCTTGACACGATCACGCTAGATTTCCGCGGGAATGAGGTATTTTCCCGCCGTAAAAAGTAGCCTGTGTCCGTCATATTAACCAGGTCTTATAAAAATCCGTTCAGACGTTAAGGCGTAAATGAGGTAAACTTTTAAAACAAACGATCAAAAATCACTAACTTAATTAGTTTTCTGCCTACCACCTACGCCTCAAGTACGAAAGCATGAATATTAATAGCCCATATCCTTTTCTAGGTTACTATCTATCACTTAACTAAATTTCATCGAAATCCGTTCAGCCGTTTAGGCATGATAGAGCAAAACTCCCAGCATATACCATAACAAAATCACTAACTCCATTCAGTTTTCTGCCTACTTCCTACCCCCTAAGTACGTTGACGTGATCATTTTGATTTTATATCCGTTTTTAGGTAATCATCTATTACCTTACTAAATTTCATCAAAATCTGTTCAGCCGTTTAGACGTGAAAGAGCAAAAGTCCCAACAAAAACGACTAAAAATCACTTACTCAATTTAGTTATCTGCCTACTGCCTACCCCCTAAGAACGATGGCGTGATTATTTATGACCATTTCTGGGTTATCATCTATCACCATACCAAATTTCATCAAAATCCGTTTAGCCGTTTAGGCGTGGAAGAGTAACAGATAGACAGACAGACAGAGTTACTTTCGCATTTATAATATTAGTTTCAGAAAAATTTTGCCCTAAAAAAATTTCGATTGGAAAAGTTGGCCCGAAAAAATTTCGACTCAAAAAAATTTGGGCCCGAAAAAATATCGACTCGAATAAATTTTGATTTTTTTGCCCGGAAAAATTTTGGCTCAGAAAAATTCAGCCCCGCAAAATTTTTGATTTTTTTGCCCGAAAAAATTTTGCCTCGAAAAAATTTCGACTCGTTAAAATTTTACCCCGAAAAAATTTTGACTCGGAAAAATTTTGACCCGAAAAAATTTTGATTATTTTGCCCGGAAAATTCAGCCCCGAAAAATTTTTGATTTTTTTGCCCGAAAAAATTTTGACTCAGAAACATTTTTCCCCGTAAAAATTTTGTTTTTTTTGCTCGAAAATTTTGGAAACAGAAAAATTTGGCCCTGAAAAAATTTCGACTGCGAAAGTTGCCCCGAAAAAATTTCGACTCAAAAAAATTTTGCCTCGAAAAAATTTCGACTCAGAAACATTTTTCCCCGAAAAAATTTTGATTTTTTTGCCCGAAAAAAGTTCGACTCAGAAAAATTCTGCCCCGAAAAAATTTCGACTCAAAAAAATTTTGCCCCGAAAAAATATCGACTCGAAAAAATTTTGCCCCGAAAAAATTATAACTCGGAAAAATTTTTCCCCGAAAAAATTTCGATTTTTTTGCCCGAAACAATTTCGATTCAGAAAAATTTTGCCCCGAAAAAATTTCGACTGGGAAAGTTGCCCCGAAAAAATTTCGACTCAAAAATATTTTGCCCCGAAAAAATATCGACTCAAAAAAATTTTGCCCCGAAAAAATTTTAATTTTTTTGCCCGAAAAATTTTGACTCAGAAAAATTTTGCCCCGAAAAAATTTTGATTTTTTTGCCCGAAAAAATTTTGACTCGTTAAAATTTTACCCCAAAAAAATTTTGACTCGGAAAAATTTTGACCCGAAAAAATTTTTATTTTCTTGCCCGAAAAAATTTTGACTCAGAAAAATTTTGCCCTGAAAAATTTTGATTTTTTTGCCCGAAAAAATTCCGACTCAGAAAAATTTTGCCCCGAAAAAATTTCGACTCAATTTATTTATCTGCCTACTGCCTATCCCCTTAGAACGATGGCGTGATTATTTATAGCCTATGACCATTTCTAGGTTATCATCTATCAGCATACCAAATTTCATCAAAATCCGTTCAGCCGTTTAGGCGTGAAAGAGTAACAGACAGACAGACAGAGTTACTTTCGCATTTATAAGTATGGAAAGTTATTTGCCTACTGCCTACCCCCTAAGAACGATGGCGTGATTATTTATAGCCTATGACCATTTCTAGTTTATTATCTATCACCATACCAAATTTCATCAAAATCCGTTCAGCCATTTAGGCGTGAAAGAGTAACAGACAGACAGACAGACAGAGTTACTTTCGCATTTTTAATATGAGTATGGATTTCGCCGATGATTAGACTGAAAGAACCAATTTTTTCACCTTAATTATATAACTTTATACAACATTAACCACAATCCACTAATTTACTTTCAATATGTCCAATAAATATATAGATTTTCAAGAAAAACATTGTAAAAACCTCTATTACGCTATACTAATCTTTAAAATAGTACTGACAAACGTCAAAGTTTGTTTACAGTTCGCAGCGCCCTCAACGGTAATTGCATTTGCCAATAGCGTTTTCGTGAAAGTAATATATTTGATATTAATTCGATGGAATACCTACATTCTCAAATATTATTATCGTATCTGGGTCCAGGTGTTATTGTACCTGTCTTTCTAACGAACCCTACGGATAATTTTATAACGAAAGGTTTCGTACAAAACCCTATATTATTATTATAGCCATAGCCTTCTTCAACTCAAGCCATGTACAGTAAGAGCGGCAACGATGTCTGATAGGCCTAGTTCTATTGGCGATTGTGATCTCGTGACCCGAAATGCATCGGGAAGGTCGGAGTTTAAGATTCTAGGTTAAGTTGCACCTATTACTGGTTTTGTGTACCGCGTGTGTAGTATTTATACTACACACTGAGTGTTTAAAATATTGTAATATTGATCAGTTTTAAGTGTGATTTAGTATCAATTCTGTGAATTAGTGAGTTAATTTACATAGTGATCTGGTACAAAGTTTCCGACTATTCCTGTCTCCCTAGAAAAACATTGAAAATGCCTCGTCGCTGTTGTGTTACAAGTTGTAAGTCCAATTACGACTCACAAAATAGGTATGTCTCAATTTTTAAATTTCCTAAGAAACCTGATTCAAGAATGAAATGGATCTCCGCTATTTCTCGTAAAAATTGGTCGCCTTCCCAAAATTCAGCTGTTTGTTCAGTTCTTCCAAGAGAATAAAATTAAATACGATATATTCAAACGTAAAGATGGCACGATTGGAAAGAACCTCCTCAGATATCCAAAATTAAATAAAAAAAGGGTTCCATCAATTTTTCCAAATTTGCCTGCATATCTTTCTAAACCTTCTGTTTCTGCAAGAAAAACTTCCGATAAAAGGCGTCAAAATTATATTGATTCACATGATAAAATTGTTCACCCATTTGAGACTGCAGACATTATTCAAAATTTCGATCAATTGTTAAATGAATATTCTAATAAATTAGAACTTGTTAATTGGATAGTTCACAAAGCGAAAAATAAAATTTATTCCTATCAGTTGAAAGTTCAGGAAAATCAGAATTCGCTTCTGCTTGAAACCCAAATTTCAATTAATGAGAATATGGTTGTTCAAGTTTTTCTGGGTAAAAACAAGTTGAATTTCAATGATATGAAGTGGATTCTTCCTTTCGATTTGCAATTGTCACAACTAGAGAACATTTTTCAGTGAAATATTTAATTCTAATTATTTAATCGAGTGTTCTGTAGATGAATCGGCCTCAATTTATATTGCAGGATATGGCTCCCATAGTGCTTCCAAAAAATTAGATTGTAATATTTGCTTGTCCCTGGTTGTAGAAGAGAAAGAAAGTTCCGTAGACAATGAATATTTTGATAGTTGTCAGAATAATTTTTCTCCATAATGTGTGCTATTTGAGAGAAGTAACGCTTCATGGTAGTACCTCCTGGGTGTGGTGGAAACTACCTCTTCTAATAATTTAAAACAAAGAATAAATTGATAGTACTTTTCGGATTATTCCGTGTATTATGCAACAATTATAAACTAAGGATGCAGACATAAGGAGTCCGCGTCGAACTAACATCGGATCGACGAGAGAGCAGAGGACTCCCTGAATCAACGTAAGCGACTTTGCCTTTCTCTGTGCACGGCTTGAGTTGAAGACGGCTGTGTTATAGCCAATAGATGGCGATATAAACTATACCTAAGTATTTTGAGTTGCCTCCTACTTTATGATGTGGACCATAACCTAAACGTCTTTTGGCCAGTTGCATCGTTCGTTCAAGCTCTGATTGAAGATTTAAACGTTGATTAATTTGTGATATTTCTCAACAAATATCAAATTAATTAACCTCTTGTTGTGTCCAGGTAAAAGTAATAATACACTGATTCGGATAATTTACATGTATTACAAAAATCTGTTATAGCTCATCGCCATTTCTTAACCCTCAAAAACATTGTACAATTAGACGTTTCATTTCCAATTGACATTGAACCTAACAATTCTTTTTCTTTATTTGACTTAATACATCACAACATCCTCCTCCTATAAGTTCAACTTATCGGGTGGTTTAAAGCCTGGTTCTAAGAGCCTCAACTTGAAGCCTGCGACAATTATTCCACCAATCAGAGAATATAAACAAAACTTCCCCTGACCCCCCCCCTTTTGGTTTCTGGTTGTCAAAATTTGTGGCGACACGTCTCTTTTGTTGTTGAAATAAACCAACTTCATTTGTATTTCTGCGACAGCGAGGGAGAAAAAAGGAGTAGTGGGGATTGTAGCCGGCCTCACGTCGAAGCTCTGTGAACCAGGCTTAATATTGTGTCTAGGTCTTGAATTCATTCCACACACAATATTTTCAGATACATTGTTTTGAACATTATTGTCTGTTACACATTGTTCATCATAATATAAAATTATGTTGGAAGAGTTACCATTGGAATCAACTTCGGATTCTTTGTATCTGCCAACAAAGTTTTTTCTTTAACTAATTCCTGTCTTACAAATCGATTCTCTAATAGCTCATTATTATTTTCCCTCGGAGTGATCTTGTCTGATATGTCTTCAGAATCCTCAATAATTTGTTCCGAATATTTTATAATTTGGTCGGCATGACGTTTCCAAAGAAGATTTTCCGTTAACAATTTACAAAAGTATACAGAATCTCCAATAATTCGTCTATTCGTGCCTTTGCCCAACTTTTCTTATTGGGATTCCTCAAATCTCTACAATACACTATTTTCCCTATCTAAAAATTTTTTACACTTTTCTTTTCACTATTCTTGTCCTTTTTGAATAATGTCTCAGATGACCTCAATATATCTAATCTAGTTTTGGTTGAAATTTTAACATTAAACTTGCTGATGTTACACCTGTAGCCATGTGATTGGAATTTCTAGAACTAAACAAAAAACGAGAAAATAATGTTTGAAAACTAACACCCTCATTAGAGCTATTCCTTGTGTTCTTGATTAAACTATTCTTAAAACTTTTAACTAGATTTTCCGCCTGACCATTGCTAGATGGATGTCCCACAGGAGAAGTTAAAAATTTTATACCATTTTTTGCCAAAAATTGTGTGAACTCATAAGATGTAAATTGACTACCATTGTCTGTAACCAGTAATTCAATTAAACCAAATGTTGACATAAGAGTTCTAAACTTTTCAATGGTTTCTTTCGCATCTCCCGACTTATTCATGACATATGCCTCAGGCCATTTACTGTAAGAATCAATTATAACCAAAACAGTTTTCCCCATAAAAGGACCTAAAAAGTCCGCATGAACCCGTTGTAACGGTTTATGTGTTCTTATCCAAGAATTTTGAAAACTTTTGGGCGGTTCTGGCATCTGTTTGATACATATTCCACAAGTTTTCACTTCCTTTTCTATATCACCATCCAGCGAAGGCCACCAAAAGTAAGACCTTGCCCTCGTCTTCATTTTAACAATCCCTTCATGATAAGCATGCAATTCTTGTAACAACTGTTTTCTTAATGTTAACGGAACAACAACTCTGTATCCCCACATATTACACACCGAAAAATTATTCCATCGAAACACTTTCGCCAGGAAAAATTACTGCAACGAAAAGTCACTCCGTCGAAATTGACCACTCTCACCTGATTGGCTCTACGCTTCCCCTCAATTATCTGTCATCTTTATCTTATCATTCGTAAACGTAACCTTCAAACATTTCAAAATTTGGTTAAGGCGACGTGCGAGTCTGACAAAATAAATATCTCTATAAACAAACAGAGTAAAGCACAGTAAGATTTTGGTGTGTTTCGATCGATGGAGTTAATTAATTTTTTGTTTGGGCTGAAGAATCTTGAGAACGGACCTATCAAATTATTAATTAAGTTCAAATACCTACTATTCATCGAAGACGATATGTAGAATAAATATCAGTTTTGGGCATTGGTTCGTATCAACTGAAGACAGAAGATTAATCTACAGTTACCCATATCGCTTTTTCCAAAGATAATTTATTCCCTCATTGTCAATTATTCAGTGGAAATGAAGAGTGCTTCCACAATGAATGAAACGAACGCGAGTTAGGGAGCCTACAATCTGGTTAGTTCAGAAGGATATATGTGGAGCATGTGAATTCGCATATATTTGTGAATGGAAAGGTGAGCTATCTTAGGTATTTTATTCATTAAAAAAGTTATTTTAGGTATATACTGATGAAATACTGATTAATAATCTTGAATTTTTTCAGGTAGTGCATCTCTCAAAGAATGAACGGATAATATTGAATGAACGATACATTAACACCTTGGATAATAAGTTGAAAATATAATGAGTGCACAATGTGATAACATAGAGGTTCAAAAGAAGTTTGTTTTCATGTGCTTGCAGTGTTATTTCTCTATTGATGAAACAATAAAAAACAAGAAATTACATGTACTGGAAGAGAAGCATTGTGGATGCATCCTAGTATTAAGTCAGGATTGTTCTTTATACAATACCGATAAATCCCGATAAATTGATATGTAAAGTTAATTATGTAAATTCTTCATTGTCCACATTTTTTAGCAAAACAAAATTTTAGTAATAATTCTTATTTGGATGATTTGAAAGTCCATTTATGGTTGTTCAAGTCATTCGTATGATCATTTTTGGCCTATTCGTTTTTAAGAGTTTTGTACTCCTGAGCAACTCAAAAGCTTGGTTGCCATTGGTTGCGCACTAGAACTGGAACAGCTCAGGAGCACATAACTCTTCGGAACAAATACTATAATTGTGTAATATTATATATTAATATGTGCCAACTACAACTATATGAATATTTATGTATTAATTTGTGTTATCGTATAGTATTGTGAATGTTTTTGACTCGTTATGTGAATGCTCAAAGTTGTTATATCTTAATTTTTCAATCTTTATATATTTGGAAAATCCATGCTGAGATCACAGGCACCCATCCATTCGATATGGGTCTGTTAAAAAAAAACTCTCAATTTGTTTCCAACTGTCCAGTTGTAAGTCAGATTCCTTTAATTTTGAGCGTTATTGTAACTGTAATCAACGCTTTTCTTCTGATAATTACACAGATTTTTTTCTACAACCCTGTCTTAGCTTGTTTCTTGTACAGTGCATTCCGTTTATTGAATAAAATGAATTATTTAAATTCTTTATTGTCCACATTCTTTTAACAAAAACAAAATTTCAGTGAAAGTTATTAATTTGGATGAATTGAAAGTTCATTTATGTTTGTTCAAGCCATTCGTATGATCATATTATGTAGCGTTGTATATTAATTTGTGCCATAGCTATATAAATAATATTTATATATCGAGTTGTGTTCCAATAAAAGTTTATCGCCAAAGTATATTGAGAAGTGGAATTTGACTTTCGTTTTACCTCCAATGTGATGTCAGACGCACGCGAAACCAATAAGCCTACATTTTTCACATTCCCAAAGAACATAAAAATGTAATCACTTCATTTGATTCAAAATAACGATTTCAATCTGAAAAAATGATTTTTCAGTTTGATAACAAGTGGATATTATTTTTGAACACAGAGACTTTGAGTTCTGACCTTAATTTTCCTTTTATTTGTGTTGTGTTGCCATCTCGAAGCATTATTCAGTAAACAGGTAGTTCGCAAAAATTACGTAGGTTACATATATTGTGATATTTTTAAACAAGTTAGAATATGAAACTCTGCTATATAGTTATATTTTATTTTTGTAAGAACTGTTGAACTGAATTTTATCTATTTGTTTCTTGTAATGGGGGTATTTCACATTTGTACATAATTTATTAACAATATAAGTACTTTAAGAAATATAATTTTTCAATATACTCCTTTCACATATTATTTAGCACAAAGTAAAGTGGGGCTTTGGTTTATTCATCTGAAGTTGGCAGTATTTAGCCTATTCGTTTTGGGATATTTCGTGCTCCTGAGTAACTCAAAAGCTCAAAATACAAGCAGTGGAACAGCTCAGGAGCACGAAACTCTAACGAATACTGCAATTTACTGTTATAGCGTAAAATGAAGTCAACGTTGCTAAATGTACTCGGCCTCGTCCGGCGAGCTTGCAAGTTCTTAGAGAATTCGGCGCAAAATTCACAACATTTATAGTATTCGTTTAGAAGAGCTTCGAGCTCCTGAGCTGTTCCAGTGCTTGTGCGCAACTAATGGCAAGCCGTATTTCGAGCTTTTAAGTTAATCAGGGGCACGAAATACATCAAAACGAATAGGCTAATTGCATATCAATCAACATAAACTTAAATTTTAATATACACTGTGGAATATGACAAATTTACATGTGTGTGAAGTTGACCCAGCACTTTTTGATTTTCAAAGAGTTTTTGTTCTGCTGAATTGTGTTAGTTTCGTGCTGCTTTGTGCCGATAATTTTTTTTCCTAATTCCAAGCGGTTTTCGAGATAATTCAAAAAACGAATAATTGAGCCAGCCCAGCACTTTTCAAAAAATGGGATTTAAATGATTGATGAAAATTGTGCTACACATGTAGATACTGAGTTGTGCCGTTCGATTTTTTTCGGAAGTTCCTCTCATTCCCTGAAAAATCGAAATTCACAAAGAAATAAAGCCAAGCACTTTCGTTTTTTTCCCACAAGCGGATGAAAAAATTTGAGCAACATTTGTGCTGGTAATTCGCCCAAAAAATAAAGAAATTAGAAAAAAGTTAGCCCACCATTTTAATTTTTTTCGACGAAAATTGTTTTATATGATTGTATTCTAGATATGCCAACTTGTGCTTGTCGAAGTTCCAGAAAAATCATCAGTTTACTTCTCATATGGTGGGAAATAAGAAAAATCAGTAGGGTAGAGGAAAAACCAGTATACCAGGCAACAGTTTGTGTGAAGTTGGCCCAGCACTTGTTGATTTTCGAAAAAATTTTTGTTGTGCTCAATTATGCTAGGTTTGTGCTGCGTTGTGCCGCTGAAATTTTTCATTTATTTCATTCGGTTTTTGAGATATTCAACAAAATGTTAAGTACGAATCAGCCTAACATTTTGCGAAAAACTGGTTTCCAACAGTTGAAAGGGATTATGGTATAAATGTATTGAGTTGTACTGAGTTGGGGCCTTCGAATTTTCTCGAAAGTTCCTCTGAGTTGTAAGAATATTCAAATCAACAAAAAAAATATTTCAGAAATTATTTTTTTCTTTCCCCCGAAAATGTGAAAAAAATGTGCTGTATTAGTCGTGACTCGTGTCGACATTCAGAAAACACTTCGAATTTTGCATCGAATGGTGGAAATTAAATAAATCAGTCTACTGTAGAAAAATCGATACACATCATGGCAACATCACATTGACGACTTTGCAATTCGTGCAAACCGTCTAATTTCGATGGACTTCTGGACTTGCTCTGTTGCCATGATCATTTGAAAGGAGTTAAACCCATGACAATATTGTCGATGATAATAAACTCAAAATATTTTAATGATTTGATGATGTTTTCTCGTGAAAATTTATTTTATTTCCACCATTTGAAAGAAGAGATGAAGGTATTTTTTCTAAAAATTCCACTAGCATGGATTCACCACTATAGAAGCACAATTTTATTCAAAAATTCGGGAGAAAAAAAATAATTTGCTGAAATAACTATTCCCTATTTCATCTAATTTTTATGAGATTAGAATGATTTTTGGAAGAATTTGAACGGCAGAACTCAGTACTCAACTCAGTATATCCAGTCCACAATCTGTTTCAGCTATTGGAAACCAATTTTTCGGAAAATGCTAGGTAGGTTTCACCAGCACAAGTTGGCACAAATAGAGTACAATCATATAGAACAATTTTCGTCTAAAAAAAGAATGAAAGTGCTTTTGTCTGAATTAGCAGGCTATTTGTGAGAATAACAACGGCACAACTTTACCTGAGAGTAGCACAATATTTCGAGCATGTTTCTCTTGCAAAAAATACAAAAGTGCTGAGATAATTTTTTTATTTCCGTAGTTACATGTACATGAGTAGCACAATTTTTATAAATCATTTAAAGTCCATTTTCGAAAAGTGCTGAGCTGACTCATTTTTTCGGTTTTTGAAATATCTCGGAAACCACATGGAATTAGAAAAAAAATATCGGCACAAAGCAGCACAAACCTAGCACAATTCAGCACAACAAAATTTTTTTCAAAAATCAAAAAGTGCTGGACCAACTTCAAGCACATCAAATTTTCATGGATTACTTTGTGCTCAATATTAATTAAACGGAGTATATGTACAAATGTTATTTTGTCATAACCACCATCATATAAAAAGGATATCTGTAATAATTTATCATTAGATATTTTCTTCACCTGAGTAGAGATGCCTGGAATACAGAGTACAGTAATCCTGGGGTGAATTCGGAAGTTTTTCCGGAATTTTCCTTAATACCTTCTTCATTTATATTTCTATTTCTGATTTCAAATTAACTCCATACAAGAAAATAAAATTTTTCATTCCTTAATATTTTTTTTTCAAATCTGAACTGTTTCGGAATTCACCCATATGGGTGAATTTGGACACCTATTGTTCTTTACCTTATTCACATTCACATTCAGGGGGGTTTCTATAGGGTATATGCCTCCCTCGTCGGCTTAAGATTCTGACGCCCCTATATACAGGGTGTCTCAAAACGATGAATAAACCTGTAATTATAGATAGACACTGTCGTGGTCTCCTTAATTTCATATTTCGACCTCGATAAAAATGTCAGGGTTTCCGAGATATTCTCGGAGATATTCATTGTTTTTGGTATTTTCAGAAAATTCTACAAATGGAGAGGTATTTTGATATTTTTTTTCAATTTCATGTCAGATATAGTTAATGGTTATTTTTAAATAGAAAAAGTATGAATTCAAAGAACTTCAATAGCTAGATATGCGTTAAAGCATTGTTTAAGTTTAACAATGGTTAAAGTGAAGGATTAATTCGATCCAGATAATATGGTAAGGGGCTGAGAAACAATGGACATTTTCTGGTTGTAGGTCTGAATATCGCAGAAACTTCTCCAGAGAATCAGATAGTTTAATCTTTTCTCCATGCTTTTTCTCTATTTCTTTCTTGGTGTTCTATTATTAGGTACTCATCTAGTTATCAGATGAAAATAATAAGTATATTTTGGCAAAAGAATTTGAACAAACGTGAACAACAATTTAGTTCTGATCAGAACTTCGAAGATACTATAAGAACTACAAAGGTATTTAAATTATATTTTCAATAACAAAAATTGCAAACGGATATATTCAGTGGTAGTGGTTAAAGTATAGTATGCTACTCGCGTATATACTCGCTCGGTGATTTAGGCCTCTCGATCGCCTACGGCTCGTAGCCTAAACTTCACCTCGTGAGTTTCTTCTTATTTCAGTTGCCTTATGACCTCATGTAGGTATATTTTGCAGGTTGCACCTTTCGGCTCAAAATATTTCGACGAAACGAAGAATCTGAAATAATTAAGAAATTCAAGCAACAAACGTCTTAATATTCATGACCCTTAATTTCATATAGAAATATACAGGGTGACTGGTGACGTAAGGGACAACGGCTAACTGGAGATAGAGGACCTCAAACTGAATGAGGATTGGGGGTTTAAATGTCCCATAAGGCTTTTAGTTTCAGAGATACAGGGTGTTTTTTGCAAAAGTGCTAAAACTATAAACTCCCATATCTTCGTCAATATGGCAAATTTTTCGCTGAAATTTGGCGAGCTTGTTAATATACATATTCTCCATCAGATCGACAAGAAAAAATTCCCAAAAATTGCAGGTCCGTATTCAAAAATTTCAACTTCCGTGTCGGGTGAGAAATATCACTCGGTATATGAGATAAAAAAGATTAAATTAGGAAATTGGAATCTGCAAAAAACACTGAGTAGAAATCTGTTTTTAGTTTTAATGGCACAAATTCTTTAAAGTTTTTATGATATGTTGAAAGTCGAATATTACAATCTTTTCATATTGAATTCAAGAAACACACTATTCCTGAAAGAAAAAAACACTGAATTTGAGATGCTTAAATAATCCTGACGCATTTTAAATATTCCTTCACATCTTGAAATACTTTTTCATTAAATTTTCTATCAATATTATAAGAAAAATTCAAAAACAATACAAACACAAAAATATTAACAGTAGCACATATGGTTCATAAAAAAATCAAATAAACAAATGCTTGATATGCGAGAGCCATTCCCCTCACACACTTATTGGCTCTTTCGAACAATTGAAGTACGTTTCATATCCACAAGATGAAAAATTACTCTTGATAGAACAGTAACACTAGATTTCAGCTCGAGAAAAGTTGGACTTTCTTCTCAGAACGCCTAAACAATAATCCATCTGATACTTATTCTTTCAACAAGATTTATTCTTCTATTAAATAATGCAATGATTCATAAGAAAACAACTAAGCAAATGCTCGAAATCAGAGCAATTTACTTCAATGCATTTATTGGCTCTCTTGAACTCTAATGATTTCTTTCTCTTTTGAGATGAGGATTATTCTGAGACCAAATATTATATCCGTTCATTTTGCGCAATCCAAAAACAAGTATCATCTACATATTCTTCATTCGTGAATATTGAAGTCATTTTTCAGTAGATAAACAAACGACACAATTCCCAATAATTCACAATCAATGACGAAGCAAAATATTTCTATCATTATTTAGTTTCGTTCAATTGAAGTTGACGGAAATCGGGAATTTTTATCTCCGCGCTGAAGATGTACGGCAAATAAGATCGCGATTTCTCGATACCGCACACGTGGGGCGGAGCCACCTGTTACCGGCCACACGTGTCCAAAAGGTTTAAAATGCGGGATTTTCCGCTGAATAAATCAGTCGAATTAAACATAACGTCTCAACAACACTCCAGAAGTACTAGCCGACCAGTCCGTCCAGAAGTAAGTGCCACCAGAGGGTTCTGCAGGGGCAAGTTCAGTTTAGGTATGATTGTTTTAATACTTATTTGCTGGCTTTGATATTTATAATGTATTTCTCCTGTTGTATTTTCCTGTCCTTCCGCCGCTCAAATTCACGGAGGTTGTGTAGTAGCTTTGTTGGCGTTTTACCGTATTTAATTCGTAGAGCTAGTGTGGACTGTATTTTACGTTGATGTTGCGAAAGCAGACACAATTACAGATTTCAGAACAGTAAGAAACTGAATGTAAAATGTCTTACCACTGACTATGGATGCTGGGGCTTCCTTGAACTGGCAGGCCTGGAGGGATCCCTCAAAGTAAACAGGTCACTTTCCATATACTGAAAAACTGTTCTTTCCGACTTCAATCGAAGTCAACTTATTCTAAACCACTGTCTCTAACAGTTAATGTACTTTCAAATGATTGGTTCCAAAAAATTGCGAGACGAACCAGCGAAAATATCACTAATCGTTATTTAAACAAATTTACGATTGATATTCAACAAAATGCGGAAAAATGCGGAAAAGCGGCGAAACTTGATGTATATTTCATCAATTTCTCAAGACGATTGTTCTTGTCATACACAAAAAAGTTAATTACATATGCGCGTATTTCCAAATAAACTTGGAAATTTATAATTCAGCAACCCACAATATGAAGATCTGCATTGTGTGTTGCTGACACAACATCCTCCGCGCGCGAGAAAATGACAAAAAAAAATTGGTTTGGAGGAGAACAATATATAAACTGAAAAACAAAATTGAAATGGTTGCAAACTTCACAAATAAACACTGATATATCCCTTTAGGATGGCAAAGGACATAATTTAACTAAAGGTCTATCGAGTACGCCTTTAGCAGTCTTAACAGACGCAACTCGTGGTACATTTTCCGTATCGGGATATAAGGCCACAATTCGCCCTATTGACCAGCGACAGGGAGGGTTATTATCGTCCTTAATCAGTACTAGTGTTCCCACCTTTGGGGGATCAGTAGAGTTCAACCACTTGGAGCGTTGTTGCAGTGTGTGAAGGTACTCCTTGGACCACCGAGTCCAAAAGCTCTGATGTAGCTTTTGTAACAACTGCCAACGACTTAAACGATTCATTGGTAAATCGGTTAGATCAGGTACAGGCAGACTGGAGAGAGGCTCCAACGTGAGGAAATGTCCTGGCGTTAACGCGTTCACGTCTTCAGGATCAGAGGAGAGCGAATTTAGAGGACGAGAGTTTAAAATGGATTCTACTAAACATAAAAGCGTGGAAAACTCCTCATAAGAGAGAAGTTGTTCTCCTAATACACGTTTTAGATGGTTTTTAACGGATTTTACACCTGCTTCCCAAAGTCCACCCATATGAGGCGCAGAGGTGGATTGAAGTGCCACTGTATTTGTTCGCGAGATGCGGCATCACGCATAAAACTATTAAGTATTTCACGGTAGGCACCGACAAAATTTGTACCGCAATCACTATATATGTGGTTGCATCGATCGACCACATCTGGAAATAAAACGCTGTAGAGCAGCCAAAAAAATTTCAGAAGACAAATCTGAGGCGAGCTCCAAGTTCACTGCTTTGGTGCTAAAACATACGAACAAACAGATATACGCTTTGGTCGTTTTTATTCCACGATGTCTACTCATGGAGACGGGGTAAGGACCAGCGTAGTCGACACCTACATGGGAAAACGCTTTCAACTGAGTGATTCTGAATCGAGGCAGATCGGCCATCGGCGGCTGAAACGTCCGAGGATTAGACCTAAAGCAACGCGTACACTTTGAGATACAAGAAAAAATAGCTCTCTTTGCAGATATTATCCAAAAACGTTGAGCCAATATAAAATTCATGTTCGTCGACCAGCGTGAAGATATTTCTCATGATAATAGCAGACTATCATAGTAGTTAGAGGACTTTTACAGGGTAGAAGTAACGGATGCTTTGCCTCATAAGTTAGTGAGGAATGCGTTAGTCTACCTCCAACCCTTAAAACTCCGAAATCATCAACGAAAGTATTGAGGCGGCAAAGAGGTTTCGAAAAAATCTTTGATCGAAACTCCTTGAAAAACTCGAAGCTTTGGGTGCTTTTCACTAGCGTCAACAGTGCTTCGTTAAGTTCTGATGAGAATAACCAACCAATTCTTCGTTGAGACTTGGGATGGCTCAAATTGTGTTTGAAACGCAAAATGAAACCAGTTGTGCGAACAATTTTAAAAAACGAAGAGAATTTCTCAGTGAGAATATAAAATTCGTCTTTAGGCGGTTGCGTGACAAGAAAAGATACAGGTTCGAGTAGCACTTCCTCTTCGTGATCATCACTAAGGTTAGGCAACTCAAACTGTTCCCATAGAACTGAAGGTCCACGGAACCATAATTCATTGCACATAAACTCAGATGGCAACAGCCCTCTGGATCCTGCATCGGCAGGATTATTTTTTGTGGGAATGTAACACCACTTTGCGTAAGGGATCTTCGACTTGATTAGGGAAACTCGATTGGCCACAAAAATGGGCCATTTATGCTGTTGACCTTGAATCCAACTCAAAACTATTTTGGAATCTGACCATGCAACTGTATTGGCGAATGAAATCTGACACTGTAAAGTATTTTCAACAAATGATAAAAGATTTGATAATACAGCGGCGGCGCACAATTCTAATCGGGGTATAGTAATTTTCTTTAATGGAGCAACTTTTGTTTTGGAACACAAGAATTTGCAATATATTTGGCGATCACAAATAACACGAATATAAACGATTGCACAGTAACCCTTCTAAACTAAAGCCATGCAACTCATATTTAGCATCAGACTCTCCCACGAACAGCTTTCTTGAAATCTGAAGGTCTGACAACTGCGAGACTTCTGTCTTATATCTGTCCCATAGACGAAATATTTCGACAGGGGGGTCATCATCCCAGCCTATTCCTGCAGCCCAAATGCGTTGAATCAACACTTTCAGAAAAAATGTAACCGGTCCCAGAAACCAATTGGATCATATATTCTAGCCAATTCCGACAGCAAATGACGTTTTGTGCATCTTCGATCGATAAACCGAACAGAAAACCGAAATGCGTCCGCAGAGGGGTGCCATTGCATTCCTAAAATGCGTAGTGAAGCATCCTCTTCAGCGGATTCAAAAAATTTTTCATCGAAAGAAAGATGCGATTTTGGAAGATCATCCAAAATAGAGAGATTATTCGAAGAAAATTTCCTCAACTCGAATCCACCCAACAACAACAAATTAATCAACTGCGATTTTAATTCGCGTGCGTCTTCAATGGTTTTACAACCGCTTACGACGTCATCAACATACGTATCTCTATCAAGAGCTTGAACGGCGAGAGGGAAATTAGCTCCTTCATCCATTACTAACTGTTTTAATGTACGAAGGGCCAAAAAAGGAGCACTTGATATACCATAAGTAACAGTGCGCAGTCTGAAATCTCGAATAATATCGTCAGGGGAAAACCTCCATATAATGCGCTGATAATCTTGGTGTTCAGGGCTCACCTCGATCATCCTATACATCTGTTTGATATCCGCACAGATAACGAATTCATGTACTCTGAAGCGTAAAAGTATAGAAAAGATGTCACTTTGAAGTTTTCGTCCTGTTAGCAAGTGATCATTCAACGATAACTGCGAAGGACACTTGCTAGAAGCGTTAAAAACAACCCTTATTTTTTGGATGTTCCCTCGCCCTTAAGGACGCCATGGTGTGGCAAGTAGTAGGAATGAGGAGGAACTGTAGAGCTCTCAATGGGTTCCATATGACCTGCTTCCAAATAGTCACGCATGAAATCTCGATAGAGAGCATAAAGTTGAGGTTGCCTCAATAAGCGCTTTTCAAGACTCAAAAAACGAGAAAGAGCAAGATCCCGATTTCCCGGAAATGTTGGCAAGGTGTCTCGAAAAGGCAGAGATACAATGTACCTCCCAGTATCATCGCGTTTTTGGGTCACCCTGTATATATTTTCGCACACTTCGTTGTCGTGGCACGAACTCTCAGGGTCTGATGGTAAACATTCAAGTTCCCAAAGCTTTTGAAGATCCTGATTTAAAGTCTGCTCAGGACAATATACAAAAAATGAAAATTGTGTTGAGTTTATTTGCGGAGCGATTTTACCCATAACAATATAACCAAATTTGGTATTTATCGCGTCGAGTGTGCCAGTCTCCCCGTGAATTACTTCCCCTAGAGCAATCTTAGAGAAAACATCAGCGCCCAGCAATAGATCAATATTTCCAGGTTCGTGAAAATGCGAATAAGCCAATTTTAAATGTAGTAAATGGCGAAAAGCTTTCGAACAAACTTTAGTTTGAGGCAATTCGTCGCAAATTTTATCTAAAACGACGGCGTCAGAAATCAAAACAGGCTCACATTGATTAACAGGTCGCAAAGAAAGAGTAATATAACCATAATTTGAACTTGTTTCCAAAGAATTCAAACTCTGAATCTTTACCTCTTTCCGTTCTTTCGGTAGACCTAATATATTTGAAGCCCTTTTTGAAATAAATAACATCATGGAGCCGCTATCAATTAACGCACGCATCACATGAAAATTCCCGTGACCATCACATACCTCAACTAATGCTGTAGCCAACAAGACAACGGCGGTTTCTCTGACAACACCTGTGGCAGAAATTACCGTATTAGGCGTAATATTTTCTGAACTAGTAGAAGGCTGATTCAATGAACTGTTCGACCCCAGATGTAAAAGCGTATGATGCCTTAATTTGCACTCGCGACAAGTATTAAGTGATTTACAGTTGCGCAAACTATGAACCGAACTTAAGCAATTAAAACAGAGCGAGAATTTTTACAGAAAGTGTGGCGCTCTTTCGGAGATTTTTTCAGAAAATTTGGGCATGCGAAAAGCTGGTGCGACTCCTTACACAGACAACAAGTTATGACTGCATCATTCCTCACGTTTGAAAAATGAGAATTCATCTTTTTATTATGCGTGGTAAACTTTTGAGAAGTTAGCCCTCTATTGCTATCGGAAGGGGTAGAAGTTTTCAACGACTCTATGGCGCAACAATATTTATTTAAAAATTCCATTAATACTGAATATTTTAGGATATCAGAAGAACCATGCTCAAGTTCAAACCGCGTTATTACGAATTATCCATGCGTTTAAACAACATCTGAACCAAGATGAAATCCCATTCTTTTACCGGAAATTTCATGTGTTTCAAAGCAGCCAAATGTTCAGTGAAGGTATCGAGTAAATGACGTAAAGAGCTTGCATTATTAGCATTAATTTTGGCCAAACTTTCTAACGCCTCCCAGTGAGCTTGAGCCCTCAAACGTTTATTAGAATAACGTTGTACGAGCGAATCATAAGCAATCGTGTAGTTACCACGAACCATTGGTAATGTACGTACTAACGATAGGGGTTGACCCTCAAGAGATGAAATTAAATAATTAAATTTTTCAATTTCAGACAAACTCTGATTATTATGAACAAGAGCGTCGAACAAATCCAAAAATGTAGGAAACTTTGTGAAATCACCATTAAATTTTCCAATCTTAATTTCAGGTAATCTTATATTTGGTGAATGCGTCTGAGGAAATAGGCTTGGCTTTCTAGAACTAGTATTGAACCCTATTTCATCGGAGTCAAAAAGTTCGGAAAAAATAGTTTTAACAAGAAAGAAATCGTTCTGAAACTGAGATCGTATCATTTCCTCAGTTGTCATGTCTGAATTATCGTCAGTTAATAATCCAGTTATTATATTGTTATGTTGTTTATTGAAATCTTCCCTGAGAATATCGATTTCACCGAAACGAATTTTGAAGAGCGTATGGTTGGATTTATCTGATTTAGCTGCAATGGCTAAGGCTTTCAATGTTTCCACTTCAGAAATAGAAATGCCTCTTGTTGATTTGGCCTTCTTTATACGTGAATCAGCCATAATAATAAATTATCAGAACGATAATGCGAATAAAACAATAATATTTCAACAAAGAATGAAGGAGAATGAATGCGACAAATATGATGCGTTGCGGAGAATATTTCAACGAGTGAATTACTCGAGAAATTTCAAATAACAGTGCGATTCCAAACGTAAAATAATTGAAAATTGAACAATGTTTGGCATTTGTTTATATTCACCCAGCGACCGGTGAAAACTAACTAATTTGTAGAAGCGAAATGCGGACGAATCAAAGGCTGCGACAAAGTCACCTGACTGAGAATTGAATTTGCGTGAGCGCGGAAGTAGCGCTTTCGTTTTGCGTGTTTCTAAGAGATTCAAATGAACTATATAGCTGACTATTACAATCGACGATAAAAAAAATTATTTCAAAATGGAGATTTATGAAATGAAATGCGTATGAGACTTTATATACTAATAAAACCAATTAATTTCCTTTAGCGAAGCGATTATTTGACAAACTAACCAAGAAACAATTCAATAACCCTCCGGGCGCGAAAAAAATAACCAAATCAATTGACGAGGAATATGAATGCTTAAAAATGAAGCCTGCAACCATATAACGAAAAAACCTCTGAAGGAGGCCCGTAAGGACCAAAAAATGTTGGCGTTTTACCGTATTTAATACGTAGAGCTAGTGTGGACTGTATTTTACGTTGATGTTGCGAAAGCAGACACAATTACAGATTTCAGAACAGTAAGAATCTGAATGTAAAATGTCTTACCACTGACTATGGATGCTGGGGCTTCCTTGAACTGGCAGGCCTGGAGGGATCCCTCAAAGTAAACAGGTCACTTTCCATATACTGGAAAACTGTTCTTTCCGACTTCAATCGAAGTCAACTTATTCTAAACCACTGTCTCTAATAGTTAATGCACTTTCAAATGATTGATTCCAAAAAATTGCGAGACGAACCAGCGAAAATATCACTAATCGTTATTTAAACAAATTTACGATTGATATTCAAAAAAATGCGGAAAAATGCGGAAAAGCGGCGAAACTTGATGTATATTTCATCAATTTCTCAAGACGATTGTTCTTGTCATACACAAAAAAGTTAATTACATATGCGCGTATTTCCAAATAAACTTGGACATTTATAATTCAGCAACCCACAATATGAAGATCTGCATTGTGTGTTGCTGACACAACAAGCTTCAAACGGCCTGCATGACTTGTGAGAATTCCGAGATTGTGAGATGGTGTATGCTAGCTTGAAACGGTGCATATATTGTCTTGTATTATCCTCTCTGGTATTACTCGAGTTCCTGGACGTTGTGTAGTAGCTTCAAAAGGCCTGCATGAAGTTCTGCAACTCTGAGTCGACAAGAGGGTGTATGTTAGCTTGAAACGGCCCATACACTGTCTTGTTATGCCCTTCTGGCATCATTTGAACCCCCGGAGGTTGTGTAGTAGCTTGAAACGGCCTGCATGACATCCCGGAGTTCTGATGTGCAAGAACGCGTATGTTAGCTTGAAACGGCCCATATGCAGCCTTGTAAATGCCTCCCTTTATCCTCCTCCGACGTGTGCCGCTCCGGAATATCGAGGTGCATGCCCTAGCTTCAAAAGGCGTGCATGGGCCTCGTGGTTCAGAGCACTAGGCTGGGTGTATGCTAGCTTGAAACGGCGCATATGCTTTCCCTGGTACCGCACACTAATTTCCTTTTACCGCCTGTCCGTAAAACCGATTGTTGTTAATATAGCGTGTAGATGTGAACCGAGGTATGACAGTAAATAAGGATGTCATTTTTGGGAATTTGTTTGTTAGGAACTTGCTCATGTTAGAACCTTCACTTCCGTACCGTTACTTACCATTACTTGATTAATTTTCCGCTTGCACTCTCATTCGACTATCATTACCGCTTAATGCCGCTTGTAAATATTGCATTGCTTATTTTTCTGAGAGCTCTCACCGCCGACATAATGCTGCATGTTAACAACCCGCTTCAACCTTCTCACCGCCCGCTCACCCTCTTTTCCCACATTGTATTTATATTATGGTTTATTTTGATGACTGCCGTTATTTACCGTTTACCGAATAAAGATGTTATTGTGATTGTGTGTTTTCTTTTCCTAAGGAATATTTGAGTGTTTTTCAGAGTTAGGGAATATTCAGTTAGGTACAAGCAACTGACCCCTGGACATAACCTTCTCTGGCTAGTAGCTCCAGGACCCCATAGGACACCGCCTATGGGTACCCTAGTGTCCTCAACACTTTGAACTAGAGGTAGTGCCCGAGATCTCTACTTCCGAAGGTAAACGATGGCAACGCAGTTTGGTGGAGACGGGAGCACATCACAATTTATGAGTATAAACGTCATTTTTTGAAATAAACCTACTCTGTTGTTATTAAACAGTTTCATTTCTATCAATAGAAAATTAATTTAATAGATTTCGATGCACTGAAAAAAATAACCAAAATATTGGAATACTTGAATATCTAGAGGATTTCAACTGATAATATTCTCCTGTCTTCAACTTTTGATACATTTGGGTATGGTTTTCCATGTGAAATAGGCCGTCCAAAAAAAATTCATCTCCGGGTACGCATATTCAATATTTTTTTTCTCTAAATCTGTAGGTGTGCCACGTGATTGTATTACTCTGTATTGAAGAGTATTTAGTGTAGTTTGAACTGCCATGACAGGTTTATTGACTTTTTCATCTACAGGGTGATTTTCTTTATAAATTTCGATAATATCAGAAAAATAGAGTCCGGTCCTGGAAACTGACGAAAATTACCTGAATATTGGAATATTTGAATATCGAGAGGATTAAAACTGATAATATTCTCCTGTCTTCAACTTTTGATGCATTTGGGTATGGTTTTCCATGTGAATTAGGCCCGTCCAAAAAATTTATCTCCGAGTACGCATATTCAATATTTTTTTTCTCTAAATTTGTAGGTGTGCCACGTGATTTTATTACTCTTCATTGTAGAGTTTTTATTGTAGTTTGAACTGTCATGACAGGTTTATTGACTTTTTCATCTACAGGGTGTTTTTTTTCATAAATTCCGATAATATCAGAAATATAGAGTCCGGTCCTGGAAACTGATAATCTGTTAACTCAGCTGTATGGAGATTGATATAGTCCTCCTACGTACCAAATTTGGTGGATTCGTGATTATTCGTTCGTCCAACAGAGCATTTTGAAAATATGACCCAAAACTGGAAATCACCCTGTATAATTCAAACGAATCGTTTGAGACCTTTCATGTGGGGTATTTTTGAAACCAGCAAAGTGCCCCCTATCTCTGTGTGAAGTATGTACAGTTCAACAGGATTCACCCTGTATAATCTCCTGCTACCAGAGTTTCATGAGAAATTGCAAGAAATAAGTATAACCTTCTGGAGGGGATGATTATAGTTTTTTTTTGGCACAGAAATAATCACCTGCTTCCAGAGTTTCATGAGAAATTCCAAGAAATAAGTAGGTTTAACCTCCTGGAGGGGATGATTATCGAATGTTTTTGGCACGGAAATATATAATCTCCTGCTACCAAAGTTTCATGAGAAATTACAAGAAAAGAGTATAACGTGCTGGAGGGGATGATTATCGAATATTTTTTTGGCGGCGTGGAATGACTAATATCATTGTTTTCTCCTTAACCCAAATGGACCTACCGTACGGTATAAAGAACACCTATCTAAAAGTTCCCTTTCTCGCTTATAATGAAGAAATATTGATGGCCTTAAGGTAAGCACTTGAAATAATGCAGTTTTCAACTCTGGATATAACCTACAAAGTTCTTCAGTGTTTAGATTAACTCTAAATCGCAGTGTTCTTCGGAAATTTATTAGCCCTTCCAATACCTCATTATGTATGTCCAGGTATATGAATTTTTTCATACGCTTATAATTCATCGCTTTTGCTAATGAAATTATTTTGTCCATACTTTATCACATTATCATTATCAGGGTAGAATTCAGCTTCTACATAATTTCGAATCCCGACTTTTGCTACGTGAATGAGTCCGTTCTTTTAAAGGAACGGTGGGATTGTGACTTACTATAACCTTGAAAATACGTAAATATATTGTTATAGCTATATTGGAATAAGGCGCTGACTCTGGACATTGAGTTTTTCCCAAATTTTCAAAAAGAAGTGGGTCCTCCAAACAAAGTACCAATGGAAAGGTATATTCAAATATTTCATTGATGACACGTTTTTGGAACTATTGGTAGACAGTTCCAGTATACAGGGTGACTAATGACGTAAGGGACAACTGGCTAACTGGAGATAGAGGACCTCAAACTGAATGAGGATTGTGGGTTTAAATGTCCCATAAGGCTATTAGTTTCAGAGATACAGGGTGTTTTTTGAAAAAGTGCTGAAACTATAAACTGCCATATCTTCGTCAATATAGAAAAATTTTCGCTGAAATTTGGCAAGCTTTTTACTATATAAATATTCTCCATCAGACCGTGAAGAAAAAATAGCCTTATACTCGAAAGAGTACCTTTGTAATTATCATGCATTGTAAATCAATTCATTTATCACACAATAAAACTAAGTTCCTCAAAAACCAACCGTTCCTTCAAAAGAACACCTCCAATTTAAATTTTTTGCGGAAAATAAGTACACAATGAAACTTAAACTATGAAAATTCCTAATTTCAGCTATAAAAAAAATATTTATTAGTGAATATTCATTAAATTATATACCCACTGAGAAATCATTTATTTAGATTGAAACCGTAATATTGAATTAAATGAAGTGAATTTTTATGTTCTTTGGGAAGGTGAAAAATGTAGGCTTATTGGTTTCGCGTGCGCCTGACATCACATTGGAGGTAAAACGAAAGTCAAATTCCACTTCTCAATATACTTTGGCGACAAACTTTTATTGAAACACAAGTTGATATACAAATATGTATGTAAGGAAATATTCCCTTACATATTTGAATTGCGCGCGTCCATAAGTAGGAAAATTGATTACACTTGTATATCGGATACGCGCAGGTAGATAATCAATCAATTTATCAATGCAACGTAATACCATATTATGTGAATGAATGGCTGCATGAATGAAATATTTAATTTTCGTGAATAATAACTTTGAATGTTGTTTCTTTGTTGATTTCAGAGAAACAATCCTGGTATTATTCAACCTATATAACCTTTGACCTAATTGATAAAACAGACATTATAAAACAACATTCTCGTTGTGAATCACCATGGAAAAATTGCAGTTTACCTTTCAAGTACTAGCATCCGCAGATGGCAAATCAAATATACTGTGTGTAACCAGAATAACCACAACGGATGGACGTATTTTTAAAATTCCAAAGGAACACATGAATGCATCATATCATAAAGAATTAACGAAAAGTCCAGCATATGCAAAGGTCAAAAATGCGTGCTCGCAAAGAGGCCATCTGAGAAGAGTATGGATCAATTTAACCAAAGACTTGAGAAATACTTACTATGATGAAGATGACAATATTCAATTCAACGAAGGATACTTGGAAGAATTAGATGAAAAAGACGGTGGTGCCACTGCAAATGCTTCAGAACAATCATTAGTAAGACTATTGGAAAAAATACTAGAGAAAAGTCAAAAAGAAACTGAACAAAATTCTGGTAAAGTGGCTAATGAGTTTGCTATTGACAAATTTGATGGAAGAAATGTGAATGCAGAGGAATGGTGGAGTAATTTTGAAAAAGAATGTGAACGTTTCAATATTACCAGAAGTGAAAAAAAATTGAGATTTTGAAATCATTCATGGGAAAAGTTTGTACAGATTGGTATGATTGTACATTACTAAAACTCACTATTACAGCAGAATGGAATGAATGGAAAGAATGTTTTTGTAACACATTCTCTAGTAAAGGTTGGTATCCAATAAGATATGCAATGTCATATAAATATCAAGTAGGCTCATTGTTGGAATACTCAATGAAGAAAGAAAAATTACTATTGCAAGTAAGGAAAACAATGGATAGTGACACAGTTATTGATCTTATCGCCATGGGTTTACCAAATTATGTAGTAGACAAAATCGATAGGGAAAACATTAGGAAAACTGAAGACCTACACAATGAAGTAAGTAAATCAGAGCATTTAGTTTATAAAAAGCATCCACAAGTAAGAAAGGGTAATGTCAATGTTAATGAAAGAACCGAAAAAACACATTGTAAGATATGCAAGGATAGAGGAAAAGGAACAAGATTTCATTCCGAGTCTGAGTGCTGGTTTAGAGATCAAGAAAATAAAGGTTACAATTGGAAACAAGTAAACAACTTAACTTTAGACGTAGAATTGAGTCCCGATGATCCAAAAAACTGATTGTGCCACCATTAATTGAACTCAAAATTAGAATAAATGATTTTTTGGAATTACCAGCGATCTATGATCCAGGTTCAAATATATCAATTATAAATGGTAAATAATATAAACAGAGGTTTAACGCGTACATCGCCATGAATATTGAAAAACAATAAAGTGAAAGCAGAGAATAATATTAATCGATATAAATCAACCAATATTAAATTCATACTTCGGAGCTAACTTCGTCCTTGTTCGAGACAAAATGCAAGGAAGTGGTATCAACCAGAGCACCTATGGATGGCCATTTCGTCCTTATTAGGACTCATCAGCACAGGTTAGCTCTGAATGATAGAAGGTATTTCTTGAGACTTAATGCTTTCAGTGTTACTGTTATGGCATTGTTGTGTGGAATAATACCGTAAAGAGGACGCCGTTTTGCATTAAGTCTCAAGAAATACCTTCTATCATTCAGAGCTAACCTGTTCTGATGAGTCCTAATAAGGACGAAATGGCCATCCATAGGTGCTCTGGTTGATACCACTTCCTTGCATTTTGTCTCGAACAAGGACGAAGTTAGCTCCGAAGTATGAGTTTAATATTGGTTGATTTATATCGATTAATATTATTCTCTGCTTTCACTTTATTGTTTTTCAATAAATGGTAAACTTATTCATTTAAAATCTAAAGTTAATTATATAAGACAGCCTAATTTGAGAACAATTAATGGTGTTTATAAATCAGAGGGTATGATAAAAATAAAAATTAAAATATTAAATATAGAAAAATATGTAAATGTGTTCATAGTCAACAATGAAAATTTCAAGTATGACTTTCTAATAGGACTAGATTGTATACAAAAATTCAAACTGATACAGAATGAAAAATTAGAGATAGAACAAAAAGTTTCCGAATCTAAAAAGTTAATGAATGAGTATCAAGTAAACTTTAATGAACATGTAGATGAAAATAATTTCAATATTTCAACAAACCATTTAAATCATAATGAAGAAAATCATAAGAAACTTAATAGATAAATATAAAAATATCTTCGCGAAAGATAAGTACGATATAGGCACGGTAAAAGATTACGAAGCTAGAATAGACCTCATGGTAGATAAATATTGCAGTAAGAGACCTTATCGGTGTACAATCGAAGATAAAAAAGAAATAGAAAAACAAATATCGCATTTACTCGAAAAAAAACTTGATCGAAGCATTATACAGCCCTTTTGCCGCACCTGTAACGTTGGCTTTTAAAAAAGATGAGAATAGCAGGTCAAGATTATGTATAGACTTTAGAGACTTAAACAAAATCGTAGTCCCACAATCACAACCGTTTCCATTAATAGAAGATTTGGTAGTAAAAACAAGAAATTGCAAATGCTTTTTGGTCAATTCCTTTACGAATTGAAGACAGAGAAAAAACAGGATTTGTAACACAAGAGGGCCACTTTCAATGGACTTGTTTGCCCTTCGGATTAAAAACATCTTCAAGTATCTTCCAAAGAATCCTCAGTAACATAATAAGAAAACATAAATTATCCGATTTTGCAGTTAACTACATAGATGACATTTTAATATTCTCAGAATCTTTTGAAGAACACATAGACCATGTATCACAGTTATTAGAAGCAATAATGAAAGAAGGATTCCGGTTAAAACTCTCCAAATGCACATAGGCACTTGACTCAGTGAAATATTTGGGCCATATAATAAAACATAACTCGATATCTCCAATAAAGGATAATTTGATATCGATAAGGAATTTTCCTGAACCAAAAAATAAAAAAATGTTCGCCAATTCCTAGGTAAAATTATTTTTTATAATCAATACATACCAAATATTTCAATAACCTTAGATCCACTCCATAACTTATTGAGAAAAGGACAAGAATTCATTTGGTCAGAAGAATGTCAAAAAGTTTTTGATTACATGAAGAATTTTTTTTGTACACAACCGGTATTAGCTATCTTCGACCCAGACCTGCCGATTCATATATATATACAGATGCTAGTTTGCTAGGAATAGGTGCTGTTTTAAAACAACCACAATTACAAGAAAATATAAAAACAGAAAAACCAGTAGCATACTTCTCCAAAAAAATTAAACGAATCACAAAAAAGAAAAAAAGCAATATATTTGGAGTGTATAGCTAAAAGAGAATCCGTAAAATATTGGCAACATTGGCTAATAGGCAAACATTTCAAAATTTTCTCAGATCATAGGCCACTAGAAAACATGAACATTAAGGCTAGAACCGACGAAGAACTAGGAGATCTCACTCATTATTTATCGCAATTTGATTTTGAAATAATATACCACCCAGGCAAAAATAATTTAGAAGCAGACTGCTTAAGCAGAAACCCCGTGTTAAGTGCTGAAGAAGATGAAGAGGACAAATTAAAAGTAGTAAACTTAATAAAACTAGAAGATATATTGAGGGACCAAGACCACAATACAGCAATAAAAAATAATATGGATAAATTGAATTTCAAAAATAATTTATATTACAAAAAAAACAAGAAACAGAGACAAAATTGTACTATCCGAAGAGTTTTGAAAACATCTAATAAAAAAAATACACACAGAATTTTGTCATATAGGTATAAACCAGATGAAAAATAAAATAATGCCATATTATACAGCAGCAAATATATTAGAGAATATAATTAATACATGTAAATATTGTGAAATCTGCATTGCAAATAAATCCAGAGGACAAACCAAAATAGGTTCAATGTCTCATCTAGGCCCCGCAAAGAAACCGTTTGAGATAGTTTCTATAGATACCATAGGTGGATTCGGAGGATCACGATCCACAAAAAAATATCTACATTTACTTGTAGACCATTTCACAAGATTTGCCTATATACCAACATCCAAGACACAAAACACAAAGGACTTCATAAAACTAACTGAAAAGGTATTAAAAAGTCATAACATCCAAACAATTCTTACAGACCAATATCCAGGCATAAACTCCAAAGATTTCAAGATTTTTTTAAACAAAAACAATATCAACATAATTTTCACAGGAGTAAATGCACCATTCTCAAATGGTTTGAATGAGAGACTGAATCAAACTCTAGTAAATAAGATAAGGTGTGCAATAAATGAAGAAAAAAATAAATATACATGGACAACCGTAGCACATAACTGCATAAACAAGTACAATGAAACAGAACACACCGTCACAAGATTCAGTCCAAAATACTTACTAAACGGTGAAGATACATCAGTATTACCGGAAGAATTAAAAACGAATAAAAATAACAACGTACTACAGAATGATAGAATGACGGCATTAGAAAATAGCATGAAATAACATGATTACAACAAACAGTTGTATGACAAAAACAAAAAACATTACGAATTTAAGGTTGGAGAAGAGGTATACGTAGAGAATGGAAACCCAATGAATAGAAATAAATTAGATAAATTAAGAATAGGACCATACAAAATTTTAAATAGGATATCTAATTCAATGTATGAAGTAGATACAGGACATAAAAAATCAGAGTCCAATATATTTCACATCTCTAAACTCACTCCATCATTGACCTTAGATACGGAAACTGTACTAGTAAAATAAGATTTATTGTACATAACCCTTTAAATATTGTATATACACAAAATTGTTTCTCGTCTTAGGGGGGGAGATGTAAGGAAATATTCCCTTACATATTTGAATTGCGCGCGTCCATAAGTAGGAAAATTGATTACACTTGTATATCGGATACGCGCAGGTAGATAATCAATCAATTCATCAATGCAACGTAATACCATATGTGAATGAATGGCTGCATGAATGAAATATTTAATTTTCGTGAATAATAACTTTGAATGTTGTTTCTTTGTTGATTTCAGAGAAACAATTCTGGTATTATTCAACCTATATAACCTTTGACCTAATTGATAAAACAGACATTATATGTATTTATATAGCTAAGGCACAAATTAATATACAACGTTACATAATATGATCATACGAATGGCTTGAACAAACATAAACTAAATTTCAATTCATCCAAATCAATAACTTTCACTGAAATTTTGTTTTTGTTAAAAAATGTGGCCAATAAATAATTTAAATAATTCAATTCATTCAATAATCCGAATGCACGGTACAAGAAACAATCTAAGACAGGGTTGTAGAAAAAAAGCGTTGATTACAGTTACAATAACGCTCAAAATAAAAGGAATCTGACTTACAACTGGACAGTTGGGAACAAGTTGAGAGTTTTTATTTTAACAGACCCATATCGAATGGATGGTTGCCTGTGACCTAGACATAGATTTTCCAAATATATAAAGATTGAAAAATTAAGATATAACACCTTTGAGCATTCACAAAACGAGTCAAAAACATTTACAATACTATACGATAACACAAATTAATACATAAATATTCATATAGTTATGGCACAAATTAATGTATAATATTAAATAATTTTTCGTTGTTTGGTTTTCTTGTGCTCTTCAATCTATAAATTGTTGATTGAGGTTTCTTGGATTTTTCTAGCACTCAGTTTTACCAGTAAATAGTTATTTACTTTTCATAAAATATATATTTATCCCGACATATGTTTCGGCCCTATTATGGCCTTTTCAAGGAGAATACAACTATCAATAATTCCTGTAAAATACAAATAGTGAATATCATATAAATTAATTTAAAATTTTTCTTACACTCACTATTTTCGTCAATATGTTACATTTCATCAGTTAAAAGTATAAAACGCAAAACAAGTTTTCACACAACAAAATGACGTTGGTATAGTTATGAACGTCAAATTAAATTCTCAAACTCAAGACGAATAAATATTACGACATCTGTATGGATTGATAAATGTGTATATTGTTAAATTTTGGATATCTATCTTATTCGGGTTTATACTCATTGTTGTTTCTGAAGATGGAGTTACTTCCAGGATTTTATTTGGAGTTGTTATTTTCTTTTATTTTTTCAGATTGTATTATATTTGCGCTAAATTTTTGGTATCCGTTTTGTCATTCATAGCCTCTTTATTCTTCTTTATGTGAATCATCTCCAATATATTTCGGGTTTAACCATTTTTTTATTTTTCTAAGATGGAAAAATTTTTGAAGTCCATTTTATGCTTCTCGGTTTGTTCGTGTTTCTTCAACGCAGTGATGTTTTTACAATATTTATGGCCATTTATTCGTTCCTTTATGTACTGTGATGTTTGTCCAATATATACCTAGGGGCAATCCAAGCAATTTATTTGGCATACGCAATTGGATATTTTAGTTTTTGGAATTTTTGATTTCAATTTTGAGTTTAAAAAGGTTGAGTCATTTATATTTGTATGTGCCAAATTTATTCCATACTGTCTAAGTGATTTATTCAAGGTTTCTGATAGGCCCTGTATATATGGCACAGATATGTATTTTGGTGGTTCAGCCTCAATTTTTTTATTATTTTTTTGTTTTTCAGAGTTATATAGCATAAAAATTTTGTTTTTGAATATTTTGTTTATCATTTTTAGAAGATAATCGTTTTGAAGTAGTATATTCTCCGCCTTAGTTATTGTTTGTTTCCTAAATTCTGGACTTGTAAGTTTTAGAGCTCGGTCAGCAATTCCTGATATGACACCTTTTTTATGTGTTATTGGGACTGTAGATTCAAAATTTAAGTAGCGGCCACTCCAAGTAGGTTTTGTATACCATATTGTTTTTATTCCTGTGTTTGTTCTTATAAGTGTTAGATCCAGAAAATTTATTTCATTTTAATTTTCTAACTCACAGGTGAAATTCAATTTGGGATGATAGTTATTGAATTTATTTATAATGTCTTGTATTTTATCTTCAGGTGCTGCTGTGAGACAGTCGTCTACAAAACGTTTGAAAAATGGCACTCTGTATGTTAACTCTTCTATGACTGTTTCCTCCAAATCTTCCATTATAAGTTGTGCTATCACAGCTGAAATTGGAACTCCCATACCACATTCATTTATTTGAGTGAAAAATTCGTTTTTGAATTGGAAATACGAACATGAAAAGCACAGTTCGATAGCTTTAAAAAATTCTGTTTTTGGTAGGTCTGTATGTTCCTTTATTTTTTCCCATTTTTCAAAAATTATATCTTTTGCTACGTCGAATGGTAAGTTTGTATACAAGCTGACAACATCTAAAGAGAACAGTTTTTCATTGTGTTTCAGTGATATCCTATCTATGAATTTTTTGAATTGCCAGGAATCTTTTACGTAATAAGCATTTTTTCCTAGTATTGGAGTTATACAATTTGATAAGTATTTTGAAAGTTTGTAAATAGGACTTTGAACACAGCTGATAATTGGTCTAAGGGGTATATCTTTTTTGTGTAGTTTGGGAAGTCCGTAAATTTGGGGAAGGTTAGCATTATGTATTTTCTATTCATTACATAGTTATTTAGGTGGAATATTCTTTCTTTCCCAAGATTTTATCAGTTCATTGTTCTTAGTTTGAATTATTTTTGTTGGATCTTGTTTCAGATTTTTATAAGTTGCTTCGTCGTTTAGGATATCACACATTTTTTTATAGTAGTCACTTGTGTTCATTACCACGGTTTTGTTTGATTTATCTGGCTTAAGAACTGTTATTTCAGGGTTGCTTTTGAGGAATGATTTTGTTTTCTTGATATTGTGATTTAATTTTAGTTGTTTCTTATTCAGTTTTGTATCTCTTTTCTTAAAATTAGTAATATTATTTACCACCTTATTTCGTATTTCAGCTTGGAAGTCCTTATCAAATTTGTCAATTCCTGCTTCTATATTTGCTATGATATGGAGTATGGGAATATTCTGTTTTTCAACCGGAACGCAGTATTTTGGACCCAAATTCAAAACTTCTTGAACTTCGTTTGGTATTGTTATATCAGAGATGTTCTCTATCCAATCTTTTTTTGTTTGCTTTTTTTTCAATTTTATTTTTCATTCTGTTGATTTTGTTTATTTGTTTTGTTCTAATTTCATTGAAAAGTTCCTGTATTTTTTTATCCTGATTTTCCAATATTTTCTTTACCCTCTCTCCGTTATCACTTTCTAGAATTTTGTTTGTTATATCAATTATGTTTTTTTGAAGAATCCTGATGTTTTTGGAAGTGTCAGTAATAAGAAGATTAATCGTCTTGAATCGAAATGTCTTGAAAATTTAATTAAATATTCTCTGTGTGTTTTGGTCGGCTATCTTGATGTGTCTAACATTTAAATTGAGGAATTTTGGTATGAGCTCTGAGTTATTACATTGCAACAGAAATATACGTCGGTTCCTCTGTTTTACCAATTTTGACTTCAATTTCTCAAGCTTTTTTATATTTTGTGATGTTTTATGATTGTTGTATGTATGATTGATGTTAACTTCCATTTTCACCCGGAAGATTATATATTTTTCGTTGTTTGGTTTTCTTGTGCTCTTTAATCTATAAATTGTTGATTGAGGTTTCTTGGGTTTTTCTAGCCCTTAGTTTTACCAGTAAATAGTTATTTACTTTTCATAAAATATATATTTATCCCGACATATGTTTCGGCCCTATTATGGCCCTTTTTCAAGGAGAATACAACTATCAATAATTCCTGTAAAATACAAATAGTGAATGTCATATAAATTAATTCAAAATTTTTCCCACACTCACTATTTTCGTCAATATATTACATTTCATCAGTTAAAAATATAAAACGCAAGACAAGTTTTCACAGATAAGACACAAACAAAATGACATTGGTATAGTTATGAACGTCAAATTAAATTCTCAAACTCAAGACGAATAAATATTACGAATAAATATTCTATCTGAAAAACCATGTAATGAATTGAAGATACATAATGCTAACCCTCTTCAAATTTACGGACTTCCCAAACTACACAAAAAAGATATACCCCTTAGACCAATTACCAGCTGTGTTCAAAGTCCTATTTACAAACTTTCGAAATACTAAGCAAATTGTATAACTCCAATACTAGGAAAAAAAGCTTATTACGAAAAGATTCCTGGCCATTCAAAAAATTCATAGATATGATATCACTAAAACACAATGAAAAACTGTTCTCTTCAGATGTTGTCAGCTTGTATACAAACTTACCACTCGACGTAGCAAGAGATATAATTATTGAAAAATGGGAAAAAATAAAGGAACATACAGACCTACCAAAAACAGAATTTATAAAAGCTATCAAACTTTGCTCATGCTCATGCTCATGTTCGTATTTCCGATTCAAAAACGAATTTTTCACTCAAATAAATGGATGTGGTATGGGAGTTCCAATTTCAGCTGTGATAGCATAACTTATAATGAAAGATTTGGAGGAAACAGACAAAATGCCATTTTTCAAACGTTTTGTAGACGACTGTCTCAAAGCAGCACCTGAAGATAAAATACAAGACATTATAAATAAATTCAATAACTACCATCCCAAATTGAATTTCACCTGTGAGTTAGAAAAACAAAATGAAATAAATTTTCTGGATCTAACACTTATAAGAACAAACACAGGAATAAAAACAATATGGTATACAAAACCTACTTGGAGTGGCCGCTACTTAAATTTTGAAGCTACAGTCCCAATAACACATAAAAAAGGTGTCACATCGGGAATTGCTAACCGAGCTCTAAAACTTACAAGTCCAAAATTCAGGAAACAAACAATAACTAAGGCAAAGAATATACTACTTCAAAACGATTATCCTCTAAAAATGATAAACAAAATATTCAAAAACAAAATTTTTAAGCTATATAACTTAGACAGTATGGGATAAATTTGGCACATAAAAATATAAATGACTCAACCTTTTTAAACTCAAAATTGAAATCAAAAATTCCAAAAACTAAAATATCCAATTGCGTATGCCAAATAAATTGCATGGATTGCCCCAAGGTATATATTGGACAAACATCACAGTACATAAAGGAACGAATAAATGGCCATAAATATTGTAAAAACATCACTGCGTTAAAGAAACACGAACAAACCGAGAAGCATTAAATGGACTTCGAAAATTTTTCCATCTTAGAAAAAGAAAAAAATGGTAAAACCAGAAATATATTGGAGATGATTCACATAAAGAAGAATAAAGAGGCTATGAATGACAAAACGGATACCAAAAATTTAGCGCAAATATAATACAATCTAAAAAAATAAAAGAAAATAACAACTCCAAATAAAATCCTGAAAGTAACTCCATCTACAGAAACAACAATGAGTATAAACCCGAATAAGATAGATATCCAAAATTTAACAATATACACTCTTATCAATCCATACAGATGTAATATTTATTCGTCTTGAGTTTGAGAATTTAATTTGACGTTCATAACTATACCAACGTCATTTTGTTTGTGTCTTATCTGTGAAAACTTGTCTTGCGTTTTATACTTTTAACTGATGAAATGTAATATATTGACGAAAATAGTGAGTGTAAGAAAAATTTTAAATTAATTTATATGATATTCACTATTTGTATTTTACAGGAATTATTGATAGTTGTATTCTCCTTGAAAAAGGCCATAATAGGGCCGAAACATATGTCGGGATAAATATATATTTTATGAAAAGTTAATAACTATTTACTGGTAAAACTAAGTGCTAGAAAAACCCAAGAAACCTCAATCAACAATTTATATTAAATAATTATAGTATTTGTTTTGAAGAGATTTGTGCTCCTGAGCTGTTCCAGTGCTTGTGCGCAACCAATGGCTACCAGTGTTTCAAGCTTTTGAGTTGCTCAAGAGTACGAAACTCTTAAAAACGAATAGGCCAAAAATGATCATACAAATGACTTGAACAAACATAAACGGACTTTCAAATCATCTGAATAATAATTATCACTAATATTTTGTTTTCCAAAAAAATGTAGACAATGAAGAATTTACATAATTCACTTTACATATCAATTTATCGGGATGCACTATTGTATAAAAAACATTTCTGACTTAATACTAGGATAAATCTACAATGCTTTTCTTCCAGTACATGTAATTTCTTGTTTCTTTATTACTTGATCAATAGAGAAATAACACTGCATGCACATGAAAACAAACTTCTCCTGAACCTCTATGTTATAACATTGTGCACTCATTATATTTTCAACTTATTATCCAAGGTGTTAATGTATCGTTCATTCGATATTAACCGTTCATTCTTCGAGAATGTACAACCTGAGAAAATTCAAGAATATTAATCATTATTTCATTAGAATATACCTAAACTATCTTTTTTAATGAATAAAATACCTAAGATAGCATTCACAAATATATGCGAATTTACATGCTTCACACATATCCTTCTGAACTAACCAGATTGTAGGCTCCCTAACTCGCTTTCGTTTCATTCATTGTGGAAGCACTCTTCATTTCCACTAAATAATTGACAATGAGGGAATAAGTTTTATCTTTGGAAAAAGCGATATGGGTAACTGAAGATGAATCTTTTGTCTTCAGTTGATACGAATCAATACCCAAAACTGATATTAATTCTACATATCGTCTTCGATGAATAGTAGGTATTTGAACTTAATAAATAATTTGATAGGTCCGTTCTCAACATTTTTCAGCCCAAACAAAAAATTAATTAACTCCATCGATCGAAACACACCAAAATCTTACTGTGCTTTACTCTGTTCATTTATACAGATATTTTTCAGACTCGCACGTCGCCGTAACCAAATTTTGAAATGTTTGAAGGTTATGTTTACGTACTGGCTGTTTCGTTTCAAATGAAATTACAGATTTCTTCCTCTACCTACGATTAAAACCTCACATTATTCGTGACATATGCAATCATAATAACAAATTAGCGACATTAGCGTATTAACAGTTGTCCAACACAGTCTATCCCCTTCGAATGATAAGATAAAGATGACAGATAATTGAGGGGAAGCGTAGAGCCAATCAGGTAAGAGTGGGCGTCAATTTCGACGGATGGACTTTTCGTTGCACTAATTTTTGCTGGCTAAAGCGTTTCAACGGAATAATAATAATAATGAAGGTCTTTATTAATAATTATGTTAAATACATTAATATTCAAACAAATAAATAGGGCGAGGTTCACTGTGGGAAATTGTGCATCTGCGCAACCCCCACCTGTTCTTACACCTAACCCCAAGATACGAGCGAGGTACACCGAAAAGAAAATAATGTTGTATGACAGAATTCAACTTCAATACATTTTTTTTTGTCTAACAGTCACACATGAATTTATTCGACAAATAAGTCTTGAGCCTGGCCGAGGAAGAAGTAACAATATTATTAGGCAGGGAGTTTACTACTCGAGTAATTTGATATGAAAAAGATGACTTGAACATTTCAATCGAGTGAATAATCTTTCGAATGAGTGATACGTACTCATCCAATGATAGTTC
Organism: Propylea japonica; assembly: GCA_013421045.1. Taxonomy (NCBI): domain Eukaryota; kingdom Metazoa; phylum Arthropoda; class Insecta; order Coleoptera; family Coccinellidae; genus Propylea; species Propylea japonica. The sequence goes on from CM024247.1 coordinate 3,343,004, forward strand.
ATCTTTTCTACCATAAAATGGTTTCAGTGTATCATCTTCATTTTCTTTTTCAAACCCATATCTGATTAAATTGTAAACTTCTCCCAGAATTACATCCTTGCGCGTTTCAGACCTAACTCGGTTAATATTAATAACATTCAAACCTTCTACAAAATTAACATAATCAAACTCTTCAGAATTTTTTATTGCCATTTGAACTGGCAATCTTGAGAGTGCGTCTGCCTTAACATTTTATGTACCTGAATGTATAATCAAAATTAGAAAGAAATAATGACCACCGCTAGAGACGGCCAGCAGACATTTGCGGTAAACTTTTATTTTCACCAAACAAAACTTCTAACGCTTTATGATCAGCAACTATTTCGAAATGTCTTCCTGCTAGAAAATGATACAATTTTTTTACTGTCCAAACAACACTTAATCCTTCCTTGTGTGTAATACTATAATTTTGCTCTATTTTGTTTAATACTCGGGAAATACATATAACAAACGGGCCTTTCATTACCATCGGATTCTACAATACAATTTTTTTACTGCCCAAACAACACTTAATCCTTGCTTGTGTGTAATACTATAATTTTGTTCTGTTTTGTTTAATACTCGGGAAATATAACAAACTGGCCTTTCATTACCATCGGATTCTACATGCGATAAACAAGCTCCTATACCGTGAAATGATTCATCACAAGATAACCTCAAAGGCTTAACCAAACAATAATGCGTTAAAACTTTATCGGATACTAATTCTTTTTTTATTAACTCAAATGCTTTATTATACTAATATAAGACCATTTAAATTGAGTATTTTTCTTGCATAATTCATACAAAGGTTTCAAAATAACTGAAATATTTGGAATGAACTTATGATAATAGTTGACCATTCCGCAAAAAGCTTTCACTTCGGTCACATTTTTGGGTTGAGAACATTTCAAAATTCCTGAAACTTCATCAAAATCTTTTGTTAAACCATCAGCTGAAATATGATGACCTTAATAGATTATACTGTCTTTAAAGAATTCACACTTTTGTTTATTCAACTTAATACCGAATTTCTCAAGTCTACTCAATACTTGTTTTAAATTTTGTGAATGTTCTTCTTTCGTTCTACCTGTTACATCAATATCGTCTATAAAAACTACTACTCCCGATATTTCACTTAATACTTTTTCCAAAATTGATTGAAATAGTGCACAAGCAGTTTTGGTACCAAATGGTAACCTTTTCAATTCAAAAATACCTAAATCTGTGCTCCATGGTAAAAGTAACTCCCTGTTTTTTCGTCCACTTGCAATTGATTATAAGCATCTTTGCCGTCTAACTTAGTAAATTTTCTCAATAAATCTCTTCCCAATAGTAGTCTACTTCCATTTTCAACTACCATCAAACTACAATTCTGTTCAATACCCTTAATGGCTACCTTCAAATTCAAACATCCCTTAGGAATAATAACCGTTTCATCATACGTTTTCAATTTAACTTGAGTTTCTGACAACGGAATACTCTTGAAATGTTTCAGATAAATATTAAATGGCATATAACTCAGACCTGCTCCTGTATTGACTTCCATCTCAAATAGTCTACCGTTCAAGCAAACTTTAACAAAGATAGGATTAGAACACTCTTTTGTTGAATTAAACATTTCAAAAAGATGCACATCTTCTACAGTTTCCTCCACTAAATGTATTTCTTGCTTGCAAGCTTTTTCAATATGTCGTTTTTTTAAATTTTCTACAAATAAACTTACACTTAGCGAAATCATGATCTACACCATCACATGCAAAACACTTCGGATCATTCTTCTTATCTTCGAGCTTTGGTGACACCTTTGTCTTCTATTGATGTACTTCTGATTTCTTCCTTTCGTGGTATGGCTTCATTTTGTTAACACCCACCACCCTTGTCTCCTTTAAAGATGCTTCTTTTTCAACATCAATTTCATACAACGCCGTTAAGGGCTCATCTTCAGGTTCCTCGCAAAGTCTGTCTAAAAAAGGACCACTTCTCAAGCCGGTTACAAACTTGTCGTTGACTCTTTCATTGAAAGAATTTCCTAATTTACATGGGGCAGCAAGTTGTTTAATTTTAACGAACCACTCGCTTATGGATTCTTCCCCTTGTCTCAAATTATCGAATATATAACGTTTACGGAAGACACTCACTCTAGCCTTGTATTGAGTTTCCAATAGCTCGATGAGTTCCTTATAGGTTTTTTGTTTGGGTAATATTGGATTACATAAATTTTTAATCGTTTTATAAACGTTTTCGTCCACCAGTTTAAGTATAACAGCAGTTTTTTCTGTTGTCTTCAACTGCATTGGCAATAAAATATTGTTCCAGTCTTTCTGCAATTTCGAAGTCGTCGCCAACTTTAAAACCAGTTAATTCACAAAAATTGTTGCTCACAACCATAATTTCGGATTGATGGGCTTTTTCTTGAGATATTGTGAAGCGTGGTCGACACCAGGATCAGTAGAAAATTGCGGAAACGGATGTTTCCAAAAATAACTCGACTGCAGGTTCTATATCCTCGTCGCCAATAACTGTTGTGTCCGGGTAAAAGTAATAGTACACTGATTCGGATAATTTACATGTATTACAAAAATCTGTTATAGCACATCGCCATTTCTTAACCCTCAAAAACATTGTACAATTAGACATTTCATTGCCAATTGACATTTTTGCTAACAATTCTTCTTCTTCATTTGACTTAATACATCACACCTCTAATTTTCTTATCAAAGTTCAAACGAATGGTTCAACTGGCCGTTTGCCTTGGAATTCTGCTATCTTAGCGCAGAAGTAAAGAAAAGAAGAAAACTTGAGCTTCATATTTGTGCTCTGTGAATTGAAAAATGAAAGTATATGCTTAAAAAAAATACCAATGTCTAGTACAACTTCATGTATCTCTCAGGCGAAACAAAGTTCTCCGGGTCAGCTAGTATTAAAATAGAAGTTAGATTATGTGAGATAATTCATCGGTGGAAGAAAAAATCATAATATCAATCAATTCAAAGTAGTTTTACTCCATTCTGATTTTGTAAGGTTATGTAAATCAGTAAGGTTATGTAAATTAGTAATATATGCTCCAATCAAGCGGTTATTGTAAATTCCACACCAAATATTCACTGAAAAACGAAGTTGAGAATTTTGTTTCCTAGTCACTTTTGGATTTTTTCTGAACCGAATATGTGAATTGCGGAAATTCAAAATGCCATCTTTAGTGAATGTCGCTTCATCAGTAAAAAACGTTCTGAAGATAGCTCGCTGGTTCCGCAAAATCCACATGCAAAATCGCATTGTCTGTAGTTTATCGCCTGGCTCCCAGGTTTGGACGGATTGAATATGAAATCAATGCCACTTTTCACGGTGCAGAACTCGACAGACCTGAGAATGTGGCAAACCTAAAACTAAACCAAAACGCAGAATGCTGGTTGAGGGTTTTTCTTGAACAGCGTCTGTTATCTCTTCATGGTTTACCATCGAATTGGCTCTTTTTCGTTTACTTACTGACGAAAAGTGTCCAGTTTCACGACGTGACCGATTAACATGGTCGAATGTTTGATGGTTAGGAATTAGAAGATGCGGATATAGCCTTCGATATTCCCTAGCAGCTTCACGACCATTGCACTTACAAAATCCATAAACTAACAACATATCAGTATATTCGGCATTCGTGAATGACGACATTTTGATCATTCTGCTATTGAAAATTTATAAAAACTCAACAATTCAGCACTTTTCTATTATGGTGGACTAACAAAGCAAGAAAGATTCTAGGTTGCGCAGATCAGCATGATCAAACACGCCCTTTTGACGCTGTTAAGAAAGTATATGGTCCGCCACAAAAAAAGTCTGCCCACTCACATACGAAAATCGAAATTTAATAAAAGATTTTAACCTAATAAGGGAAAATTAGAAAGATCACTATTCAACAATTCTAAATTAACATTCTGTTACCGACAATAGAGCCATAAACCTCGCAATGCCTTTAGACAACGAGAATACCCTGGAGGAAATTGAAGAGGCCATAAGTTACCTGGAAAACCATAAAACAACCGGCGCGGACCAAATACCAGCCGAAGTTTACAAAGCATTGTTAAATCAAAGCAGAGTCATAGAAAACCTTAGATCTTTCTTCAACTCAATCTGGGCTGAGTTCCTCAACATTTCCGGGATGCCTTCACAGTGAACATATTTAAAATAAGGGAAGTGCTGCAGACTGTGGAAATTACAGAGGTATCTTATTGCTGTCAACTGGCAGAAAAATACTAACCAAAATAATGGCAAACAGGCTAACAAAATATGCTGATCTTATCCTTCTAGGCACTCAAAACGCTTTCAGACCAAATAGAACCACGACTGATTCAATTTTCACCCGTAGGCAACTCCAGGAAAAATCGAAAGAATAGCAGTATGGATTATACATGGCCTTCATCGACCTAACCAAATCTTTCGATTCCATTAACTAGGAGGCATTATGGAAAATCCTCGCCCGTTTCGGTGTACCACCCAAGTTTTTCACTGTATGCAGAAGTCTTCATGAAAACAACTAGTCCAGGTTTCTGATAGACGGCGAACCGACGGATCCTTTTCTCGCCCAAACTGGAGTCAGACAGGGCTGCGTGCTAGCACCAATCTTGTTCAACCTGTTTGTTACTGAATAAGCTCTAATGGTTTATACCAGACTACAAGAACATATAGGTTCGATGTAGGTCTTTTCAATTTAAAGAGACGGAGAGCCAAAACCAGATCAAGGTATATTTCCGATCTACAATATGCTGACGATTGTGGATTAGTAGCGGAGTCACCTGAACAGCTACAGGCAATGCTTGAAACTTAAACATGGGCTTACGATGCCGTAGGTCTCAAAGTAAACATCAATAAAACCAAGACAATGTCTACTCCACCTGCACGAGAACAACTACCTATCAGGATTCAACGCGAAGCGCTAGAAACTGAAGGGCATTTCAACTATCTTGGTAGCATCGTGAACAGTAATATCGGTAATATAGACGAAGAGATCAAACATCGCATCAAAAATGCTATTTAGTCCTTTTGGAGACTGAGATCCAGGGTATTCGATAACCAAGATCTATCTATTTCCACCAAAGTTGTGGTATACAAAGCAATTATAATTCCATCATTAACCTACAGCTGTGAGACATGTTAGGGCTCTGAATCGCCTCCAACAAAGACAGTTACAACAAATCATGCATGTTAAATGGTTTCAAGATATCCAAAACTGAGATCCTCCAAAGAGCAGATGGTAAAAGTATATCTGTAATAATCGGTCAGTCCCGCCTCAGATGGGCAGGTCACGTTGCTCGGATGACCGAAAATCATTTACCAAAATTCGTCCTATATAGAGAGTTGGAGAGCGGTCGACGTAACCAAGGAGGACAGTAGAAGCGCTACGAAGATTTGCTACACTCGGACTTAAAGGCTCTAAATAATCAAAACTATTGGGAAGAAACTGCACAAGATCGCACCGATCGCATGGAGAAGGACCGTTTTCCTCTTTAACGATAACCAACCAGATTACCAGACAGGCCACGTCGAAATCTTTCTGGAGAAAACTACCAGTGTGTGGAGTGTGGAAGAAATATATCTTCAAGAATTGGCCTGATCAGCCACATGCGCAGTCACAGAAGGCAGAAACAGCCTTAATTTAATGTTTCCCATTCAGTCTCAATCTTATTGATTGGGTAGATAATGTTTATCTTTTTGTTTAAATATTTGGCAACCGAATAAAATTATAGTTATGTCAGTGCGTGCATAGCTGGACCGAAAAATATGTAAACGGTGCATGGCTGGATATTTCTATGTTTAGCTGGAGGTTCAGCTATTCACAGTATATTGTTTTATGGGGATGCGTGTCGAACCGGACATATTTTTTTCTAGGCCAATTTCACCAATTTTGCGGCGTTGTCATGTTGTGTGTACCTTTAATGTGAAACAAAAAAATTAATTATTCTAAAAACTAAAACTATTCCACATAAAAAAATCAAAATAACATGTAAACGAGCAAAGAACCGAAATAATGAATGAGAGCACACGAGTTCAATCTTTCCATATTTATGCCTAATTCTTTTTCAGTTACCTTTTTTTTTTTCTTTTTTTTTGATTGAGTGAAGTTTTGATAATTGCGTCAGCAAATTGTTCAGAAATAAGGTAGGTATTCGTCATAATCTATATATTATTACAAAAATGTAAAAAAAAGGTTTCGTCCATTCTGGTAAGTGTTTGTCATAATAAGGTTTTGAAGCTAGTGGTATTCTATTGATCTTCAATTATACGCTGTGTTCAACTGTTATTCACTAATTCATGGATTAGTGGTTTTGTATGGCAATTCATCCAGGTTTTTATCCGTTTTTAATATTTGATGTTTTTTATTTTTTTCGTGCCTTCGGGAATTATATTGATAATTTTCGGTGCTAGATATTTGAAACTTGGCCTATACTTTTGTAGCATCTTGGTGATTGGTAAGTACGATATTTCCTTCTGGTTGTGTATTCATGTTGTAAGGTTACGACAGGTATTTTATTTGAACTAATGTTTGTAAGAATTGTTATGGCATATGATTGCCTCACATCATGTACTTCTGCTATCTCAAATAATTTGTTGCTCTAAAATGAAGGTTTTTTCTGATGAATAATTTTTGATATCCACTTCCGAATAACTTCGAGAGATTTTACATGGCTTTGATAAGTTCCACCCCATCCAACTATACTATAGCTAGCAGGTCTAAGTAAGAAAAACACACTTATTTTAAAAATTTATTCTTTGGCGATGGATTTCGGTTTTCTAAAAAACCATCATCAGGCCAACTGAAAGGTACAATTTTAATTATACAAATTCAGGTGTGAACGTGCAATCAACTTACCGTACAAAGAGGTATTCCTTCAATTATAATTACAAATAATGTAAGCATTCAGAAATTTAGTTGTTCTTGAAGGAAGAAAACAATTCCGTATTATTTCAAAATAGTCTCATACAGAAATGAAGGTCAGTTCGCGTTGTTAGCAGTCATGTTGTCAATATCTGGTGGTATGTTCGGGAAATTAATTAGTCTGATGAGGTTGTTTTCTCTAGGGTTAAAGTCTGAAAATTCGTTCAGTAAATGTCTATTATCTTGTTTCTTAGGATTTCTAATTGTTCTAGTAATGTCAGTCTGTAAAAGTTATGTCCTTTATGTAATATTCTTAAGTTATCAAATTCTATGTTGTGTTTACATTCGTCTATGTGGCAACCCAATGCTGATTTTGGTTGGTTTCTACGGTGTTCATTAAAACGTTTTTTCATGTTTCGTGTGGTCATGCCAATGTAAAAGGAAGGACAATTAGCACAATTTATTATATATATTCCGCTTTCTTCTTCTTGTTTAGTTTTTGTTTAATTATTGACTAAAAAGTTTTCAATAGTTTTATGTCGTTTGTTTATCAGTGTGTAGTTATGTTTATTAACAGTTTTCTGAATATTTTCGTGTAAACCTTTATAGTATGGTATAGTTAGAAAGGTTCTTCTTTTTGTAATGTGAGGGTATATTTTCTTCATTATTATTTTTCTTTTTATTGAAATATACTTGGTCTATGTATTCTTTTGTATATTGGTTATTTCTGCCAAGTTGGTAAATGATATCCATTTCTTTTTGGTAGTTCTCAGGGAATAAGGGGACGTTGAGAATTCTATGAAATAAAAAATTGAAAGCAGCTCTCTTCATGGATGGCGAATGGTAGGAATGGTATGGTATAATGCTATCAGTTTGAGTTGGTTTTCTATAAATTTTAAAAAGGAAGTCGTTGTTTTCGTTCAAAGAGATTGTTAGACCAAGAAAATTAATAGTATTAGATATTATTGCGTGTTCTAAAGTAAATTTTATCTTAAATTTAGTGTTTATTGTTGTGAAGAATTCTTCGAGTTCCTCTTTCTTACCATTCCAGATGCAAAAAACGTCGTCGATATATCGTTTCCATGCAATTATATTGTCTTAAAAAGTAGTTTCATAATTTGTTTTTCGATGTGATTGACATAAACTTCTGCTATAAAACCGCTGGCTGGAGAACCCATGGGTAGACCATTATTCATCATATAGATATTGCCGTTAAATGTGAAAAAATTTTGCTCTGTGATCAAAGTACTTAGCTTCATTATATTATCAACATCATTTTTCTCAAGATTTAGGGAGTTATCTGAATTATAATGTTCATTAAGTTGTTCTTCTATTAGTGTAAGTGAGTCTTCTATGGGTACATTAGTGTATAGATTTACAATATCAAAAGAGATTAATGTGTATTCTTTATTAGGGTCTAGATTAAGTGACGTGATTTACTGTACTAACTCAAGAGAATTTTTTATTGAATGTTCAGATTTAAATTTTAATTTACTAGTGAAAAACTGGTTGATAAATCTTGAAATTTTATAGGCTGGTGATGAAATGGCCGAAGTTATGGGTCGAATGCTTTTATCGGGTTTGTGCAATTTGATGGTACTGTATAATTTAGGAACTTGTGGATTTTTTTTCTTTCAGACTGTATTTAGTATGCCCGTATTTCAATAGTGTGGTCTCTGTTTCTTTCAGTGTTTTATTTACTTTTGTTGTGTATTTAGTGAGAGGGTTATTTTTCAGTCTCGTAATATTGTTATTCGTGAAGAAGTTAATAGTTTTGTCATCGTATGTTGTCTTATCTAACAATACTAGTCCAGCATTTTTGTCAGCTTTAGTTAAAATTAGGTCATTTTCTGTAATCTTTTTATGTAATTTCTTTATGTTCGTATGTAGTTTGTTTTGGGTACAATTGTTCATGATTGCACGATTAGAAACAACCCCGACTACAACAACATGGCGAAAGAACTAGCTAACATTCAAAAATACAAAGGTAAGAGCGTGCAATCATGAACAATTGTTACCCAACAAACAACTACATACGAACATAAAGAAATTACATAAAAAGATTACAGAAAATGACCTTATTTTAACTAAAGCTGACAAAAATGCTGGACTAGTATTGTTAGATAAGACAACATACGATGACAAAACTATTAACTTGTTCACGAATAACAATATTACGAGAATGAAAAATAACCCTCTCACTAAATACACAACAAAAGTAAATAAAACACTGAAAGAAACAGAGACCACACTATTGAAATACGGGCATACTAAATACAGTCTGAAAGAAAAAAAATCCACAAGTTCTTAAATTATACAGTACCATAAAATTGCACAAACCCGATAAAAGCATTCGACCCATAACTTCGGCCATTTCATCACCAGCCTATAAAATTTCAAGATTTATCAACCAATTTTTTTTTTAACTCCGCCTGCAGTATCGTCGGGTGAATTGAGTAGCTCGATGGTACTGTTGCCGGTCCCAAGCCCGGATAAAGGAGGAGGGTTGTAGCGGTAGGCCAGCTCCCTGCCCTACGTAAAAAAGTCAACTTGCTAAAAAGCCCAGTAAACAGCCTCGGAACCAGGATGGATTTAACGGAAAACGACCACAGCGAGAAAATAGGACATTGAATTTTGCAACATGGAATATACAAGGATTGAGAGGAAAAACAGAGGATATACTGAGTGGACTAGAACAACAGAAAATCTCAATAGCAGTTCTGACAGAAACACAAAAGGAAGGATCGGGAATAGAAGATTTAGGAAATTACGTACACATTTTCAGCGGAGTACCTAAATCGGTCAGAGCGGCCAAGGGAGTGTCAATTATAATAAATAAAAGGTATAAAAATCGAAAAGCAGATTGGGAAGCTATTAATGAGAGAATATTAACAACAAACCTGACAATTTATGGACACAGAACTACCATAGTAGGTGTATACGCCCCGAATGATGACGCTTCTCTAGACGAAAAGGACAGATTTTATTCAAAATTGGAAGATGTTTTAGCTGGAATAGGAAACCAAAGAGAGGTCATTATGATGGGGGATATGAATGCCAGAACCGGAAAAAAATTACATGATCAAATAGTAGGAAGTCACGGTGAGAATACATGCAACGATAATGAACTGAGAACCATGAGATTTGGCAAACAATATGATTTGAAGATACTGAATGGATTCTTCGCCCACAAGGATATCCACAAGTTCACATGGCATCAAGATACGAGACAGCTCAGATCAATCATAGATTATATCATACTTAAAATCGATACAACATGGATAATAAAAGATGTAAGAGTGTACAGAGGTGTAGAGTGCGGATCGGACCATTATTTACTGGTGGGTCATATGAAAGTACCGTTTAAACGAAACAGCGCAACAATCGAAAACTACAAACGAACAATCAGAACGGAAGATAGACACAGTGAAATACAAACTACAGGGATTCTACGATGAAAGTATAAAAACTCTTTTCAAGTCAAGATTAGACCAGAAACTAGATCCACGACTCTCAGAACAAGGAGCAGACATCTTATACCAACATATCACTCAATCACTAAGAGATGCTGCGTTGGAAGCATTAGGCGAGGAAAAATCATCACATCATGGAAGAAACGCTAGTTTAACCTGGAATAGCAATCTGGAAAACCAGAAACAAATTAAACAGAGAGCTTACCACATCTGGATGAGTACCAAAAGAGAAGAGGATAGGTTGCTTTACCGTCGTGAACAGTCAAAATTCAAGAAGTTGATAATGGACAGTAAAAATGAGACATGGGAGCGTAAGTGTACAGAATTGGAATCTTACATGGAGAAGCACATCATCAGAGGCCTGGAATCTCATAAAAAATTTGAGGAAAGAACAGATAACGAGAAGCAACATACAACCTATAACGCTGAATGAATGGAAAGAGCACTACGAGAAAGAGCTTCGAGAACATAGGGCAGAATTCATTAATATCTCTCCCAAAAGATATACCGTACAAGGAACAGAAAAAACAATCACTGAGGAACATATAGAGAAAGCCATATGGTCCATGAAAAACAAAAAGGCTGCTGGACCAGGAGGAATCCCAGCCGAACTGATTAAAAATGGGACGGAAAAATTACGAAATATGATTAAAGACCTCTTCAGCAAATACCTGAACGGCGAAAATCCACCCAGTGAATGGAAAGAAGCGTGGATAACTCCCCTCCATAAGAAAGGCAGTAAAAATGATTGTAAAAATTATCGGTGTATATCAGTAACAAGCACATTCAGCAGATTGTACGGTAAAATCTTGAAAAATCTGATTGAAAACGAATACGAGCCAAATGAATTAGAAGAGCAGGCTGGATTCAGAATTGGGAGATCTTGCGTAGACCACATTTTCACGCTCAACCAACTCACTGAAAAGAAGATGGCAACTGGCAGAACACACATTTGCTGTTTGTTGACCTGACAAGTGCGTATGATAGTGTACCTATCACTAAACTCTGGCAGGTGCTGGAAAGTTCCTCGGTAAACGTGACACTAATAAAAGCAGTTCAACAGCTTTATGAAAACTCCTCCTCACGGGTTAAAATCAACAATCAGTTATCCTCCAGCTTCCACATATCAAAAGGACTGAGACAAGGTTGCAGCCTATCACCAACGCTATTTAAAATCTATTTGAACGAAGCCCTGAAACATTGGAGAAGATCATGTCGTGGAATGGGGATCCAACTAAGTGATCAGACGACTTTGTACACTTTACATTTTGCTGATGACCAGGTCGTTGTCTCCCAGGACAAAGATGATTTTGAATTTATGACGCGTCGCTTGATTGAAGAATATAAAAAGTGGGGATTAAGTGTGAATATGCAAAAGACCAAGTATTTTGTGTCGGCCCAGATACAGAGGATTTTAAACTGCAGGATGGCAGGCATATACCGACCACAACAGAGTATACATACTTAGGAACCAAAATCACTAACACCGGACGAACAGAGACCGAGATAGAAGAAAGATTAATAAAGGGAAAACAAATAATTGGTGCCTTAAATTCGATATTATGGTCGAATAAAATATCTAAAGAAAAGAAACGACAATATACAACGCTATATTCAAGAGTGTAGTTCTGTATGGCTGTGAGACATGGCAACTTTCATCAAGGACAATGGAAAGACTATCATCTCTGGAAATGGATTTTTGGCGACGAGCAGCTCGGATTTCTAGGCTCCAACATATTCCAAACATCACAATAAGGGAGATAATGAATGCAAACACCACTATAATCGAGGATATAAAGAGCAAACAACTCAGCTGGTATGGTCATGTGCAGAGAATGGGCGAAGAAAAAGAATACCAAAACATTAGAGCGGCGAAAAGGGGGAAGACCAAAGACAACTTGGATACAGGGAGTGAGCAAAGCAATGTCTGAAAGAGATCTTAGACCAGGAGATGGAAAAATAGACAGAGATGGAGACTGGGCACCGCAAGGTGTAGAACGCTGTAAAGCGGATATATATATATATATATCAAATCAATTTCATTAAGAGTCTTTGATAATGTAATTTAAAAGGTTTAAGGGTGTAGAGACTCATATATTTTTGGAGTAAAAGTTAGTGTACTCTTTTTTCTCAACCAAGCTTTCGCAATCACTTTATTGCATCTTCAGGGTTTTAGAATTATAGACACAGTTAGATAAAATTTAACTAAAACATAGTTTCGATATTACCGAAAGTGAGATTATATAAAACAAGCATATTTCACGAAACAAGTCATGGTACAATAATAATAAATTAAGTCATTTTACATTTATAACACAAGGAGACGAAGACAGGGACAATTAATTAAAAATTTTCTTTATGTAGTCGATACTGCGTCATATTGTTGTTGTTTCTTTCATGTGTGGCGTTGACAAGACAGATGGAATTTCTATGTTTATTCATCGAGTGGACCTTCATAGTAATTATTTCTCTTATTCTTTGTAACAAATAACTGTAAATATTACTCAACTTTTGTGTGTCTGATTTTTTATTTATTGTGTTTTCGTTCTTGTTTATTTGGATCATTTCGTGTATTAGTCTTTTATGATAGTTGTTTTCAGACTTTAATATTTTAATGTTTGTGAAGTCAATTTGATGATCCAAGTCATGCGCGTGCGTCGCTAGTGCACATCTATCTTTATATCTGATGATGTCAGATTTATGAAGCGCTATTCTGCTTTTAACCCATTGGGAGGTTTGGCCAATATACATGTCTCTACAATCTATACAGTTGAGTTGATATACAACGTTACTTTTCAAAGATGTTGGTATTGTATCCTTCAGTCTATTATAGTGATCTTACTGTTTTTTGATTGTAGGTTGTTATCTGTACCTTCTCATTTTTGAATATTCCTTTTAATTTGGGTACTAATGTGTTTATGTTAGGAAAAGATGCGTACAATTTGTCCACTGGATCATTATTCTCAAGTTGGTTATTATTTCTGGTATAGGTGTTGTTGTCCGACGAAAATAGTAATTTAGTAACCATGGTTCTTGGGTAGGAATTCTGTCTCAATATTTCATATAATGTGTGTGTAGTCCTTCTTGTTGTAGGATTCATGACAAATTTTGCTAATTCTTTCTTTCATTCCTTTAATGAAGTTGATTTTAATATTGATGGTATGGTTAGAGTAAAAGTTTATAAATTTATTCGATGACGTATTTTTTCTGTACCAGCTTAACGCGATCTTGTTGTTATGTCGGTGTACCAATGTATCCAGGAATGGTACTGCTTGATTTTCATTTTCCATCTCTATTGTAAACTGTAGGTCTCTACAATAGGAGTTGAAACATTCCAGTGTATGTTCGATTTCATTTTCCGGCAAAGCTGTTATAACATCGTCCACAAATCTTTTCAAGAATGGTACCTTGAATTTTAATTGCTTCAAACAGTTTTCCAGTAAATCATTCATACCCGACAACCATAAACTAGTATCATTTGATGTCGTAAATCTTTTCGGAAACTTGGAGAAGAAAAAAAATTATAAAATTCTTGACAAAAAATGGGACACAATAAAAGAACATACACAGATTGATATAAAAATTGTTCATGGAAATTATTCTATTTTTACTTGAGAATAATTATTGTACTTTTCGTGGAAAATATTATAAACAAATATTTGGATGTGCTATGGGGTCAAAACTAAGTCCTATTCTGTCACTATATGTTATGGATGATTTACTGGAAAACTGTTTGAAGCAATTAAAATTCAAGGTACCATTCTTGAAAAGATTTGTGGACGATGTTATAACAGCTTTGCCGGAAAATGAAATCGAACATACACTGGAATGTTTCAACTCCTATTGTAGAGACCTACAGTTTACAATAGAGATGGAAAATGAAAATCAAGCAGTACCATTCCTGGATACATTGGTACACCGACATAACAACAAGATCGCGTTAAGCTGGTACAGAAAAAATACGTCATCGAATAAATTTATAAACTTTTACTCTAACCATACCATCAATATTAAAATCAACTTCATTAAAGGAATGAAAGAAAGAATTAGCAAAATTTGTCATGAATCCTACAAACAAGAAGGACTACAACAATTATATGAAATATTGAGACAGAATTCCTACCCAAGAACCATGGTTACTAAATTACTATTTTCGTCGGACACAACACCTATACCAGAAATAAATAACCAACTTGAGAATAATGATCCAGTGGACAAATTGTACGCATCTTTTCCTAACATAAACACATTAGTACCCAAATTAAAAGGAATATTCAAAAATGAGAAGGTACAGATAACAATCTACAATCAAAAAACAGTAAGATCACTATATAGCAGACTGAAGGATACAATACCAACATCTTTGAAAAGTAACGTTGTATATCAACTCAACTGTATAGATTGTAGAGACATGTATATGGCCAAACCTCCCAATGGGTTAAAAGCAGAATAGCGCTTCATAAATCTGACATCATCAGATATAAAGATAGATGTGCACTAGCGACGCACGCGCATGACTTGGATCATCAAATTGACTTCACAAACATTAAAATATTAAAGTCTGAAAACAACTATCATAAAAGACTAATACACGAAATGATCCAAATAAACAAGAACGAAAACACAATAAATAAAAAATCAGACACACAAAAGTTGAGTAATATTTACAGTTATTTGTTACAAAGAATAAGAAGAAAAATTACTATGAAGGTCCACTCGATGAATAAACATAGAAATTCCATCTGTCTTGTCAACGCCACACATGAAAGATAACAACAACAAATATGACGCAGTATCGACTACATAAAGAAAATTTTTAATTAATTGTCCCTGTCTTCGTCTCCTTGTGTATAAATGTAAAATGACTTAATTTATTATTATTGTACCATGACTTGTTTCGTGAAATATGCTTGTTTTATATAATCTCACTTTCGGTAATATCGAAACTATGTTTTAGTTAAATTTTATCTAAGGGTCTATAATTCTAGAAACCCTGAAGATGCAATAAAGTGATTGCGAAAGCTTGGTTGAGAAAAAAGAGTACACTAACTTTTACTCCAAAAATATATGAGTCTCTACACCCTTAAACCTTTTAAATTATATATATATATATATATCAACCAGTTTTTCACTAGTAAATTAAAATTTGAAGCTGAACATTCAATAAAAAATTCTCTTGAATTAGTACAGTACATCACGTCACTTAATCTAGACCCTAATAAAGAATACACATTAATCTCTTTTGATATTGTAAATCTATACACTAATGTACCCATAGAAGACTCACTTACACTAATAGAAGAACAACTTAATGAACATTATAATTCAGATAACTCCCTAAATCTTGAGAAAAATGATGTTGATAATATAATGAAGCTAAGTACTTTGATCACAGAGCAGAATTTTTTCACATTTAACGGCAATATCTATATGATGAATAATGGTCTACCCATGGGTTCTCCAGCCAGCGGTTTTATAGCAGAAGTCTATGTCAATCACATCGAAAAACAAATTATGAAACTACCTTTTAAAGACAATATAATTGCATGGAAACGATATATCGACGACGTTTACTGCATCTGGAATGGTAAGAAAGAGGAACTCGAAGAATTCTTCACAACAATAAACACTAAATTTAAGATAAAATTAACTTCAGAACACGCAATATCTAATACTATTAATTTTCTTGATCTAACAATCTCTTTGAACGAAAACAACGACTTCCTTTTTAAAATTTATAGAAAACCAACTCAAACTGATAGCATTATACCATACTATTCCTACCATTCGCCATCCATGAAGAGAGCTGCTTTTAATTTCTTATTCCATAGAATTTTCAACGTCCCCTTATCCCTTGAGAACTACAAAAAAGAAATGGATATCATTTACCAACTTGGCAGAAATAACCAATATACAAAAGAATACATAGAACAAGTATATATTTCAATAAAAAGAAAAATAATAATGAAGAAAATATACCCCCACATTACAAAAAGTAAAACCTTTCTAACTATACCATACTATAAAGGTTTACAAGAAAATATTCAGAAAACTGTTAATAAACATAACTACACACTGATAAACAAACGACATAAAACTATTGAAAACTTTCTAGTCGATAATAAAACAAGAACTGAACAAGAAGAAGAAAGCGGAATATATCAAATAAATTGTGCTAATTGTCCTTCCTTTTACATTGGCATGACCACACGAAACATGAAAAAACGTTTTAATGAACACCGTAGAAACCAACCAAAATCAGCATTGGGTTGCCACATAGACGAATGTAAACACAACATAGAATTTGATAACTTAAGAATATTACATAAAGGACATAACTTTTACAAACTGACATTACTAGAACAATTAGAAATCCTAAGAAACAAAGATAATAGACATTTACTGAACGAATTTTCAGACTTTAACCTTAGAGAAAACAACCTCATCAGACTAATTAATTTCCCGAACATACCACCAGATATTGACAACATGACTGCTAACAACACAAACTGACCTTCATTTCTGTATGAGACTAGTTTGAAATAATACGGAAATGTTTTTTCTTCAAGAACAACAACTAAATTTCTGAATGCTTACATTATTTGTAATTATAATTGAAGGAATACCTCTTTGTACGGTAAGTTGATTGCACGTTCACACCTGAATTTGTATAATTAAAATTGTACTTTTCAGCTGGCCTGATGATGGTTTTTTAGAAAACCGAAATCGATCGCCAAGGAATAAATTTTTAAAATAAGTGTGTTTTTCTTACTTAGACCTGCTAATATTTCGAACATACTATGGAAGCTTTCATCACCAAAATATACTATAGCTAATTTGTGACTGCACCAACGCTAGATAAAAAATCCTTAAATACTTCATATTATTCAGATACTTCCGTAAGTATTTGAACTTGAAGAGAAGACTTCTTATTTTATTCACCAAATTTCTTATGTGTTCACCCCATTTCAGTTGTTGATCTACTGTTATTCCCAAGTATTTAATAGTTTTTGATTCCGTATAGACACTTCTCGGTCAATCTCAAGTTTCCCCCAGTTTTGTAAATCAGTTGTGTGAGAGCTGAAAAATATTAATTTTGTTTTGTCACTGTTTAAGGTGATTTTGTTATACTTCAACCATTTATTGATTTCAGCAAAATTTTTTTCTGCTTTCTTCTTCAATTCATCCCATGAATTTCCTCTAATGTAAAAAACAGCATCATCGGCGAAGCAAATAGCTTCCTCACATTCTTTCATTTTTAAAAGACTATTTATGTAAATAAGGAACAGTATAGACCCTAGTACTGTACCTTGTGGAACTCCATACGTGATGATCTCCTCTGAGCTGCTGGATTTACCGATTTTTACAACTTGACGTCTATTCGACGGGTAGCTCTTGAGTAATTTATGAATGGGACCTCTGAACCCGTATGTTTCCAACTTTTTCAGCAATCTAACATGGCATACGGTATCAAATGCTTTGCATAAGTCAACAAAAATACACGTAAAGGGAATTTTCTTATCAAGAAATTCGGACAATTTAGCCGTTAATTCTCTTATAGCATCTTCTGTGGATTTTCCCTCTACGAATCCATATTGTTTTTGTCAATCAATTCATGTTTCTTTAGATAATTCATCATATTACGTATTTTGATGGATTTTTCAAAAATCTTTGCTAAGTTCGATACCAGAGAAATAGGTCTGTAGTTCGATACCTGTGTCCGGTCGTCGCTCTTAAAAAGTGGTTTGATAATGCCAAGTTTCAAAATATCTGGAAAACATCCGTTTTCAAAACATTTATTGATTAAATGGGCCAGAGGTACGGATATTTCATGTTTTACCTTTTTTAAAGTTTCAGATCTGAGAGAATCATGGATTTCTGCCTTTCCAGATTCAAGCTCTGTTATAATGTTTTCCAACTCAGCATGGTCAACAGGAATTAAATAGAAGGAATTACATTGCGCAGCATCATGAATATCTTTAAAATTTTGTGGATATTTAATTTTTTCAGCATAGATTTTTCCTATGCTGCTATAGTGCTTATTGAATACATTGGTCATTTCCATTTCATCCTGAATGTGTTTTTCTTCATGATTTATATGGTTTATTTTTGCTTTAGAATATTTGGAATTTCCACATATATTTTTCATGCATTCCCACACAGTTTTAGAATTACATTGACTCTTATTAATAATTTTCTGTACGTATGTTTTTCTTGCATTTTTTATCAAAATCTTGACCTCGTCTCTATATTTTGTAAACTGTATTTTCAGCATTTCATCTTTTGGATTATTTTTTGTCTGTATGTACATTTCATTCTTTTTATTGATCGCCTTCAGCAGGGATGGAGTGATCCATTCTTTAAGAATTACTTTATTTTTTTTGAGTTTAACTGTTTGTGTGTTATTATATTCTGGTTCAAAATTTCAATGAATATGTTAGTCATTACATTAATATCGTTTTCTTCATACATTTCCGACCACGATTCGTTTTTCAGATCTTCTTTCAATTTTGAGTAATTGATATAATTTTTTGTCCTTTTTTCCTCTCCCACGCGTACGCACTTGGTGTTACCCGAATCTATAGTCAACATGATCGAAAATGATTGGTTATTAAATATTGCAGAATATATCTTCCTATGTTTTCTAATTGTTTTTCAAGAAGTTTTGTTTTCAAGAATATATGATCCAAACAACTACTGTTTCCTCCGGGTCTAGTGCATTTATTTATTATTGATGTGAGTCCAAAAGTATATAAAATATTTTTATATTCATCAACATATTCGTCATCTGATAACAAATTAATATTGATATCTCCAATTAACACGTGTGTTTTATCTTGGGACACATTTTCCAGATAAATATATAGATCTTTAATGAAGGTTCTTACACATGTTTGAGGTGATCTATAAGTCGCAGTTATTATAAAGCTCGGTTTAGAGTTATCATTTATTGTTGAATGAAGTGCTCTGATCTGTCCAATTTCTACAACCTGACTACTAAAATCGAAAGAATATTTAATAAACACAATGACACCATCATTTTTATTCAGTCTTCCATCGTTAAACAAAAATGAATATCCTGGTACTGATATAAATCCGAATTAAAGGCATTAAAGGTTTCAGTCAACACTATACAATCATATTCGATGGAGATCTGGTGGAGGAATATCTTTAATTCATCGAAGTTTCTCGAGACACTTTGTATATTTTGATGAAAAATTTTGAATTTATACTTGCCAGCCTCTGTACAAAAAAGTGTATTTACTTCCGCCACCGAATTCAACTCTGTTGTGTTGAATGGCTCATGTTCTATATTTCCGATAAGATTCATCGCTCAAAAGCAATCAACGAGAAAAAAAATCTATACCCAAATTATTATTACCAAAAAAAAAGGACAGTAAAAAAAACGGTTTTACCCAATACAAAAATGAATAGATTATTTATTATCTTGTAGAGAATAATTTCTCGCTCTTGCCGCTCTCTGATGTACAATTAGTTGACTAGTTCCTGAAGGTCCTCCGGCCTCAACTGCCTGCTTTGGGTAAGCTCTAGTTATAACTCGTGTAATATCAGTTGAAAGAGCTACTTCCACCGTCACACAGGGTGCCTGATCAAGAGAACCCAGAATGGCGGCGGATATATTATCCTCCTCAGTGTTGTCGTCCCGTATCAAACGTCCCTGTGACGGTGTCGATGGCAGACTTGTTGGTTTTTTCTTTTTATCAACTTCTCCGTTGAGAAGATCCTCAGCTGAGTATTCTTTATTATCCACCACCAGTCTATTACCTCTGAGGAAATAATTTTTTTTTGAAGCTGACGTGTAAGGTGCTCTCTCAGTATTTTATTTTCTTTTCTCTGGTTCTCCGTGAGGTCATGAGATATTGCTGTATCAGTTCCTTTAAGTTTGCGGCACTCTTTGATGACTTCCTTTTTTTTTTCAAAAAGTAGGTGAATTCCTATTTAATTGGACTATCTGAGTGTGTTTCCCCAAATGATAGAAGCTGTTTACTTCTGTCTCACGAACCGAAACACCGACAAGTTCAAGCAAAGTTTGACATAAAAATGTAACCGTCAAATCTTCAGCCCGAATGTCAAATCCAAAAATCAGAATATTATTCTTTTTGTAGCACCTGTCTAATTGGTTCGTTCTTTTCCCTCAATGAACTGTTTTTCTGTTCAAGTTGATCCACCCTGTATTTGAATTCCTCTATCTTGAGAAAAATGTTAGCTTCACTGGCTTTTATGGCGTTCTTTTAATCAGTCTTTATATTACTTAACTCAACTCGATTATCCTTCAACTCCGCGAAAATTCTTTCCAATTTTTAGTCCATAATTCGTCGGTGTTAACTTATTGTTGATATCTATAAATTATGTTGAATATTTATTCCGGACACAGGAAAAAAAAAAAGAAAAAAATACCCTTCACTTTCTTGGGCCTTTAAGAAAGACTTCCACAGAATTGGGAGAGCCACGGAATCAGGAATATACGACAGATAAGGAGTACAATAATATGCGCGTATGAACTCCAGTTCTACTGGCGATGATCTTGACTTGCAGAACGCGAAGCTACCTGATATGTCCGGTATTCGGACAGCTGGAAAGATGACACGAGAAAAAACAAAGCGATCAGCCTATTGAAACGTGACTTTGGGGAAAGCCGGGTTCAATGCAATAGTAAGCTCGCGGCCACACTCAGTGGAGAAGGGAGTGAGTTATATATGATAGAATAAAATGGGCGCCAGGTAGAGTAATGCCTGCCTACTCAAGGTAAATGAACTGCTTACCCCTCTACCAGAGTAACAGTTAACAAAAAGCCCTCAAAATTCAAGTCACAATAATTTATTAACAAAACAAAAATGTATGTGCAGTGGTTGATTCAATACGAATAAAGATTATCCCCCAAGGGGTAATCAAAAGGAAAACACTAAACACACACTAAATCAGATAAGAACCAATAATCCAAACTGACAAACTAAACCCACTTAATCAACTTACGTTCAGCTTAACGTTCGGGTTTAGGTTATCAGAACCTACTCCAAATAAATACTCTAAATTAAACAATGATTCCTGAAGGGAATATCGATCAATTATCCTATAATAAAATCCTGAAGGGATACACGATAACAAAATCCTGAAGGGATATACGAGTACCTTTGTTGGTACCCGACGCAACTTATGAAGTGCACCTCACTATAATTGCTCACAGTTATACCGATTTGGAAATTCACATCGAAAACATACGATATACAAGACATCAGACAGAGAATTCTTCCCTCCAGTTGCACAGATGAATAGGCGAGATAATCAAGTGCGATAACTGAATGAATTCAACTGTCTCACTGCATTAATCTAGTCTTGTCTCTCTCTTATCGCAGTATGGTAGGAAACCCGCACTTCACGTAAAGAATTTTTAATTTGTCAGGCTGCCCGTAATACGCGATTCAAGTATTTACTGTTGCCTACCATACTAGAGAATTACGCTCCTCTAAACGATAAGAGAGAGACAAGACTAGAATAATGAAGTGAGACAACTGAATTCAGTGTGTTACAGCTAGTGATTGTCTCGACTATTCATCTGTGCAACTGAAGGAAGAATTCTCTGTCTGATGCATTGTATATCGTATATTTGAGATGTGAATTTCCAAACCTGTATATAAGATTACCTTAGAATATATCACACATTATCAAAATAAAAGAAACCAATGATTTACAACTTTAAAGCCAGCGCTATGCACTGGTTACCTGCACAAATTATTACAAATGGTAAGTTGAACGTATGAAGCCAGGCACGTAGACCTCCAAGATGCCAATTGTTACCCCTCACTGACAGGTACGTAGATGACTCAGGTACTCGGGACTCCGAACTACGTGGATAGCTGACACGTATGTGGAAACTGACCAGTACGTGGAATAACTCAGCTCGTGAAAACTCAGGCACCTACACCCAATACGTGGAACTACGTGGACAACCCTGGTGGGTGGAAATACACCCCAACACGTGGAATACAGCCAGATACGTGGAATACAGCCAGATACGTGGATAGGTACACCCAGATACGTGGACCCTCTGTTGTTCGAGGGAGATAGGTTCAACCTCCAATTCAGTCGAGAATTTGTTCGAAATAATTCCAATAATATTCGCTACACAACAACCTAACGAATTTCCTGTGGAAGAGTTTATGATCACGTATGAAACGTATTTTTCCCAAAATATTCCAAAATACTCTCCAGGGAATAATGACACTCGAAGTTTTAATCCCTCAAAACGAGGATGAATCTAGATTCACAATTTTTCTTCGAAAAAATGTCTCAACGAATTTCCCATTAACCAAAAATGTCCGCCTTGACAGTCACACAGAAATTTCCAGAAAGTTCACAGAGCCTATCAGTTGTCATGGTTGTCATAGCGAAGAAAAGAAGAAAACACATCAAAAACCAAAACAATATAGAAATTAATACGGTACCGACAATCTACGCAGTTTATACCAGAGGAGGGTCTCTATAAATCCATTTCTATAATTCTTCCACGATTTTCCGAAGTACTTTTTTTACTGAGGCCAAATAATAATGAACTAACCCAACAAATATGACAAACAACATTAACCTCACAATTTTCAAATAATAAACAAACCGTTTTCTGAAGGAAAACAATTCGAACAGGTAGGAAAACGAGGTGAATAATCACAAAAATAAGGAAATTAAGAAAATGAAACATCCCAATAAGTTTACTTAACTAATAATTTTTGGAAAGAGATGGCAAAACTACATTTCATGACAAGTTCAAAATAATAACGTTACAATTCCCCCCTTACTTTAAAAAAAAAATGACTGAAGGTCCATTTTTTCCGGTTAATGGTTTTGCCATCCAGGCAGTCTCGGAATCAACACAAAACATACAAAACAAACAAAAAGGTCACAATAGGGGTAAACAGTAGGTACGTCGCAGCCAAGAAATAACACCAAGTCAAAATCGAGAAAATCGAATTCCGAAATCCATAACCCTCCACAAAGGAGCTACCAATCAAGGAACACAATTAAAAAAAATCGGAAAATACCAAAGTCACGTCCATATCGACACTCAAGGTCGAGACACTTAATTCTCCATACAGGAGCCACAAAAGTCACAATAGTGTAAACAAAAAAAATTCGGATTCAGACATCCATAATCCTCCACAAAGGAGTTACCATATAAGGTATATAAGTCAAAAATCAGGAAAACACGCCAAATCGACATTCAAAGTCGAGGTACTTAATCCTCCATACAGGAGCCACAAAAATCACAATAGGGGTAAATTTAACAATAGTCAAAACCAAAGAATCCATAATCCTCCACAAGGGAGTTACCATACAAAAGGTATAAAATACAAGTCACCGTCATTTCGTCATAATCAATACTCCATATAGGAGCCACAAAAATCACCACACATGGCAAATAGTCCTAAACAGAAATTTCACAAAAAAAAATCACCAAAGAAAGTGTCGAAATCGGGGAATCAAAGTCACACTTTAATACAATATACTTAACCTCGTCACCGAATACAGAGGATGAAATGTAGCTATGTTACTACCGTGGAACTGAAAATACAAACGATGTTGGTTGTACTTCAGCCACTGAATGGGGGTCGTGACCACCCTAGTCAATTTATGCTCAAGGCAAGGGACAGCCATCCTCTGCCCCATCACAACCAAAATTAAGTCGACATGGGTTCATCTGTGTCGTGATCCGGTGGATGAGCTTTCAAATCCTTTACATTCCAAACTCCCGCATATTTACCATCATTGCCCTGCAATTCATAAGTCCATGGAGAAACTCGCTTAACAACAATAAAAGGTCCAACATATTTCGGAGCCAACTTAGCTGTAAAATATTTGGCGGCATCCGAAAGTACTTGATTTCGCCTCCAAACCAGTTGATTGACCGTATATTGAACGTCACGACGTCGAAGATTGTACGCTTTTCTATTAGTCTCATACGATTTAGCCAATTTTCCCTTAACGTCCGCATATACCTTGGCAAAAGCTTGATCCCTATCTTTAGTTAAAGCTGACCTATCGAAGCAAATTTGATCAGGGCAGGTATTTTCACCCTTGAAAGACACTTCTCTTCCGAATACAATGAAGTTTGGGGAATAACCCGTTACTTCGTGTTTTGAGGGTCGAATAGCCAACCCAACCTGACTCAGTTGCCTGTCCCAACCTCTCTGATCTTCTGAGAGATATGATCTTAACATAGTTTTTATTACTCTATTTATCCGTTCGACTGGATTAGCTTGTGGGTGATATAAGGCAGTGTACTGGACACGAATATTGAGGGATGCCAAGAATTTAGTGAATTCCTTAGAGCGGAATTGAACGCCATTGTCCAATATTATAGAATTGGGACAACCAAAGACGGGAAAAACATGGGTATCCAATATTTTTATAATAGACGTCGTGGTCGCGGTACGGAGGGGAAAAAGTAGAGGAAATTTGCTGAAACAGTCAGCAACAACAAATATATATTGGTTACCTGAACGAGATCGAGGTAAAGGGCCAACCAAATCAGCAGACATAAGTTCAAAGGGTCGAGATATTGATACTTGCTTGGAAAGCATAAAACCTGGGGGCTTGCTTTGATCAGGTTTAATGGCATGACAGGTGGTACAACGACGGATATAAGATGCTACATCGTATCTCATTTTCGGCCAATAATATCCTTCTGTCAACTTATTATAGGTCTTGAACACTCCTACATGTAGAAGGGATTCATGGATATTTTTGATGAGGGGCTTGCGGTAAGGTCGGGGGACAACCTCTCTCCAATAGTCTGAAGGAGCTGACAACGCAGGAAAGCGGGGGGTGACATTTTTGAAAAGTTTTCCTTCAAGTATTCGCCAAGATGGAAAGCGATGTGGTAACCTAGAAACCTTATCAAGGAGTTTCGCATACCACCGATCTGAGGAATGGCGCTGGGAGATATCAACAGAGTCGATAATGGGGACCGTCCTAGAGAGAGCATCTGGCACGACATTCTCCTTTCCCTTACGATGTATGATTGTATAGTCATACTGCTGTAGCCTAATGGCCCATCGAGCTAATCGTCCAGACGGGGAATTCAACCTGTCTAACCAGAGCAAACTGGCATTATCCGTAATAACGGAGAAATGAGAACCCTCGATGTAAGGTCTTAGTTTTTCAATGGCCCATAGGACAGCAAGACATTCACGCTCAGTGGTGGTGTAATTACGCTCCAATCGGGTCAACGACCGGGACAGATAACATATGACCTTCTCTCCGTCTTCTTGCTGTTGTGTCAAGACAGCACCTATTCCATAACCCGAAGCATCGCATTGTATAGTGAATTGTCTGGAGAAATCCGGACAAGACAAGACTGGGGCACTGATCAAACATTCCTTTAATTTGTTTAAGGCATCGTCACATGCATTAGTCCACTTGAAGCTATGATTTTTCTTAAGAAGCTCTGTTAATGGAGCTGTCACATCCGCAAAATTTGGCACGAATCGCCGGTACCAAGAAGCCAACCCTAGTATGCGCCGAACCTCTGAAACGCATTTGGGGACCGATATGTTCAGAATGGCTTGGACCTTTGCTGGGTCCATTCGCAAACCCTGCGAGTCAACCACATAACCCAGATATAATAATTCTGGTCGACAGAAGTGACACTTACTTTTGGAGACAGTAAGATTGGCCGCCATAAGGCGTTTGAAAACCTCCCTTAACACTTCTACGTGTTTCTCGAACGTGTCTGTAATGATGATGATATCGTCCAAATATACAAATACATATGGTTCCAGATCAGGACCCAAAACTCTGTCTACTAGGCGCTGAAAAGTGGCCGGACTATTAGATAATCCCATCGGCAGTCGAAGAAATTGGAAGAGACCTCGGTTTGGCACCGTAAAGGCCGTTAGGGGGCGCGAGGATTTCTCCAAGGGAACTTGGAAATACGCCGACTTAATGTCCATAGAAGATAAAAATTTGGCATTCCGGAGTCGGTTCAAAGTGGCATTTATATAGGGGAGGGGATACGCATCTTTTTCGGTGACTGCGTTTAACTTTCGGTAATCTACGCAGAACCGGTAGGAATTATCCTTCTTTTTCACGAGGAGGATAGGGGAAGACCAAGGACTGGTAGAGGGTTCGACAATACCCTGCTCAAGCAAACTGTCTAATTCACGGTCGATATGATTCTGCATCACAGGACTGACAGGGTAATACCTCTGTTTAATGGGACGACTGGAAGTTTTTATTTCATGTTCCACCAAGGTAGTGCAACCTAACTCATCACCCATATTTTTAAAAGCCTCGTGAACAACCTTGTTCAGAATCCTGGACTGTTCCGCCGTGAGATGTTTTTCTGATGCAATTGCATCCACGGTTACATCAACGTCGCGTTGAAATACCCAACTACCATTACCAATGTCAGGTACGATACCAAACTTCCTCCAGAAGTCAACACCGAGAATCAAAGTATGCGGTAGATCCGGGACAATTATAGCCGAGATCATTTTCACCCTATTTTCAAGCTTTATTGGCAAATCCACCGATCCAATACTCGCACAACTCTGTCCATTCGCCACCTTACATGAAACAATTTTATCACCATTAAGTTTGAGATTGAACTTCTTCAAAATTTCCCATCCGGGACCACCAATGATAGTGCTTGTAGCACCAGAATCCAACAAACCCAACAACCTCACATCAAAGACAGAAATAGATAAATACGGACGTTCATCATTTTGTGCCTGCGCCAACACATAATCCAGACGTAATTTTTGTTTTAAAGGCAAACGACCACTGGCAGATTGAGGAAGGAAGACGTCGGTTCTGCCATCCAATGTCTTCCGACTTAGTTTTCCGACTTACAACTAGGGCAGGTTCGAACAGTGTAATCGGGACGACCACACTTAAAACAATGTTTCTTCCTTGCCTTACCACACTCTCTAGCCGCATGGCCAGGTTGCCTACAATTCCAGCAGGTCAAAACGGCACTCACTTGCGCAGATGGGGTAGGGGGTTGTTCCGCATAAACATATGCCAAATCGGGCTCCATCAAAGAGCTCCTATTCCTAGGAGGGGGTGCAAAGGATTCAATAGACTCCTTACGAGTCTCAAGCTGTCGTCCGATATGTAAGAGCTGTGCAATGGAGGTTATCTCTGTCAAACCCAATTGACTTTGATAGAATGGGGAGATGTTACGAAGGAGAATCCTCAATCGGGCATCCTCATTTAAAGGAACTGTAAGACGTTTGAACATATTATCCATGATCGCGAGGTACATACCCATATTTTCAGTAGGGCCTTGAGTTCGATGTTTAATTTCATCAAAGAGTCTTTCATTGTAATTTGGAGGAAGAAACTGTGTCCTCAATTCGTCAACTAACTGAGAACAAGTAGAGATAGTAGACCGAACAGATCGGAACCAGACAAGTGCTTTGTCTACAAAAAGATCGCTGGCAGACGAGAACAACTGTTCCTTTGCAACATTCCGGGAGACGCATAAATCATCAATAGTTTCCAGGAAGGAAGATAGGGAACAACGAGAATTATCGCCACTAAACTTGACAATATTCCATTTAGCCACTGATACTGAAGGTATCTTATTATGGGGGGTAGAAACCGAAGTTACAAACTGGTGAGCGTCTACATCGGTGAGACTACTATCCGATTCAGACCCAGACTCAGATTCCGAAATACCCGCTGAAGCCATCAGCGTGCTCAATTCAAGTGGTGATTGGGGTTGCAAAGAAGCTCTGCGATATTTTCTCGCCCTTGATTTTAATTCCGAATGTAAACCGAACAACTGCGCCAAAAAACTCGACCTAACAACTTGCTCCTCGTCTGAAACCGCCAAAGATCTTTCCGCTCTTTTAAATAAATGTAACAGACGTGTGGACAACTTCTTGAAAGATGAACTCTTATTATCACCCGCAAAATCTGAAATATCTTGATGGAGGATATCAATTGAACTTTTCAACACCTTCGAATCTTCACCGAATTTATATGGATAAGGTGGATATTTAGTTTCAACACCCATCTTTCTAACCGTATGTAACCCCTTAGACATTTCCTCATCTCAACCACCGTATTCACATCACACACACCTCTTATGGTCAACTCATACCCCAACTCGTCTTTATCGAGACGATTTACTTCTATTTGACCCTCCATGATCAATCAAATCACCCAAACACAAAAATCAACCGTATTAAGAAAATACACCTAACCCAGTAAACTATAAGACACCCGATATTAATAGGGAAGAAAAAAAATATCAAAAAAATACCACAATAGTACCGATCAACCACTGCAGGTCAGTTGTTATTGACTATGGCCCCACGTTGGGCGCCAATTTGAAACGTTGACTTTGGGGAAAGCCGGGTTCAATGCAATAGTAAGCTCGCAACCACACTCAGTGGAGAAGGGAGTGAGTTATATATGATAGAATAAAATGGGCGCCAGGTAGAGTAATGCCTGCCTACTCAAGGTAAATGAACTGCTTACCCCTCTACCAGAGTAACAGTTAACAAAAAGCCCTCAAAATTCAAGTCACAATAATTTATTAACAAAACAAAAATGTATGTGCAGTGGTTGATTCAATACGAATAAAGATTATCCCCCAAGGGGTAGTCAAAAGGAAAACACTAAACACACACTAAATCAGATAAGAACCAATAATCCAAACTGACAAACTAAACCCACTTAATCAACTTACGTTCAGCTTAACGTTCGGGTTTAGGTTATCAGAACCTACTCCAAATAAATACTCTAAATTAAACAATGATTCCTGAAGGGAATATCGATCAATTATCCTATAATAAAATCCTGAAGGGATACACGATAACAAAATCCTGAAGGGATATACGAGTACCTTTGTTGGTACCCGACGCAACTTATGAAGTGCACCTCACTATAATTGCTCACAGTTATATATAAGATTACCTTATAGAATAATATCACACATTATCAAAATAAAAGAAACCAATGATTTACAACTTTAAAGCCAGTGCTATGCACTGGTTACCTGCACAAATTATTACAAATGGTAAGTTGAACGTATGAAGCCAGGCACGTAGACCTCCAAGATGCCAATTGTTACCCCTCACTGACAGGTACGTAGATGACTCAGGTACTCGGGACTCCGAACTACGTGGATAGCTGACACGTATGTGGAAACTGACCAGTACGTGGAATAACTCAGCTCGTGAAAACTCAGGCACCTACACACAATACGTGGAACTACGTGGACAACCCTGGTGGGTGGAAATACACCCCAACACGTGGAATACAGCCAGATACGTGGAATACAGCCAGATACGTGGATAGGTACACCCAGATACGTGGACCCTCTGTTGTTCGAGGGAGATAGGTTCAACCTCCAATTCAGTCGAGAATTTGTTCGAAATAATTCCAATAATATTCGCTACACAACAACCTAACGAATTTCCTGTGGAAGAGTTTATGATCACGTATGAAACGTATTTTTCCCAAAATATTCCAAAATACTCTCCAGGTAATAATGACATTCAAAGTTTTAATCCCTCAAAACGAGGATGAATCTAGATTCACAATTTTTCTTCGAAAAAATGTCTCAACGAATTTCTCATTAACCAAAAATGTCCGCCTTGACAGTCACACAGAAATTTCCAGAAAGTTCACAGAGCCTATCAGTTGTCATGGTTGTCATAGCGAAGAAAAAGAAGAAAACATATCAAAAACCAAAACAATATAGAAATTAATACGGTACCGACAATCTACGCAGTTTATACCAGAGGAGGGTCTCTATAAATCCATTTCTATAATTCTTCCACGATTTTCCGAAGTACTTTTTACTGAGGCCAAATAATAATGAACTAACCCAACAAATATAACAAACAACATTAACCTCACAATTTTCAAATAATAAACAAACCGTTTTCTGAAGGAAAACAATTCGAACAGGTAGGAAAACGAGGTGAATAATCACAAAAATAAGGAAATTTAGAAAATGAAACATCCCAATAAGTTTACTTAACTAATAATTTTTGGAAAGAGATGGCAAAACTACATTTCATGACAAGTTCAAAATAATAACGTTACAATTCCCCCCTTACTTAAAAAAAAAAAATGACTGAAGGTCCATTTTTTCCGGTTAATGGTTTTGCCATCCAGGCAGTCTCGGAATCAATACAAAACATACAAAACAAACAAAAAGGTCACAATAGGGGTAAACAGTAGGTACGTCGCAGCCAAGAAATAACACCAAGTCAAAATCGAGAAAATCGAATTCCGAAATCCATAACCCTCCACAAAGGAGCTACCAATCAAGGAACACAAATAAAAAAAAATCGGAAAATACCAAAGTCACGTCCATATCGACACTCAAGGTCGAGACACTTAATTCTCCATACAGGAGCCACAAAAGTCACAATAGGGTAAACAAAAAAAATTCGGATTCAGACATCCATAATCCTCCACAAAGGAGTTACCATATAAGGTATATAAGTCAAAAATCAGGAAAACACGCCAAATCGACATTCAAAGTCGAGGTACTTAATCCTCCATACAGGAGCCACAAAAATCACAATAGGGGTAAATTTAACAATAGTCAAAACCAAAGAATCCATAATCCTCCACAAGGGAGTTACCATACAAAAGGTATAAAATACAAGTCACCGTCATTTCGTCATAATCAATACTCCATATAGGAGCCACAAAAATCACCACACATGGCAAATAGTCCTAAACAGAAATTTCACAAAAAAAAAATCACCAAAGAAAGTGTCGAAATCGGGGAATCAAAGTCACACTTTAATACAATATACTTAACCTCGTCACCGAATACAGAGGATGAAATGTAGCTATGTTACTACCGTGGAACTGAAAATACAAACGATGTTGGTTGTACTTCAGCCACTGAATGGGGGGAGTGACCACCCTAGTCAATTTATGCTCAAGGCAAGGGACAGCCATCCTCTGCCCCATCACAACCAAAATTAAGTCGACATGGGTTCATCTGTGTCGTGATCCGGTGGATGAGCTTTCAAATCCTTTCCAAACTCCCGCATATTTACCATCATTGCCCTGCAATTCATAAGTCCATGGAGAAACTCGCTTAACAACAATAAAAGGTCCAACATATTTCGGAGCCAACTTAGCTGTAAAATATTTGGCGGCATCCGAAAGTACTTGATTTCGCCTCCAAACCAGTTGATTGACCGTATATTGAACGTCACGACGTCGAAGATTGTACGCTTTTCTATTAGTCTCATACGATTTAGCCAATTTTCCCTTAACGTCCGCATATACCTTGGCAAAAGCTTGATCCCTATCTTCAGTTAAAGCTGACCTATCGAAGCAAATTTGATCAGGTCAGGTATTTTCACCCTTGAAAGACACTTCTCTTCCGAATACAATGAAGTTTGGGGAATAACCCGTTACTTCGTGTTTTGAGGATCGAATAGCCAACCCAACCTGACTCAGTTGCCTGTCCCAACCTCTCTGATCTTCTGAGAGATATGATCTTAACATAGTTTTTATTACTCTATTTATCCGTTCGACTGGATTAGCTTGTGGGTGATATAAGGCAGTATACTGGACACGAATATTGAGGGATGCCAAGAATTTAGTGAATTCCTTAGAGCGGAATTGAACGCCATTGTCCAATATTATAGAATTGGGACAACCAAAGACGGGAAAAACATGGGTATCCAATATTTTTATAATAGACGTCGTGGTCGCGGTACGGAGGGGAAAAAGTAGAGGAAATTTGCTGAAACAGTCAGCAACAACAAATATATATTGGTTACCTGAACGAGATCGAGGTAAAGGGCCAACCAAATCAGCAGACATAAGTTCAAAGGGTCGAGATATTGATACTTGCTTGGAAAGCATAAAACCTGGGGGCTTGCTTTGATCAGGTTTAATGGCATGACAGGTGGTACAACGACGGATATAAGATGCTACATCGTATCTCATTTTTGGCCAATAATATCCTTCTGTCAACTTATTATAGGTCTTGAACACTCCTACATGTAGAAGGGATTCATGGATATTTTTGATGAGGGGCTTGCGGTAAGGTCGGGGGACAACCTCTCTCCAATAGTCTGAAGGAGCTGACAACGCAGGAAAGCGGGGGATGACATTTTTGAAAAGTTTTCCTTCAAGTATTCGCCAAGATGGAAAGCGATGTGGTAACCTAGAAACCTTATCAAGGAGTTTCGCATACCACCGATCTGAGGAATGGCGCTGGGAGATATCAACAGAGTCGATAATGAGGACCGTCCTAGAGAGAGCATCTGGCACGACATTCTCCTTTCCCTTACGATGTATGATTGTATAGTCATACTGCTGTAGCCTAATGGCCCATCGAGCTAATCGTCCAGACGGGGAATTCAACCTGTCTAACCAGAGCAAACTGGCATGATCCGTAATAACGGAGAAATGAGAACCCTCGATGTAAGGTCTTAGTTTTTCAATGGCCCATAGGACAGCAAGACATTCACGCTCAGTGGTGGTGTAATTACGCTCCAATCGGGTCAACGACCGGGACAGATAACATATGACCTTCTCTCCGTCTTCTTGCTGTTGTGTCAAGACAGCACCTATTCCATAACCCGAAGCATCGCATTGTATAGTGAATTGTCTGGAGAAATCCGGACAAGACAAGACTGGGGCACTGATCAAACATTCCTTTAATTTGTTTAAGGCATCGTCACATGCATTAGTCCACTTGAAGCTATGATTTTTCTTAAGAAGCTCTGTTAATGGAGCTGTCACATCCGCAAAATTTGGCACGAATCGCCGGTACCAAGAAGCCAACCCTAGTATGCGCCGAACCTCTGAAACGCATTTGGGGACCGATATGTTCAGAATGGCTTGGACCTTTGCTGGGTCCATTCGCAAACCCTGCGAGTCAACCACATAACCCAGATATAATAATTCTGGTCGACAGAAGTGACACTTACTTTTGGAGACAGTAAGATTGGCCGCCTTAAGGCGTTTGAAAACCTCCCTTAACACTTCTACGTGTTTCTCGAACGTGTATGTAATGATGATGATATCGTCCAAATATACAAATACATATGGTTCCAGATCAGGACCCAAAACTCTGTCTACTAGGCGCTGAAAAGTGGCCGGACTATCAGATAATCCCATCGGCAGTCGAAGAAATTGGAAGAGACCTCGGTTTGGCACCGTAAAGACCGTTAGGGGGCGCGAGGATTTCTCCAAGGGAACTTGGAAATACGCCGACTTAATGTCCATAGAAGATAAAAATTTGGCATTCCGGAGTCGGTTCAAAGTGGCATTTATATAGGGGAGGGGATACGCATCTTTTTCGGTGACTGCGTTTAACTTTCGGTAATCTACGCAGAACCGGTAGGAATTATCCTTCTTTTTCACGAGGAGGATAGGGAAGACCAAGGACTGGTAGAGGGTTCGACAATACCCTGCTCAAGCAAACTGTCTAATTCACGGTCGATATGATCCTGCATCACAGGACTGACAGGGTAATACCTCTGTTTAATGGGACGACTGGAAGTTTTTATTTCATGTTCCACCAAGGTAGTGCAACCTAACTCATCACCCATATTTTTAAAAGCCTCGTGAACAACCTTGTTCAGAATCCTGGACTGTTCCGCCGTGAGATGTTTTTCTGATGCAATTGCATCCACGGTTACATCAACGTCGCGTTGAAATACCCAACTACCATTACCAATGTCAGGTACGATACCAAACTTCCTCCAGAAGTCAACACCGAGAATCAAAGTATGCGGTAGATCCGGGACAATTATAGCCGAGATCATTTTCACCCTATTTTCAAGCTTTATTGGCAAATCCACCGATCCAATACTCGCACAACTCTGTCCATTCGCCACCTTACATGAAACAATTTTATCACCATTAAGTTTGAGATTGAACTTCTTCAAAATTTCCCATCCGGGACCACCAATGATAGTGCTTGTAGCACCAGAATCCAACAACCCAACAACCTCACATCAAAGACAGAAATAGATAAATACGGACGTTCATCATTTTGTGCCTGCACCAACACATAATCCAGACGTAATTTTTGTTTTAAAGGCAAACGACCACTGGCAGATTGAGGAAGGAGGACGTCGGTTCTGCCATCCAATGTCTTCCGACTTAGTTTTCCGACTTACAACTAGGGCAGGTTCGAACAGTGTAATCGGGACGACCACACTTAAAACAATGTTTCTTCCTTGCCTTACCACACTCTCTAGCCGCATGGCCAGGTTGCCTACAATTCCAGCAGGTCAAAACGGCACTCACTTGCGCAGATGGGGTAGGGGGTTGTTCCGCATAAACATATGCCAAATCGGGCTCCATCAAAGAGCTCCTATTCCTAGGAGGGGGTGCAAAGGATTCAATAGACTCCTTACGAGTCTCAAGCTGTCGTCCGATATGTAAGAGCTGTGCAATGGAGGTTATCTCTGTCAAACCCAATTGACTTTGATAGAATGGGGAGATGTTACGAAGGAGAATCCTCAATCGGGCATCCTCATTTAAAGGAACTGTAAGACGTTTGAACATATTATCCATGATCGCGAGGTACATACCCATATTTTCAGTAGGGCCTTGAGTTCGATGTTTAATTTCATCAAAGAGTCTTTCATTGTAATTTGGAGGAAGAAACTGTGTCCTCAATTCGTCAACTAACTGAGACCAAGTAGAGATAGTAGATCGAACAGATCGGAACCAGACAAGTGCTTTGTCTACAAAAAGATCGCTGGCAGACGAGAACAACTGTTCCTTTGTAACATTCCGGGAGACGCATAAATCATCAATAGTTTCCAGGAAGGAAGATAGGGAACAACGAGAATTATCGCCACTAAACTTGACAATATTCCATTTAGCCACTGATACTGAAGGTATCTTATTATGGGGGGTAGAAACCGAAGTTACAAACTGGTGAGCGTCTACATCGGTGAGACTACTATCCGATTCAGACCCAGACTCAGATTCCGAAATACCCGCTGAAGCCATCAGCGTGCTCAATTCAAGTGGTGATTGGGGTTGCAAAGAAGCTCTGCGATATTTTCTCGCCCTTGATTTTAATTCCGAATGTAAACCGATCAACTGCGCCAAAAAACTCGACCTAACAACTTGCTCCTCGTCTGAAACCGCCAAAGATCTTTCCGCTCTTTTAAATAAATGTAACAGACGTGTGGACAACTTCTTGAAAGATGAACTCTTATTATCACCCGCAAAATCTGAAATATCTTGATGGAGGATATCAATTGAACTTTTCAACACCTTCGAATCTTCACCGAATTTATATGGATAAGGTGGATATTTAGTTTCAACACCACATCTTTCTAACCGTATGTAACCCCTTAGACATTTCCTCATCTCAACCACCGTATTCACATCACACACACCTCTTATGGTCAACTGATACCCCAACTCGTCTTTATCGAGACGATTTACTTCTATTTGACCCTCCATGATCAATCAAATCACCCAAACACAAAAATCAACCGTATTAAGAAAATACACCTAACCCAGTAAACTATAAGACACCCGATATTAATAGGGAAGAAAAAAAATATCAAAAAAATACCACAATAGTACCGATCAACCACTGCAGGTCAGTTGTTATTGACTATGGCCCCACGTTGGGCGCCAATTTGAAACGTTGACTTTGGGGAAAGCCGGGTTCAATGCAATAGTAAGCTCGCAACCACACTCAGTGGAGAAGGGAGTGAGTTATATATGATAGAATAAAATGGGCGCCAGGTAGAGTAATGCCTGCCTACTCAAGGTAAATGAACTGCTTACCCCTCTACCAGAGTAACAGTTAACAAAAAGCCCTCAAAATTCAAGTCACAATAATTTATTAACAAAACAAAAATGTATGTGCAGTGGTTGATTCAATACGAATAAAGATTATCCCCCAAGGGGTAGTCAAAAGGAAAACACTAAACACACACTAAATCAGATAAGAACCAATAATCCAAACTGACAAACTAAACCCACTTAATCAACTTACGTTCAGCTTAACGTTCGGGTTTAGGTTATCAGAACCTACTCCAAATAAATACTCTAAATTAAACAATGATTCCTGAAGGGAATATCGATCAATTATCCTATAATAAAATCCTGAAGGATACACGATAACAAAATCCTGAAGGGATATACGAGTACCTTTGTTGGTACCCGACGCAACTTATGAAGTGCACCTCACTATAATTGCTCACAGTTATATATAAGATTACCTTATAGAATAATATCACACATTATCAAAATAAAAGAAACCAATGATTTACAACTTTAAAGCCAGTGCTATGCACTGGTTACCTGCACAAATTATTACAAATGGTAAGTTGAACGTATGAAGCCAGGCACGTAGACCTCCAAGATGCCAATTGTTACCCCTCACTGACAGGTACGTAGATGACTCAGGTACTCGGGACTCCGAACTACGTGGATAGCTGACACGTATGTGGAAACTGACCAGTACGTGGAATAACTCAGCTCGTGAAAACTCAGGCACCTACACCCAATACGTGGAACTACGTGGACAACCCTGGTGGGTGGAAATACACCCCAACACGTGGAATACAGCCAGATACGTGGAATACAGCCAGATACGTGGATAGGTACACCCAGATACGTGGACCCTCTGTTGTTCGAGGGAGATAGGTTCAACCTCCAATTCAGTCGAGAATTTGTTCGAAATAATTCCAATAATATTCGCTACACAACAACCTAACGAATTTCCTGTGGAAGAGTTTATGATCACGTATGAAACGTATTTTTCCCAAAATATTCCAAAATACTCTCCAGGGAATAATGACACTCGAAGTTTTAATCCCTCAAAACGAGGATGAATCTAGATTCACAATTTTTCTTCGAAAAAATGTCTCAACGAATTTCCCATTAACCAAAAATGTCCGCCTTGACAGTCACACAGAAATTTCCAGAAAGTTCACAGAGCCTATCAGTTGTCATGGTTGTCATAGCGAAGAAAAAGAAAAAACACATCAAAAACCAAAACAATATAGAAATTAATACGGTACCGACAA
Source organism: Propylea japonica (assembly GCA_013421045.1). NCBI lineage: Eukaryota > Metazoa > Arthropoda > Insecta > Coleoptera > Coccinellidae > Propylea > Propylea japonica. Next base: position 3,380,395 of record CM024247.1, read on the forward strand.
TCTACGCAGTTCATACCAGAGGAGGGTCTCTATAAATCCATTTCTATAATTCTTCCACGATTTTCCGAAGTACTTTACTGAGGCCAAATAATAATGAACTAACCCAACAAATATGACAAACAACATTAACCTCACAATTTTCAAATAATAAACAAACCGTTTTCTGAAGGAAAACAATTCGAACAGGTAGGAAAACGAGGTGAATAATCACAAAAATAAGGAAATTTAGAAAATGAAACATCCCAATAAGTTTACTTAACTAATAATTTTTGGAAAGAGATGGCAAAACTACATTTCATGACAAGTTCAAAATAATAACGTTACACTATGTTGAAAGTAAACAATAAATATCAATACATACACGGCTGGACTATGTCCGTTTATACAGGGTGTCCCGGAAAGAATGCGAAAAACGGATACTATGAATCAAGGACATCAAGGAGGACTCGCAACAAGAGATTTTAATCGTTTGAGGGCCTTCGTTTGGGATAAACAGGGTGATATTCTTCTTATAACTGAAATTTCAAAAGTTCGATAACTTTCAAACTATTCAACCGAATGATTTCAGAAATTGAATAAATCAGATACGGACTGAAAAAATTTTGGGATTTTTTTTCTGGAATATTCTACCATCCTGTAGATGAACATTTTTTTTCTCATTTTCGGAACCACAAATAATCAATAAATGAAAAAAATTGAAAATCTCTGCTTGGCACGGTGATACAGGGTGATCAAGAAGTAATCAAAAAACATTTCCTCATGAGTGAAATTCAAAAGTTCGATTATTTTTTAAATTATTCGGCCCAAGATTGCAAATCTGGAAGTTTTGTCACCTTTTACGATTGCCATCTTTCAGTATTTCTGAAATTGAATAAATCAGATCCGGAGTAGAGAAATTTCAGGCGCTTTCTATATTCCTTAATATTGGATCACCCTGTACGTGATAATTATGTTTTATTTTCATTTCTGTAATCACATAAATCAATCAATGAAAAAAATTTACAATCTCTGCTTGGCACTGTCATACAGGGTGATCAGGAAATATTACCTCATGAGTGAAATTTCGTAGTTCGATAAATTTTGATCTTTTCGGTGAATTTTTTCAGTTTTGTCACTCTTTAATACTGCCTTCCTTGAAATTTTTCTCAAATTGACGAACAACTCTACGTGCTCTAAAATGTATTGAAATGGAAGGATACCATTTTGAGCAATTCCTGAACTGAAACTTTTCAATTCAATTAGTTTTTAAGATAGAATAATCCCAATTTATTTGTTGTTTTTCGTTTTATTCATCATTAAGTTTGTTCGTTTAAAGTATTTTTCGAATAAATCAGTTTCATTAGTGAACACTTTTCTTTATGATTTGATTTCTTAATCTGAACTCTCTACTTAAACATTAGTTCTTATTCTTTTTCAGTCATAAAAATTGTTATGTTACGCACGGGCTGATTCGATATGACCGAAAAGTCTTAAATTTTGCTAGTCCGGTTCTGTTTTTTCAATTTGAGAAAAAATTGAGAAAGGCAGCCAGGGAGGGGGATAAAACTATAGATTTGAAATGATATTTCTTGTAAAGTAGAGATTCATTGAAGGGAATGTTTATTGATCGTACTGTATGAAGTTTTCAAGCAAAGATATAAATTTTTGGAATGAACGGATTCTTTGTGGTCATGATGAAGAAACATAATGTTCACGTACAGAGTGTTCCAATGTTCTCAGAAATAGGGATTGTTTGAAATTTTCCAGGTCCGGATCTGATTTATTCAATTTCAGAAATATTGAAAGACCCGTGCCCACTCCGTTGGGCATAATGTTTATAATCCTTTTTTAGTACAGAGTGTTATGTTTTGATTTCTAACTTCCAAAAAGGAGGGTTATATAGTCCGTTCACGAAAGGTTGAGCCGTCGGTTGGCCATGGAAATTTGGCATATTCCACTGTGTATATTAAAATTTAGGTTATGTTCTTGTCAGATTGATACGCAATGTTGTCAATATTGCATAGAGTTGTCTGATAACTCTCAATCTCGTCGAACGAGGCCGGTTACATTCGGCAACGTTGACTTTATTTTACGTTATGACAGCAAATACTGCCAACTTCAGATAAATAAAAAAACGCCTACTATGTGCTCAACCTTTCGTGAACGGACTATACGCAGGTATAGTTTGTATTTGCATGTTAATACAAAATTTGTAAGTTGTCCGAAAAAAAAAACATTTGAGGGATTTGCGGTAAACGAATTCCAGGAGGACCAAGTCGCGGGAAAAGTTAGTTTGGTAATGGTAATTTTGATTGTTCAAAACTTCTCTGTAAACTATATTGGATATAATGTTATCATATGGTAGCAAAATATATTGTCTATCAGGACACATTACACATGTTGGAGGGGCTCAAGTTTCTTAATTGCATGATAGAAATGCCAACTTTCGTCAGGAAGTAAGCTAGAAGGGTTCAGAGAATTTAAAAATTCTTGGGATTAGTGCACTGTATCCTCAATACTACACATCGTATCAATAGACTTATGGTGTTTGACCTGACCAGGAATTTTCTCTGAAATCAGTTTATTTATTTCATTCACTGTATCGTTTCTGGGTGATAATATTGATCGGCGTGAACTTAGCCGTTAAAGTTATCCTGTAAAATGGCCGGAAATAGCCGAAGGCTCATAGAAGTTCGTCAAATTAAACATATGTCTACGATACTATAAAAATGGATTGATTCAGTATCCTACATCAATCAGATTCAGATATAAAAAAATGGAAGCAAGCCCTGAGCAGGAGCTTCTGAGCGCTCGTTCTCTGGTGGAGCAATAGGACTATCATCTCAAAATTCTGTATATGACTTGAAATTGATACTTTATATATAAACAATTAAAAAAATTCAATTCTATGGTCACACTTGAAAATTAAAATAATTAAATTTTATGGTTCTGATGATGAGATCCTCTTGAAATTTGGCATGAACATTCAGTATATCAATCTTTATACCAGGAATAAATTTCACTCAATTCAGATATCTTGTTATGAAAATATATTTTTTTTTTCAATATTCAAATTGAATTTTCTATAGTTCGGATGATGCGATGATCTTCAAATTTTGCACAAACATTCAATAAATAAATCTCATTTCCAAAAATAAATTTCATTTGATTCGGATATCTTGTTATGGAAATATAAAGAGTCTTTTCTTTAATATACCAATTGGAATTTCTATGGTTCTGATGATGCTATCCTTTTTGCATGAACATTCAGTATATCAGTCTCAACTTACAAAATGAATTTCATTTGAATCGAAAAGTTGGTTATGGAAATAAAAAAATTCTTCTCTTCAATATTCCAATTGAATTTTCTATGGTTCTGTTAATACTATGGCCACAAAATTTTGCGAGAGGCTCACTATGAGCATCTGGCAAGTTGCTGCAAAAATTCATTCCGTTTGCCCTCGTTTTGTGTGAAATATTGAGGAACAAAAATTTTGAATGGCCACTTTTTATGGAACACCCTGTACGATTTTTCTGGTTAACGAACTTAACCGAGCTATTTGGGAGCTGAACACACCCTGAAAATTTCAAGTCTCTAGGACAATCCGTTCGAGAGTTATTGTGCTCACGGACGGACGGCCGGACGGCCGGCCCTACAGAATTTGATTTGACCTCATATTTTCCATCAGGAAGTCGAACCCTATCGTTTGAGACCATTTTCGGCTCAAAATTCGAAAATTACAGACATTTGGGCAAAACGATATAGCACTCGTCTAAGTAGAACGAGCGCTCAAAAAGGCTTCTATTAATACTTCAAGATCAATTTATTATTCGTTCTTATTCGACTCATGTAAACAAAGTGGATGATCCTTTTTGAAAATTTATTCGGAAAGAAGAATCACATCACACAAGTAGTCTTTCGTCTTTACAGGATTGTTTTCGTATGTTAGCCAAATTTGAAGTATTGAAAGAATTCCTGCCTTGATCGAATCTTTCCAATGAGCCTAATCTCATTTTCTTACATGAAGGATTCGTTATCGTTGTCTAGCCAGATTTCAACTACATATTGTTAAAAACGATTGAACTCACCCTCATTTTTTCACATAGGGGAAACGGAGGTGGAAAATCACCCCTAAGGTGATTCTTGCCTCTGCGGGGTCGTTATCGTTGTTTAGCCGAAATCTTATTGTTGAAAAAAATCCTGTTATGACAGCAGCTTTGGAATGAGTCTACCCTCATTTTCTTACGTATGGGAAGGGGGGGGTGAAAATAACCCCTGAAGGTGATTTTTGCCTCTACGGGGTCGTTATCGTTTTTTAGCCAAAATCTCACAATTGAAAGAAATCCTGCTATGGCAGCAGCTTTCAAATGAGCCTACTCTCATTTTCTTGAATGAAGATTCGTTATCGTTGTCTAGCCAGATTTCAACTACATATTGTAAAAAACGATTGAACTTACCCTCATTTTTTCACATAGAGGAAACGGAGGTGGAAAATCACCCCTAAGGTGATTCTTGCCTCTGCGGGGTCGTTATCGTTGTGAAGCCGAAATCTTATTGTTGAAAAAAATCCTGCTATGACAGCAGCTTTCGAATGAGTCTACCCTCATCACCCCTAAAGGTGATTTATGCCTCTACGGGGTCGTTATCGTTTTTAAGCCAAAATCTTACTATCGAAAAAAAACCTGCTATGACAGCAGCTTTCAAATGAACCTAGTCTCATTTTCTTCCGTAGGGGATAAGGGGGTGAAAATCACCCCAAAAGTGATTTCTGCCTCTACGGGGTCGTTATCGTTTTTAGCCAAAATCCTACTATCGAAAAAAATCCTGCTATGACAACAGCTTTCAAATGAGCCTAGTCTCATTTTCTTCCGTATGGGATAAGGGGGTGAAAATCAGCCCCAAAAGTGATTTCTGCCTCTACGGGGTCGTTATCGTTTTTAGCCAAAATCCTACTATCGAAAAAAATCCTGCTATGACAACAGCTTTCAAATGAGCCTAGTCTCATTTTCTTCCGTATGGGATAAGGGGGTGAAAATCAGCCCCAAAAGTGATTTTTGCCTCTACAGGGTCGTTATCGTTTTTAGCCAAAATCTTACTATCGTGAAAAATCCTGCTATGACAGCAGCTTTCAAATAACCTAGTCTCATTTTCTTCCGTAGGGGAAGAGGGGGTGAAAATCACCCCTAAAGGTGATTTTTGCCTCTACGGGGTCGTTATCGTTTTTAGCCAAAATCTTACTATCGAAAAAAATCCTGCTATGACAGCAGCTTTCAAATAAACCTAGTCTCATTTTCTTCCGTAGGGGAAGAGGGGGTGAAAATCACCCCTAAAGGTGATTTTTGCCTCTACGGGGTCGTTATCGTTTTTAGCCAAAATCTCACGATTGAAAAAAATCCTGATATGACAACAGCTTTCAAATGAGCCTAGTCTATTTTCTTCCGTAGGGGATAAGGGGGTGAAAATCACCCCCAGAAGTGATTTTTGCCTCTACGGGGTCGTTATCGTTTTTAGCCAAAATCTCACTATCGAAAAAAATCCTGCTATGACAACAGCTTTCAAATGAGCCTAGTCTCTATTTCTTCTGTAGGGGATAAGGGGGTGAAAATCACTCCCAGAAGTGATTTTTGCCTCTACGGGGTCGTTATCGTTTTTGAGCCAAAATCTCACTATCGAAAAAAATCCTGCTATGACAACAGCTTTCAAATGAGCCTAGTCTCATTTTCTTCCGTAGGGGATAAGGGGGTGAAAATCACCCCCAAAAGTGATTTTTGCCTCTACGGGGTCGTTATCGTTTTTCAGCCAAAATCTCACTATCGAAAAAAATTCTGCTATGACGACAGCTTTCAAATGAGCCTAGTCTTATTTCCTTCCGTAGAGGATAAGGGGGTGAAAATCAACCCCAAAAGTGATTTTTGCCTCCAAAAGTGATTTTTGCCTCTATGGGGTGGTTATCGTTGTTTAGCCAAAATCTTACAATTAGAAAAAATCCTGCTATGACAGCAGCTTTCAAATGAGCCTAGTCTCATTTTCTTCCGTAGGGGATAAGGGGGTGAAAATCACCCCCAAAAGTGATTTTTGCCTCTACGGGGTCGTTATCGTTTTTGAGCCAAAATCTCACTATCGAAAAAAATCCTGCTATGACAACAGCTTTCAAATGAGCCCAGTCTCATTTTCTTCCGTAGGATATAAGGGGTTGAAAATCACCCTCAAAAGTGATTTTTGCCTTTACGGGGTGGTTATCGTTTTTAGCCAAAATCTTACAATTGGAAAAAATCCTGCTATGACAGCAGCTTTCAAATGAGCCTAATCTCTTCTTCGTCCGTAGGGAAAAAAGGGGTGAAAATCACCCCAAAAGTGATTTTTGCCTCTACGGGGTCGTTATCGTTTTTTAGCTAAAATCTTACTATCGAAAAAAATCCTGCTATGACAACAGCTTTCGAAAGAGCCTACTCTTTTTTCTCACGTAGGGGATAAGACGGTGAAAATCACCCCCAAAAGTGATTTTTGCCTCTACAGGGTGGTTATCGTTGTTTAGCCAAAATCCTACAATTGGAAAAAATCCTGCTATGGCAGCAGCTTTCAAATGAGCCTAGTCTTATTTTCTTCAGTAGGGGATAAGGGGGTGGAAATCACCCCCAAAAGTGATTTTTGCCTCTACAGGGGTGTTATCGTTGTTTAGCCAGAATCTTACAATCGAAAGAAATCCTGCTATGACAGCAGCTTTCAAATGAGCCTAGTCTCATTTCATTCCGTAGGAGAGAAGTGATTTTTGCCTCTACAGGGTTATTATCGTTGTTTAGCCAAAATCTCACTATCGAAAAAAATCCTGCTATGACAACAGCTTTCGATAACGACCCCGTAGAGGCAAAAATCACATTTGGGGGTGATTTTCACCCCCTTAACCCCTACGAAAGAAAATGAGACTAGGCTCATTTGAAAGCTGTTGTCATAGCAAGATTTTTTCGATAGTGAGGTTTTGGCTAAAAAACGATAACGACCCCGTAGAGGCCAAAATCACTTTTGGGGGTGATTTTCACCCCCTTATCCCCTTCGGAAAAAAATGAGACTAGGCTCATTTGAAAGCTGTTCTCATAGCAGGATTTTTTTCGATGGTGAGATTTTGGCTAAAAAACGATAACGACCCCGTAGAGGCAGAAATCACTTTTGGGGCTGATTTTCACCCCCTTATCCCATACGGAAGAAAATGAGACTAGGCTCATTTGAAAGCTGTTGTCATAGCAGGATTTTTTTCGATAGTAGGATTTTGGCTAAAAAACGATAACGACCCCGTAGAGGCCAAAATCACTTTTGGGGGTGATTTTCACCCCCTTATCCCCTACGGAAGAGAATGAGACTAGGCTCATTTGAAAGCTGTTGTCATAGCAGGATTTTTCCAATGGTGATATTTTGGCTAAACAACGATAACGAACCCGTAGAGGCAAAAATCACATTCAGGGGTGATTTTCACCCCCTTATCCCCTACGGACGAAAATGAGACTAGGTTCATTTGAAAGCTGTTGTCATAGCAGGATTTTTTCAATTGTGAGATTTTGGCTAAACAACAATAACGACCCCGTAGAGGCAAAAATCACATTTAGGGGTGATTTTCACCCCCTCTTTCACTTCGGAAGATAATGAGACTAGGCTCATTTGAAAGCTGTTGTCATAGCAGGATTTTTTTCCATAGTAAGATTCTGGCTAAAATACGATAACGACCCCGTAGAGGCAAAAATCACCTTTAGGGGTGATATTCAACCCCTTATCCCCTACGGAAGAAAATGAGTTTAGGCTCATTTGAAAGCTGGTGCCATAGCAGGACTTTTTTCGATAGTAAGATTTTGGCTAAAAAACGATAACGACCCCGTAGAGGAAAAAATCACTTTTGGGGGTGATTTTTACCCCCTTATCCCCTACGGAAGAAAATGAGACTAGGCTCGTTTGAAAGCTATTGTCATAGCAGGATTTCTTTCGATAGTGAGATTTTGGCTGAAAAACGATAACGACCCCGTAGAGGCAGAAATCACTTATGGGGGTGATTTTCACCCCCTTATCCCCTACGTAAGAAAAATAGAGTAGGCTCATTCGAAAGCTCTTGTCATAGCAGGATATTTTTCAATATTAAGATTTTGGCTAAAAAACGATAACGACCCCGTAGAGGCAAAAATCACTTTTGGGGGTGATTTTCACCCCCTTTTCCCCTACGGAAGAAAATGAGACTAGGCTCATTTGGAAGCTGTTGTCATAGCAGAATTTTTTTCGATAGTAGGATTTTGGCTAAAAAACGATAACGACCCCGTAGAGGCAAAAATCACTTTTGGGGGTGATTTTCACCACCTCATCCCCTACGGAAGAAAATGAGACTAGGCTCGTTTGAAAGCTATTGTCATAGCAGGATTTTTTTCGATAGTGAGATTTTGGCTAAAAAACGATAACGACCCCGTAGAGGCAAAAATCACTTTTGGGGGTGATTTTCACCCCCTTATCCCCTACGGAAGAAAATGAGATTAGGCTCATTTGAAAGCTGTTGTAATAGCTGGATTTTTTTCGATAGTGAGATTTTGGCTAAAAAACGATAACGACCCCGTAGAGGCCAAAATCACATTGGGGGCGATTTTCACCCCCTTATCTCCTACGGAAGAAAATGGGACTGGGCTCATTTGAAAGCTGTTGCCATAGCAGGATTTTTTTGGATAGTAAGATTTTGGCTGAAAAACGATAACAGCCCCGTAGAGGCAAAAATCACTTTTGGGGGTGATTTCCACCCCCTTATCCCCCACTTAAGAAAATGAGAGTAGGCTCATTTGAAAGCTGCTGTCATGGCAGGATTTCTTTCAGTTGTGAGATTTTTTCTAAACAACGATAACGACCCCGTAGAGGCAAAAATCACCTTTAGGGGTGATTTTCACCCCCTCTTCCCATACGTAATAAAATGAGGTTTGACTCATTCGAAAGCTGCTGTCATAGCAGGATTTTTTTCAACAATAAGATTTCGGCTAAACAACGATAACGACTCCGCAGAGGCAAGAATCACCTTCAGGGGTGATTTTCCAAGTTCAATCGTTTTTTACAATTATGTAGTTGAAATCTGGCTAGACAACGATAACGAATCCTTCATGTAAGAAAATGAGAGTAGGCTCATTGGAAACATTTTATCAAGGCAGGAATTCTTTCAATACTTCAAATTTGGCTAACATACGAAAACAATCCTGTAAAGACGAAAGACTACTTGTGTGATGTGATTCTTCTTTCCGAATAAATTTTCAAAAAGGATCATCCAATTTGTTTACATGAGTCGAATAAGAACGAATAATAAATTGATCTTGAAGTATTAATAGAAGCCTTTTTTTATATCTGAATCTGTTTGATGTAGGATACTGAATCAATCCATTTTTATATTATCGTAGACCTCGAAATGTACTCGAATAAGCAATTAATTCGTTCAGATGATTCGATTATTCGATTCGTGCACATATGTTTAATTTGACGAACGTCTATGAGCCTTCGGCTATTTCCGGCCATTTTACAGGATAACTTTACCGGCTAAGTTCACGCCGGTACAATATTGCCCTGGAACAAAACCAATAATAAACTCTCTCCAATCAATTTTCAAGACCGGGACATATTGCATCAATTAGATTTTCCAACCTGTGCAATATATATATATATATATACAATTTTTCCTTCGCTTAGATTGAGTAGTTTACGGGGAAATTCGTCATCATCGTTTTCGCTAAAATGTGATCTCATGTTCGTTTGTAAATTGAGAGATGCAACCGAACTCCATAAGTGAGAAGATTTTAAGCATGCTCTAATGACATCGGCGCGTGTTCCTTTTGTTACTACAGGCAGTGTTTGCCGAAAATCGCCCGGGAAAACAAAAGTAACGCCACCCATTATAGGATCAGATTTTCTGATGTCTTTAAGCGTTCGGTTTACTGCTTCAACATGAGCTCTATGACTCATGGTACATTCGTCCCATAGGTATAATTAAAGATGTTTCTCGTAAAAGTTTCCCGAGTGGCCAATTTTTACATATGGAACAAACTGACTGTTACTCTAGTTAGACTGTCTGAGGTAGCTTGAAGGTGGAGTGTGCTGTTTTCCGATCATTTAACAGAGTAGCGACAATCCTTGAAGAGGCAACGGATAGTCCATTTCTCCCGGATTGTCTTACTTTTGCAAATACCAAATTTGCAAGAAACGTTTTGGCAGTGCCTTCCGGGTCGTCAAGAAAGAAAGTTAAACCTCTGTTATTAAGCGCACAATAAATTTAGTTCATCAAAATCTTTTCTCTGGTCTTTGACTAATTTCGGTACATTTTCATTAATAAAAACTGACAACTCATTGGTATCGTAGGAACGTATTAGTAGTATGTCCGTTCCATTGTTATGTGGCCGAATGTCGAAAGTGTGCTAATATTGTTTCGAAAAATTCAATTACGGTGACGTCCGCTGCATAAAGAGCCGACCACGAGACCACAGGTGCACAGGGCACAGATAACGCGACTGAGCCGCGCTCAGATGTAAAAGGCTACGCCCCCTTCTCCCGAAGCGAGCACGAATGTGAACCGCATTAAACCCGAAGCCATCGCGCGCCGTCCGCTGCTTCGGATTTCATACGTTTTTTATCCTATTCACTTTGCAAAACGGACTACCACGTGAAAGCCTTCTTATTTTTCGGTTTTTTATATAGCCTTTAGCTCTCAAGAATAATGTGGCTTTCTATTGGTGAAAGAATTCTTAAAATCGGTTCTGTAGATCCCGAGATAAGCCCTTACAATTGAATAAATTCACAAACATACAAACACACAAACTTTACCTCTTTACAATATTAGTATAGATAGCAATCGTAAAATGTGACAAAACTTCCAAATTTGAAATCATTCGATCTAACAGTTTGAGAGTTAATGAAGTTTTAACTTTTACTCATAAGGTTATGTTTATTGATCATTTCTTGAGCACCCTGTATGAACATGTCAAGCAGAGATTTTTAATTTTTCTTATTAACTAATTCTCTGTGGTTAAGAAATGAAAAAAACATATAATGTTCACCTATATGATATTCCAATATTACTGAAAATAGAAAAAGCCCGAAATTTTTCTAGTCCGGATCTGAAATGTTGAAGGATTGCAATCGTAAAGGGTGACAAAACTTTCAAATCATGTGGTTGAATAGTTTGAGAGTTGAAGAATTCTGAAATTTCAGTCATAAGATATATAACGCACAAAAGACCTTATTGGTCGCAGTGCAGAAGGGTAATCAACGTGCCGATCGACCACTATCTAATCTAATAAGATGAATATCACCCTGTTTATCCCAAACAAAGGCCCTCAAAGGATCAAAACCTCTTGTTGCGACTCCTTCTTGATGTCATTGATTCATGGTATTCGTTTATCGCATTCTTCCTGGGACACCCTGTATAGATACGAGGTAGTTAAATAAAAAAATTCTGTTTTCGGTTACTACACATATTATATTTCTTCAGTCGAAGTACAAATATATTTAATTGAATATCAGAGACATGTTTCACAGGATTCTGAATGAAAGTTAACATTATTGTTCACGCCAAAGTGAACGTCTGATCATTTAATTATTTCTGAATATTTCGATTTTCCGACTAGTAAATTGTTTCATTTTCATTTTTTCCCGGTAAAGTTTGTTTACAATAATGTTACCACTCTACCAGCTGTAGGTTTCCTTGCGACGACGCACATTCATTCTACACATTGAATTCATTCGTTGTCATTGTCAGAAATTAATTCAGATTTCTTAGCATATGCGTCCATTTTCATTGTTTACCGTTTCCAAATAAAGTTTTCAAATAAATTCAGTTTCCAATAAAATTTGATCTTGCGATCATTATTTCATTCAAAATTCTTTTGGACAAATAATATAAAACTAAAAGTTAGTCAGTTTTCACTGTGAGTGATATCATTGGCGTACCTAACTGAGGAAAGGTCACAGAGAACTAGTGTAAAAGTCTTTCTTCAGCCCTCCAACACAGGACCTGCCATCCCGATCGGTTGTTGAGTTCAATCAATTTGTTCGTGGACGTGGAGTGGTTATCAAGATAAGGTCTTTGCGACCCCCTACTGCTGGAGAAGGTAAGGCTATTTTTTTAATTGACTGTACACTTGTTCCTTCGTGTTGTGTTGGGAAATACAAATTTTCATAATTATACAGTCCACTCATTACAATATTTTCCATCTCAAATTAGGTTCAAAGTACCATTTGAAACCCATTTTTTATGGTATTTTGCACCCAGTCATATTTTACCGTTTTTCGAATCGGCCCCAACACAATAATTGGTCCTTCGGGCCGGATATTTCACCCCTTGATTCAAAAAGAAATTAACGAATTTCAAGTATTTTGCAGGCCTTTTGACCTATTTTTGAAGATTTTCAATTTCATCAGATATTCATCGACGCCTGGCAACATTGCCGCCTACAGCTGGTAAGACCACATATTGTAACATCTGTATCACTTCAGTTCATAATTTGTTGTCTTTTCGCGTTCGCTCCTAGTTTTTCTCTGTTTTCATTTAGTTCTTTGCCAATATGCCGCCGAAAACTGATACTGGCAATGAAGCATTGAATAAATTAGTAGACAAACGATCTAATATTTTTTCATATGTGACCGGGATTTGGACGCGAGTCAAAAATTTTGATGTTTCAAAATTATATGAACTGGAAGCTTATCAGGAGAAGATTCTAGCAAATGAATCGAGATTTCAGGAAATACAAGAGGAAATAGTGGAATTAAATTTTTCGCTTAAATCGGAAGATCGTGTCGATACAAATAGTGCGGAACTAGCCTTCGATGATATGATCACTAAGATCAGAGCATTATTTTTGTTTTTGAAACGCCAAGAACCACCATCAACATTATTAGCTAGTTCGCAAAGTCCCCAGTCGAATTCAGATTCACCTCTTTTGCTTCCAAAATTAATATTCCCACATTTGCTGGCGACAGTTCAGAATGGCCAGAGTTCTTTCAGTTATTTAATTCGTTGTTCCACGAGAATCAGAGTTTAGCGCCCATTCAGAAATTTCAGCTCTTGAAATCCTATTTGAGAAATGATGCTCTTGCTGTAATATCAGGTTTACAACTTTCAAATGATAATTATAAGTTAGCCTATGACGCTTTGAAAAATAGATTTCAAAATCCCAGGCTCCTAGCAACCATGTACTTGAATGAAATTTTGAATTTGAAATCCTTTTCTAATAGCTCGGTTGCAAATCTTAAGGATTTTCTGAATTGCCATCAAACAGCTGTCAATGCCATCAAAGCTTTAAATATAAAGGACTTGACGGATTTTCCACTATTTTCGTTGGCGTTGCGAAACATTGATCCTCACACCAGAAGAACATTCGAAAATCAAGTTGGTACCTCTGAAATTCCAGAGTACAAAAGTTTAATGGATTTTGCCGCACAGCAACTTCAAGCACATGAGTTCTGTGAGCAAAATTCCTCCAAGACTACATCTCGTCAGGTCAATTCAGTCAGGACCAAAACACATAATATGTTCATTGCTAATTCTGCTTCCACTTCTCAATCCCAACATCAGATTTCCGATCGATCTCATGGAATTCCAAACACTCGAAAATTTCGTTGTCCGAAATGCAATGAAGCGCATCCACTATTCGCCTGTTCACAATACACGAGTATGTCTCGAGAATCTAAATTCAATTTTTTGAAGAGCTCAAAACGCTATTTCAATTGCTTAGGCCTTCATAATATAAAAGATTGCGCTTCAAAAAATGCATGCAAGTTCTGCAGTTCCAAACGCCACCACACCAGCTTACACCCTGATAATAATGCGTCTAGTTCTGGCAACGTCCGTTCCAACTCCCATGAAAATACTCGTGTTTCGTTCGATCCTTCAGCCAGTCGAGAAGGTTTTGATCGCGGATCCCAAAACTCAAGTGAAAATTTGGTCAACTCATGTCATTTGAATAAAAAGGTATCCTCCCTTAATCAGGTATTGCTTGGTACTGTTCAAGCTAGAATTCAAACCGCGGATGGCTCGAAAATTTCTATCAGAGCTGTTCTTGATCCCGGTTCCCAAATGTCAGCGATCACGGAACATTTAGTCCATAAATTAGGTTTGGAAATCAATCCCACAGACATTCATGTTTCCGGTATTGGCAAATCCAAAGCAAGGGCATTAGCCATGGTCACATGCAAGTTGTGCCCAATCTCAAATTCGAACATTCTAGAGTTGCAAGCCATTGTATTACCTCAGTTAACCAATAATTTACCTTCTGTGTCCTTGTCTCCAGAAATCATCAAACATTTCGATAATTTGGATTTAGCGGACAAAAATTTTCATATGTCGCACCCTGTAGATATGTTATTGGGAGCTGACACATATTCGATGGTGTTCGATAGGGATGGTCGTTTATCATCTGTTGGTTTCCCAACCGCGGTCAATACATTTTTCGGATGGATTATTATCAGTCCCGTGCAAGAAAATAAAAAAGAGTTCACATCAACTTCACTTCTGCTCACTGAATCCATTCTTGGTGATGCACTTCAGGCATTTTGGTGATTGGAAGAAGTTCCTGAGGCCAGAGTATTGAATCCCTCCGATGAGTACGTGGAAAAACATTTTCAAGAAACCCATTCCCGCGAAAAAAGTGGTCGGTATGTTGTCTGCCTCCCGTTCAAACCTGACGATGAATTTTCGGAGTTGAATTATAATTCAAATAGGTCATTCAGATCTTTCTTATCACTTGAGAAGCGCCTTTTGAAAAATCCGGACTCATATGAGGCTTACCAAAGTTTCATGTTGGAATATTTGTCCTTGAATCACATGTCCGTTTCTAAAATATCGGACAAATACGTAATACCTCATCATGTAGTTCGAAAAGAATCAAGTTCAACAACGAAACTCAGAGTTGTTTTTAACGCCTCTGATCCTGATTTGTCCGGCAAGTCTTTGAACGATCGTCTTCTCAGCGGTCCTAAACTTCAAAAGGATATTAAAAACATCCTAATCAATTTCAGGCTGTATCCGATTGCCATTTGGTGGCATTTGGGAAGCCGGGGTAAAATCGGCAAAACGTCTACTTACTAAGCAGCTCGGTTCTGTCGCGTTTACTTTTGAAGAACTAGCTACTCTATTTGCTCGTATTGAGGCTGTATTAAACAGTCGACCAATATACCCTCTATCGAGTGATCTTTCAGAATCAGGCGATTTTTTTAACTCCTGGTCATTTTTTAATCGGTGTCCCTTTATTGTCTCCCCCTGAATTTTCGCATATCGATAATCAAGCACCCTTAAATAGATGGCAACAGCAACAGAAACTTTATAGACAATTTTGGAAAAAATGGTCACAAGAATATTTGCATACTATAATGCAACGCAACAAATAGCAGGTAGAAAAAGACTGCCCAATTGTTGGCGATGTAGTATTAATCAAGGGAGTCGATTCAAATCCTGCATCGTGGCCCCTTGGCCGAATAACTGAATTATTCTCTGGACCTGACGGTATTTCTCGAGTTGCGTCCGTTAAAACAGCGACCGGCACTTATACCCGAGCAGTATCCAAATTAATTCCGCTAAATATCCGATTTTGAATTTCAATAGTTCCATTGTTTCTTCTGTATTTCATTGTCAAATAAAATTATATTAATTTTAGGTGGGCGGATTTTGTTCACGCCAAAGTGAACGTCTGATCATTTAATTATTTTAAAATATTTCGATTTTCCGACTAGTAAATTGTTCCATTTTCATTTGATTTTTCCCGGTAAAGTTTGTTTACAATAATATGTTACCACTCTACCAGCTGTAAGTTTCCTCGCGACGACGCACATTCATTTTACACATTGAATTCATTCGTTGTCATTGTCAGAAATTAATTCAGATTTCTTAGCATATGCATCCATTTTCATTGTTTACCGTTTCCAAATAAAGTTTTCAAATAAATTCAGTTTCCAATAAAATTTGATCTTGCGATCATTATTTCATTCAAAATTCTTTTGGACAAATAATATAAAACTAAAAGTTAGTGAGTTTTCACTGTGAGTGATATCATTGGCGTACCTGACTGAGGAAAGGTCACATAGAACTAGTGTAAAAGTCTTTCTTCAGCCCTCCAACACAGGACCTGCCATCCCGATCGGTTGTGGAGCTCAATCAATTTGTTCGTGGAGTGGTTATCAAGATAAGGTCTTTGTGACCCCCTACTGCTGGAGAAGGAAAGGCAATTTTTCTAATTGACTGTACACTTGTTCCTTCGTGTTGTGTTGGGAAATACATATTTTTATAATTATACAGTCCACTCAATACAATATTTTCCATCTCAATATAGGTTCAAAGTACCATTTGAAACCCATTTTTTTTTGGTATTTTGCACCCAGTCATATTTTACCGTTTTTCGAATCGGCGCCAACATTATTTACTCTTAAATCTAAAAAAATTTCAGGTGAATTCAAAGAATATGGTTTATATAATGGACTCATAATATTATTATGAGTCCAGAATGATCTTGAAGGACTAGGTTGGTCATAGTAAAAACGATTTCGAGTCGACTTGAAATTTCAAGTTTAAAGTGAACCCCACAATGATTTATATATCTACGTTTAGACATGTCAATTACTGTTCGATGTAACCGTTTTTTAATTGAATGCACGTTCCGTTCTCCATAGGAAAATCATGAAAAAACGTTTTCGATTTCAGAATTCTTTTCTCGGAAAGTATCATTTGACAAGAGAAATATCTTTTGTACTCTCGTAGAACATTATGCAATAATTTGAAAACCGCATTTTTTATTTGGATGCACACCCCGTTCTTAATAAAAAAATCATGGAAAAACATTTTCGTTTCACAATTTTTTTCCCGAAACGAATCGTTTGTCAATAGAAATAGCTAAATTCATGATAGGAGTGTTAAAGGTGACGTTTTATTTTGTGAGTGAAAAAGTTTGTGAAATGAGCGGAGCGAATTGAACAATTTTATAAACATAATAAAATCACTTTTAACACAAATACAATGTTTTTTACACCTGCCATTGAAAGTAACATTTTTATGGCAGCAAGCAATGTTAAAATTGTTTTTTTACGTGAAGGCGTGTTAAAAATATTTTTAACACGCTTGCACGTTTATAACATCACTTCTAACACTTATATCATTCTGAAGTTTATTGTCATTGCAAATTCGCCCATTTCATTATAGGGCAGTTGTACAAAAAACATTGTAAGGTATTTGTGTTAAGAGTGATTTCATTTTTGATATTTTTTAATTCGTCCCACTCATTTCAAAAATTTTTTCACTCACAAAATAAAGCGTTACTTTTAACTCTCATATCATAAATAGCTATTTTGTACAACTGCCCTAATTTGATAATGAAATGGGCGAATTTGCAATGACAATAAACTTCAAAATGATATGAGTGTTGAAAGTGACGTTAATTAACGTGGAAAGGTGTTAAAAATATTTTTTCCGCCGACCTCGAAATAAAAGGTGATTTTAATGTGTACGAAATTGATCATCAATGACCCATTTTAACGCTCAATATTATTCAGAAGCACTACGAGAAATCTCAAAACAATGAACAATCATTTTCAACATTGTTTGCTGTCATTAAGTGTCACTTTCAATCCCAGTTGTACAAGGAAGTTTTTTCAAGCTCTCGTAAAGTATTATTCAACTAATTCAAAACCGGTTTTTAGTTGAATGCACATCCCGTTCTTCATAGGAAAATCATGGAAAAACATTTTCGATATCAGAATTTTTTTTCTCGGAAAGTATCGTTTGTGAAAAAAAAATTCATCAAAGCTCTCGTAGAGTATTATCTACAAAATTCACAACCGTATTTTAATTGGATATACACCCCGTTTTCCATAGGAAAATCATGGAAAAACATTTTCGATTTCAGAATTTTTTCCTCGGAAAGTATCGTTTGTCAAGAAAAAATTCTTTTGTACTCCCGTTGAGCAGTATCCAGTAAATTCGAAACCATTTTTTTATGCACATTCTGTTTCTTATAGAAGAATCATGGAAAAACATTTTCGATATCAATTTTTTTTTCTCGGGAAGTATCGTTTGTCAAGAAAAAATTTTTCGTGATCTCTTAAAGTGTTATCCAACAAATTCGAAACTGTTTAATCATGGAAAAACCTTTTCGATATCAGAATTTTTTTTCGGAAAGTATCGTTTATCTTTCGTGCTTCCGTATTGTATTATCCAACTACTTCGAAACCAGTTTTTAAATGGATGCACACCCTGTTCTTAATAGGAAAATCGTGAAAAATATCATCATCAGAATTTATTTATCGAAAAGTATCATTTGTTGAGCAGAAATTCGTTACCATTTCGTCTTTCTAAGAATTCAGCTACTCCAATTTGGATCGTTGTACGTAAGAACAACATGAGTAATTTCGTCATGTGTATTTTGTTTCTCAATAAGTCTAGTTTGTATTGGAACACAACAATAATTGTTTTTACGGCCTGCGATCACTATGTAACTCCTCGCTGACAAATATTATGTAGAATGTACATATAAAGGGAACTGACATCAATCCGGCAACACTGTACACTTACTTAGTTCGTATGCGACAGTCCCCACGTCATAATACACTTTCTGACAAAATGAGAAGATCGTTATGGCGCTGGAGCGTACATTTCTGCACCAGAGTTTCAAAATTCCGATCTGTGTGGGTTATGAGCATCTTAGATTTAGCAAAAACTAAGATATACGACTTCCATTATGATTAAATGAATGAGCTTCTTGTGTAGGGGTCATTCTAATCGAAAGTACTATTAGTACAATCATCTCAAATTTTTTTCAGAATGGAAGTTCGGTTAGGTGTAATTTCTTATTAATTGATAAGCCTCCTGTGCAGTAGTTATTCTAATTTGAAAGTATTATAAGTATATTCTTTCAGTCAATATTTTCCGCAGAAGAGAGGTTACTCGTTAAATATTAAGACAAGATTTAGTGAACTTCACTATTACAGAAGTACCAAAACAATAATATTTCATGAATTATCATTCGTATAAAGGATTTATAATGAGTTTAACATTATGTGACCTTTTTGTCCTAAACCTATTCAACCTGTTTAATTTTATATTCCCTTCGGTGTATCCCTTCAGCATTTGTGCTTTAGGAGCCTTGGTATCTTTACTGGATGAGTCCAGCAATCATTCACTAAAAACAATATGCACTGTTCTTTCTAACTATAATATTTTCCATTCAATCGAAAGCACTAAGGAATTATAGAAGAAATTATTGCTCATGGTCAAATTTTAAGAAATCCACATTGTTAGAATCTACCAAAAGTTTCATTTTGGAGGCAGACTTAGAATCAGATTACTCGTCTAATTTGTAATGGATTGATATTCAAATGGGTAAACTTTTTCGACTTATCAACCGTTCTGTTTGAATGAGCAATCTAATAACTGGTACCTGTTGTTTGAGAATTTTGGCCAAAATCAGTAAAAGGATTCAAATTCAACAATAAACATTCAAAATTCTTAAAAGGGTAATTAATATACATAGTAGTAGGTTCTTATGGTTATGATTCATATAAATCATTTGATTGTAAATAATAATTGATTCCTACTATTCCTCTTCAGTTCTAAGATATAGAAGTGAATTACCTAAATTAGCAATGAAATGTATTCTGGCTCTTCTTTCTGAATAAATGTTGAAAAATGATCAAATTGATAATTCTTGTGAAATCTTATATCTATTCTTTCCTTTGTCCAAGATTCTTTCAGTCAATCTATATTCGTTTAGTTAAGCTCCTCGAAAACATTTGTGCGATAACTCATTTTGAATTAATCAGCAATCGTTCACCTGTTGAGTAAAAAACATGCTTCATTTCTTTCTGTAATATTCTAGTAATTGGAAAAAAGAAATGGACTATGAATGAATTCATCGCATTAATACCTTACTTATCGATATTCTTTAGAATCAGTAGTTCTCATACCACAAGATAACTACTTATTTTATGCTAGGCAAAGAATAAGAATGAAGTAAATCCAATCCAATTTCTAATTTATCATACTTTTACACGTGCTAAAAAGAGAACTGAACATATTGAAACTCATACATAAAATATCACAATTTCTAAATACTCTTCGAATTCGTAGTTATTAAAATTCAATCTTCAACACAACTTTCTATATTTCTAAATTATGTAGGACCTCAAATATTGCCTTATAGTCGTGAAAGTAATATATAAGTTGAACATTAACTTTATTGTTCGGCATTTTCATTTTATTATTCATTGCATGTTTTCCTGGTGTGCTGGACAAATAAGAAGTAATTTGGAAATTGAAATAATACTCTATTAGATTCCCGTTGATGGAAATTAGAGATGAAGTTACCTTTGAATCAAGTAGACAAGTCAACAACGATTTTCCTATTCCCATATCAATGTTGAAACCGAAATAATTTGAAACAAAGCAAATTAACTCAAGCTCCTTGAACGTTCAACTGAAAATTTCAAGCTGCAATCCTTAAGAATTAGAATTTCTTGAAAACAATTTTAACAAATAACTCGACTTTCGCATATGTCAATCTGACATCTGATGAAAATGTAAACACACGCGGTCTGTCGAATTTCAAATTATCAACTTCGTCTTAATTGGTTCAAAATCCGTAGGTTTCAATGTAGTCTGAATATTTCGATCCCTCCGATTACCCAAAAGATAACCCTTATGAAATTCCTCAAGCTAACCAGAAGGTGTTAGGGATGATGAAGGATGAGAATAATGGTATTCCTCTGATCTAGATCGAAACTGTACGAAATGAAAAACAACGAATGATGAAATCAATCTGAAAAAAAACAGTAATGGAAAAAATTATGATACATCGAAAAAATCAAAAGGTGTCAAAAAATCTATATAGAGAAAAATTATATTTTTTTCGAAGACCATGTAGAATGTTTAGAAACATGTAAACAGATGATTAATACCCAAAATTTAATTCAGGCGAAGCAGCATCTTGTGTATTCATTAACACAACAAAGATAGCTTTGAGTTCAGAGGATGACAAGCGGTATATCGTTCCAGGAACACATGAAACACTCCCCTAGGGACATTATTCACTCACTAAACGGAAAATTGAAACACCTGAAGCACGAAGGAAGAAAATTTCAATATAATTAACTATGTAAATACCTTCCTGTGTATGTATAATAAATGATCGATTCTTATAGTGTTTTTTAATTCACCTACCATTCTGTATACAGGGTGTTTCATCATAAACTGGACAAACATACCGATTTGGAAATTCACATCGAAAACATACGATATACAATGCATCAGACAGAGAATTCTTCCCTCCAGTTGCACAGATGAATAGGCGGGATAATCAAGTGCGATAACTGAATGAATTCAACTGTCTTACTGCAAAAATCTAGTCTTGTCTCTCTCTTATCGCAGTACGTTAGGGAACCCGCACTGCACGTATAGAATTTTTAATTTGTCAGGCTGCCCGTAATACTCGATTCAAGTATTTACTGTTGCCTACCATACTAAAGAATTACGCTCCTCAAAACGATAAGAGAGAGACAAGACTCGAATAATGAAGTAAGACAACTGAATTCAGTGTGTTACAGCAAGTGATTGTCTCGACTATTCATCTGTGCAACTGGATTGAAGAATTCTCTGTCTGATGTATTATTTATCGTATATTTCAGATGTGAATTTCCAAACCTGTATATATTCATATAGGAGACACCGGGAGAATGATTTTTGCCTCATACAATATATCCCGGATAGGCGAGATACAGGGTGTTAAACGTCTTTTTGGAGCAAGATTCGTTGGAGTGTGATCAGTTATGTATTATACTTAAAGTAACGGTTTTTAGTCCAAACTCACTATTGTCCTCTATTCAGAAAAGTTGACGACCTCCAAAAAAAAAATTCACAAAATGGCGGAAAACCTGCAACGTTCCAAATTTTTTTTTCGGTTGTTAAATTGATTTTTTTTCTGAATGAACACAATTTTCTAAGAATTTCTGTGAAAAAATGTTTCAAGGAATCGAAGAAAACATTTTTTTACATGTCTACAGCGTTGAGAAAAAATTGCACCCAAAATAGATTGAATTTTGTACAATCATTGTACTTATCTCTCCTCTGAACGAAACATTTCAATGACTGTAGTAACGAAACTGTTTGATTTTTTACAATTCTGTTTTCATATTCGTGATTGATAATTTGAGAAGTCCAATTGTACAAAATTTCATCTATTTCGGGTGAAATTTTTTGAAACTTTTTCGAAGAAATTCCCAGAAAATTGTGTTCATTCGGAAAATAAAATTCAATTTGACGATTTGTCAACTTTTCTGAATAGAGGACACAAAAATACTGAGATTTGACTGAAAACCGTTTCTTCAAGTGTTATACATAACTGACCCATAATCATAAAAGCCTTGTTCAAAAATTACGTTTAATGCCCTCTATCTCGCTTATGCTTCGAAAACGGGATATATTGTATAAGGCAGAAATGATTCTCCCGGTGTTCTTTACACGAATATACAGTGTGTTTGGTCATGACTTAGCGGTAATTTAAGGGCTTCAAATATACCTAATTTTATCGACAAAAACACCCAAATTTTGAAGTTCAACCCCTTAATTTTGGAGTAGCCCCCATTTTAAATTTACTTTTTCATTTTCGTTGACCCTTCCAAATAATATCGATTTCTTTGGAAATAAGGGTCTTACAGATGTGAAAAAAATATTTTTTGCCTTTTATTGAAGTGATACAATATGAAAAAATATAACTTGAAAATGTTATAAAAAATTTTAGTAAAAAAAATGTACTGATTTTCTTAGTAAATTCACAATAGTACAAGAACTGGCACATTGAAGTATGATTTTTTCTCAATGAGCTAACACGCAAGGATATTAGGTACAAAACGACACCAACATAATTATTGTAAGTTACATATTTAGAAAGTAATTGCTGTTCGAACATGACCCTTATGAAAATTTATTGATAAAAAAAACCTCAGTACTGTACTTTCGATAATTTTTATTGACCAAACAACAAATTAATCATAAAAATTGCTCAAAATGGCTGCCTGTGCTCTGTAGACAGGCAGTGGCCTTCATGACGACCTGTCTTGTGTCTTTTCCTCGCGTAGTGATCATGTTCGAACAGCAATAACTCTCAAATTATGTAACTAACAGAAATGATGTAAGTGTTGTTTTGTAGCTTATATCCTTGCGTGTTAAATCATTGAAGAAAAATTATACTTCAATGTGCTAGTTCTTGTACTATTGCGGATTTACTAAGAAAATCAGTACATATTTTCACTAAAACTTTTTTGAAGAATTTTTTTATGGCATTTTCAAGATAAATGTTTTTATATTGCTATATTTCGATGAAAGGTGGGAGTATCATCTTTCAAAAAACATTCTTTCCACATCTATATTACCTTTATGTCCAAAGAAATCGATATCATTTGGAAGGGTCAACGGAAATAAAAAAGTAAATTTAAAATGGGGGCTACTCCAAAACAAACGGAAAAAACTTTAAAATTTGCGTGTTTTTGTCGATAAAATTAGGTATATTTGATGTCCTTGAATTATCGCTAAGTCATGACCAAACACACTGTATATGTTTGTCCAGTTTATGATGAAACACTCTGTTTATGATCCTACCGAATACGACTGCCCTTTCATAACCTCTCATTTGACCAAGAATTCACCGCTCATTCCAAAAATAAGGAATAGGTAGCCTAGTATTTAAGACGCTAATCTCAAAATACGAAAGTTCCTGGTTCTAATCCCGAGATAAAAAAAATTGCCTTGCATAAGTCTTCACCTGAAGGCTGTGGATTCTATATTTAACCTCATAGAATCTTCGGAAAAATAGAAACCACAGCTTACTTGACCAAGAATTTTTTTGAACGCACGTTATATTTGGTACCAATCTCAAGTCTCTTTTAGAGTTTTGTGGTAATAATCTCAATACCGTACCAATGAACAAGCAATTTCAAACTCTTTAATCGAATGCACACCCTGTTTTTTTATGAGAAAAACATGTTGCATATAAAAATTTTTTTGTTGAAAAGTATCGTTTATCAATAAAACATTTTCTCGTGCTCTCGCAGTTTATAATAGAATAAAAGAAGCCACAGATTACTTGACCACGATTTTTTTTCAACGCACGATATAAATGCAGAATCTCGGCAGAATCGGAATTATATTCTAAAAATTATTCAGAAATTGGAATATGTGAAAAATATAAATTAAAGAAATTGAATTCTATGGTTCTGATGATGCGATCCTCTTGGAATTTCGCACGAACAATCAGTATATCAGTTTTCATTCACAAAATAAATTTCACTTGCATCGAATACTCTGTTATAGAAACATGAAGGTTCTTATTTCCAATATTGCAATTGAATTTTCTATGGTACTTTTAACACTATGGCTACGAATTTATGCACGAAAATTCAGTATATCAGTTTCCATTCACAAAATAAATTTTTACCCGAATAGGATATCCTGCTATGGAAATATAAAGATTCTTATTGTCAATATTCCAATTGAATTTTCTATGGTTTTGTTGAAACGATAGACACGAAATTCTGGATAAACATTCAATATGTCGAATTCAATTCACATGTCACTCGAGTTGGATATCCTGATATGGAAATATAAATATTCCAATTGAATTATCTATGGTTCTGTTCACAATATGGCATTTTGCATGAAAATTCAGTATATCATTTTTCATTCACAAAAAATATCACTTGAATTGGATATCCTGTTTGGGAAACATAAAGATTCTTTTTCTCAATATTCCAAAAGAATTTTCTATGGTTCTGTTTACACTTTGGCCACGGAATTTCGAATGAAAATTCAGTATATCGCTATCCATTCGCAAAATGAATTTAATTCGAATCGGATATCCTCTATGGAAATATGAAGTCTCTTCTATTCAATATTCCAATTGAACTTCCTATGGTTCTATTCATACTATGGTCACAAAATTTGTCATGGGGCTTATTATGAGCATCTTGAATTTGGCCGCAAGATTTCATTTCGATTGGTTTAGTTTTATCTTAGATATTGAGGAACAAAAATTTTGAATCACCATATTTTATTGAACACCCTGTACGATTTGGCTAGTTAACAAAATTGACCAAAAAATTTGGGACCCGATCTCAGCCTGAAAATTTTAAGTCTCCAGGACAATCCCTCCGAAAGTTATTGTGGTAACGGACAGACAGTTTGAGTTTGACCACGGATTCTTTATCAGGAAGACGAACTGTATTTTTTGACCATATTTGGCTCAAAATTCGAAAATAACATACATTTGGGCAAAACGATATAACACTCGTTCAAGTAGAACGAGAGCTCAAAAACGGTTTAGAATCTGTTATATTATACTTTACAAGAGCACGACAGAATTTTTTCCTGATGAACAATACTTTTCGAGAAAAAAATTCTGATATGAAAAATGTTTTTCAACGATTTTCCTAGAAAAAACAGTTTCGAATATACTGTATTATACTCTACGGTAGCACTAAAGAATTTTTGCTTGACAATCGATAATTTTCGACAGAAAAATTCGATAAAGAGAATGATTTTTCACGATTTTATTATGGAGAAAGGCGTGTGCATCCAATTAAAAAACGATTTTGAGTTTGTTGCATTAAACTCTACAAGATGACAAAAAATATTTTTCCTGAGAAACGATACTTTTCGAAAACAAAAATTCTGATATGAAATAGTTATTTATTATACAAGACAGAAAAGTTTTAGATTTTA
Organism: Propylea japonica; assembly: GCA_013421045.1. NCBI lineage: Eukaryota > Metazoa > Arthropoda > Insecta > Coleoptera > Coccinellidae > Propylea > Propylea japonica. The sequence goes on from CM024247.1 coordinate 3,406,116, forward strand.
GCTCGAGGCTATGAGATAAAGAACCGAGAGCTAGAATCAAATATTTTTTTCGTGTATAATACACAATTTTTTTCTGTGACAGAAATAACGACCATATAATAGTGAAAGAAATATAACTTTTTACGAAATTACTTTTTTCCCACGGGAAAAAAGTGAGTTCTTTTTTCCTGGATACATAGACACTCATTTCTTTGACAGGGAAAAAAGTTATATTTTGAGACCTGTCAAGAGATATAAAATGTAAAATTTCTTTTCCGTCACAAAAAAAATATCTATGATATTCTTATGACAAACGGGATTTCCGTCCAATTGAAAAACAGTTTTGAATTTGTAAGATAATACTCTACGAGATCACGAAAAACTTTTTCTTGAGGAAAGATACTTTCTGAGAAAAAAATTCTGATATGGATTTTGTTTTTCCTTGATTTTTCAAAGAGAATTGAGAAAGGATTTTTGAATTTTTGTGTTTTCATAGTCTACGACGAAACAAAAGAATTTCTGCCTGACAAACGATACTTTCCTCTAGGAAAGTAGTCTACATTTTCCATGAAAAAAATTCAAGAAAATCCCTGAGCAGAACTTGAAATTGTAACCGAATATATCAAGAATCTCAGCACCATCAGAATTATATTCTAGAAATTATTCATAAAATTAAATAAAAAAAATTTGAGGCTATGATTCTTCTGATACGGTTCCCTCGAAATTCTGCATGAACATTAGGGGAAGTGTGCCCATGTTGGCACCCTTAACGAATTGTTCACATATTTCATTAAAGGAATATTTTTCTATGTCATCGAACGTACAGATTTACTGCTACTCGTATGTAGTATGCATTCTTGTATGTAATTTCAATATAAATTCTTAAAAATTTGGTTTATAGCACTTTTTAAAATTTGGCCACGGGTGCCATCATAAGATCACGTATGTCCTTTGATGGCATATAACTTAAAATAAAATGATATTATTTATTGAAATATTTTATTGAAGAAAATAGCAGTCCTATTCCATGAAAATGAAAATATAAATGTAAAGAAACTAAATCTACTAGCAGGTCTAAGTAAGAAAAACACACTTATTTTAAAAATTTATTCTTTGGCGATCGATTTCGGTTTTCTAAAAAACCATCATCAGGCCAGCTGAAAGGTACAATTTTAATTATACAAATTAAGGTGTGAACGTGCAATCAACTTACCGTACAAAGAGGTATTCCTTCAATTATAATTACAAATAATGTAAGCATTCAGAAATTTAGATGTTCTTGAAGGAAGAAAACAATTTCGTGTTATTTCAAACTAGTTTCATACAGAAATGAAGGTCAGTTTGTGTTGTTAGCAGTCATGTTGTCAATATCTGGTGGTATGTTCTTGAAATTAATTAGTCTGATGAGGTTGTTTTCTCTAAGGTTAAAGTCTGAAAATTCGTTCAGTAAATGTATATTATCTTTGTTTCTTAGGATTTCTAATTGTTCTAGTAATGTCAGTTTGTAAAAGTTATGTCCTTTATGTAATATTCTTAAGTTATCAAATTCTATGTTGTGTTTACATTCGTCTATGTGGCAACCCAATGCTGATTTTGGTTGGTTTCTACGGTGTTCATTAAAACGTTTTTTCATGTTTCGTGTGGTCATGCCAATGTAAAAGGAAGGACAATTAGCACAATTTATTTGATATATTCCGCTTTCTTCTTCTTGTTTAGTTTTTGTTTTATTATTGACTAGAAAGTTTTCGATAGTTTTATGTCGTTTGTTTATCAGTGTGTAGTCATGTTTATTAACAGTTTTCTGAATATTTTCGTGTAAACCTTTATAGTATGGTATAGTTAGAAAGGTTTTTCTTTTTGTGATGTGAGGGTATATTTTCTTCATTATCATTTTTCTTTTTATTGAAATGTATACTTGGTCTATGTATTCTTTTGTATATTGGTTATTTCTGTCAAGTTGGTAAATGATATCCATTTCTTTTTTGTAGTTCTCAGGGGATAAGGGGACGTTGAGAATTCTATGAAATAAGAAATTAAAAGCAGCTCTCTTCATGGATGGCGAATGGTAGGAATGGTATGGTATAATGCTATCAGTTTGAGTGGGTTTTCTATAAATTTTAAAAAGGAAGTCATTGTTTTCGTTCAAAGAGATTGTTAGATCGAGAAAATTAATAGTATTAGATATTGCGTGTTCTAATGTGAATTTTATCTTAAATTTAGTGTTTATTGTTGTGAAGAATTCTTCGAGTTCCTCTTTCTTACCATTCCAGATGCAGAAAACGTCGTCGATATATCGTTTCCATGCAATTATATTGTCTTTAAAAGGTAGTTTCATAATTTGTTTTTCGATGTGATTGACATAGACTTCTGCTATAAAACCGCTGGCTGGAGAACCCATGGGTAGACCATTATTCATCATATAGATATTGCCGTTAAATGTGAAAAAATTTTGCTCGGTGATTAAAGTACTTAGCTTCATTATATTATCAACATCATTTTTCTCAAGATTTAGGGAGTTATCTGAATTATAATGTTCATTAAGTTGTTCTTCTATTAGTGTAAGTGAGTCTTCTATGGGTACATTAGTGTATAGATTTACAATATCAAAAGAGATTAATGTGTATTCTTTATTAGGGTCTAGATTAAGTGACGTGATGTACTGTACTAATTCAAGAGAATTTTTTATTGAATGTTCAGCTTTAAATTTTAATTTATTAGTGAAAAATTGGTTGATAAATCTTGAAATTTTATAGGCTGGTGATGAAATGGCCGAAGTTATGGGTCGAATGCTTTTATCGGGTTTGTGTAATTTGATGGTACTGTATAATTTAGGAACTTGTGGATTTTTTTCTTTCAGACTGTATTTAGTATGCCCGTATTTCAATAGTGTGGTCTCTGTTTCTTTCAGTGTTTTATTTACTTTTGTTGTGTATTTAGTGAGAGGGTTATTTTTCATTCTCGTAATATTGTTATTCGTGAAGAAGTTAATAGTTTTGTCATCGTATGTTGTTTTATCTAACAATACTAGTCCGGCAGCCAGCGGTTTTATAGCAGAAGTCTATGTCAATCACATCGAAAAACAAATTATGAAACTACCTTTTAAAGACAATATAATTGCATGGAAACGATATATCGACGACGTTTTCTGCATCTGGAATGGTAAGAAAGAGGAACTCGAAGAATTCTTCACAACAATAAACACTAAATTTAAGATAAAATTCACATTAGAACACGCAATATCTAATACTATTAATTTTCTCGATCTAACAATCTCTTTGAACGAAAACAATGACTTCCTTTTTAAAATTTATAGAAAACCCACTCAAACTAATAGCATTATACCATACCATTCCTACCATTCGCCATCCATGAAGAGAGCTGCTTTTAATTTCTTATTTCATAGAATTCTCAACGTCCCCTTATCCCCTGAGAACTACAAAAAAGAAATGGATATCATTTACCAACTTGGCAGAAATAACCAATATACAAAAGAATACATAGACCAAGTATACATTTCAATAAAAAGAAAAATGATAATGAAGAAAATATACCCTCACATCACAAAAAGAAAAACCTTTCTAACTATACCATACTATAAAGGTTTACACGAAAATATTCAGAAAAATGTTAATAAACATGACTACACACTGATAAACAAACGACATAAAACTATCGAAAACTTTCTAGTCAATAATAAAACAAAAACTAAACAAGAAGAAGAAAGCGGAATATATCAAATAAATTGTGCTAATTGTCCTTCCTTTTACATTGGCATGACCACACGAAACATGAAAAAACGTTTTAATGAACACCGTAGAAACCAACCAAAATCAGCATTGGGTTGCCACATAGACGAATGTAAACACAACATAGAATTTGATAACTTAAGAATATTACATAAAGGACATAACTTTTACAAACTGACATTACTAGAACAATTAGAAATCCTAAGAAACAAAGATAATATACATTTACTGAACGAATTTTCAGACTTTAACCTTAGAGAAAACAACCTCATCAGACTAATTAATTTCAAGAACATACCACCAGATATTGACAACATGACTGCTAACAACACAAACTGACCTTCATTTCTGTATGAAACTAGTTTGAAATAACACGAAATTGTTTTCTTCCTTCAAGAACATCTAAATTTCTGAATGCTTACATTATTTGTAATTATAATTGAAGGAATACCTCTTTGTACGGTAAGTTGATTGCACGTTCACACCTTAATTTGTATAATTAAAATTGTACCTTTCAGCTGGCCTGATGATGGTTTTTTAGAAAACCGAAATCGATCGCCAAAGAATAAATTTTTAAAATAAGTGTGTTTTTCTTACTTAGACCTGCTAATATTTCGAACATACTATGGAAGCTTTCATCACCAAAAAAAAAAAAAAAAAAACTAAATCTACATTCTTTGGCATCGTCAAAATATAATTTTTATACGCATAATCTACATACGAATATGATTTGCACTAGCACAGTTGGCATGGCACCAGCTGGCGCTTTTCTGGCAACGCAACCAATTCTTCCTTGGTCGAGACATGGTCAACAGCTGATAACAATAAAAACAAGCGGTATCTGAATCATCGTCATAATGTCTTTCTTCATTTTCCTCATTTTCTTCTACGAACTTAATCTGTCTTTTGATCTTTCTAGCTAGCTTCTCTCTCTTTCTTTGTCTTCTCTTCTTCTTCCAACTTCTTTTTTTATATCAGAGGTTGTATTGAGGATTCCAACTTTTCCTCGTTTTCTTCCTCTGTTCACTGTTGACTCTGCAACGGTAGTTGGCAATGGTGAGAGTTCTTGTATGATTTTCAATGATCTCGATTTTTCACTTGAAACCATTTTCATTATTTTCGGATACCTCTAATATTTCTTGCGAAGTACCAGGCTTTGGCGGAATCGTCTCTTGATGTTGATTCTTTTTTCTATGATAGCTCCCTATGCCATCATAGGAACACTCTGGCTATGCCATCATAAGCATAAGTACCATATATTTTTCAACAAAGCGAAGAAAGTACTAGAAAGACGAAAAAACCTAAAACTTTCACACTGAAAGCATTGTTATAGAGTGAGTTATGGAAAGTATAATCATTTTTTACACAGATTTTTTGAATATCCAAATAAAACGAAAAATAATGAAATAACTATCATACATTTACACCTACCGAAATGATTGAACTCTTATAAAAGTCACAAATTGCCACGTATTCAAGGTGTCACTACCTATATCAAGCGTAAATGCCATTTGGCGTACAAACTCAGCCAATATAAGTTTGTTCAGTTGATGTTAACAGACTTCTTTGAAGTGTGCCATCATAAGCAGGATGCCATCATAGGCATACTTCCCCTAAGTATATCAGTTTCCATTCACAAAATGAATTTCACTTCAATCGAATGGATGAAAATATAAAGATTCTTCTTTCGATATTCCAATTGAATTTTCTATGATTCTGTTGACACTTAAGTCACCAAATTTCACATAAAAATTAAGTATATTAGTAATCATTCATGAAAAAATTTTCACTCGAATAGGATATTCTGTTATGGAAATATAAAGATTATTCTTTTCAATATTCCAATTGGATTTGCCATGCTTCTGTTAGCACTATGACCACGAAATTTCAGAAGAAAATATAGTATATCGAACTCCAGTTGCAAAAAAAAATTCAATCGAATCGGACCTTTTTGGAGAAATGTGAAGTTTTTTCTTTTCAATATTCCAATTGAATTTTCAATGGTTCTGTTCACACTATGGCCGCAAAGTTTTGCATGAGGCTTATTTTGAGCATTTTGCATTCGGCCGTAACATTTCATTTCTATCGGTTCTGTTTTGAGGAACAAAAATTTTGATTGGCCATATTTTATGGAACACCCTTTACGATTTGGGAACCGAATTCACAATGGAAATTTCAAGTCACTAGGACAATCGCTTCGAAAGTTATCGTGCTAACGTACGGACGGCCGGTCTCACGGACAGCATTGAGTTTGACCACTGAGTCGAACCCTGTCGTTTAGGACTATACCTATTCGGCTCAAAATTTATAATTTACAGACACTTTGGGCAAAAAGTTATAGCACTCGTTCAAGTAGAACGATCGCTCAAAAAGGGTGTGCATCATATTGAATAACGGTTTTAAATTTGTGTGTTAACATTCAAAGAGAGCAGAAGTGAATTTCTGCTTGACAAAGTATACTTTTCAAGAAAAGAATTCTGATATGGAAAATGTTTTTCCATAATATTCCCATAAGGAACGATTATGAATTTGTTGAAATATACTCTTCGAGATCACAGAGGAATCTCTGCTAGATAAACGATACTCCTCGAGAAAAAAGTTCTTATATGAAAATGTTTTTCCATGATTTTTCTACGGAGAACAAGGGATCCATCCAAAAAAACGGCCTCAAACTTGTTGTTAAGTACTTTAAGAGATCAAGAAAGAATTTTTGCTTGACAAACGATCATTTTCGAGAAAAAGATTCCCATACAGGGTGTATACTTTCAAAGTGAACGAACTTCAGGGGATTATTATACAAGTGATTCACAAAAAAAATGTCATATAACATGTGGTTGAAATGTTGACGGTTATTCTTCAATTTAACATTTCTTGATTTCTCGAGTTTTTTCTCTGAAAGGATTTTTATTCCATATTCAGAAGAAGCAATAAATTTGCTACAAGATGAGAGAATCTGCGCGCAAAAAACTCCTATAGCGGGCGTGGTAAGGAGATGAATATCATGATTCTGAAGTTGACAAAATTAGCCCTAAACTTCCAAATGTATTTTTGAAGAAACATTAATGATTATGCACACTTTTTCTTTCAGTAAAAAATAACTCATTTAGCATACTTCCGAATGACATAGAAACATTTGTTTTAGTTGTTCATCCTCCGCCATAATATCATAGATAACATGAAAACAACTTAAAAGTCTAAAAATTCCTAACCTAAATTTGCTCTTTATTGAAGCTCTCCGTGATTGAATCCTAAAATTATTTAATGGAAATCATCAATTCATCTGTTACCTGAATATGCTGTGATCAGACTTTTTGTAGGTGGTACCAGAATAATTTTGGAGAGTGGGAGGCAATAGGATATTATGGACTGATAAGTACACTTTCACGAAATCAGGTTGATTATTTTACGAAATAACCATATATGCCAATAATAAACCGTCATGGGACTATTATTTCACTTTTCCAACATTTGTTAAGTCTCAATGTGAGCTTGGCAGTCATGGGGGACAATTTTTTCGGACCAATTTTACCCACTGATCACTTTAATGCTAAAGAATTCATTGGATTATTCAATCTAATGAATTCTCTAGCATTGAATGATCGGTAAGTATAATTGGTTCGAAAAGTTGCTTCGAATGCAAAACAACTGGATAAACATATTGGTTTTTTTTTCTGTTTTTCGGAAAGTATCGTTTGTCAAGCAAAAATTCTTCCGTGATCTGGTAAAGTACTATCCAAAAAATTCTAATCTGATTTTCATTTATATGCACACCCCGTTCTCTATAGAAAAACTATGAAAAAACATTTTCCTTATAACAATATTTCCCCAGAAAGTATCTTTTGTCGAGCAAACATTTTTTCTTCGATTAGTAGAGTATTAGGCTACGTTCAGATGATGAGCGCTCAACGCGCGTTTTGCTAACGCGCGTTTACAACTACATGTATTTTGAACGCCCATCATCTGAACGTCCCTAAACAAGATATATGTAGTTGTAATCGCGCGTTAGCAAAACGCGCATTGAGCGCTCATCATCTGAACGTACCCTTATCCAACAAATTCAAAACCGTTTTTTAATTGGCACATCATGAAATTTTCAATATCATAATTTTTTTCTCGAAAAGTATTTTTTGTCAAGAAAAAAATTATTCGTGGTATAGTAGAGTATAACACAACAAATTGAAATCTGTTCTTCAAAGGAAAATCGTCTAACATATTTTCCATATCAGAATTTCCTCTCGAAACGTCTATTCTATCAAGAAAATTTTTTTTGTGATCTCGTGGAGTATTATCTAACAAATTTGAAACCGTTTCGAAATTGGATGCACACGCTTTCTTCACTGGAAAATCGTGAATAATTAATTCCTTTATCAAAATGTTTTCTCGAAAACTATCGTTTGTCAAGCAAAAATTCTTTCGTGTCCCCGCGATGGTGCACACTTTTTATTTCATAGAAAAATCATGGAAAAAAAATTTCCATATCAGAATTTTTTTCTCGAAAAGTATGGTTAGTCGAAAAAAATTCTTTCGTGTATAATACAACAAATAAAAAACTGTTTTTTAATTGAAAGCACACGCCGATCTTCGTAGGGAAGTCGTGAAAAATATTTTCCTTACCGTAATTTTTTTTCGAAAATTAATTTTTGTAGAGCAGAACGTCAAAATTACAAGTCAATATTCTTCATAATTTACTCCAAATAAGATGAAATTCCAGGTTTATATTTGCGGACATCGTATGAAAAGGTTACTTATGATCCTATAGCAACAATTTTTTAATAATAATCGACGTATTTTGCAATTTTTGTGTGAAAAAATATATTCAGTTAGAAGACCAACAAGATGGACAGGTAAAGTTCATTAGCTGTAGAGAAAGCAATTTACCTAAGAGAACGATACTCTAAAATCAAACGCTGGCCCTCCAGGTTGGGGGTTAAGGCATCGGGCTAACTCCTCGATACTTATAAAAATGATGAAATGTTAAAAAACCCAATACTAGCCTCGGAAATAGGACTGGACAAAACGGTGAACGACTTAAGCGAGCTAAACGGACAATGAATTTTGGAACACTCAATGTACAAGGTTGCAGGACAAAACTAACAGAGATTACTCAGGATTTGGATAAACACGACTATAAAATAATTGCTTTAACAGAAACGAAGAAAAAAGGAACGGGATCTGAAACGGTTGGTAACTATATTCATCTGTATAGCGGCGTATCAAAAGACCAGCGTGCACAAAGGGGAGTATCTTTACTAATTGCTAAAGAATTAAAGAAAAGAATTACAGATTGGGATCCCATAAATGAGAACTTGATCAGAGTTAACATGAATATTCAACAGCATAAGATCACTATCATAGGAGTATACGGAGTATCGAATGATGCGAATAGAGATGAAAAAGAGAAATTCTTTGATGAACTTAATCAAGAAATAACAAGAATAGGTAACAACAGAGAGTTAATAATATTGGGGGACCTAAATAGTAGAACTGGAAGAAGGACATATAATAAAATAATAGGTCCATATGGAGAACATACCTTAAATGATAATGGCGAGAGGCTGATGGATATATGTGAACAGAATACCCTCACAATCAAAAATGGATACTTTCTGCATAAGGACATACATAAATACACATGGACTCAACCAACAAGAGGTTTAAAATCAATAATAGATTATGTCATAACGAAACAACAAACAACACTGAAAGTTGAAGATGTCAGAGCATGTAGAGGTATTTGTGACGTGTCTGACCATCATTTTCTAAAAGTCAGGATATTCTTCCCAATACAGCATACAAATCTGACAAGTACTCAGGAGAGGGATCAAACTACAGCAAATAAAATAGAAGAAAAATATAATATAGAAAGCTTCCAAAATGAGAGTACCCGGTACTTATATAAACGAAGATTGGATACTTATATAAAAGAACCGGATGACCTATCGTTGCTTGAATTTTATGAAAACGTAACCAGCAGCATAAGAAAATCAGCAAGTGAAGCATTGGGCATTAAGAAAGCACCGAAAAGCAGAAAATATTGGTGGAACGATGAAATGGAAGAACTCGTCAACGAAAAAAAAAGATTATATCTTAAGTGGCTGAATACTAAAATTGATGAAGACTTTAGGAAATATAAAGACAAAAAAAGAGAAACACGTCAGAAAGTAACAGAAAGGAAAAGAGAAACATGGGATGAGAAATGTCGGGAGATTGAGATGTATATTGGAGGAAGAAAATCTAGAGAATCCTGGAACTTCATCAATAGAGTTAGAACAAATGAGAACCACAACAGTATACTGCAGTTAATACCGACGCAAAAATGGACCGAACACTATGCAGACCTCCTTACTGAACAAAGGGTAGAATACAAACCAGAAGTAAATGTGGATATGCAAATCGAAGGAGATGTAATACATATAGATCAAAACGTCGTCGAACAAGCCATAAAAAAACTTAAAAATGGCAAAGCACCCGGTCCAGGTGGTATTAATGCAGAGTTATTGAAAAATGGAACTGAAAAATTATTCAGTTCATTAGCATATATATTCACGAAATGCATCAATGGTGAACGTATACCAGAGGAATGGAAGATGGCTTATATCATTTCAATACACAAGAAGGGAAACAAATTAGATTGTAATAACTATAGGGGATTATCTATAACGAGTACAATTAGTAGGCTGTATGGAAGAATAATAAGAGATCTAATAGAACCAGAATACCTAAACCAAGAAGAGGAGGAACAATGTGGCTTTCGAGCTGGCAGATCTTGTACCGATAATGTCTTCTGTCTGAAACAAATAATTGAGAAAAGGTCACAAAGAAATAGGGCAACGCATCTGATGTTTGTAGATTTACAAAAAGCATATGATAGCATTCCTCTCATGAAACTATGGGAAGTACTTCAAGAGACTAATATCAACCACACACTTGTTAAAGCTATCAAAAATATATATGATAACATGATAGCATGCGTGAGGTTTGGAAATATAGAATCAGAGCCATTTTCAGTCAATAAAGGTTTACGCCAGGGTTGCTGCATTTCTCCAACGCTCTTTAAAATATATATAGCGAAAGCACTGTCACTGTGGAAAAGAAAATGTCGAGGTATGGGTATCGAAATTGATAGAGATACTTGCATATACACTCTTCAATTTGCCGACGATCAAGTTATTTGTGCGAATGATAAAGAAGACCTAGAATATATGGCGAGAAAGCTTCAAGAAGAGTATGGAAGATGGGGTCTTCAGATGAATATATCTAAAACGAAATACTTATGTGTTGGAGAAGAAACCACTGATTTGAAGTTAGAAAATAATGAAACAATAAAGAAATGCGAAAGCTACAAATACTTGGGAATCAACTTCAATGCAGAAGGAACAGATGACGCCGAAATTAAATCACGAATAAATAAGACAAAAAAAATAATAAGTTCGCTGAATGGTATTCTATGGAGCACAGAGCTAGGAAAGAAAAGAAAGATACGAATATATGATACACTAATAAAAAGTACTCTAGTATACGGATCTGAAACTTGGCGATTGAAAGAACAACTGAAGAGGAGGATAGAAGCTACAGAAATGGATGCAATACGACGAGCATCCAGAACTTCGAGAAGAGAGAGGATACCGAATTCGATAATAAGGGAAAATATGGAAATAAAAGAGACAGTAACAGAATATATAGATAGGAAACAGCTGGTATGGTATGGACATGTGCAAAGAATGGCAGAGAATAGATTACCAAGGAAAGTAATGAGATGGATACCTCCAGAAAACAGAAAAAGAGGAAGACCAAGAACGACATGGATCAATGGAATTAGAAAATCAATGAGTGAAAAAGGACTAAATGATGAAGACTGCAACAATAGAAGGCATTGGCAATTGGGCATCGGACAACGTCTTTAGGATGTTTTTAACCCGAATGTATATATATAGAGCAGAAATTCGTTTCCATTTCGTCTTCTCGCGAATTCAGATACTCCAATTCAGATGTGGATGAGAATGTGTAGGTGAGTTCCCGTTAAACTCAAATATGACGTTAACACCGCCCGTATATTACTTATGCTTCGAAATCGGCATATATTGTATATGGCAAAAATGATTCTCCCGATGTCTTCTACTCGAATATTAATGTTTGTTCAGTTTATGATGAAACACTCTGCATACATATCTTTTGAATGAATGATATCAGATTTGAATTTTTTTCATTGAAAAGCGAATATGTCATGATACTGGAATAATATGATTCGGCTATTCATCCGTACTCAATTATATATATTTACTATTTTTGTATGGAATAAAGAACAGCTATCGATTTGATAAATAATCACAGATATGTAAGAGATCCCCTAATTGGTCAGAATTTCTATAACCTAGATTGGATGGAAAAATATAATTTCAATTTCTAGAAAATATTTTTCTGTACTTCCTCAAAACACTCCTTTTGGTGTGTTTTATGCATGATGGGCCTCCCGAACATTTCAGAATTGCTGCATGTCGGCAATTGTACATTTTTATATCCAAATCGTTGGCGAGACGGACCTCAGTTCTGACCTGCCTAATCACCAGAATCGAATACCTCTGACTTCTACCGTGGTGATGTTGGATCCCGGCCATGATGTTGGCTCCCGGCCAACCAGCGCGCCGCCAAGCACCTCCAAGCGCGCCTATTCCACCACGGTCGATGCTGTCGCGCGGCGTCAGCTGATTTGTTTTACAGTTAATTCTGAGTGATGCCACATCGGAAGTGACCAAATTTATACCGCAAGCAATAAATCGAACAATTTGAATATATTTAAACTTTCTTTTTTTTTAATTTCGACCACATTAGGGGAAAAATCGGTAGATACTCGCAGGAAACAATTTATAGAAATTTCATTAGTTTGAGATATCCAGCCGAGAATTCTGATGAATGGGATTGGGAGAGCATCATTCAACCTACTTTGGAAGAAATTTTCATTGATCTCTGTGAACTCAAGACCCCAGCTCCAAGGATCGAACAAGGCCCTTTTTAGTTCCACTGTTGACTCGATACGAAAATATATAGGTAGTTCTTTTTATTCGGTATATCCGGTTGGGAATTCTGATGAATGAGGGCAGAAAAGCAACATTCAAGAACATTTTCGTTCAATTCTGACAACTCTTAACCCCCGACTACAAGGATCCAATTCAACTCTTTTAGTTTCGCTGTTATCTCGATCGCAAAATCCATTTTTTTCATGTAATTTTCGTTCGATATCTGGCACCACACACCCCCAGCTCCAAGGATCGAACTTGAGAGTATCACCGTTAAAACGATCGAATAATATTTTCTTTTGTATTTCGAATGTCCGGCCATGAAGACTAGTATATGATGTCGTTAGGACATTATTTCAGCTATAACGAAATAAATTTTTGATTGTTTTTGAGAACCCCACACCCCCAGCTCTAAGGATTAAATCCGACTCTCTCTCGACTGGGACTCGATATGAAAATATTTTCTTTTTTGTGTTTGTTTTGAAAATACGACCAAGAACTTTGTTGTCTGGGTTTAATCGAGTAGAGTATGAGTAATATTGTAGAAAAATTTCATTGAATTCCGAGAACCCTGCAACCCTAGATGTGAGGATCATTTTCAACACTTTTTAGTTTCGCTGTTGATTCGATCGCAAAAATCCATGTCCGGCCAAAAATTCTGAGAAATGAATTCGATAGAGCATTATACAAATTACTTCGGACGTAATTTTCATTCGGTTTCTTGCACCACACACCCCCAGCTCCAAGGATCCAACTTGAGATGTTCAAGTTTTACTGTTAACACGATCGAAAACATTTTTTTTGTATTTCGAAAGTCCGGCCTAAAAGTCTAGTAGATGATGTCGTAAGGACATTATTTCAGCAATAACGAAAAAAGTTTCTGTTTGTTTCTGAGAACCCCAAACCCCCATGATCCAAGGATAAGAGCCGACACTCTTTCGTCTCGGAATCGATATTATTCTTTGAGCTTGGGGTGTAGGGTTCTCAGAAACGAACAATTTTTTTGGGTATAGCTTATATAATGTCCTAACTGAATCATCGACTGGACTTCTTGCCGGACTTTCGAAGTACAAGAAAAAAATTATTATTCGATCGTGTTTACACTAAAACTTGAAGATCTCAAGTTCGATCCTTGGAGCTGGGGGTGTGTGGTGCAAGGAATCGAATGGAAATTAAAACGTTATTTGTGTTTTGTGTAATGCTCTATCGTCTTCATTTCTCAGAATTTTCGGCTGGACATCCCAAAGAGAAAAAAATTTATTTTTGCGATCGATTCAACAGCGAAACTGAAAAGTGTTGAGAATGATCCTCATATCTAGTGTTGCAGAGTTCTTAAAATTCAACGACATTTTTTCTCCAATATAACTCATACTATACTCCAGGGCTGTCCAGACCTGATATGATCCCGGGCCAACACAAATTACTAAATAGATTGGAGGGCCGCACACAGGCCCGCCGCTAGCTATCTGAGCGCCCGCGTGCAAATATTGTTATGCCGCCCCCAATAGGGCGCTACATCAAGGGCGTATCCAGAGAGCAATTCGGGAGGGGGGATAGTGGAAAGTTTTGTTATAGTATATGTAGTAATTCTTTCTTCAAAATCACGTACCTACCTAAACTCGGCTAGTAGAAAGGGCACAATTTGGTAACAGTTTTTTATGACATGCAATAATTGGCATGAACGATACGGCGACACTGAAAATATTCAACTACTACTACTACTACTACTTGGTTGTCATATTGGGAAAAAGAACATCTGCAAATTTTTCTCGTAGAATATTAAACAAAATCAGAGATGCCGTAGGAATTTTCTGAATCAATTTGGGCGCAATTCGAAGTTCCGAGAGCAATTTATCGGATTATGTGAATTTTTCGATCTTGAAGTTTCACGTCATAACTGGATCTAGGCGCTCTCAGTATTCCGCCGGAGGGGGGTTGGTTGTGTGTTGGCACCTGAGGAACTTCGGGGGGTGGCAGTGCCCCTCCCGGAAATATACCTGAAAGAAACACTGCAGTGAATTCACTGAATTCCGTGGATATACGGAAATTATCGATGTTGGCCGCCTATCCTCCCGATCCTTCAGAGAAAGAGTCTCTCTAATGGGGATGGGGGAGACCTTGCCGCCCCCAATGTCGAAGCGGTTGGCAAAGTTTCATCGCATATGGCAAAATTTCTATGTTTCTATGACAGTTGGCAAAATTTCAAAGCAGTTGGAGTTGGACAGCCGCCCCGCTTTCCCTTCCTCTTACCACGTTGTTTGTCCCCTCCAAAAAAAATTTCAATTTCACTGGATTTGCCGCCCCCTGGACGTGCCCTTGTGCCGGGCACGCCTGGCACGCCCGCTTACGCCGGGCGTGGCCGCACAAATAAAAAACATATTTTTGAAAAGGTTTAATAACGTTCAATATAATTTATTTTTAACTGTTACATTGAATTTCAGGTATTATCATTGTCTATCTTTATACAATATATGGTATTAGTGCTTCATTAATTTATCTTTCACAATCTTTTCAATATCAATATTAATATTAGTTGTAGCCAGTTGTAGCATGTGTGAGTGAATTATCCGATAGTGAGGATCTATACTCCGTTCACGAAAGGTTGAGCCGTCGGTTGGCCATGGAAATTTGGCATATTCCACTGTGTATATTAAAATTTTAGGTAATGTTCTTTATTTTCTTGTCAGATTGATACACAATGTTGTCAAAATTGCATAGAGTTCTCTGATAACTCGCAATCTTGTCGGACGAAGCCGAGTACATTCGGCAACATTGGCTTTATTTTAGGTACTCTATGACAGTAAATACTGCCAACTTCAAATAAATAAAGAAACGCCTACTATGTGCTCAACCTTTCGTGAACGGACTATATTTAGATTTTATAAAATTCATCGTGGAATACGCACTTTCACAAAGATAGGTACTGCCCATCGCCGAACCCATTTTTAAACCGAGATTGGTTAATTTGGGGAAGCGATCGCCAAGGAGCTTAAAAAAATCTTTTCCAGACTCTGTTCTGCCCTTGTAAAAGGGGTCTGATTGTAGGTCGCATAATTCTAATTGATAGTCAGTCCTCACACTCTCGATATCAATTGTTAACGGATGAGTAAAAAGTAATATACCACTCTCTAATTCTTTAAAATCTATGAATAGATGCTCAAATTCCACAATTATATCGTCAATATATTTCAGGTGATTGTTCTTCCAAACTAATGTTAAAAATATACCACGGGCCACAAAAATATTGACTGCGGGCCGCATGCGGCCCGCGGGCCGTACTTTGGACAGCCTTGCTATACTCGATGGAATCCTTTCAACGGAATTCTTGGCCGGGTTCCCGAAACAAACACAGAAAAAGAAGAAAATATTGTCATATCCAGTCCGAGACGAAATAATGTCGGCTTTCTTCTTGCAGCTGGGGTTGTGGGGTTCTTAGAAACGAACTATTTTTTTTTTGGTATAGCTTATATAATGTTCTAATTAAAGCATCCACTAGACTTCTTGGCCGGATATTCGAAATAAAAAAAAATTCGATCGTGTTCGATCCTTGGAGCTGGGGGTGTGTTCTGCAAGAAATCGAATGAAAATTACGTCAGGCGTAATTTGCATAATGTTCTATCGAATTCGTTTCTCAGAACTTCAGGCCGGACATTCCACATAAAAAAAACTTGATTTTTGCGATCGAGTCAACAGCGGAAAAAAAGTGTTGAGAATGATGCTCACCTCTAGGGTTGCAGAGTTCTCAGAATTCAACGAATTTTTCTTCAATATAACTCATACTATACTCGATGAAATCAATACATTCGAATTCTTGGTCGTACTCCCGAAACAAACACAAAAAAGGGAAATATTTTCATATCGAGTGCAAGACGAGAGAATGTTGGATTTGATCCTTGGAGCTAGGGGTATGGGGTTCTCAGAAACAAACAAAAACTTTTTTCGTTATAGCTGAAATAATGTCCTTACGACATCATCTTTTTGGCCGGACAATCGAAATACAAAAAAAAAATATTATTCGATCGTGTAAAAAGTAAAACTGGGGGTGCGTGGTGCATAAAATCGAACGAAAATTACATCGGACGTAACTTGTATAATGCTCTATCGAATTAATTTAGTTTTGGCCGGACATTCCAAACAGAAAAAATATGGATTTTTGCGTTCGAGTAACAGCGAAACTAAAAAGAGTTGAATTGGATCCTTGTAGTAGGGGGTTTAGAGTTCGCAGAATTGAACGTAAATGTTCTTGAATGTGGATAACATACTGCTCTTTAGCACTCATTCATCAAATTTCCCAGCCGGATATACTAAATAAAAAGAAATATATTTTCGGATCGAGTCAAAAGTGGAAATAAAAAGGGCCCTGTTCGATCCTTGGAGCTAGGGGTCTAGAGTTCACAGAAATGAACGAAAATTTCCTCCAAAGTAGTTTGAATGATGACTTCTCCATTCCATTCATCTCAATTCTTGGCCGGATATCTCAAACAGTTGAAATTTCAATAGATTGATTCTTACGAGTATCTACCGATTTCTTTCCTAATGTGAACGAAATCAAATAAAAGAAAATTTAAATATATGCAAATTGTTCATTTCATTAATTGCGGTAGGAATTTGATCACTTCCGATGTGGCATTCCTCAGAATTAACCGTAAAACAAATCAGCTGACGCCGCGCGACTGCATCGACCGTGGTGGAATAGGAGATGCCGTTTTGGTTCGGTTATTCTCAGGGCTAGGCGTCATTTCTTCAAATAAAGGAACCCAGAATGCCGACTCCTTCATAGTGAAGAGCCCCAAATAGGGCGAAATAGCTATTTTTAGATGCTCTGTTTTATATTACCACAATGCATGTTCTTTGTGCGTTGACGGGATTAGTTCCGAAGTATTGGTTGATTTCAAATCAATAAATATTTTTCTCTGCTCTCATTGTTATAATTATATTAAAAAGGATTAACTTCATCTTTGAATGTATAATGTCCGAATATTCATGTGAACAAAACTCATTCACACGTACCTGTTATTATTACTAGAAATTCGAAATCAAAACATTATAATCGATATCGACGACGAATTATTACTCAGGACTGTTCTCAAGGCCTGTGTTCAAAAGCTGCTGAATCTCTAGAATCTAATTTTACGCGCAGCACTAGCACTAGTAAGAACTAGTACTTGATTTTGCTCATCGCTCACTAATAGGAAGCACAAACGACGAGTATATTGTGTATTATTTATATTACTTTGGGGGAACAGTCTTAGGAGTTCCTCATATTTATACTTGTTAACCTTTATTTGGTTCACATTTGAGAAGATAATAGAATATTGCCAATATGACGATGAACACAACTGCAACTATTGCAATAAAAAAAGATCATTGAAGTACTAACGCAATCTCACAGCACCTTCAAAATTGAAGTTGAATGTAGAAAACCTGATTATGATCCGATGAGAACTTCCAAATCGAAATTGGTCTCGTCTAGAAATTTCATGGAATGATATTTCCACTTTTATATTGCAATAAACAATACTTCAATTAAATATCTTCAAACGTCAATCAACTGAAACTTACGTTTGTTTGTTGGTCAATGGATTCCAGCTGGCAACAGATGTCTCCGAAAGTGGACTGAAGAAGAGTGTTCCATCCATTTCATTCACAGCAAGACCCAGACCTTGGGATGCTTTTCTCCCTACCATACTGACAAGTAGATCTTCATTTTCAGCTAAAGGTCCACCTCTGACAGTTTCAGTTTGAATACTGTAAATTCTGAGGAAGTGAAATTTTCTGATTATTCAATTCGTTAGGAAAGAAAAAGAGATTAAATTAGGAAAACGTATTATATACTTCAACGTAGAGAAGAAGGCCATATCAAAAATTGAACAAAGCCCTGACGAGACGTTAGAAGCTTTTGCGCGCTTGTTTTTTTGATAAAACGGATAAAAAATCTCAGTATCGTGAGAGCTATAAGTTCTACTCAATTCATTCATGAATTCAACCATCTTCTTCAAACCTCGAACCTACCCTTAAAGTTTGGAATTTTGAATTCGTTTCATCCGAAAATTATTATGACTACGGTCAACCGTTAACACGAGAGTTTCAGGAAGAAACAATTTAGAAACTCTAAATTTTCAAGGTAGGTTATCATGTTATAGTCGGCCTAAGGTCGACACGATTTGATCCGAAAATTAATTGAATGAATGGAATGGGTGCAACGAATGGCTCGCAAAATATTAAAATTTGTTTAATCATCAAACACTATAAACGAAAAGGCCAAAGCTTTCGTCTTCATCTCAATAATAATAATGATAATTTATTCAATCCTTTAAGCTGTTTCACATGTATAGGAAGAGTCATAAATAACATCAAATTCCAATTTATTATTCTTCGATTAAAAAAAAACAAAACAAGAATCAGAGTGAGAAAATAACAACTACATAAATACACAAATACAAAATATAACTCAATATCAGCATCAAAGTATTCACTATCACTATAGAAGCACATTTCTAAAAGAATATTCTTCATTGCTTTTTTGAAACTCGAAAACTGGTTTTTTGCCTAGTATTGTATTCGTGAAAGTGGAAACAAAGTTTTTTGAAAGAGAATATTCTACCTAGTGTGAGGCTAGCAATTCAATATACAGGGTGTTTCATCATAAACTGGACAAACATATATTTTCGTGTAGAGGACATCGGGAGAATCATATTTGCCTTGTACAATATATCCCGTTTTCGAAGCATAAGCGATATACAGGGTGTCAAACGTCATTTTTGAGCAAGATTCTTATGAGTGTGGTCAGTTATGTATAACACTTAAAGTAACGGTTTTTGGTTAAATCTCAGTATTTTTGGGTCCTCTATTCAGAAAAGTTGACAAACTCCGAAAAACAAATTACAAAATGACGGAAGACCTGCTATATGTTCCAAATTTTTTTTAGCGGTTGTCAAATTGACTTTTATTTTCTGAATAAACACAGTTTTCCAAGAATTTCTGTGAAAAATTTTTTTCAAAAATCGAACACAATTTTTTTTTACATGTCTACAGCGATGAAAAAAATTCACTCGAAATGGATGAAATTTTGTACAATTGTACTTCTTGAATTATCAGTCAAGAATATGAAAACAGAATTGTGAAATATCGAACGGTTTCGTTACTACAGTGATTCAAATGTTTCGTTCAGACCTCTGAAATAATGAAAAAAAATTGGTATTGAGTTCTAGAGTCAAAATAATTAAATTATTGGCATGTCCAAACATTCTAGATGATTTTATACAAAAAAAATCAGTGAAACTTAGTGGGGACTCGAACCGACGTAGGTATTAAATAGGGAAATGGCACTGTTCTAAGGATAATAATATTCGTTGCCAGGCAACGGTAGTTCGTAGTTCATAGAGTTTGACTACTGGCTAAATTTTATTCACTGAAATTCAAACAAATGTCCAACTCTATGAAATACGAACTACCGTTGCCTGGCAACGAATATTATTATCCTTAGAACAGTGCCATTTCCCTATTTAATACCTACGTCGGTTCGAGTCCCAACTAAGTTTCACTGATTTTTTTTTGTATAAAATCATCTAGAATGTTTGGACATGCCAATAATTTAATTATTTTGACTCTGGAACTCAATACCAATTTTTTTTTCATTATTTCAGAGGTCTGACGTAACATTTGAATCACTGTAGTAACGAAACCGTTCGATATTTAACAATTCTGTTTTCATATTCGTGATTGATAATTCAAGAAGCACAATTGTACAAAATTTCATCCGTTTCGAGTGAATTTTTTTCATCGCTGTAGACATGTAAAAAAAAATTGTGTTCGATTTTTGAAAAAAATTTTTCACAGAAATTCTTAAGAAATTGTGTTCATTCAGAAAATAAAAGTCAATTTGATAACCGCTGAAAAAACTTGGAACATTGCAGGTCTTCCGCCATTTTGTAATTTTTTTTTCGGGAGTTTGTCAACTTTTCTGAATAGAGGACCCAAAATTTCTGAGATTTGACCAAAAACCGTTACTTTAAGTGTTATACATAACTGACCACACTCATAAGAATCTTGATCAAAAATGACGTTTGACACCCTGTATTATATATGCTTCGAAAACGGGATATATTGTATAGAGCAAAAATGATTCTCCCGATGTCCTCTACACGAAAATATATGTTTGTCCAGTTTATGATGAAACACCCTGTATAAATACATGGAAAACTCAATATTTTTTGTTTGATAAAAAAAGATTTACAGGACTCCAGGGGTTTGAGACCGAAGATCAAGCGAATTATTCTCTTCTGGGCAACATTCCTCCTTTTAAGTATAATTCGTGACATATTTTCTTTATTCTGTCTTGCATCTGTTTCACCATGTTTATCTTTGTGTTAATATTGTGGTTTGAGTCGTAATGTATCATATTTTTAGTGTGTTTCCTCTCTGTGCTATTTTAATTTTAGTTTGTTGTCCTGTCTTTGTGCTTTTGTATCTAAGAAAGGCACACTCTGTTCCAAATCTTCCATTGCTGAAGTGAATTGAAGATTTTTCGAATGGGAATTGAAACCCTCAACCAAAATGATACATTACGACTTAAACCATAATATACACAAAGATGAACATGATAAAACGAATGAGAGACAGAATAAAGATAATATGTCACGAATCATACGTAAAAGAAGGAATGAAGAACCTACTAGAAATATTGAAACAAAATGGGTACCCATATGGTATGATAAATGAATCATTGTTTTCCACTGACACATCACAAAATCAAGGACCAGGTAATGATGAAACATCCAGCGCCACGCATTTTGCGTCATATCCAAACATAAATGGATTAACGAAAAAATTTAAAATATATTTCAGAGCGAAAATAGCAGTATACAATCAAAATATTGTAAAGAATTTATACACAAATTTGAAAGATCCAGTTCCAACACCATGTAAAACCAAGGTAGTATATGAAATCGAATGCGACGATTGTGACAAAGTACACTGATCAACAATTGCTAGGGATCACTTATGAACTTCTCTTCATTTGTATTTTTTCAAGTTATCTCGTGAATATCTGTACATTATATGTTCTCTAAGGAAAAAGTAAGATGTTTTGAGTTGATTATATCAGAGTCTTCCTCACTTCATCAGCTCTTGTTCACAAAATCGATTATTATCTGTAGGCTGTTACAGGTGGAGTGAAAAGCAATGTGGTATTAAATACCACATTGCTTTTCACTTTTTGTTATTCAATCTGTTTTTTCTTTCGTTCAAACACATAAGGTGACAATAATTGAAGAAATGAGAACAATATCAGCTTATCAGTCATGCCGAGAAGACGTTTGGCTCCTGTGCAACTGTACCGAATCATACGGTGGATACAGGAAGGTTTGTCCCAGCGAGAAGTGTCCCGGCGGTTGAATATTTCACAAAGTGTCGTGAGTCGGGCTTGGAATAGGTTCATCCAAAACGACTCAGTAGCTTATGTTCATGGGGGAGGTCGGCAGCGCAGTACAACAGCTGCCCAAGATCGTCTTTTGATCCTCAATGCTAGGAGAAATCCCACTTACCCGGCGTCGGGGCTCAATAGATCACTGAGAGTTGCAACAGGAGTTCTAATTTCGAACCAGACTGTAAGACGACGACTACATGTTCGTGGTTTGAGAGCACGTAGGAGGGTTCATCAACGGCAATGGGCAGAGGAGCACCGCAATTGGACACTTGAAGATTGGAGCCGATGTTTATTTACGGATGAGTCTAGATTTCGTTTGGTCAACTCCGATGGACGTATTCTTGCTTGGAGGGAAAGAGGTCGAAGGTATGCAGAACAGTTTATGGTACTCACAACAGCTTTTGGCGGAGGTTCTATATGTGTATGGGGAGGCATTTGTTTGAACCAACGCAGAGAGTTGGTTGTTCTGCAGAACACCACCATGACCAACCAGAGATATCACGATATGATTATTGAACCCATAATTGTTCCGTTTGCGGCTGCCGTGGGCGAGAATTTCATTTTAATTAACGATAATGCCCGTCCACACCGTAGTCGTCTGGTTAATGAAGCGCTAGAAACTCATGCTATTGATAGGATGGACTGGCCAGCTCGCTATCCAGACATGAACTGCATCGAACATGTCTGGTTTGAGATGTCTAGACAATTGTCAACCTTAGAACAACCGATCAATAAACTGGAGGACCTTTCTAACGCTTTACGGGATATTTGGGCGAATTTGCCCCAAAATTTTATAAATCGTTTGATCGAAAGTATGCCTCGTAGGGTAGAATGCGTGGGGGACCAACTAGGTACTAGATCAACCGAAACTTCAGCCTTCTTGTAGTTTCATCATAAAATTTTTATGTTATTCAAACACAGAACTTTGAGTTTACCTAATAAAGTCTTTTTTCTCTCCAACTTTCCATTTTTTCATTCTTTTCTCAAGTGAACCATATTATCAACTGAAAATACTCTGATATCTGACTAAATTTATAATCTTGGAGCGAATATTTCAGAAATAAATTTAGAACAAGTGAGTGATCCCTATCAATTGTTGAGCAGTGTATATAGTTTTGTGTTTCGTGGAGAAATACACTTTTTTAAAACAGACAATTTATTCAGGAACTGTGCTTTCAACAAGATCACAAACCTCTCTGTTTTTCTACAAGCTAAGCGCCGTCACGCAGGCCTCGGCTGTGCACCATCAGCAAAAATAAGGCAATGCGGACGCAGTTGAACGGCTAAATAATTGATTTAAACTGGGTTCAACGTAGAATCACATAATTCCTCCCGATTTTCAGGATTTTTGCTATCTTCTTCAACAGGAGTACAAAAATGGTATTTGTTTTTTTCAGCATAAGCAAATGATCATTGCAATAACACAAATAAAAAGAATAAAAAACTAAAAGCACTGAAATAAGTATTTTGGTTGATCCATGAATTGAGTTCTTCCAAGGTGGGGAACTCCACAGGGTGTAGAAAACTGATGTTTCTTATCGTCTTCCATTCTTCTTCCAAAAGTATGAGTTGTATTGAGGAAAATTCTTCGTATGTTTGTAGCGGGTAGATTTTCTTGAAACGATGGGAAACAATGCAGTTTGATCGTAGCCGGCTGGATGAAGGGATTGAGTGTCGTACACGACCATTGTCGCATTCTTCGAAAACCATTGGATTTTGGATCGCTAAAATTGAACCATCCTCTATAGGGATAAAATCTGGTTTGGTGTCGTGATGTTTTCTGGAGCAACTTTCTGTTTATGTCTGTAAAATATCTTTAAGACAAGATTCTGGATGCTGTAAGTCATCTTGTTTAACAATGAAAAAGTCTTCTCACTTTTGAATGACCTCACAATTCCATAAAACTTTGTCCTCTTTTGTGATCAAGTAAGTGGGAAGGTTTGGAATGGTAGTATTTTGATAAGGAAATTTATGGAGATGGAATACTTCATAATTTAAATTTTGAAAAATCGAAATAGTAATTCTGTGTCATTAACAATTACTTTACTCGCACAAATAGAATAATAATCAGTAAGATGTTTTAAAGGAAGCCAATTCTGTTTTTCTACTATTTTATTGAATTTTTGAAGGGGGTATTATGTCTTCGTGCAATAAACGCAATATTGCAAAACTTATTGCATTTTCTGTCTCATTCAAAAGAATAGACAGTTCATGAGAATGCAAAATGATCAGATTCAAATCTACAATGATATTATTAGATTCTTCTAATTGCATTGTTTTATTCGCAAGAAAATTGAGCTTTTTTACGAACTCATCCTGAATAGAATGCTCTACTTTTAGGATTTTTTTATTCGCCAAAATGATATTTTCGTTATTTTTGATTGAATTGAAATAACTATTATAAAGAGCCCCATCGTCTGAATCTAAAGTTTCAAGAAGATATTTTGAAATTTTGCCACCAACATTCCAACGTCCTCTTTTCATACGAATTCTTTCAGAAATAATATTTTTGAATTCAATTTCATTGTAAGAAACAGTACTTTTTGCAATATTAGGGACTTACGTACGTCTGTCGCTTTTTCTCATGACTAATAAATCCTCTTGTTTTTAAATAAGTTCGGATATCAAACTGATATTATAAAGAGAAAGCAAATATTTAGAATGATCGGCTATGAAGGCAATGAAAAAAAATTATTTTCTTGGTTTGATTCTATTCTTATGATAGACATGTTTATTGTCAGTGTTTTCTACTTGAACATCAAAAATAATTTTGATAGGAATTTTCTTGTACGGTGAATTTAATTCAGCTTGAAAGGGGGTCTTCAAATAAGCGTCTTTTTCTTCATCTAGAACTTTTTCGCTGACTCTTCCCTTATTTCCCTTTTCGATAATCTTCAAATTTTTTGTCTGAGCATCCTGAGCGAGCTTTTGATTTTCTGCAAGATTTTCCTGATGAGTTTTCTAATTTTCAAAATTTTATCATGATGCTTTGGGTTCTGAATAACAAGATGTGACAGATATCCAAACACCGCCCACCACGTTAAGGTTCGTTGTACAGGCTGTTCCATGAAGCTGTATAAGTAACTGAATGTAACTTTGTTAGTGACTTTGGGACCACCCTGAGTTTTTCAAAATATGATACCATGATGTATGTCCACTTCTGTAGGAAGTTTCATCAATGTACAAAGTACAGTTGCAAAATTATTCAGGTTTAAACTCGGATTTTATACAATTTTTCTTTAAAACTTATCTGTAGTTGAGATTGCTGTCAAGGAATATAGGTGTTCATTAGTATAATTATTATGATAGGTCGGTCCAAAGGTGTTTTTTCAGAAATGCACAGGATGGACATAATGTGGTGTCACTTATCTCCTCATATACAGGGTGTTTCATCATAAAATGGACAAACATATATTTTCGTGTAGAGTAGAGGACATCGGGAGAATATTTTTTTCTTTATACAATATATCCCGTTTTCGAAGCATAAGCGAGATACAGGGTGTCAAACGTCATTTTTGAACAAGATTATTATGAGTGTGGTCAGTTATGTATAACACTTAAAGTGACGATTTTTGGTCAGATCTCAGTATTTTTGGGTCCTCTATTCAGAAGACCTGCAACGTTCCAATTTTTTTGCGGTTGTCAAATTGACTTTTGTTTTCTGAATGAGCACAATTTTCTAAGAATTTCTGTGAAAAAAATCTTTCAAAAATCGAACACAATTTTTTTACATGTCTAATTGTCTACAGCGATGAAAAAATTTCACTCGAAATGGATGAAATTTTGTACAGCTGTACTTCTTGAATTATCAATCACGAATATGAAAACAGAATTGTAAAATATCGAACGGTTTCGTTACTACAGGAATTCAAATATTTCGTTCAGACCTTTGAAATAATGAAAGAAAATTTGTTTTGAGTTCTAGAGTTAAAATAACTAAATTATTGGCAATGAATATTAATATCCTTAGAACAGTGTCATTTCCCTATTCAATACCAACATCGGTTCGAGTCCCAACTAAGTTTCACTGATTTTTTTTGTATTTTATTTGTATTGTATTCATCTAGAATATTCGTCAACTTTTCTGAATAGAGGACCCAAAAATACTGAGATTTGACCAAAAACCGTTACTTTAAGTGTTATACATAACTGACCACACTCATAGTAATCTTGCTCAAAAATGACGTTTGACACCCTGTATCTCGCTTATGCTTCGAAAACGGGATATATTGTATAAGGCAAAAATTATTCTCCCGATGTCCTCTACTCTACACGAAAATATATGTTTGTCCAGTTTATGATGAAACAACCTGTATATGAGGAGATTAGTGACACCACATTATGTCCATCCTGTACATTCCTGAAAAAACACCTTTGGACCGACCTATCATAATAATTATACTTATGAAAACCTATATTCCTTGACAGCAATCTTAACTACAGATAAGTTTTAAAGAAAAATTGTATGAAATCCGGATTTAAACCTGAATAATTTTGCAACTGTTCTTTGTACATTAATGAAACTTCCTACAGAAGTGGACATACATCATGGTATCATATTTTGAAAAACTCAGGGTGGTCCCAAAGTCACTAACAAAGTTACATTCAGTTACTTATACAGCTTCATGGAACAGCCTGTATAACGAACCTTAACGTGGTGGGCGGTGTTTGGATATCTGTCACATCTTGTTATTCAGAACCCAAAGCATCATGATAAAATTTTGAAAATTAGAAGAGTTATCATCAAAATTTAAAGATTCATTTTTCCGTAGTTGCAATTTTGGAACGCCCTATAGAACAAACCAGATGTAAGACCTTCGTGAAAATCTGATATATTGTTCTTGAGGTTGGTATAAATATAATATGTAGAAATGGGGAAAATTCACTTGTCCCGCTTTTCCAAAGTAAGTGTGCGGGGTCCTTTGTAATGTTGTGAAATTTAGATTGGAGTGAATAGAATTATTGTGAGTTAATAGTGCTCTAGATATTTTTGATTTCAAAGGTAAATTCTCATCGTTTAAACATCGCAACTGTTCTTATAAAGTTGAATGAAACCTTTCCACTATAGAATTTGAGTTTGTATTTAAATTTGTTATGTAGTGTAATTCGATCTTATGCAATTGGCATAATTCTTTAATTAATTCATTCTTAAATTCTGTACCATTATCGCACGTGATTTTTTCAGATTTTCCATTATTACTCATGAATAAACTCCATAGACTTATAAAAGAATGGACAGGACTTGTGAGAGAGAATATTGACTTCAGACAAGGATAGAATAATATTAGTGCGAAGCACAGAACATATAATAAAAACATTGGATCGCATTAGATATTTTTATGTTCTGTCAGTTTTCCAACATTATGAGAGAGAGATGAGTGAAGGATGGAGTAATATTAGTGTCTATGCACCACACTAATATTACTCCATCCTTCACAGTATCTCTCTCTCTTATGTTGGTATCACGAAACTTAGTGCGAAAGTCACGTGACGCCCTGTCCATCCTTTTATATGTCTATGATAAAATCAAAGAATCCACTATTTCTTGAGCGGTTTTATGTGAAAGAGGGTAACATTGAACCAATTTAGTAGAAGAGTCGACTACTGTCAAAAAGGTTGCGTTTTGCATTTTAATCGTGTCTACATAAAGATGTTGGAATGGTTTGGAGCCTATTGGATTTGATTTGAATACCAATTTTGTCGGTAACCTCTCGTATTTATTCTTTTGACAGACTTCACAAGTATTTATAAAATTTTTAACATCAAGTTCTCATTTCGGCCAGTAAAAGCCATTTTCCAATTTCGGTCATTTTCGTGTATGCTGCGATGTCCTGATTTAGTAGTGTGATATAGATTCATTTTTTCTGTTTGTTCTTCCGGGTTTTCGACGTCTTCCAAGATTTTATTAGTATTTCTTGAATTGAACGATTTTGATTTGAAATTTTGCTGTACTAAACTCACAAATGCCCGTTTGAGATTTTCGTTTTTGAAGTAAAGACAATACGATTTTCCTAAAGTAAACCGGCAAAGAAAACCAGACCATAAATGTGTCGAGGTCGATTCTTTGTCCCTGCTGGAGAACTGTGCTAGACTGCTGCATCGTGAGTTGTTTATTGTTCTTATTGACAATTGTTTTTCATTATCTGTTTTGTTTTCTCTCTTTGCAGTTGTCTAGTTACTAGGCTCTTGAAAATGATGGGAAACACCCATCGAAACTAGTCGAGCAGGCAAGTTATTTGCAGTCACTAATAAATAGTTTCACCAATAATAAGGCATTTTACATTATTTCATTCCTGTTTTTCCTAAAGTAAGATTCTCCTTGATGAATTTCAAAAAATCGTTGGTTCCGCTAATCTTGACATCATACGTTGTTTATCAAAAATTCTAATTGTTTGTACGTAAAATTTAGTTCCATGCGATTTGCTGTTTATGTTTATTTAGAGCGCTTTCCGTAAATGGAATATCCAGAATCGGATTGCTATGAACAGTATGTGAATCATTAGTTTCAGGATCGACATCTGAATCTTCAGAATATAAAGTATTATTTTCGTTTTCGTCAAAATTTTAATCAAGTGATGCGTTATCGTCATCTATAGCGTTCAAATCTATACGAGATAAAGCATCAGCATTATTATAACTACCCTTCTTGTATTTTCGTCTAAATTTTAATCAAGTGATGCGTTATCGTCATCTATAGCGTTCAAATCTATACGAGATAAAGCATCAGCATTATTACAACTACCCTTCTTGTATTTTATTTCGTAGTTGAACTCTTCCACTTTCAGTTTCCACCTCATCAACCTCAAATTCGGCTCTTTCAACGAATTCAACCAGATAAGCGTGTTATGATCGGTGTAAATAAAGAATTTATTTCCGTAGAGATAAGGCTGGAAATGCGCGGTAGCCCACACAATGGCCAACAATTCTTTCTCGATAGTAGAGGGGCGAAGGAAAGGGGAGACGCGGCATGTCATTCATAAATTCAGGAATAGTTGAAGCCAATATCCAAAAGTATTTTCCATGAGTAAAACAAGGACAGCTTGATATAGCTGTGCTTGTTCTGATACGGACTCGGCAACAATGCAGAGACTTCGAACGCGTAAATCGAACAACTACCAGTTGCGTGGAGTGGCCGTTGTCGAAAGATTCAAAATTAATATTCAATGCCGATATAAGCTTTCCTATAGTATTTGAAACAAATGGGGAATCGATGGCACAAAATATGTTAACCTCTTGAGTATATTTTCATTTTAAAATGACTTATAATACATTTCCTTTGTAACATGGTATAGATCCGTATACGCTCGTTCTACTTAAACGAGTGCTATATGGTTGTGCCCAAATGATTGTAATTTTAGAACTTTGAGCCGAAAACGGTTTCAAACGATAAGGCCGACTACCTGAAGACGAATACGTGGTCAAATTCAATTCTGTCCGTTGAGCCGTCTGTTTTTCGTTCCTCGTTATCATTTATAGGGACAAAATTGTTAACAGAACTATAGAAAATCTAATTGGAATATTGAAAAGAAGAAACTTCACATTTCCATAACAAGATATTCAATTCGAGTGAAATTTATTTTGTGAAAAATCTCTATATTTCCATAAAAAGTTATCTGATTAAAGTGAAATTTAGTTTGTTAATGGAGACTGATGTACTGAATGTTTGTGCAGAATTTCAAGAAGATAACATTGTTTGAACCATAGAAAATTAAATTGGAATATTGAAAAGAAAAATCTCTATATTTCCATAAGAAAATGTACGATTCGAGTGAAATATATTTTTTATATGAAGATTAATACACTGAATGTCCAT
Source organism: Propylea japonica (assembly GCA_013421045.1). Taxonomy (NCBI): domain Eukaryota; kingdom Metazoa; phylum Arthropoda; class Insecta; order Coleoptera; family Coccinellidae; genus Propylea; species Propylea japonica. Next base: position 3,436,095 of record CM024247.1, read on the forward strand.
TCAAAATTTCAAGAACATCGGATCATCTGAATCATAGAAAAGTCAATTGGAATATTGAAAAGGAGAATAGGCAGTTTTGGAGCGTTCGCTCCATTCCTCAACTCCAATCTTGTGCGTGTGAATGCTAGACCAAAGTGAGTCCAAAAGCGTCGATTTGATGCGACGTGCCAGATGTGCTGGTTTGTGATTTCAACGTCGTATTCACACGCACACTCCGATCTACCGAGATATGTAGCAGTAGATGCTTATCGTTCTCTCGAATTTTCGCAGTTGGAAATGTTTATAATCTTGAATTCTGCTCATTTTCACCAGTACCTACAACACATTGTGGAATAGGGATAATTCAAAATTTATAAACATGTACAGAAGCTTTCCCTGTTTATGGAAAATAAAAAGTAATGTCATCCATTCTTAAGTAATTTCTGTAGTCTGTCTCATCTTCATTGATGACATACAGCTCTAAACAAGCAGTAGCCTTCCTTTTTCTCGAATTCATGTTCACTACACTGTCCACTTACGGGTATTCGATTCAACTGACTGGTATTTATAAGAGAGCAAGGAACGTGGAGTTTCCGCCTCAACGGAAATTCCACGCTCCGCTCCAAAACTGTTGTATTTTGCATTCACACGGAGTTTTGGAGCGTACAGTAAAATCTGCCGCATCGATGCTCGATCCAAAAGTGTTGCTCTATTTGACGACCACGCATCAATCCTCACGCTCCTGGAACGCCGTTCCGGAGTGCCGCATCGGAGCGACGCTACAGGAGCTTCAGTTCGGAGTGTACGTGTAAACGGGCCTATCCTCTATATTTCCATTACAACCCATCTAGCAATTTAATATCTTATAAATGTTCTGTGGACGTTTTTGATACTATAAACAATGAAAGCAGAGAATAATACTAATTGATTAAAATCAACCAATATTAAAGCCTTACTTCGGAACTAATCCCGTCAACGCACAAAGCACATGCATGGTGGTAATATCAGACGGAGCATTCATAGATAGCTATTTCGCCCTATTTGGTGCTCATCAGTATGGAGGAGCTCCGTTTGAAAGGCATTCTAGGTTCCCTTATTTGAAGAAATGTCGCCTAGCTCTGAGAATAGCAGAACCAAGACGCCATCTCTTGGAATCCTTACGAACACCTACCTCAGATGCATGAACGTTGAACGAAGTCGCGAGATCCGTTTTTCATACAAACTGGTGGCAGTCCAACTTTGTGGATTTTACCTTGAGTCGATGAAGTGGAAACGCTCGATTAATCGTCATAAACCAGACGTGGTGATAATAGTACGAAATGAAAATCAACGCGTTAATAGGAACGCAGGTATAATATAAACAATGAAAGCAGAGAATGATACTAATTGATTAAAATCAACCAATATTAAAGCCATACTTCGGAACTAATCCTGTCAACGCAAAACGCACATGCATGGTGGTAATATCAAACGGAGCATCCATAGATAGCTATTTCGCCCTATTTGGGGCTCTTCAGTATGAGATGGCGTCTTGGTTCTGTTATTCTCAGAGCTAGGCGACATTTCTTCAAATGAGAGAACCTAGAATGCCTTTCAGACGGAGCTCCTCCATACTGAAGAGCCCCAAATAGGGCGAAATAGCTATCTTTGGATGCTCCGTTTGATATTACCACCATGCATGTGATTTGTGCGTTGACGGGATTAGTTCCGAAGTATGGGTTTAATATTTGTTGATTTTAATCAATAAGTATTATTCTGTGCTTTCATTGTTTATATCATACCTGCGTTCCTATTAACGCATTAATTTTCATTTCGTACTATTATCACCACGTCTGGTTTAGGACGATTAATCGAGCGGTTCCACTTCATCGACTGAAGGTAAAATCCACAATGTTGGACTGCCACCAGTTTGTTCGAAAAACTGATAAACATCTCGCGACTTCGTTCAACGTTCATGAATCGGAGGTAGGTGTTCGTAAGGATCCCAAGAGATGGCGTCTTGTTTCTGTTATTCTCAGAGCTAGGCGACATTTCTTCAAATAAGGAAACCTAGAATGCCTTTCAGACGGAGCTCCTCCATACTGAAGAGCCCCAAATAGTGCGAAATAGCTATCTATGGATGCTCCGTTTGATATTACCACCATGCATGTGCTTTGTGCGTTGACGGGATTAGTTCCGAAGTATGGGTTTAATATTGGTTGATTTTAATCAATTAGTATTATTCTCTGTTTCATTGTTTATATTATACCTGCGTTCCTATTAACAAGTTAATTTTCATTTCGTACTATTATCACCACGTCTGGTTTATGACGATTAATCGAGCGTTTCCACTTCATCGACTGAAGGTAAAATCCACAAAGTTGGACTGCCACCAGTTTGTATGAAAAACGGATAACATCTCGCGACTTCGTTCAACGTTCATGCATCGGAGGTAGGTGTTCGTAAGGATCGCAAGAGATGGCGTCTTTGTTCCGTTATTCTCAGAGGTAGGTCAAATTAGTTATCTAGAATGCCTTTCAGACGGAGCTCCTCCATACTGAAGAGCCCCAAATAGGGCGAAATAGCTATCTATGGATGCCCCGTTTGATATTACTACCATGCATGTGCTTTGTGCGTTGACGGGATTAGTTCCGAAGTATGGGTTTAATATTGGTTTATTTTAATAATTAGTATTATTCTCTGCTTTCATTTCTTATATTATATCTGCGTTCCTATTAACGCGTTAATTTTCATTTCGTTTTTGATACTTTTTCTTAGGACAAATGAAAGTCCTGTAAACATTTTCATTCCGTATATACAACACCTTCTCATCCAAAATGGGCATAAATTATAAGACAATTCAGTTGTTACCGAACTCTTTTACGATATTCAATAAAACTATTGAAGAACTTACTATCGTGTATTCTTCGATTAATGACCTTATGTTCCACTAAATGACAAATGTACAACTTTTATACAACCACCCATTTCTTTTTATTTTCCGGTCATTAATAAGACTGTTTTGTGATACTTGTTACATTTATAATACCAAATAATCGTTTTATTCAACATAAAATAATTAAGAAAATAAAGCAGATTATTAAGAAAAAACATTTTTCATACAGAAATTTTATCTTCAGAATTATTTATAACAGGACAAAAAAATGGTGCTACAGTTCACTCTCAGAAATCAGAATGCATTAAAAAACATATATCAGTAATATATTGCTTCTCAACCGTTTTTAAAAAATCAAGAATCGAATTGAATATTCTTCATCCAATTGTACTAACTTAAGCTTAGAGAATAACTAAGAAAAGACAGTAGATAAGGTTTGAATGTTATACAGGGTGAATCCTGTTGAACTGTACATACTTCACACAGAGATAGAGGACACTTTGCTGGTTTCAAAAAGACCCCACATGAAAGGTCTCAAACGATTCGTTTGAATTATACAGGGTGATTTTCAGTTTTGGGTCATATTTTCAAAATGCTCTATTGGACGAACGAATGATCACAAATGAACCAAATTTGGTACGTAGGAGGACTGTACCGATCCCCATATAGCTGACGTATCAGATTATCAGTTTCCAAGACCGGACTCTATGTTTCTGATATTATCGGAATTTATAAAGAAAATCACCCTGTAGATGAAAAAGTCAATAAACCTGTCATGGCAGTTCAAACTACACTAAATACTCTTCAATAAAGGGTAATAAAATCACGTGGCACACCTACAGATTCAGATAAAAAAAATATTGAATATGGGTACTCGGAGATAATTTTTTTTGGACGGCCTAATTCACAAATAAAAACATACCCAAATGTATCAAAAGTTGAATATTGAGTTAAGGTTAAGATCTTCTACGCATTGAAGTATACCAATATTCAGGGACGGACTCCCATTTCAGATTGGGTTTTTCAATAGATGATAGGTCGAAAGATTCGCCCACGAAACTGTTTCTCTGAATTTGTAGGTGTGTCACGTGATTTTATTACTCTTTATTGAAGAGTTTTCAATGTAGTTCGAACTGTCATCGACAGGTTTATTGACTTTTTCATCTACAGGGTGTTTTTTTTCATAAATTCCGATAATATCAGAAAAATAGAGTCCGGTCCTGGAAACTGATAATCTGTTAACTCAGCTGTATGGAGATTGTTACAGTCCTCCTACGTACCAAATTTGATGAATTTGTGATTATTCGTTCGTCCAATACAGCATTTTGAAAATATGACCCAAAACGTGAAATCGTATCAAACTGTTGTTGAAAGTTATATCCTTTCGGTGAATAGAAGGCCAAAGTTAATGCGAAGGCTCTCAACGTCAGATCAAATTTGCCTAGTCGTTCCTTTCAACAATCTTTGAAATAAATCACCTACAGCTCCAGGACTGACAGATGCCTGAAAAAGAAAGATTCTTCAATCTGGTTGCCTGATAATATTCATGTATGTACTTTTAACAATGAGCGAAAAGGAAACATACCGATATTGTTACTTCTGTTGATTCTGATACAAGTGATTTTTCACCTTAATCAAACATTTTTAATTATTTATGTTTCAGAGACTGGGAGTGAAAACCTATAAAGTTTCTAAGAAAAGTGATTTTTCTCTCGAACAATCCAGCAATGTTTTCATTGAAATTATTTTATGCTTCATTCTTCGCACAGACTGCTGCTATGAACGAATCTTTTTATTTTGACTCTGCACTCTCTTCCTTATAATGTTAATATTCCTTTTCCTTACCTCAGGCGTAGAAAAATCACTAGTGTGCGGATCTCCCACATAAGCTCTCTATCACAAATGAAACAGTAAAATTAATGAACTAGTGGAGCACTTAAATGAAATATACACCTTCCCCTTCTAATTTGAGATGTTCATGGTTTCTCGGTAAAGCTGGAAGGCATTAAATCAGTATTCTCAACTGCTTGCTCTAGTTTGACAACAGAACATTCCACATTCTCTACAATGAAAACAAAAATCACACAAAATATGGTTAGTCAGCAATGTAAAAAGAAATACAAGTTTTACCTTCTTTTCGGAGAACAAGCAATAGCATCAACATTTTGATAGATTTCTTCATCAAGAGATGAAAGTTGATCTTCGCAAATATAATTCTTCGAATATTCACTTCTGTAGTGTGAATTATAACTGCATAATTATCTTTAAGCACTTGTGGGAGTTTCATCCGCAGTGGAGCTGGAGCTGCAAAAGAGTTCGCAATTAATGTAATGAAATCAAGCCAAATGATTTCTGCATACATATAACAATGATTACTGATACATATCTCCTATTTCTCTATTCCATCAAGTTATACAATTATCTTCATTTGAAACATTACTAAATTACTCCATCACTATTATAATACCTGTTGTATGTATAATAATTTGGAAAGATTTTCCACAGAAACATCTCTATTGAATTGAATGAATTAATCTTCCAGGAAGTTCCTGTAATCTTACCTTGAATACGTTAGTCCGAAGAATGGTTTCAAAGGAATAGGATTGGTATCATTATCAAGAAATTTTGTACCATTTAGTAGAAAACTGTCTTTTGGTTCAAAATGTTCCGAACATAACTATTATGTGGCAAGTTTCTATCTACAGCTGAGTCCATAATTGAAATCCATATATTCCTTCTCCCAATATCAAAAAAATCTAAAATTAATTATGTGAATTGAACAATCTACGCCAATGATTTGCAAAACAGAACAAACCTGTAAAAACTCAAATTAGGGTTGTAGGAGTCCAACTCACCGCATACTTGACACTTAAGAACCATTTCATTAATATTTTTTGCACAAAATATATGAAAATAAGTCCGAAAAACACTTTTTCAACTTTGAACTCGAGTAAACCGTTGACAGAATCGTCGAAATCACAGAATACTAATGACGAAATCGTGCCGGCAACGGTGTATCAAACATCAAATGTCAAATCGGAGCAAACTCACCTGATTGGCCTAGAAATATATCGATCGGATGAGAAACAATTTATGAATGAAACTGAGAAAACCGGTGTTGTCACGTTTAAGAGGGATGAATGTTAAAAGTCCATGAATTTGGTTGTAACTACGAATTCTGTTCTTACTGCCTTGAAAGTTCGGTCGAATAGACTTCGAATAGGTTGAGTATTAACTTTTATATGATTTTACCCAAGTTTTCTGTGGATGAAGGTTTTAAGAGGGTATAAATTCCACCGAAAGGATCAATTATGTGGATGTAGTTTGTGGTTGTTTATGGAATTCATTGAAATTCTTAATATTTCATTCTATTAGTACTCGTTTCGTACGATTACAAAATCAATATCATATATCAGTAATCTAGATAATTGTAGGTATTCCAAGTTGCTATTTCAGTATTTCTAAGCGATTTGATCTTAATAAATCTGATATCTTCGGAAACGTTGTGCATATTTTGGCGTAATTACCAATCCGTAGTAATACAGTCGTCCAGTTCAGTTCTGAAGGTAGGAATGTTGGCTTCAGTATTTATCATTGCATACCGCGACTCCTATTTCCTTTGTCTAAGGGAGTATCGTATTCCGGCTTCGTTCAACATCCGACTTGCGGAAGCAATGGGCAAATCCGACGTTGGTACCTGATTTTGACTCATTATAGCACCTAAGGCATAATTCGAAGCATCCGTTGTCAATTTGAATGGTTTATCGAAATCCGGATATTTTAATTTTGGATGATTGATTAACAGATTTTTTGAAATCGAAAAGGCTTTTATTTTTCACTTGTACATTATATGTTTATTTTACCTTAGAAACGGTTGCTATAAATACACTCATTATGCCCGTGGGCATTTTAGCGGGCATTATGGATCATAACGCCCGCTCACAACGAAAACAGTAATGACATTCACTTAATAAAATGATGACAGCAATAACGAACTTCAAAATATTACCAAATGCCATGGTTACTACTGAAAGTTAAATGAAAAAAAAAACATAGGAGCAATCGAATTTTCATCAACATTCATCCCTCGGGCCAAAGGCCCTCGGGCCGAATGTTTCCCTCCGGGCGTTAGGATCCATATAACGCACTTGGTACATAAATAACTATTTTAAACTCGTGATCAGAAACATGGACTTTACAATTTTTTTTCAAATATTTTGTCATTGGTTTTCTGACTTTGGCGAAATTTGGAATAAACTTACGTTAATAGCCCAACATGCCTAGGTATGATTTAATTTCTTTGGAATTTTTAGGGATCGGAAATTTCTTTATACTTTCAGTTTTGTTCGGATCATTTGAAGAAATGACATGACCTAAAAATTCGATTTCTTCTTTGAAGAATTCAGATTTATCTAGTTGAAAATGAATTGCAATTTGACAATTTTTTCCAATCAGAAGATTTTTATTGAGGTCTATGGTGAAATTGTTCTTTTGAAGAAATTCGAATCCTACTATACCTTCGTATTGAGTGTGGAATTTATACAGTACAAATGGATGATGTTTATTCAAGCTAAATGAAACCAAAGGAAATGAAACTTTTTCCTGACTTATATCATGACCATGTGCTGTTATAAGATCTGTGGATTCCGTTTAAATCTAACGGGGTATAGTATCATAAGCTATTTTCGGATCAATCAAGCAAATGTTCGATTAACAATTTGCATTTTAGGTATTCTAGCTCGACATAAAAAAGGCAGCTTTTTGAAATTTTATCTTTTAAATTATTCAAGTCAATGGTTTTTGCAGGCTGCTTTCTCAAAAAAATTTCCTCTTCCGCTTTCATGATAAAATCGGAAGTGGGATTTTCGTAATCCAAATTTTGATCGTATTCCTGATAAATTTCTTCCTCATCCTTGTAAAAATCTTCCGAGGGAATATTATCCACATTAGTTAATTCTTCAGATACGAAATTAGGTTGTCGATTATATCATTCGAAAAGAAATTTGGGGGTCTAGTGGTAAAAAACTTGTCTGGTCTGCTTATGCTACTTGTAGCTGGTCGTTTTTGAGCTTGATGGTTGTGAGCCGAAACTGACATGGGAATTGGTTTATGTTGCGAAGTATAACTCGGATTAGGTCTAAACACATTTGTTGAATTATGATAAGCGGAGTGCCAAGCATTGTTAAAAACTGGTGGTGTAGAAGGTGATTGAGTTTTAGTCTGCTTATTGTAAATAGGTCTGAACGGTGATTGATTAAAAGATGTAGGAATGTTTGAATTTGAGGAAGGTATTTTCGAGCTTCTCATCAAGTCTAACTGAGATTTTTGTGCCACATAATTTTCTACAATTTGAGTAGCTCTCTCAAAATTAAGATTTTCGGTGCTTAACAATGATGTTTGTAATTCCATGGGGCAATTACTGATTAGTACAATTTTCGCTAAATCGTTTACCCACTCTTTATGAAGCGATTTCATTTGTGTATTCATATTATCAGCATCGATTCTGTAATTCAAACGTATTTTTAAATGTTTGATTTGTTCAATAAAAGAAAGGATATCATCTTGTGGTCGTTTTCTCAAAAATTATAATTGATTCTTTAGGACGTCTAAATTTGCGTGATCTCCGAACTTATCAATTAAAAAGGTCTTAATGCTCAACCAATTATTAGTAACATCTGGAGTCTGGAATTCTGCTTCTGCGTTACCAATTAATTTGCTTTTAATTACATTCAGACAATAGGTTTTTACTATAGCTTCTTCGCTCAAAAATTGGGTTACGTATGAGTCACATGCATTTGAAAATGAATTCAATTTAGTCTTATCCCCATTAAACTTTGGCAATAATGCACCAAATTCTTTTGGTAGAGTTAAATCCGGCATTTTGCACTCTTGAATTTCTAATCTTGCTACAGAATTAATTAAATGTTCTGAATCGTTTGGGGGATCGATTTTGAAAATCGATTCAAACTTCTTAAAATTAAAATAAATGTGAATGAGTTTTGTCGGAAACTTAGGAAAACGGAGAGAAGGATTACTTGTCACAAATACCTTGAATTTGTCTGTTCCAGGCAGGAGCAGAGTTGCTAATTCTACTTGAGCTGCTTGTTGGTACTTCTTGGTGGATTGAAAAATCTCTGGTCGGTACTTCGGATGTCCCTTTTCTTGACTCTATGAGGAAGTTCCAATCTCTTCCACGGTGTGTTGGATCTCTCAATGAAGAATTGAAATTCACCTGCTTCTAGAATCAGTTTGAGAATCCCATCCTCGTCGCCAGTTTTGTGTTTCATGGAGAAATACACTTTTTTAAAACAGACAATTCATTCACGAACTGTGCTTTCAACAAGATCCCAAACCTCTCTGATTTTCTACAAGCTAAGCGCCGTCACCTAGGCCTCGGCTGTGCACAATCAGCAGAAACAAGGCAATGCGGACGCAGTTGAAAGGCTACATAATTGATTTAAAATGGGTCCAACGTAGAATCACATAATTATATATAGGACAGAAGTGTCAATTGTTAAAAAATAAACTGACACTACATAAATCCGACATCATCAATTATCCTGATAGATGTGCTTCAGCGAGTCACTCATTCAATCTAAACCATAAAATCAATATCGAAAACACTAAAGAAAGAGACTACAGAAGACGTTTGGTACTGGAAATGATTGAAATTAATAAACAAAATAATATCATCTACAAAAGAACGGATACAAACAAACTGAGTAGTATATATCGATAGCTATTAGAGAAATCAGAAGAAAACTTCATATTTCACGATGTTCCAAACGACGAATAAATCAATTTTCATTTATTATGAGTGTTTTTAGAACTTTGTGTATGTGGAAGTTCATGGACATTCAAGTTATTTGATCTCAGTTAAAAGACGAATCTTTGGATCTCTTTGGTAATGACCTTTTTTCCACAACAGTTGTATTTTTTGTCTTTCGCTGGACAAAGAATATCTGGAAACATATGAGCAAGATTACCACATCGTGTGCACCTCAGTATCTTTTTCTCTCGATTAGATTAATTTTCTTCTTTCGATCTTGAATTATCTCTTATCCTACTTCTTAATGCATTAACTTAATTCATTTGGTTTTTGTGTTTTTCTTCATGACTTTTCATTTGGTAATTGACAATTTCTAAGGTATTAGCAATAATAATTACTTTATCCAATGAGAATTCATCACACATAGTCAACATTTTTTCCGCAAATCTGATGATGAGGATTTTTCTAGGTTTTGGTCTATTGTATAGTCATCTGGTTTTTCTGCACGTCTCTTTCTGTCCGCATATTCCTTTCCTTTTTCCTTTAACAACTTATCCCTATCTCTCACTACATAATCATCCTTTTCGTTCTTATTAATTTTTTCCTCTAATTGTATTGGTATTCTTCTGTAGGGTTGTATAACTGGTTTGACTAATGGATCAACGGGTATCTCAATTAACATATCTTTAAATTTCGGAAGAGTTTCATCTGATTCTTATTCGACTTGATTGAAATCCACAACTAATTTCAGAACTCCCAGCAGCAGTGCAGTATCTTTTCCAAGTACTTACTTGGAAAATATACTGCACAAAGGTTGGGAGTTGTGGACCCTTCTCATATGACATAAATACTAGTACGTTTCTCCTCTCCATTCGCTTTTATAACATTTTCCAAATAACCTTTGATCTGTAAAGGTGTCTTACTTCCATATGCTAGTAAAATTTTATGGGGTTTTTTCTTTTGTTTTTTAACAATAATCCTATTCCTCTTCAAGTATTCCCAGACCTTATTGGTTATTATATTGAATTTGCATCCAGAATCAATCAACATCTTTTCCATTTTCCCACTTCAAACCGACTGATGTACTGTCACCTTCCATGTCCAATTTATCTAGTGGAAGTAGTAGATTTGCCATGATAATTGCAATGAGTTGACCTGTAAATTCATCCAATTTAATGAACGCAAAATTTTACCCCCTAATTAAAGGAAGTCACTACTTCCTTTTTAAAGGAAGTCATTACGTCCTATTTAAAAGATGTCATTTCGAAAGTCGTTAAGTCCTATTTAAAGGATGTCATTACCTCCATTTAACGGAAGTCCAAAGTTCGAAATTCAATTTAATGAATTCCTTGTAGTTGAACACTACCTCCTATTTAAGGAAGTCACTACTTTTAATTGGAAAAAGTCATTACGTCCTATTTTTTTTAAAGATAAGGAAGGTTGGCTTCATGAGTGGTAATCGTTTAGATATGGTTCTTCTTTTCTGATCAATTCATATAAACTTTGACAACTTCAGTGAAATTTTTTAAAATCACATGTCTTTGCATTTATAAGGAGCTGCAGCACACAATTTGTTGCAGAATGAATTTGTCTATCTACCTCTTGTAAAAAAAAGTTCTATAAAATGATTCATAAGTTAGTAGTGGGAATTGCATGAAAGATATGGATTTTTCTCTCACACCTTCCTTCCTTCTCGTTTGATTAAACCAATGAACTTTATACACTAACCTTTTTTCCTCGTCGCCACTATTCTGCATCTCACTGGCTCACTACTACAACATATTTTGGACCAAACGTCTTCCTCTTTTCTTCGACATTCAATGTCAGATACCGATTGACGTTCGCCTACTCTCTGATGTACATGAGACAATGTAATCTATCTAATACATAGATACAAACACTACAAATGGGTTTCTCCACAATAGTTCCATACATAGCCTATTCGGTTTGAAGAGTTTCGCGCTCCTGAGTAACTCAAAAGCTCGAAATTCGGCTTGCCGTTGGCTGCGCACAAGCACTCGAACAGCTCAGGAGCTCGATACTCTTCAAAACGAATACTATAAAAGTGTACACATTGTACACAAGGTTGCTCTAATCAATTCTATCAACAAGAGAGGTGGATGTTTGAAGACTCACCTATTTAATTCATTGTTACTAATTATTGATATTTCTTGCAGGACCGAAAAGCTTTATATGAATTGCACAATAAAATTGAATGAATGGATTTGGATTGTTGATAATTTACTGAATGTTTCCAAAATTAAAAAAGCTACTTATGAAGAAAAACATATCTGGAATCTGAGGTAAATAATATTTTGAACTATTGTAGCACACATCTGATTATTTTGTCTGTGTATGATACTCATTCATCGTTTACCGAGAGACTGAGAGATTGAATGGTTTCCTTAAATAACTACATTGATGTTCATAATTTATTTCATCATATTGGCAAGGAAAATGTTACAATAATTAACAATTATTATTATGCGAACAATGTAAAATATTGATTTGAATTTTGCCCGCTTTCATTGAAACGCAATCGATAGAAAACTCAAAAATAAGAATAAGTAATTTTTACTTCTTGATCACTAAATAGTAATTAATATATTTTTTTTTTGCAGGTCCTGAAGGTTTGATATGGAGTGCTCAATAAACTTTCACTGCTTGGTTAAATAAATTAATTTGGACTGTTGAATATTTTAAAAATAAAGAAAGCTACTCATGAAGAAATTTAGGTCCACAAAACTAATCCTCTTTACGATATTGTTTTGTTTTGATTTCACAATTTCATTTATGCTTTGAATTCACCTAAATTTTGAAGGGCAATTATGAGGACTTTTAGGCTCATTCTAATTATATGTGAATTCGACTTTCCCGTTCAAACCATAAACTCAACTTGAAATTTTCGGTTTTTCGAGTTGTTGCTGTCGGAAGTCATTTGGTTTATAGACGTCCTATAGGCCACTCCTAAACTCGATAACTTCCAAGAGCAACAACTGGAAATATCAAGATTAACCAAATTAAAAGGTGGATTTAAGGTTTTAAACAAGATAGTGGAATCCTCATGATAATATAAATCTCAGAATTGTCTTTTACATGACTACTATGAGAAGTAACATCTCGAACTTTTGAAATCTACACAGGCCGGGCTCACTTCTTCAAGAGAAAAATACAACAAAAAATATGTTGAATCGGATTCGGATGGGCTGCTCTCCTAATATTCTTTATTTTCAGTATTATCATTTTTTTAACGTGTCACATATTATGAGTTCTGTATTGTTGATGTTTCAGTCGATTTGTAAGTGATTTCATATAAATTTTCAATAGACGCTTTAAATATAAACAGGTTGTTCCTATAAACATGTCGAATATTCTGAATTTCAGCCTATAGATATAAATAGATATTCAGGGTACTTCTATAAATCTATCACTCATTTTAGATTTCTACTTTATAACAAGATTTAACAATTTTTAAACTAGAAAAACTAGGTTTGGCGGGTCAGCTAGTATTGAATAATTCTGAATTATTAGATTTTTCTGTATTACTTCATGAATAAACCTTTCATTCAATGATTATTGCACGATATTACTGATTTATTCCAGACACACCGTGCCATATAGTACGAGACAAATTTGTTTATATCCTTTCGAATGATCAACAGCATCGAGAAATTAAAAGAACTATTATTAAAACAACTTCAATACAGATAATATACTAAACGTGTTTCGTTTTTGAACTGCAAACTCATTAGTGATATTCAATCTATACTCATACATGTCCAAACAAACGGTAAGAAGAACAACCACTTGAAGACTGCGGAAAACCAAATTGCAATCTATTAACAAATCCACCACTACGTGTGTACGCACAGATAAACCTTATAATATTTTCAGTTTGAAGGTTTTTTTAATCTTGTTATGTTTGGTATCATCATTTCTTTTAACCCCATTACGAACTTCAAGATTATTCGAAAGCACACAATTAATCTATTGAAATATATCAACAAATTTTAAGTCAAATATGAGTGAGTATACTTGATGAGGATTGTCATCAATAATTATGAATTTACAGATCTTTCTGTAGTACCTTCACAAACTTTCGGTCAATGAATAGGTGCCTTACGATATATTATACCAATTTATTCCAAACACGCCGCGCCATGAAGAATAAAACAATTTTGTTTATATGCTTTCAACTTGTTTGGACAGGTATGAGTAAAAGTTTAATATCAGTGATGCGTTTCATGTTGAAAAACGAAACGGGTTTGGTATTACATCTGTATTGTAGTTGTTTGATAACCTTTTCTTTATCAAAAAAAATTAGTATTATCGTAAAATATTCATTGAATGAAAGGTTAATTTGTAAAGGTTCTACAATCTGTAAATTCATAATTATTGATGAAAGCCTTCATCAAGTACACTCAATCATGTTTGAATTGATTTTATTTTTCATTAATTTGTTGAAATTACGATTGAAAGCGTTTTGTCCCAAATCGTTGATTATACCGCCGTCCAATCAATCCAGAATTGGAATCTACAAATACTTTGAATTAATTCATTTTTTATTTCGCCCTTCCGAGAAGATTCTTCTTGTTGGTATTTTTTTATTTTGCCTTTCCGCGAAGATTCATCTTGTTAACCAACAAGAAGAATCTTCTTGTTGGTTGGAAAGGCAAAATAAAAAATGAATGAATTCAAAGTATTTGTAGATTCCAATTCTGGAATGATTGAACGGCGGTATAATCAACGATTTGGGACAAAACGCTTTCAATCGTTGTTTCAACGAATTAATGAAAAATAAAATGAATTCAAACATGATGATACTTGATGAAGGCTTTCATCAATAATTATGAATTTACAGATTGTAGAACTTTTACAAATTAACCTTTCATTCAATGAATATTTTACGATAATACTATTTTTTTTTTGATAAAGAAAAGGTTATCAAACAACTACAAGAAGAATCTTCTTGTTGGTTAACAAGAAGAATCTTCTCGGAAAGGCAAAAAAAATGAATGAATTCAAATTATTTGCAGATTCCAATTCAACGATTTAGATTTCACAATGGGTAAATTGAAATGTGAAAAATTCTAATATCGAGTTTTTTTGGTGAAAATGTCATCATTTGTAGCTTCGTTTCGGAACAGGTACATTTCAGCGAAAGTGTGCGGAGCTTTCATTCGCTCCTTCGTAGTGGACAAAAGATTAGAGGAATTTCAGTAACACTAGATTCATTTCATTAAATTTTTGCTTTGTTCAATTTTTATTGAACCATCTGAAAGATATTTGTGTGATAAAATCTGTAAGTTGTCCGAATTCTAAATTAAGAAAAATCTCATTTCTTACCTGTCTGTTGCCAATGGTTGAAAATATAGGGTAGCAAGTTTAGGTGAGAAGGTAAATCCCACAATTCCATCCATAAGCGAGAAAGTTTCTCCTTGTATTGAGTAATCAGAAAAATCTGGATCCGGATACATCGTAGGATGGGTGAGCCGCCAAGTCTTGTCCTGTGCTGAATTATATACGATGAGGGCTAAAAAAATATTCGGTAAAGTAGTTCTAGAAATGCTTATTCAAGCGTTTTTGAGTCAGTTCTGTGAGAAATTATCATGTTGTGTGGTTGGACGTTTTTCAGATATTCACTCTTGAATTTTTTAAATAATTTCATGATTAAGCCTGCTAACACTTTTGACCGACATACAGTGTGTTCCTGAATGAGTATATCAACGGTCAGCTGTAAATTCCTCATGATAAAATAATTTTGAATCTATTTTTTTATTTTTCTCGTTTTCCTAGGGTCGCTAAAAATAATGGAAAATACATTTCCAATTTGAAATTAAAAACCTAGTTGTTAAACTTTGATGAAATTGAAAAACTTGTTAATTATCATTACTTATTCTTTCAATCCCAAGAAATTCACAATGCGTTAGTGAATTGTTTCTGATGATAAAATCCTAGTTTTCTCGCAAACAGTTCACTCGGGAGCGATAAACCACCTTTTAATGTAAAACAGATCGGCGCTCCCGAATTTCCTGAGAGAATTCAGATTTTTTGTCCTGTGGTATAAAAGTAAGGGTTGTAAAACCTTTGAGCAAGTCAATATTTTCGTCACTGGCACTTCTGATAAAACCGAGTAAAGTAGCTATTATTAGTGACAATGTGTATACAAAAACTCAATTCAGTAATTTGAAATGTTTCAGATATATAAGCAAAAAACTGAAAAAAAATTAAATTTTTGACACCCTGTATCTTTAAAACGAAGACCCGAGAAAAAAAACTTTTTTTTCAAATGTAAACTATGGTCAAATATTTTCATCTGACTTCAAATCTTTTGCTGATTTCAAAAATGTATCATAAATGTCCCTATTCTCATGAATAATATTACACGAGAAAAAAATTTGTAAATTTTATTGCTTTTTGATTCAGTTCTGAATTAATTATAAGTAGGCTGGCGTTACCATAGGGACCGATGAAAGCATGTGTATTTTTTTGTGGGCTTAAAAATCTATGCTTAGAATCATCGATTGCTGAATAATTAATCCTGAGGTTGAATTGTCATCGTTTGTTCTTAAGATTAAATTCTGTTCATTCTTGCTGGGCGAAATATTCAAAATTACGAAAAATTCGATATTTTGGTATGCTACATTCAATCGAATGAAAATAGCTGCAAGGGAAGTCTATTTCTTTCTTCTAGGCATGTCCATAGAGTATTATATATATTTATCGTATGGCATAATAATACATGTATAATAAACAAGGAATAAGTCATAGGCTAACATCTAGTTGTCGAATGTAATCAATCGTTGGTCGCTATCAGGAAATCATTGAAATCACCTGTGTAGGCCCTGTTCTGGCATTCGGTGATGATGTGGTGAACAGTTTGTCTGGCCGCCCCGCAGTCACATCTTGCAGTTGGTGTTTTGTTCCACTTGTAGAGCGTGTCTGCGCACCTTCCGTGTCCGGTACGTATTCTGTTGATGGATGTCCATATTTTGCGGGGCTTTTCGTAAGCAGGTGGCTTTTGTTTTATACATGGTAGATTCTGGCATTGGATTGGGCAGGCATCTCTCCATTCCTGTTCCCAGAGGACCGTAGGGTTGAAATCGGATGCCCCCAAATCCCTTGCAGTTCTCATAGAAGGTCTTCTGGAGCGCAGTCTTCTTCTGTCTAGGTCGGCTAGGTCTTGGTGAATGGGCAGCTGGAGGTTGTCTTGCATTCTTATAAATTCTCATACGAGAGCAGATTTGCGTCGGAGGTCTGGCGGTGGTATGTGGCTCAGGATAGGTAGCCATGAGGTGGGGGTCGATTTTAGTGTGCCGCTAATGGTCCTCATTGTTGCGTTTAGCTGTACATCAACATTGTGCCTGTGTGCGCTGTTAAGCCAGACCGGGGCGCCATATTATGGATCTAAGAAACGATATCGCTACATAGAAGAAATAATTATTCGACAGTCCTCGACTTCTGCCACAGAATGTTGAGTTCACATACAGGGTGTCCCATTACTCGACGTCAACCCGGAACCGAATGAAAAGGCAAGTAATGCTGGTTGTCAGAAAAATATAAAAAAAAATCTAAGTTGCATTATTTTAAAATTATGGACATTTAAAAAAACACGCAAAATTCCACACCCTATGACAGTCTTTTAGCTCCTGTTGCCACAAATATCAACTTTTTCCAACCTTTTTCTTTGCTGTGTAATCTTGAATAATGCTTGTCTAAACTGTAATCAAAATTTTGATACCAGCTGCTCTAGGTTTCATAAAAATAGGGCTCACTTCTCAGAAAAAAAATTCGAAATAAACAATTGCTTAGTTTTAACTGACTGTATTGAAAAAAAAATGTACTACGTAGGTTTGGCATGTTTTTTCAAAAGTTGGCGCATTTAGTAAGGATTCCAAAATGGTATAATACTTGTTTAATTGTAGCTGCCGTAGTTCAAATTTATTTTCGATTGCCTTTGAATACACTTTTTCGTTAACTGCTTCCCAGTAATAAAGTCCAATGGATTCAAGTCCGGTGAACGGACCGGCCACGAGATTTGACCAGAACGTCCGATCCATCTTCCGGGAAAAAATGTTACCAGAAAAAAAAATTTTCAGAGGAATTTCTCCGGAAATTTTTTTTCTGGAAAAATTATTTTCTCTGGAAATTTTTTTTTCTGATAACATTTTTTCCCGGAAGATGGATCGGACGTTCTGGTCAAATCTCGTGGCCGGCTTGTTCACCGGACTTGAATCCATTGGACTCTATTACTGGGAAGCAGTTAACGAAAAAGTGTATTCAAAGGCAATCGAAAATAAATTTGAACTACGGCAGCTACAATTAAACAAGTATAATACCATTTTGGAATCCTTACTAAATGCGCCAACTTTTAAAAAAACATGCCAAACCTACGTAGTACATTTTTTTTTCAATACAGTCAGTTGAAACTAAGCAATTGTTTATTTCGAATTTTTTTTCTGAGAAGTGAGCCCTATTTTTATGAAACCTAAAGCAGCTGGTATCAAAATTTTGATTACAGTTTAGACAAGCATTATTCAAGGTTACACAGCAAAGAAAAAAGTTGGAAAAAATATTTGTGGCAACAGGAGCGAAAAGACTGTCACAGGGTGTGTAATTTTACGTGTTTTTTTAAATGCGCATTATTTTGAAATCATGCGACTTAGATTTTTTTTTATATTTTTCTGACAACCAGCATTACTTGCCTTTTCACCCGGTTCCGGGTTGACGTCGAGTAATGGGACACCCTGTATAATTGTGTGGAGTCAAAGAACTATATTCAATGGTTATGTTAAGGCCAACCTACTTATAATTAATTCAGAACTGAATTGAAAAGCAGAAAAATGTATTAATTATTTTCTCGTGTGATATTCCCAATCAACACAAAGATGTCGTATAGATACGAGTATAGATATTACAGCGATATCTTTTCGGGAGATTGTGAGAATTTTTATGATATCTCCTTCAAATTTCTGCTCTCAAACTGCTCACATTGTGGAGGTCAACGGGGTATGAGAACTTCCCAACAACCTAAACATTGTGTGCTTTTTGAAAATATCCTATAAACCTCCCATTGCATGCTTTTTGAGAATATTTCAGGGACCTCCCATTGTGAACAAAATGAGAAATCTTCTTATTTTGATAATTCACAGTATCCATAAAATTCATTGAACCATCCGTTCAAATAGATATTTTTTTTACGAAATTAGCTTTGATGTCCAATAAATAGTTTGAGTTTTTTAAACTGGTCTAAATCTGTTTTCTTGCGAAATTTTCAATGATTTCTACTTTCGAAGTTTAATTGTTTTTCGTTAAAAATTTCGATCTAGTTTTCAGAAAAAGTTCAGGTTGATTTTTATATTATTATAATATTCAAATTTTTCGGATTTCGAAGCATCAGTCCCACAATTGTTTTAATTGGCTAGTTTGAATGATGCAGAAAAAAAGCATTTAAATTGGTATTTCTTTTTCTATTTATATCAGGATAATAACACTAAACTGCTTTGCCATTTTCATTAGATTAAATGAGTAACGGTTTGAAATAACAAATATCTAGAGAAAACCCAAGTAG
This sequence comes from Propylea japonica, assembly GCA_013421045.1. Classification (NCBI taxonomy): domain Eukaryota; kingdom Metazoa; phylum Arthropoda; class Insecta; order Coleoptera; family Coccinellidae; genus Propylea; species Propylea japonica. The sequence goes on from CM024247.1 coordinate 3,455,289, forward strand.
CAATTTAACGTTGCGTCGACGTATATAAAGAAGTCGCGCAACCAAACTAACCCAAACAACACACTCGCATCTAAATGACATCTAATAGATATTAAAAGTGATCTGAAGCCATCTTGCTCTGAATCTGATTGAAATAAGATTATCTAATTGAGATGTTTTTATACATAATGTCTAGAAGACATCCTTTAGATGCATTATCTAAGACCTGAAAAATATTTTATATCCTGCAGATATCCAAAAATTTATAGCTTTTGATCACACCTCAAAAGCCGTATTAAAAATATCGAAGTTTTAAAATCGTGGAGGAGGTATTTTATTTACCGTTAATGACATCTTTTATTTTACGTCTATTAGACATCAACATTTGGCTCTTTTTTGTCATCTAAAATACATCGATAAAAACATCTAACTCATATGGTCATAAAACAGTAGATTGATTGACATTTTTTAGATATATACTGTATATATTGTCTTTAAAACGTACGGTTTTGTATGTCTCAAATATGTCGATAATTGTATTTCAATTCGACCACACGTTTTTGAAATGTTTATATGACATCTAATTGATACTATCGAAAAAAGAATAACGTTTCGACGTATAATAGATATGCCATGCCATTCATCGAATAAGACATCATTTTCGACATATTTAAGTCATCTAGAATCATGAATTAAATATCTAACTTTAAAATTTTTAAATATTTTCTACCCAACTTAATAAAAAAAAATATGAATTATGGTCCTTTTCATTCTCTTCAACAATTGGATGAAATGGAGTAAGGACCCTCAATTTTTATGCTAGAGGGTTTTTGGTTTCTTAAATAAGTACTTAAACAAATTTATTGAGTTTTTCACGAAAATGCTAATTTTTTGTTTCCGTTGTTTTATGATACTGGAAACAACAAACATTTTCAATGATTGAAATAGACACGGGGTGTTTTTATGAATGAAAACATTCCATTTTTTTGTTTCTCGTATCATGCTTCTTTGGTGTGCGGCCTGACAAAGAGCTATACCGGCTGTCAACGGAATATGGAAACACGGTATATAAGGTATCGACTTCGTTTTTTTTTATTCAACAAAGAGAAGATTTTTGAAGTACATTGGTTATACCGGAAATGATTTTTTTCAAATGGCGCAGTAGGTGTATTTCTTCATATTTTTATTGTAAATATCGATTTCAGTACACATATGTGTCACTTGTTAACATATAAGTTTAGTATTAGTGATTTTTTTTTAATTATTTCAGTTTCGTCCTAGATGAGTGAAAATGTAATCTTTGAATTTTCATTCCAACATCAGGGAAAAATTGACACCCCAAAAAAAGTCTAAGATTCCCTAGTTTTATCAGCCTGCAATATATTCGGAATGTTAATCTTTTTCTTGAGATGTAAATGCCTTGGAAAAAGTATTTTTAGAAAGGCCTTTTTTCTGCTAAATTCGATACATAATATAAAAATCGAATTAATAATTATGAAGATACAATACTCTAAATCTGGCAATTTGGTCGGTGACGCATATTGTGCTCTGGAAGTAAGATATAAATACAAATTCTAATATTTCGGTACGACCGGAAGTACTTCAAACAATAAATCTAAGTTAAATTTGAAAAAACGAAATCGATAACTTGAATACCACCTATTGAAATAAGAGCGTTTTTCCATATTCCGTTAATATAAATAATATAAAATGAAAAATAGGTGATCTATGCGATCACGATGAGCGAAATGCGAACTCCTATTTCGGGCTCGGTCACGTGGTTACGAACCGCCGAACCGCCAAATGTTAAAATTCAAAGGGATAGCGGTAGGGTTATAGACAGAAAGACATTCGAACTTGATCATTTCGTTAGAACACTGCTTCGTCAAAAGGTCAAGTCAAATATCGAGTGATTGTTTTTGCTTTAGCCTTAGCTTAGTGAATATACTATTTAGTGATTAGTGCTGTCACAATTAAAGAAGGTGAGTGCAAATGTTGCTTATGGTACCTAGTTCTAGTAAGTACAATTTCAATTTTTCCATAATATAGCTTTTCAAACGTAGCTGGTTCAGGTCTGGGCTCACTGTTATAAAAATGAGATTTATTTATAATTTTCAAAAACGAATCTGCATCTTTGGATAAAAGCAGAATAGGTATTATGAAAATATCTTTTACAGTTGGATCATCTATTAAGATCTATTGAATGATGTTTTTAGATAACCGTTCAAATGAATATTATGTAATGTTGAATTATATAGGAACCTACTATTCCCGGTGTAGTAGGTACCTAAAATGTGTTCTCCGAATAATGTGGTGGCACTAAGATATGCTAATTAATATAAAATTGGAGATTTGTTATCTTTCATGGTCCGATGATCTAGAAAAGTCGATTGAATGATATCTTTCAGATGACTAACTAACACTAGTGATTAACTTTTGATTAGGTACTACTTCCTGTAAATTATACCTATAACATTTGTTCTACTGGAGAATATGTTGATTAATTATTGTAAATTAGGTAGGTATATTGTAAGTAAAAATTTGAAACCTTTCATAGAATGATCATCTGAAGCAGTCTATCGAATGATATCTTTTGAATAACCGTTCTATTGAACTGTTATGTCTGTTATCACTATTCTGAATACTCTGTTTATTTAGATATTATCCCAGGTACCAGGTACCTGAAATCCGCTCTTTTTAAAAATATGTTTATAATTTACACGATGATCGGTTTTGGAATCTTTCTTTCAAATATTTAAGGATAAATATTTCAAGATCATCTGAAATTTCAAATTATAGAATTCATAATTTGCGTTGGAGATTTCGTAGGGCTCAAATTGTTACAGTATCTATTATAGAATTAATATTTTTCTGAATAAACTTGGTAGGTTTATCATCAAAGAAGTCATTGATAGACCTCTTTGAGATATTGATTTAGTAATGAATAATACTCAACCACTCGACTTGAAAAACTTGCTGAAAATATTATCATTAGTCAAAAAGTCGAGCACAAAATAGATTCAATCAGGATTTGAAGAATAATTGAATGTCTTGAGCTTGAAATCTTCGAGAAAATGTTTAGATGTTTTTCAGATCATCTTAGATGAATTATAGCAGGAGGTATAGCGTTTTCCATTTCTATTAAGAATGTTGTTTTTTTCAGCTATCGTTTCAAAAAATGATATTTATTCAATATACAATGTCAAAAAAATTAGCATTTATATAAAATATAGATTTAATTAACAATTTTGCAATTTTATCGATTTTGGAATTATCAATTGACATTTCTTGATCACCTTGAATTCAAAATATCATTTATTATCTTTCTGATGTTGTATTCGGAGGTCATATCATTACGAATAAGTCGAAATCTCAAAAAAAGGAAATTTTCATAGCAAGCCTTGAATCCTTTGGAAAAATATGAGTGAGAAGCTTAATTCATTCACTAATTTTTCCATTTCTAAAAGTTTTTCGACAACTCAAGCATTTACAGAAAACATAAACAAAATGTGTTCCAAGCTCTTATTAAATAGCATTTTATTGAACAACAGCTAACAAAATTAAAATGCATCGAAATTGTTTTCTCGTGAATGATTGAGTTTTCGAAAAGAATTGTAGAATAAAAGAGTAAGTATATGAATTGGGCTTTTCAGCCATGTTTTTTTAAAAGTAAAATTCTCATAAAAAAAGTTGTGAAAAAAATTGTTTCCGTTAATCTTTGAAGGGTGTAACCTTCATTTCACCATAGCATCACCTCCCAAATTTTCTCGGTGTTTCCCCGTATTCATAAACTTTCAATTATTTCTATTTCTCAGAAAAAAACTGAACGCAATATAAATACATTTTATAGTTTGAAAAAAATTTTTTCATAATTTTCTGCAAAACTTTGATATTCTTTTGTTCTCTGTTGTGATTGTTTTTTAAAGTTGTACTTAATTGCGAAAAAAAATCACTTATTTTGATTTGTGTTGGTTCCAGAGGCTGTTTATAATCTGTTCGAGAGTGAAATCCTGGCAGATCTCAACGACACGACCCTAATAAGGCAATTCAAGACTGGTTACGCCTTGCAAACCAACGATACGAATATGAGAAAACGAAAAGCAAATCCTCACAAAGTGCCGATGCCTATGACATTCTTATTTATTTTTTAATTGAACAAATTGTCTCGACTACATTGGTCATTGACACAATTTATATTTTTGATACATTTGAATTGTGTTTATTTATGTTTTTATATTATGAATATACCTATTTATTTTTTCATATCAGAACTTGTTTTTGCTTCCTAACTGCTATGAGAGATTTCAACTGTGTTGATAAAATATATTATATCTGATAATTTGCTGGGCGCCGCACACCATAGAAACATGAAAGGAGAAGCATAAAACAGTTTTCATTGATAAATAAGACTCAAGGTGTTTTTATGAATGAAAATGCATACTTTTGAAGTCTCTCACCAAATCTCCTTAGGATAAACATGATCTTGAAACTAGCAAATGTCAATTTTCTTTGAATTTTTTACCATACAACCCTTCTCCGAAAAATCTAATGGAATAAATCAGTAACAGGTCTTAAATATGACGTCTTTCAACATTATATCGTGCGTTCAAAAAAATTCGTGGTCAAGTGAGCTGTGGATTCTATTTTCCTGAGAGTCTATGAGGAGAAAAATAGAATCCACAGCTTACTTGACCACGAATTTTTTTGAACGCACGTTATCAATATTGTTTTGGAATTGACAATAGTAAGATGTCAAAATTATACAATGCAAAGATTTTTTAGGGACATTGAACAAAGGTTTATCTTATGTCATCTTAATACGTATACAATATCACCAACAATTTTCATAAATAATATTCCGCTAATAGACGTCCAATTTCGATCATGACGGCAATGCTCCAAAAAACATCTACTATGTTATAATTTAAAGGTTATGAGTGTGGATGTTTTCGAATCTATATATTATCAGATTATTTCAAGAAAAACGACAAAAATCTAATGATATATAGACATTAGAGAGTCATCACAATAACATAATCCTCAAACATCTATTACATGTCAAACGTGATACAAGTTAGGATAAACTAAAAAAAACGAAATTTCACTTGTTATAGAAAGACTTACTTTGATGTGGAAATAGATTCTAAAAAAGTAGTATTTTTCAACGTAAATCTCGCGGACATTTTTACGTCGATCTAGTTAGAAATTAATACATTTTGATGTTTAGAATCATCTATATCTATTTTATATAGTCTATACAATGTTTAAAGATGTGTGTGTGTTGTTTTGGGTAAGTGACTTCGCCGACCTCTGCACAACCATGAAATGCACCAGTTTGGTCAATCATTTCAGGTTTTTGACAACGTCGTGCTGCAACTACTTATCAGATTTACGTTGTCTAAACGTTGCGAAGTTTACTTTAATGCAACTTATTCACACATGCGACATCTATGGGAACGAAGTTCATTCCACATATGACGTTGATATTTCAACCAAATAATTACCGTGGCAATATTCCAACTTGTACCGCCATGTCGATTTATTATCATGCATATAGCAAATTGCCCTTGTTAAAGGGTGGAAACGATTCTATCGCAACAGAAATCGACAACGAAGACCACTTTACTGTTGAATATACTATTGATTCATGCTGAAAAACAAGCGCGCCTTCGATCCATTGGATATTTCTGGGAAATCCAAAATTGAAAATTTATAAAAAGTTATATTAAGGAAGAAATTGCCAATGTTTTTCATGAGTTCAAACGTTTACTAAACGAGATTTAGAAAAATTACGCGCAGAAAATTTAAATGAAGGTTTTAAAATCATTTGTTTTCGTTCATTTACATCCCAAAGGTCAATGACCAATTGTTAAAATATGGCGTAGTTTGGTAGTTTAGTTGACCAAAAACTCTGCACTAAATTTAAACGTTGGGTTACTAGACAACCAATATAATACCCAAAATGCGACTCTAGTTGCCTACACGGCCAAAGCTTAACTGCTGTCACCCCGTCAAATTGAGGTTATGAAATTTCAATATGATTTGTTTACATTTTATTTAAAATTTGTAGCTGATTGCTATTGACCAGGTAAAGTATTATTAAACTTATTATAAACCGTTCTAATAAATTATAACGTTTCAGATGCAGTTTCTATATTAGCGACTAATCCGCAGTAGTAAATGTACAGATTATGGGAATGATGGGTACCTAGAAAATGTTCGGAAGAAATCTGATTTCAATTTTTCAGATCATATGAACTCTGATGATATTTATTCAGCCGACATTCTGAGAAATATTACAATTTAGATCTTATGTGTGCTTGGCTCTTGAAGCCTCAACATTGAAGTTGAAATCTTCCGATTTTGTTGAAGACATAAATAAAATGTTCCTTGACTGCGTGGTAAGAAACAAATGTTCATCACAAATACTGGTGATGTTCAAACCAAATTACTTCTATTTTTCAGATGGAACCATTCATATAATAACTTTTCATCATCATCATCATCATTATCATCAGCTAACAACCCATAGTCGAGTTAAGCCTCCCTTATTTTTGTCCATCTATCTATATATTTTTCTTCCAACTTCTTCCAAGTTTCTCGGTTTTGAGCTTGTTGTCCCCAGTTTGTGCCCAGAAGTCTCTTTATATCATCAGTCCATCTTGTTTGCGGTCGCCCTCTACTTCTCGAATTACTGCGTGGCCGCCATTCTATAATTCTGCGAGTCCAGCGATTGTCTGATACTCTGGCTAAGTGACCAGCCCAACCCCACTTCAGTTTACATATTCGGGTAACTACGTCTGTCACCCGAGATTGCCTACGTATTTCTTCATTTCTTATATGGTCTCGTAGACTTATGTTTAACATTCGTCTCTCCATGGCTCTTTGAGTGACCTGGAATTTGTGGAGAATTTCTTTATTCAGTGCCCAAGTTTCTGTTCCGTATGTAAGCACAGGAAGAATACACTGGTCAAATGTGCGTGCTTTCAAGGTGTTTGGTATACCTACTCGATGTTAAAATATTACGTAGTTTGCCGAACGCCGACCATGCTAATGATATTCTTCTCGCTAGATCGGCTTTGAGATTTCCTTTCGATAGTGTTAGTTTTTGACCTAAATAAATATACGATTCTGTTTTCTCTATGACATCATTGCTCAATTTAGTATGTAACTGTCATTTGTGTTTTCGTTAGTCATGTATTTCGTTTTTGAGATGTTCATTTTTAAACCGATATCTTTGGATTTGTTATTTAATTCTTCCAACATTTCTTTCAGTTCTTCTTCACTGGATGCAATTAACACAATATCGTCAGCAAACCGTAGATGATTAAGATATTCGCCATCTATCTTAATACCTTTGCCTTGCCAGTTAAGTTCTTTGAACACGTCTTCCAAGGCCAATGTAAACAATTTGGGCGACATTGTATCTCCTTGTCGTACACCTCGTTTCATTTTAATTCTTCTAGTATTCTCTCTCAGGGCTACTTGAAACGTTGCTCTACCATAAATTTTCTTAATGAGTTCAACTTCCGTCTATCCTACAGTTGGTCATGGCGTTCAAAACAGACCAGGTTTCAACTGAATCAAACGCTTTCTCATAATCAACGAACGCAATCCAAACGCTGATGTTATATTCGTTAGCTTTTTCTATTAGCGTTCGCATAACCTGAAGGTGGTCCAATGTACTGAATCCCTTTCTGAATCCAGCCTGTTCTCTTGGCTGGTATTGATCCAATCTGTTTGTCAGTCTCTCTGTCAGTATTTTGGTGAAAAGTTTGTACAACACGGAGAGTAAGCTTATAGGTCTATAGTTACTTAGTTTGCATCTGTCACCTTTTTTGAATATAAGGATCATAATAGCATTGTCCCAATCAGTGGGAATGTCAATTTCGCGGAGACATTTGTTATATAGACTCTCAAGCATTTTTATTATTGGATCTCCTCCCAGCTGCAACATCTCAACTACAAGACCGTCTTCACCTGGTGCTCGACCTTTCTTCTTTTTTTATTTAGAGATTTCCTAATTTCCTCCTTAGTTATGTCAGGTATATCTTTCGAACCTTTGTTTTGCACATGTACTCTTTCCATTTCCGTTTTCCCAGGTGGTGCATTTATTTTGCTTGAGTACAAGTTCGTATAATATTCTTCCACCACTCTCTTAATTTCGTTCATGTGTGTCACCTCACGGTCTCCTTCATTAGCTGTCAATTTCGTGATGCTGGTACGTTGCCCCTTCAGTGTTCGTTGTAATTGTTTTAGACTCTCATTTTTCTCTAAGCTTACTATGATCTTTCCATTATTGTAGTTTCGTACATCTGTTCTTATTCTCTTCCTTATAACTTTGTTTATTTTCGATGATGGTTCTTCAACATTTTCTGCATGACCCTTCAGTTGCTTCCTTGTTTGGATTAATAACTCAGTTTCTTTTGTGATCTTTCTTGGTTTCTGCGTTTTATTTCCAGCAGTATTCTTCGCAGTTTCTTTTATGGTTTCTGTAATTCTCTTATTCAACTGTTCCAAGGGTATATCATCAATGAAGCTTATCTTCTGTAGTTTTTCTTCATATTGTTCTTTCTCATCTGTAAGTTGTGCAATGTCGATGCTGTTTCTCACTTTTGTCATAAGTTTATTCCTCTCAAACTTTGTATTGAACTGAACTTTAGCCCTAACCATTCTGTGGTCACTTCCCATACTAACTGAGTTTATAACTTCTGTATTTAATACCATATGCTTGTTATTGGTTATAATGTAGTCGATCTCGTTTTTTGTGCTTCTGCCGAAGCTTTGCCATGTCCAACGTCTATTTGGTTTTTTCTTGAAGTAGGTATTCATAATATGAAGATTGTTCTCATTTACGTAGTTTATCAGTTGTTGTCCTCTTTCGTTTCGGTTTCCCAGTCCATAAGGTCCCATGCCTGCTTCCCCCCTTTCAAGGCGCATTCCAATTTTCGCATTGAAATCTCCCATTATGATCACGAAGTGTGCTTTATTGTGTTTTAGTGCTTCGTTAATTTCTTCATACAATTCCTCTACTTCGTCATATTCATGTTGAGCAGTTGGAGCGTAGACCTGAACTAGTTTGCACTCATACCTTTTATTTATCTTCAGGTTTATTGAAATAACTCGCTCAGAGAAGCTTCTATATTGTGTTACATTGGCTATTATACTCCTGTGGATCAGAAAACCTACTCCGTTAATTCTATAAACTTCATTGCCCCTGTAATACAACGTGTGGCCACTCCCCAAAGCAACAGCTGCTTCGCCACATCGCCTTACTTCGGATAGTCCCAACACTGACCATTTGATATCTTTGAGCTCCTCTTCCAATTCTATAATTTTTTCTTCACTAGACAGCGTTCTGACATTGAATGTTGCTACGTATAATGTTCTAGATTTGACCTGTCTTCTGCGGGATGAAATCGAACTTTTGCTCCCCCCAGAATCCTTGGAGCGGACTGTTTTCACAGTGCGAGATTCCGAGTTTCCTCTACTCGCCTGGGGTAATTCCATTTCCGTTTTGTAGTTCGACATTTGTTAAGGGGTTTTGGCCATGACTTGCCACGCTGGCCAAACGTGTTGGCAAGTTGGATAGGACATGGGTCGGAAATTTTCAAGGTATGGATGGGATTATTAGGGTTGGACATGATTTTCCCTCCGGAATAGGGTATGAGAGAGAAAAATCAAGGCTCACGTAGGCAGGGTCGCTTCCCTGAAGTAGATCAATCACCTGCTGGAATCACAGAGGATTGTCTACCCGCTACCGCATAATAACTTTTACTAGAGATAAATAAATATGATGAGGTTTTTATATTGCACCTGAGGAAGAACTGTATCGAACATTATCGAAGAACTTCAGTTACGAAGTATCATAATAAATCATTCACTGTGTACTTGAAATAGAAGTGGAATCTTTAATCTATGGATGGAAGAATGAATTAAAGGAGCTACATAAATATTAACAAATATTATGTTTACCAATCAGCTGGGTTTCAGAAGAATTTGATAATATGGAGAACATTGTGTTTTAAATTGAAATATTGCTTGTTATGTTTTGTAACCAGAATATATAACATGAAGTAGTCATAGTCATTTACTCATATATTGAAAACCAGGTATTTGATTCATAAAGATTGAATACAGTTTATACAATTTAGTTGGTTGATTAGATTCCAAACAAATTTTCTGTGTTTCGTTCTTTTAACTTCCAGACTTCGTAAAATAACAAAGGTAAATAAACAGTATCTCACTATTTATATTATGAATTCACTTCTAGAAAGGATAAGTTAATCAATCGGCAATTAATAAATATGGAAGTACTGACACTAATTCATTGATTATAATAATTATTAACAATACAATATTGAGAACTTTATCTCGAATCTACTGGCACCTCAAGTTGTATATTATAAGTTCTTGTCGTCAGAGAAGTTGCCTACTCGAATAATGTGGATATTGAAATATTATGAATCTTAACTTATTAATGAAGGTATTAATGAAAAATTTTGTTAGATGTTAGATGATACCTTGTCATTATGAATTGAAATATCACGAAACTATAAGGTAAATAATATAACGTGATCATTGCTGGATTTATCCTAAAAATGTTCTTCTTAACTATTCGAAATTATTTTTCATTTGGATTAGCAAATACCATAATTTTGAGAAAGTTATCGACACAATATAATAAATCAGTTTAATTTTTCGATATTTTTCATCGTATCAGAAGGTTGCTGAAATGACTACGCGCGACAACGTTTTCAAGTCAACTGCTTCAGTTGAATCCACAACGTTGTTTCTGAATCGAGACAACGTTGCAGAAAACCGAAGTTGTCTAATAAAAGTTATAAGAACGTCGTTAATAATCCCAAAATAATAACTACTTTGTATGTAGTTGTTTAAACGTCGTCGCGACGACTAGTGCAACTTTAGTTATGCTTAACGTCGCGATTACGTTGTAAGGTGGTCTTCAATGCGACGTTTCAAGAACGACTGATTTCTAAACCAATGACAACGTTAATTTTGGTGTATAATGAGGTTGCCGTCGCAAAAATGCTACTTGGGAAGTAGTTGTAGAAAATAATTAATCTGACCAAATAGAAAAACCTTGATTGTTGTTTACATCAATTCACTGGTTAATGGCAAAATAATTTGGTGCAATATGCCCCTGGTATAGGGCCGCCATACGTCCCGGTACGCCGGGACGCATATTCATATCCCACGTACCGTAGCGCAATCGGAAGTGATCCGAAGCCGACGTATATTTCACGCGCGATACCGCAAGGTAACTTGCGATATCGAACGTTGTTTATGAATTGGTGAAAATTGATTTTGTACAAAAAAAATTCTTGTCACAACCTATTATTGAAGAAATAAAATGTTTGGGTGATAAACATGTATTTGGAACACTTTGTACCTACACACATATTTTATACATAAATGAAATAGTGTTCGAAACCAAAGAAATCAAAGAATGCTGTTAGGGTATTTGTGTTTAGCTATGAAAATTACCTGCTATTGAAAACAATCATATTTATCACGATGAAATAACGAATCACTATCATATTTTTACTATGAATAATTCTGAGATGAAAAAGTAATTTCAATTCAGAAAAAATAGCCCTCATCGCAATATGAAATATATTTGGTACTTATTTTCAATCCCTGAGGTATTGAAAGTAGTTTGTTAGCGTCCTAGCATTTTTTCTTGAATGTTTCAGCAACGCTTTCAAGGCAAATCATCGAAATCAATAATTTCTTCAATTCATAGGCTCACAGAACCTACCACAACTGAACTGTGATGATGGTATAGACGTTGTCACTGGGAAAAAAAGATATAAATATAGATATAATAGTTGTTATTCATTATACAAGGGAAAAAAGTATTAGATTTTAGCTCGAAGTTATGTTGCCTCCCGACGCGAATCGAAATTACTTTTTTTTCCCGGATACAGACACTCACTTTTTTGACAGGGAAAAAATAATTTCGTAAAAAGTCATATTTTGTGACCTGTCAGCAGACATAAAATGTCACATTCTTTTCTCGTCATAGAAAAAAGGATTTTTTCAATTTATCTGTTTCAAAATATTTTTCGCTACGACCTCCATAAAGGCAAAGACTTTCTTTCTATCTTACTGTCTTCGACTAGGGTAGCTGTCTGGGTCGGTTGTGCTATTTTTCCCTCAAAAGAATAGCTGACACCCGCGATGTTATTGATTAGTGAATTATTATTGGGAGGAAATCCCGTTACAGTATTTTTTACCTTTTTTTCCTTCCTTCAAAAGTTCCATCAAAATTCCGTCCTCTTTAGCTGCCTCATTTCTTTCCATCTCTTGTATAGCATTATCAATTTCATCTTCTGTAACCTCCGCCAAAACCTCAGAATTGACAATTCTTATGGTCCGCCCCAAATTTTCGTACTGATAGTCACAACATAGTATAAATTCCTTTTTTTATTGAAATCGATGATTGCGAGGATTTCTCTTGATAATTTTTCGTACAATAATCATTAAGAGTAACGTTACTTTTTGGCACACTGCATGTAGGGTAAGTCAGGGTGATAGGTGAAGAAAAAAAAAAGCCGTGTAGAAACAAAAATTTCATATTAAACAGAATGAAAACACTTTTCTTGGCAAATAGAGAGACAACAACTTACAGTACCATATACTCTTTAAGGCATAACGAAACTCTGGAAATGATTTTTTTTTTCAAACCTAATTCGCCATTTCACCCATGCTCAAGGGTGAAATGGTGATCTTACTTCTTTCTTTTAACGAACAAATTACACATGGACTCATATTTTGTGCAATCTTCATGCAGCCAATGTTGGCAGCTAATACATTCCATCCAATCGACGTCCTTTTTAGTGCAACTGTTCACACCACATCCTACACAACAACTCTCATCATCGTCCATGCCGTCATCCTCGTCCTGCAAGTCGAATCCAGAGATGATTCTGATTCGGCGTCAGTGGTGACATTTTCAATTCTTAGTTACGTATCTAAGATTTCCGTTTGCTTTTTTTTGCTATGGTTTTTCCTTGAGCTTTCCTTTAGCATCTGGTCTACTTTTCACTGATTCGATTGTTTTTTTTTTGACGATTTCTGTTTCGGAGTTTAACGATGATTTCTGGAGAATTCAAAACATCAGCTAAAGCCATTAATTTTTCTTCTAATATAAGCATCCTTACCTGGAACAATGGTGATTGCTGAATAGTGACAAACCCTCGAACAGACCTAACCAGAAGAAACACGAAAGATAAAAAGCTGCGATTCGTCCTAGGCCCTTCCGCTTCAACAGAAAATAATTTTTTATAATATTTTTTGAATTTTATCATCCACAAAACCCTCGACAAAAATTATAAAAATACGCTTTTTATCCTTCACATTTCACCCATGCCAGGATTCCAATATCTCCCATTCCTATGGGTAAACGGTGAATAGCACAGCAAGAAAAAGGAAATATTAGAGGCCATGTTTTCTAGGTTATGTATACATAAATAAACTAAGAAGGCAGAATATCAAGAAATACTTCTCGACCTTCGTTACGGAAAGCAATCTCTATAAACGCATGCAACGTAAAAAATTATTGAGCATCGCAAATAGTTTTGTACAAATTTAGTACATTTTTAAAACGGGGCCAACTTTTTGCAAGTGCACGTTGAATGATCATCAGAACAGCTGGTACTCAGACATTAAGCGACATCTGTGCACTCGGAAAAGAAATATAGTAAATCACCATTTCACCCGATTCGCCATATCACCCTGACTTACCCTAATGAAATACTCATTTATATTTCTGAGAACAGATTTGAATAGAGCACTTGTAATAGCTTCTATAGCTACTAATCGAGAAAACTGAATTTGAGCATTCCACATCATAAATTGAACACCAAAGAAAAACATCCAACAAACGCATTTATAAAGAGAAAACCAGAGAACATAAAGGAGTGCGATACTTTGAGATTATACATATTACTGAAAGAAATTTGAAGAGCGTTTCAATAAATTTGGAACCCTATTCTTCAGATGATTTTAGGTGAATTTTATTTCATTTTGAGTTTCTCTTTGATACGATGGAACATTTCTTCGAAATAAATATTATAAATTATATTGATAATTCATTGAACCTGAGTTCTTTAGGTGGAATTCAGACAGTTTTCCGAGAGTAAATATTTGCCGATTGATCGTGATCTCAATATAGATTCAACAAAAATTACCTGGAGCTGCTGTATCGGTTATATAAACGAAGGCCCTGTCGCATGCACCTTGGATGCTCTCGTCAATTACCAAATTCGTCAATAGTGAATTGGGCCTCAAAACTTGTCGGGGAAACAGTACTGTTCTAACGATTTGGTCATCATGTAAGTTGAATATTATGATCTTTGGAGGACAAACTGGTCGAAAATCGTCCAGTGAAGTCATGATTCCAGAATCCAGTACCTGTAAAAAATGTATAACTATGGTCTTTCAATATTTTTTTTTCAAATTCACGTAAGAAACAATAGAATTTTGGGTAAACTTTTATTTATCTGTACATGTTAGGTGCAGATCAAGTGCTTCAAGGTATGGATCCGTATCCACGAGTAACTCTTCAGCTATTCAATTAATTTGTTCAGTTCATCCGAAAATTTCGTTACAATTTTTCGTGTGACCATATCGAAGGCATATAAGTTCATTTTTACCTCCCGTCGGGACATTATCCTTTCCAAAGTTACCTTTTTTGGTGTTTCTCTGTTTTTTTACTTTCAATTTTGTATAGGTGTTTTGTTTACAGCGGCACACCATTTACAAGTGCTTCGAATCCCCTTGCCACCTACAAATATTCATCGCTGGCGCGAGATCTCTTCTTTCACTGTCCGTCTAGTGTCCACCTTCAGTGCTTTATACTACCTGGAGCAGAGTGCTTTGCGGTATCTTGTATAGTTCATTCCGCATAGCTCATAATTTCTGGAATTTGCAATTGCATATTATTATTTTGATGTTCACGATTTCCGGCTGAATACTCCAAATATCGATTTACTCTTTTTCCTTTGCAGTTTTCCTCCTCTTTTTTTCTGTTGAATCATAATAATCAGTCAGACATGGCAAAACGCCAGGTATGCTTCAAACATACAACTTATTTCAGAGCTATAACTTGTTTTAAGTGCAAAAATGTTTTCCACATCGACTGCTTAGGTTTTATCATCCAATGATTTGAGTATAACAGATGAGAATTGGATATGTGGATATTTTAGGTGGGGGGGGGGGTTCGTTTCGTCACCTTCTCAGCATCCCGATACATCGATTTCGATTTCAAACCCACAAGCGTCACAGCCATCACCTGCACCCTCGCTCAGCGGTGACCAATTCGCAGCCGTTATGTCTAAGCCCAATGAAATATCTTCCGATATTTCATCAATCAAATCCACCTAGTTGGCATTACAAACTGATGTATCCGAGTGTTTATCTATATTGAAAAACCACTCTGACGATGGTTTGCTCGAAAATCATTCTCTTGGATCAGCAGACATACCGTGGTTGAGTTCTGGTCTTCGCGAATAGAGAATATGGATGCATCACATAAACATTTCGTTGATACACTAGTTTTAACCCGAACGAATATCAGAGATTAAAACCACAATAGCTGACCAATCCACTAAATTTCATCATTCCCTGTCCCCCAACCGGCTAAAACGATCGAACGCTTGAGCAGATCCCTCAACATCCTGATCTGCGGTATCCTTGAAACTGGTTCAGACGAGACGAGTATTTCCAGAATGCTTGATTGCATATCTACAGGGTGACTGGTGATGTAAGGGACAACGGTTAACTGGAGATAGAGGACCTCAAACTGAATGAGGAGTGTGGGTTTAATTGTCCCATGAGGCTGTTTGTTTCAGTGATACAGGGGGTTTTTTGTGAAAGTGTTGAAAATATAAACTCCTATATCGTCTTCAATATGGCGAATTTTTCGCTGGCACTTGGCAAGATTGTTACTATTTAAATTCTCCATCAGATCGGAAAAAGAATCAAAATTTGCAGGTTCGTTTTCAAAAATTTCATTTTCCGTGTCAGGTGAGAAAGATCACTCGGTATATGGGATAAAAGAAATTTGAATAAAAAATTGGGCTCTGCAAGAATACTGGGTAAAAACCTGTTTTTAGATTGTGTGGCACAAATTTTCTATAGTTTTCATGATATGTTGAAAGTCGAATAATTCAATTAATTCATTTTCACTTGAAGAAACATACCTACTATTCCTGATAGAAAAAACACTGGATTCAAGATAATCAAATAATCCTGACGCATTTCAAATATTCCTTTATATCTCGATTTTTTTTTAATTCATCTATCAATGTTATAAAAAAATTCAAAAAACAATACAAACATAAAAAGAAGAACAGTAGCAGATATGATTCATAAAAAATCAAATAAACAAATGCTCGATATGCGAGAGCCATTCCTCTCACATACTTATTGGCTCTTTTGAACAATTGAAGTACTTTTCATATCCATAAGATGATTAATCATACTCTTGATAGAATAAAAGAATCACTGGATTTCAAGTCGAGAAAAATTTGACTTTTTTCTCAAAACCCCTGAACAATAATCCATCTGGTACTTATGTTTAAAAAATTTTGAGGACTTGTTTTTCTCTAATATGTACTCAGGTGTAGCAGGTTCACCTTCTTTTGAGAAGCATATGAGTTTCTTTAATGCAAACAGAATATTAGAGAAACAAGTGATTTTCCAGAATAAGGGATCTATTATATTCTATACTAATATTATAAAGAGGTAAGGTTTGTGTGTTTGTAAGTTTGTATATTTATCCAATTGTAAGGGCTTATCTCGGGATCTACAGAACCGATTTTAAAAATTCTTTTCAATAATGGAAAGCCACATTGTTCCTGAGTCCCATAGGCTATATAAAAACCGAAAAATAAGAAGGCTTTCACGTGCCCAAGCAGCAATTTAACGTTGCGTCGACGTATATAAAGAAGTCGCGCAACCAAACTAAGTGACTTCGCCGACCTCTGCACAACGTTCTCACAACCATGAAATGCACCAGTTTGGTCAATTATTTTAGGGTTTTGACAACGTCGTGCTGCAACTACAGTTATCAGATTTACGTTGTCTAAACGTTGCGAAGTTTACTTTGATGCAACTCATTCACACATGCGACATCTATGGGAAGGAAGTTCATTCCACATATGACGTTGATATTTCAACCAAATAATTACCGTGGCCATCACAATATTCCAACTTGTACCGCCATGTCGATTTATTTTCTATCTTATGCATATAGCCAATTGCCCTTGTTAAAGGGTGGAAACGATTCTATCGCAACAGAAATCGACAACGAAGACCACTTTACTGTTGAATATACTATTGATTCATGCTGAAAAACAAGCGCGCCAACAATCCATTGGATATTTCTGGAAAATCCAAAATTGAAAATTCATAAAAAGTTATATTAAGGAAGAAATTGCCAATGTTTTTCATGAGTTCAAACGCTTACTAAACGAGATTTAGAAAAATTTCGCGCAGAAAATTTAAATGAAGGTTTTAAAATCATTTGTTTTCGTTCATTTACATCCCAAAGGTCAATGACCAATTGTTAAAATATGGCGTAGTTTGGTAGTTTAGTTGACCAAAAAATGCACTAATTTTAAACGTTGGGTTACTAGACAACCAATATAATACCCAAAATGCGACTCTGGTTGCCTACACGGCGAAAGCTTAACTGCTGTCAATTTGTTTTACCCCGTCAATTTGAGGTTATGAAATTTCAATATGATTTGTTTACATTTTATTTAAAATTTGGAGCTGATTGCTATTGACCAGGTTAAGTTCAATTAAACGTATCATAAACCGTTCTAATATATTCCAACGTTTCAGATGCAGTTTCTATATTAGCGACTAATCCGCAGTAGTAAATGTACAGATTATGAGAATGATGGGTACCTAGAAAATGTTCGGAAGAAATCTGATTTCAATTTTTCAGATCATATGAACTCTGATGATATTTATTCAGCCGACATTCTGAGAAATATTACAATTTAGATATTGGTTATTGGTAGCGTCCATGATGTAAATAGTTAAATGTTGGTAGCAGGAATTTGGACAAGTTTTCTTTATTTATTCTCTATCCTATTAATACATCGCCAATGTTTCGAACCCTTTGTGGTTCTTTCTCAAGGCTACAATGTCAAATAAATCAGTTAAAAAGTTTAATCGTAGGTATATACAAAGCATGCCCAGAGTCGGCCTGTCACTCACCTCGTATTTTTTTCGGAAAGAAATTTTGTCAAAATCGATAAAATCTTGGTGTGGTAGATTTTCATTTATTGTCAATAATTCAATTTTCTCTCGATGTTCTGAAATTCGTTATCAGTGTTGTCATTAATACGACATGAGTAAACGCAACCGTCATCTGGTAGGTGGGCACGTTCCGCAAATCACACAAAACTTAGATATAATTACAATATCACATAAACAATAAGTTAACGAACAATTGTTAAAAGTAATAAATAATTAATTAAAACACAAACATCGATACACGCGTACATCCAGATTTTGGAACTTCTCGGTTGTTTCACTACATATTACCAATTATTTAAATTTAAATAAATTTTTTTTTTTTTTTTTCCAGAGTTTCAACGACTTATATTGTTCAGAATCAAACCATCATAAACCAAACTGAGGTGTTGGACGTCTTCCCTGTAGTTCACAGTATTGTTGGACCGTATATGGATTTCACTGATTAGTCTTCTACTGTAGCTTGGTTCGTAATCCAAAATTGTGACATTTGTGAAGTTGTTGTTGTTGTTTATAAAATAGAATGCAACAACTGTACAAAATGCTACGTGGGCCAAACAAAGCAGTTGCTAAAAGAGAGGATAAAACAACACAAAAATGACGCAGAAAAATCTGATAGGACACAGGGAACAGCCCTCGCTGCACACGTTAATGCTGAAGGACACACATTCAACTTCACAAATGTCACAATTTTGGATTACGAACCAAGCTACAGTAGAAGACTAATCAGTGAAATGATCCATATACGGTCCAACAATACTGTGAACTACAGGGAAGACGTCCAACACCTCAGTTTGGTTTATGATGGTTTGATTCTGAACAATATAAGTCGTTGAAACTCTGGAAAAAAAAAAAAAAAATTGACATTGTAGCCTTGAGAAAGAACCACAAAGGGTTCGACACGTTGGCGATGTATTAATAGGATAGAGAATAAATAAAGAAAACTTGTCCAAATTCCTGCTACCATCATTTAACTATTACAATTTAGATCTTATGTGTGCTTGGCTCTTAAAGCCTCAACATTGAAGTTGAAATCTTCCGATTTTGTTGAAGACATAATTAAAATGTTCCTTGACTGCGTGGTAAGAAACTAATGTTCATCACAAATACTGGTGATGTTCAAACCAAATTACTTCTATTTTTCAGATGGAACCATTCATATAATAACTTTTACTTGAGATAAATAAATATGATGAGGTTTTTATATTGCACCTGAGGAAGAACTGTATCGAATATTATCGAAGAACTTCAGTTACGAAGTATCATAATAAATCATTCACTGTGAACTTGAAATAGAAGTGGAATCTTTAATCTATAGATGGAAGAATGAATTAAAGGAGCTACATAAATATTAACAAATATTATGTTTACCAATCAGCTGGGTTTCAGAAGAATTTGACAATTATGGAGAACATTGTGTAATTTAAATTGAAATATTGCTTGTTATGTTTTGTAACCAGAATATATAACATGAAGTAGTCATAGTCATTTACTCATATATTGAAAACCAGGTATTTGATTCATAAAGATTGAATACAGTTTATACAATTCAGTTGGTTGATTAGATTCCAAACAAATTTTCTGTGTTTCGTTCTGTTAACTTCCAGACTTCGTAAAATAACAAAGGTAAATAAACAGTATCTCACTATTTATATTATGAATTCACTTCTAGAAAGGATAAATTAATCAATCGGCAATTAATAAATATGGAAGTACTGACACTAATTCATTGATTATAATAATTATCAACAATACAATTTTGAGAACTTTATCTTTCAAATCTAAAGGTACCTTAATTTGTATATATAAGCTTTCAGTTCTTGTCGTCAGAGAAGTTGCCTACTCGAATAATGTGGATATTGAAATATTATGAAACATAACTTATTATAATGAAGGTATTAATGAAAAATTTTGTCTTAGATGATACCTTGTCATTATGAATTGAAATATCACGAAACTATAAGGTAAATATAATAATATAAACGTGATCTTTGCTGGATTTATCCTAAAAATGTTCTTCTTAACTATTCGAAATTATTTTTCATTTGGATTAGCAAATACCATAATTTTGAGAAAGTTATCGACACGAATATAATAAATCAGTTTAATTTTTCGATATTTTTCATCGTATCAGAAGGTTGCTGAAATGACTACGCGACAACGTTTTCAAGTCAACTGCTTCAGTTGAATCCACAACGTTGTTTCTGAATCGAGACAACGTTGCAGAAAACTGAAGTTGTCTAATAAACGTTATAAGAACGTCGTTAATAATCCCAAAATAATAACTTCTTTGTATGTAGTTGTTTAAACGTCGTCGCGACGACTACTGCAACTTTAGTCATGCTTAACGTCACGATTACGTTGTAAGGTGGTCTTCAATGCGACGTTTCAAGAACGACTGATTTCTAAACCAATGACAACGTTAATTTTGGTGTATAATTAGGTTGCCGTCGCAAAAATGCTACTTGGGTGGTAGTCCGTACTGCAAAGTGAATCGGATAAAAAACGTATGAAAGCCGAAGCAGCGGACGGCGCGCGATGGCTTCGGGTTTAATTCTACTACTGATAGGTTCCTACGATAACAATGAGTTATCAGTTGTTATTAATAAAAATGTACCGAAATTAGTCAAAGACCAGAGAGAAGATTTTGATGAACTAAATTTATAGTGCATTTAATAACAGAGGTTTAACTTTCTTTTCGTACTTCCGGGCCTAAAGTGACAACTTCACTCCCTTGTGACAGGTACTAAAGTGTCACATTTAATTCCTCCGGTATTAAATATTGACAAAACTCCCGGAACGATTAAATCACAAACAAACGAATTTAAGGGATATTTTATCGAAAAATACCTATAATTAATTAGAATGGTAATTAACGTTAATATTCAAATCAATATTGTGACAGTTCGTAATATTGACCAGTCTTTCCTAGGTTAATGCAGCAGGTAACTGACGAGTAACAGATAGGTCCTTTTTATATTGAACTGGAGTTTGTTTCGAAGATCCTGCGGAAACAGGAAGCGAGAATGAGGACTGTGGCATAGCTATAGTGGACGAATCGGCGATTTGACCAAATATTTTATCTGAAATTTTTTGTTTATTTTTAATAGACGATTCAATATATCCCTCGGCCACGTTGGAGGATTTCCATCCTCCATGTCTCTTCAGCACGTCTATTGTTGCTCCCGAATCAGCTAACAAAGACGCAGATGTGCGTCTAAAACAATGTCCCGTATAAGACGTCGCATTTTCTAATTTCAAGAAAGCTGCTATTTGCCGTGGAAATGTACCAAACATGTTTTTTCCTACTACTCGCGTAGTACATTCTTTCTTGATGTATTGAACAAATAATTTTGAATGAGGTGTCCCTGTCTTTCGCAATGCCACATATTTCCGAAATATCGCCACAAAACTGATGGCACTGTTTTCTGAATTTTTGATCACAAAATTTCGGTCAATTTTATTTTTGGTGTTTCTAATCGCAATTAGGAAGGAATCGCCCAAATCTCTCACATCGTCGATTTCTAAATCAACCAACTCTTTTCCACGACAAGCTCCCGCAACGACAAAATAAGTGCAACCTACAAAAAAAATGATTTCTTAATTTCTGAATATATACAAATTTCCAATTTACCTTAAGCATTAAATATTTATCATCCGGAGCCTCCCGTAAGAACTGATCTACCTGCTCAGACGTGAGAATCCCTCATTTCTTCTCTTCAAAAAGCTAATAATTTTGGAAATTTACTTATATCAATATCTTCCCTAATGTTAATAACCGATTTCAGCATTGAGTAATGTGCCCAGAGAGTTGAGGCACAAACCGCTTTTGATTTATCATTGAAGTAGACTAAGCGCATTTTCAGTAGGTTGTCTGACATTTTTTAAGCGGCACACTTTTTAGAAGCATCGTACTGCTGCTCGTATAGTTTTCTAGATTTCGGTGGTAACAATCTTCACCTACTTCGGCTGCTCTTTTATCAATATCAGATACACCTTCTTCACTCATGATACCAATAATTATCAATAAGAATGTTTCTTTACAATGACACTAGTAATGACAATGTTTCTAAATTATAATTGTCACAACGCAATGTTACTATGGTAACTTATTTTAAAGACAGTTCATTAAATGAGTTGAAGAGAGAAGAAACTGATTGAAATTATTGAAATAATTAATAAAATCATACCGGAAGTACGAAAAGTATCGTATATACTTTGCGACTGAAGTACATTTAATCCTTCAGGTAAATTATGGCCCTCCTGCGGTCGGGCCATAAACTTTACCTTCAGGATTAAATGTACTACTTCAGTCCCGCGGTATATAATGTACTATTCTTGACGCCCCGGAAGGCACTGGCAAAGCTTTTCTTGCAAATTTGGTATTGGCAAAAGTGAGACAATCCGGGAGAAATGGACTAGCCGTTGCCTCTTCGAGGATTGCCGCTACTCTGTTAAATGATGGGAAAACAGCACACTCCACCTTCAAGCTACCTCAGCCAGTCTAACTAGAGCAACAGTCAGTTTGTTCCATACGTAAAAATTGGCCACTCGGGACACTTTTACGAGAAAAATCTTTAATTTTACCTATGGGACGAATGTACCATGAGTCATAGAGCTCATGTTGAAGCAGTAAACCGAACGCTCAAAGACCTCAGAGAATCTGATGCTATAATGGGTGGCGTTACTTTTGTTTTCGCGGGCGATTTTCGGCAAACACTGCCTGTAGTAACAAAAGGAACACGTACCGATGTTATCAGAGCATGCTTAAAATAATCTCATTTATGGAGTTGAATGAAATAAATAAACTCATTTCAGAGAAAATTCCTGGTCAGGTCAAACACCATAAGTCTATAGATACGATGTGTAGTATTGAGGATACAGTGCACTATTCCCAAGAATTTTTAAATTCTTTGAACCCTTCTAGCTCACTTCCTCATGAAAGTTGGCATTCCTATCATGCTATTAAAAACTTGCTTACAAAAGAGTTCTCTGTGCGGTGCCTTACCGGCCGAACTGAGGCCTAGTGGCCCATTGTACAAAAGAGTTACAGGACAATATAATCGTGGCGACCATTATCACAGGGCCAGCAGTGGGACAATTGGCCTATAATCTACTAACTAACTAACTTTTCCCGCGACTTGGTACTCCTGGAATTCGTTTATTGCAAATCCCTCAAATGTTTTTTCTTTCGGACAACTTTCCAATTTTGTATTAACATGCAAAAACAAACTATACATGCATATAACCCTCTTTTTTGGCAGTTAGAAATCAAAACATAACACTCTGTACTAAAAAAGAATTATAAACATAATGCCCAACGGAGTGAGCACGGGTCAGCTAGTAAGCTATATAAAGAAACCGCAGATTACTACATTAGAGAGTCAAAAGAAAATAGGTTGTTTGGCGTTCTGATTGGCTCGGAGGAAATCATACCTCTATATGATCCTCCCCATTTGTTAAAGGGTATTCGGAACAACTTCTTCAAAAATCATTTTAGGTTTAAATGGCGAGAGGATCATTTAGAGGTAGGATCTTGACATCATTTGAGAATTCTCTATGAGATGGACAATATAGATGATTCCAATTAGATATTGTAAGAAACTATCTGTTCATCACATTGAGAATACCAAAAAAAATTAAGGAACTGTGGCTGTTCAGGTCTTCAGCACCATTGTGGCCATAACTATGTATCGCCATTATCTGTCCAATGAAATGCCTAAGGAAGCCTAAGCAAGCAGAAAGCACTGCTGAATTCATCCTTTTCATGGACAAAGTTTTTGATAGTGTCAATGGACAAAACTTGACCAGTGGAAAGGATTTGAGATGTGGCGTCACTACCACTTCCCAACACAAAGTATTCTGGAGGAAGGCCATTGCCGTTTTCAAAAGTATGGAATTCTTCAACGACAGGAAAAACAAAATTGTTCCTTCTTCCGTGAAGAATTGGATACATTCTTTGAAAGGATTTGATTATCTGTGGGATACTTTGGAGAAGGAAAAGGTAAGGTTTCTGCTTCCGAGGCATTTGAACCAGGATCCTTTTTTTTGGGAGGGTTAGGAGTCATGGCGTAAGGAACGTAAACCCTAACGCCACCCAATTTGTAAATAGTTTTAAGTCACTTATAGTCAGTAATTTTTCCGCGCAACATTCTCCAACCGTATTGATTACATGATTTTTCGGACGATCTCTACATGAATAGAGTATACATTCTTGATTGAAATTCATTATCATTTTGCACAAGACATACATTTGTCATAATGGAATTTCTATGTTTCTATGTTCCAGTAGAGTTTTGACATTTCTCGTAGTGCTTCAGAATACTTTGTGTACGGTTGCCATGAGGATTGCACATTAAAATGGCTAAAAATTGAGCATAAAAATGGGTCATTAATGCTCAATTTCGTACACATTAAAATCTCCCTTTATTTCGAGGTCGGCGGAAAAAAATATTAATTGCATTTTGAAAGGAGAAAAAAGTATAGGTTAGACTGCTGACAAAATAAAAATCATGGCAGTACAAAAATATAAAAAAAATCTCAAATTTTCTAGGAAACTAAATAACAGATAGGGCCTATTTTGTCAAAGCTTGCCTAAATTCACGTTTTATTCAAAATTTAATTTCTGTCAATATTCTTCAATGTTGCATATACTCCTGTTATTCTTGAAAAATGAAGCTGTCTGTATATATCATTCTAAATAATATTGTTAATTTTCTCAATCGGGACGTTTTGTACATATCATTTTATGTGAATTTTTTCAAAGAATTCATAGCTATAATTCAAAAATTCATTTCCCTCTCATATTTCATTAAATATTAAAGGGTAGAGCCGGGTTTCAATGGTAAATCTGCCCCCGCGGCCTTTTCGATTCATATTGAGGAGGTCGATTAGGCATTGAACGAAAATAATTCACCCAACTTTTCAGCTTTTTATCTGTCACCATTTTTGAGATTTCTGTGAAAACCACTTTTTTCGTTTTTATTTTTTCTCTCTTGTGATATCCAAAATTTTCGAATTGTGATTTTTTCTGTTGATTCTTTGCTATTAAAGATGTTCTGAAAAAGTATCCACCGCCATTTTTTGACATAAAATGTCTTCTTTATACCCTGGAATTTTTTCACATTTTTTAAAAAGGTGGAACAATTTGAAAAAAAAATTTAAACTGTTTGAATTCAAGGACTCAACAGATATACATCAAATTTTGGTGCCGTTGTATTCATATTGGCTCCCTGAACAATATTAGTGAAAGAAACGATTGGCGATCGGTCTCAGTTTGGGAGATATGGGCCCCCAAAGTCCGAAAAATATTTCACCTGAAAGTCACTTTTCCCACTACAGAAACACTGGATTACCGCTTTATTGAGTTCAAAGCCTCTCTGAACATTTTAACATGAAGATTTGATTCATTTTATTCCAGATATATTCAATAATTATTGCAAAAATCTCGAAAAAATTCGAGGGAAAGCCCGCCGTTTCTTATGGTAAGTTTGGCACTACCGCGTCTTTCAGCGAGTACCATTAGGAAATGATAGCGGGATTTACCGGTATGCATCGTGTCATATTCGCACGAAATAATTCGGCGGGCTTTCCCTCAAATTTTTTCGATGTTTTTGCAATAATTATTGAAAATATCTGGAATATAATTAATCAAAACTTCATGTTCAAATGTTCAGAGAGGCTCTGAACTTAATGAAGCGGTAATTCAGTGTTTCTGTTGTGAGGAAAGTGACTTTCAGGTGAAATATTTTTCGGACTTTGGGGGCCCATATCTCCCAAACTAAGACAGATCGCCAATTGTTTTCTTCACTAATATTGTTCAGGGAGCCAATATGAATACAACGGCACCAAAATTTGATGTATATCTGTTGAATCCTAAAATTCAAACAGTTTCAATTTTTTTCAAAATGTTCCACCAATTTTAAAAATGTGAAAAAACTCAAGGGTATAAAGGGCCGAAGAAGACATTTTATGTCAAAAAAAGGCGGTGGACACTTTTTAAGAACACCGAAAAACAAATGACAAAAACTTTATTTTTTTTTTCTAAAAATAGATTTTTCAGCTGAAATTCGCGAAAAATTATGCGTATATTCCTTCAATAGCAAAGAATCAACAGAAAAAATCACCATTCGAAAATTTTTTATATCGCAAGAGAAAAAAAATATAAACGAAAAAAGTTTTTTTCACAGAAATCTCAAAAATGGCGACAGAAAAAAGCTGAAAAGTTGGCTGAATTATTTTCATTCAATGCGTAATCGATCCCCTCAATATGGAACGAAGGGGCCGCGGGGCAGATTTGCCATTGAAACCCTTTGTGTCAATATTCTTCAATGTTGCATATACTCCTGTTATTCTTGGAAAATTAAGATTTCAATACATATCATTGTAAATATTATCCTTAATTTTCTCAATCGAGACATTTTTTACATATTATGTAAATTTTTTCTAACAATTCATAGCCATAATTCAATAATAATATAGAATTTTTTGTGTATTTGTGAATATTTCTGATGTTAACGATATCTTATTTTCTCATTATTAGATTTAATTAATTTTTATAATTGGTATTTTAGTATTCTAATTCACCTATTGATATTTTTGTATATAATGTTATTTCAATACTGCTCATTATTTCTAAATTATAAATTTTTATATTGTATCTGATATAGGTACATATATTTAATTAAATTGTTTTGATCGTAAATTTTCTTATAATTTCTTTCCTAAAACCATTTTCCTTATACCATAATTCTTGATTTCTCATACTTCTTGTGAAATCAAGAACTATAACATTAAGTTCTCAATTCAGTGAAAATATTCTTAGTACAGGGGCTAGGCGGGCACGTTAGGCACGTACTACATAAATTTGAATTTACCGCCAAATACTCATAGGATCCAAAGTTCATAGTAACCACTTGTATATATATATATATATATGTATAAGAAAAACAAGAATTTACAACTGAGATGTTAAAATATATATACCCAGTACATAAATTCATACTCTATGTGCGACATGCGTAATGATCTTTCTTGGATCCTACCCCCTCTGTGTAATCTCTAGCATAGACCCTTTTTGGTTTTGTCTCTTGAAGGGTAAGGTTGTATTATATAATGTTTAGTAGTTTGTATACTCAACACAGTTATTTCATTTCTCATTTCTCTTTATCATTGAAGTCTGTAAATAGAACAAAGTGTGTGTTTCTTTATTGTGTTTTATAACATGAGATTCCCATCTATAGTATATCTTATCTATGGCTCTAACCTCCAATGTTGATTGCCGAGTTATTTCTCCGACAACTTATTTTATTTACCTCTCGCTTCGCTTGCTCTTTTGACTCGTCGCCTGCAGATTTTACATTTTTGTTTTATTACAGCTCAAAAGGAGAACCCCACAATATTCTTCTTGTCATTTTTGTAAAAACTATAGAATTGTTATTTTGGTTTAATTTTATATTTATATTGTACCTATATAGTTTTGTGTTTGTTTTACTCAACTGAAAGGAAGACGTCTGCAAAATTCAGCGCTAAGATACGACGAGAAGACATGAAAAGGAGGATAATACGAGAGTTCAATATTTGTTTGAGTCATCGAGCACAAAGTCATATTCAGTCAATGGGATCACTCCCAGAGCCAATAGTCTCACCAACTAGCCCCTTCACTGACACGGGAGTAGATTATGCTGGAACTATAGCAATACAAATTTCTAAAGGAAGAAAAGTCCTACAAAGGGTACATCGTCGTCTTCATCTGCTTGACCACTAAAACCATTCATATTGTTTCGAGATGAAATTCCCGAGAAGGATATTGAGCAAACGTTGTCCAGAGAATTCATCAAATGGCACTTCATTCCTCCCCTGAGTCCACATCACGAGGGATTGTGGAAAGCCGGAACAAAATCTATAATGTTTCACCTCAAGACAGTCAAAGAAAAGAAAACACTCACTTTCGAAGAAAAAACGACAGCGCTGTATCAGATAAAAGACTGCCTGAACTTCAGACCTTTGATCCCAAACGTTGAACAAACATCTGAAAGCAAAATTCTAACTCCAGGTCACTTTCTCATCAGAAGACCACTACTCTCTCTGCCAACATGCAACACACTCGAGGTAGTTAGTGTGGCTCATAGTTAAACTAATGAATGGAAAACCATTCAGAAAATCAAAAATGACTTCTGGAAAAGATGGTCTAGCGAATATCTGTCACAACTAGAGCAACGTACTAAATGGAAAAAAGTAGAGGACAAATAGAATTTCACCCTGGAAGAGATGGATTGGTACGAGTAGTAATAGTCACGACTGCGGAAAAAAAATTCAAACGTTTCATCACCCAAATAAGTAAATTACCTGTTCGACAGGAAGGCAACGGCCAAGGGTCTTCAGATAAAAAGAAAAAAAACAGGAGCTCTCCGCACATAGGCAGTTTTCTATTCACAGCAACTCAAACTTAGAATATATATCGAACATTTGGGACATAGCTACACAAATGGAGGAAAATTCAGACTTGAGCTAAAATTCATATACTCTCAAATGGAAAAGGTTCGACAGAACGTAAATCGTACCATAGAAGAATTCAAAAAATTCTGGGGGGTTACAAAAGGCAAATCGGAAAGCTCACATTGTCCAGAATTCACTCACTATCTTCTAGAAATGAAAATAGGAATTACGATGGCCATGGATAACTTAGACCACTCCTCCAGACAGAAACAAGGTTATTCGGTCAATTCATGACGTCATTGTTCGGCGTGAACGATGAAGTGTACAGAGACTCAAACTCCCTGGACGAGAATCAGCACAGAAGTATTCAAACGGTAAATCAACAATACAAGCTGTGGATATCGAGTGTGGCCACTATAAAGGAAAAGAAAAAAGGATACATTTAAAACTCGAAAGTTTTCGAAAGAAATTCAACGAAGGGCTGAAAGTAGTGAAACAAGTGAACGCCTGGTTTCGCTATACTGACCACCACGGTCTAAACATACACTTACTTATCATATCACTCAGAATTACCTTCAGGAGATGTAACTCAAGTACAAGAAACTAATGGACATCTAGGTTCACAAAAATACCATCTCTAATTTTGGAGTGCCAGTGAAATCGAAGAGAAATACAAAAGCAACGGCGAAACCACCATCACTGCTCTCCATTATAGAACAGCCAACAGCAAATTGAGGATGTTTCATTCAGAACGAAAAGAATATTCAAGTATTTTTTCATATATCTACGGCCAAAAATTCGACATAGTTCAGACTACAGCTGTCTCATAGACTGAGAGCTGGCTACGGAGGGGTAAGGGTCACTAGGTGCAAGGTAATTTTATCGTTCAAGGTTCGATGTTACCGAAATGCGTAAGGCAGGCAGCCAGAAGGCACCCTGGAAGAAATAACGCAAGGGTAGGGGTGTTAAACATGCAATTTTTCACGAAAAAAAGTCATAAGGTGCCAAGATGGCAATTTGTAGAATAATAGGAGGTAGTATGAGTAAGCAGGAAAAACATTGCCAGAAGGCTGAGTGGAAAAATAACACGAAGTTAAACATGCAATGTCGAAAAAAATCATAAGGTGCAAAGATGGCAATTTGTAGAATATAGGAGGTAATTGAGTAGGCATTGCAGAAGGCTAAGTGAAGAGTAACGCGGAGGGCGGGTAACATGCAATTTTTACGAAAAAAAAACATGAGGTGCAAAGCTGGCAATTGTAGAATAATAGGGGGCAGTATGGTAAGTCAGAAAAAACATTGCCGAAGACAAGTGGAAGAATAAGCGAGGGAGGGGGTTAACATGCAATTTTTACGAAACAAGTCATATAAAGTCATAAGAAATAGTAGTATATAATAGGAAAAATATAATATAAGAATAACGCGTTATTCTTCCACTCAGCCTTCTGGCAATGTTTTTTCCTGGTTACTCAACTACCTTCGATTATTATACAAATTGCCATCTTTGCACCTCATGACTTTTTTTTCGAAAAAAGATGCAAGTTTAACCCCCTCCATTCGCGTTATTCTTCCACGTAGCCTTCTGGCAATGCTTTTCCTACACTCATACTACCTCCTATTTCTCTACAAATTGACATCTTGCACCTTATGACTTTTTTTTCGAAAAAAATATGCATGTTTAACCCCTCCCTTCGCGTTATTCTTCCACTCAGCCTTCTGGCAATGTTTTTTCCTGCTTACTCATACTTCCTCCTATTATTCTACAAATTGCCATCTTTGCACCTTATGGCTTTTTTGTGAAAAAATTGCATGTTTAACCCCTACCCTTGCGTTATTTTCCAGTGTGCTTCTGGATGCCCGCCCTACGCTATGTCGGTAACAATCGAACCTGTGAACGAAAATTACCCTTGCACCTAGGACCTTACCCCTCCGTAGCCAGCTCTAGACTATCAAGAAAAATCATCATTGAGATCCCAATATGCCACCCATACCCCCAATGCAGCGTCTCCGAACCTGTAGAGCGCGCCCCTTGGAGGCGCGAATGAATTCAAGGGATGGCGCCAACAACCAGTCCCAGCCCCAAAAGGTTTTGCATGGCTCGAATTAGAACCATTTTACTAACTAAAGGGGGGCGCGATGAAATTTGAGATTGAAAATTGGGCCGCGAATACTGAAAGGTTGAAAAACGCTGCCCCAATGGAATATATTTTGCAAAAATATTTCGAGTTAAGCAGCGAGTATATCTAGGTACAACCCATCCATAATTCGAAACATTCGCAAGAAAAAGCCAAAAAGCAAAAAAATCAATATACAAGTTGGTGACATCGAATGGAAATGATTACACAAGGATGATACCTGGCTTCTCGAAACCAATAATTCACGAAAAATAGCCGTAGTATGCAACGGAAAACGAGAGGACACAACCTTGAATGGAACTGGAGTTATTCATTCTACATCACGATGTAATATTCAAACCTAGAAACGCACCCTTCATGTCCACACAAGAGATGAAAACTCAATAATAACCACATCAAATAAAGAGGTGCCACCTTTTATTTTTTCATTCAACAATTAAAAGGACAACGCGGACATAGCACTCGAGCCTTCTTGGAAAGCCCTGGACATGTTGGATCAACTCGTTGACCGAAACGATTTAGATAGCCAATTCGAAACTCCATGGAAGAGCATAACTCTGATGTCCATTACAAGTTTTGCAACTACTCTTGCTGTCATAGTGTTTATGTTGGGCTGAAAAAATTCAGACCACGCTCCGTGAAAACCAGCAAAGAGAGATCACCGATCAGGAAAATATCTCAACCGGCACCGAGAAGCCAAACACCTGCCAAATGTGCATTACGTTTTGAACTTGAGCTTATTTATTCCCGAGTTCAAACTCAAAACACAATTACAGTTTTGTTAAGTCTATTGCCCAATTGTCCGGTGATACAGTGACGAGTTGACCCACGCCCTCCTTTTCATGGCAGCGGGATAAAGACGAGGAGCAAGGGGAATGCAAGATCTAGGCGCACAGGGGAAGAAGCCACTTCAGTTGACCTGGGATTTTATCAACATTTTTTCATAAATACACAATTAAACATCAGGAGTACTTTACCGAACTGGAAGGCTATGGAATACCCTACCTCAAGATGTATTTCCTTTGGTTACAACTTACAGCAGTTAAGACACGCACAAACCGATTTCTTCTTAATTCATCTCGGGGCGCTTGAAAGGGCGCTATAAGCTCAGTCTTTTCCCGAAAGATGCGTAAAAAAAAACACCACACTAGAGACATTCCATTCTATAACATCACACTGTACACATTTCTGACCGATATAACTTTTACGTATTTTAAATACATCACGTGAAATTCTCAAATATTCACTTACGAACAAAACCTTGGTCCTTCGAGCCGGATGAAAGTGCATTCTACAACACGAAGAAAACGCAGCTCATCCTGATTTCGACAACATAAAAGGAAAACACGCTATCCTAAACCACTTCTACACAGTAGCACCTACAGAATTTTACATTACACTGGTTTGTCCTTCCTTTTACTTCCATCCTTTATTTAACACGTTATAATTGACTCTGATTAATTTTTACAATTTACATACATAAAACATAACATATTTATATTAGATCATACTTGGTGACTTATCGTTTCGAAACTTTACACAATATGTTGAACGATAAAAAAACTGAACCCTTTTCTGTGCCTTCGAATCTGTAAAAAAATTAGACAACGTTGATATCCGCGATTTGCAAGCTCGACTTAAAAAAGCCGAAGAACTTCTAGAAGAATTCAAATGCGCTCAACTCGCACGACGATAATGATTACGATTCGAACTATTCAACAATCCACTATCCAGAAAGACAAAAATTCGAAGATGATTTCTATGCAATTACCTCTGCTGTCGGAAAATTCGTACTTGCTAAGGAAAAAAACCATACTTCGAATAATTCGCAGCAATACAATGCTGTAAATGACACAAATTTATTCAATATTGCCTTGTCACAAATTAACTTAACCCACATTTGATGGAAATCATGAATGAGTGGTTATTTTTTAGAGACAATTTCAGATCAATTATTCATGAAAACGCTGCAATGTCAAACGTTCAAAAATTCCATTAGTTACGTCTATCTTTAAGAGGCAATGCAGCAGACAAAATTAAATCATTACAAATATGTGATAATAACTACGACATTGCTTGGAAATTACTCGAAGATCGGTATGAAAATAAGCAGGCACTAATCAAACTACACGTGAAGGCTCTTCTTGAACTACCTCTACAGAGGGAAGAGTCATACAAAGGTTTGAACACAATATTAGATAGTATTGAAAAAACCTCAACCCATTGAAAGTTTTGGAGAGTCCTACTGATCCATGGGATGATCTTGTTATTCATCTCGTCACGACAAAATTCGACAGTACTACAAAACTCGAATGCGAATTTCAATCGAATTCCCAAAATATTCCAACAATTGAAAATCTTTTACCTTTTTTGAAAGAGCGTTGTCGAATTTTGACATGCTCAGATGGGGAAGGATATAAAAATCGCACCTCTACGCATTCACATATAAAAAATTCTAAATCTTTCGCGGCAACTACAAAAACTGTTATCTGCGTTTTATGCAAAAATAACCATGAAAGATATACATGACCAGATTTTAATAAATTTTAACCAAATGAAAGGCTTAATACTAGGAAGAGATTGAGATAATGTATAAACTGCCTAGTCCCCAATCATCGTACGGATGATTGCAAATCAGCAGGATGCAGACGAAGTGGCAAAACTCATCACACTATGCTACACTTTGAAAATTCCTTCTCCACTGATCTGCATAACTACTCGAAACGAAAATAGCTCATTAGCTAACGGTGTTGATAATACAAGTACTTTTACTAACAGCGGCTCACAAAATCCAGATAATACGTCAAATGATTGTTCCCAATATACGCTCACAACCAGTTTGTCCACCCGGTCACAGATATTACTTTCCACAGCAGTTATTACAGTTTACGACAATGGAAAAACGGCCCACCAATGCAGAGTACTACTTAAGTAGAGTTAATTTTATATCTGAAAAACTTGCTAATCTCTTAAATTTGAAAAAACATTCGATTGATATTTCAATAAATGGCTCAAATCAAATGCAGAACAAGGTACGATTTTCTGTTCCTTAAAAATTCAAATCAAATGTCAATGATCTCGAATATAGTATATAAAATTACTAGCAAGGTGAGAGGGGTTTTACTGGCGAATGGAGGATATAATTGACGAGCCGCAGGTGAGTCAGTTACCTCCTTGAGCCAGTAAAAACCGTTACCTTACGTGTATTGTTTTATTTTTTATTTGTTTCTCATTTGTAAAAAGGTAAGATAAATTCCAAAAAAATCTCAACAATTGCGTTAAATTTCTTGAATTTCTAAAAATTGGATTATTTATGACATCGGAAAATTATGACAACTGTCAGTGGATTTACGAGAGGCAAGTCCTTCGAGAATATTTGCTCATTTCTGACAAAAAAGGCCAGATCCAAATGAAACAAGGTATGAATATCGTTTTTTAATACTTTTATAACGTTTATTACTAAAAATATTCGTTCCAGGAACGATGAAATTAGAAAGATGAATGAAATTAAAAGCAACGTGACAACTGTCAGTGAGTTTACAGGTCAAAAGACCTCTAGGATATTTGCAATTTTGAGAAGGAAAACAAATAGATACAAATAAAACAGGGTACGAATATCGTTTTTGATTAGTTTGAGAACGTTTATTGAGAAATACATTTGTTCCAGGAATTCTGAAATTAGAAGGATGAATGAAATTAGAAGCAAGTACTTGACAACTGTCAATGCAAATAAAACTATTTACTTGTAAAAATTTTGCAAGTTACCTGTCAGTTTTACAAGTTATTGACTTAATAAAATAAACTTTCTTTATTAATATTGTGTTCTTGGAAACTGACGTTCACAAATGATAAACAAATAAAACAGTTTTCTGCATTATTTTACCACGGATGACTGATTATCTACCAAGTCTACCCTTTGATTCTACGAGATTAAACATTCCTACAAATTTAACCTTGGCAGATCCTTCCTTTGATAAACCGGCTCATATAGACTTATAAATAGGAGCTGACACATTTTGGGACCTCTTAAGTATTGGTCTAGTCAAATTGGCTTACGTTCTGCCAACTTTACAAAAAACAAAATTAGGTTGGTTGATATCGGGTCCGTTGAACGTGATGAAACGCCAAAATTACTCAACACATCACTGCGGTGTCACAATAAATCCAGTGAAAAAGCAGATTGCTAAATTTTGGGAATCGGGGGAATATCCTAAGACACAGTTTTTATCTCAAGAAGAACGTAACTGTGAAGAGCATTTCAAGAATATCATACGAAAAAATTTCGACGACCGTTTTACTGTCGTTCCTTCAAAACAACAACTATCGGTACTCGGAGAATCTAGAAATATCGCAACTAATGGATTCATTAATACCGAAAGAAAGCTTGAGTAAAATGTTGAATTGAAGTCGCAATATAATCACTTCATTGATGAGTATATACAATCAGGTCACATGACTCCGGCTGAAGATCAAAACTATAATTCAGGCTTCTTTCTTCCTCATCACTGCGTTCTGAAAGAAAATTCAACAACATCATGGAATTACGTGCGCACTGAAGATTATCCCACAAATCTTTGGTCTCGCGGTTTGACTCCGAAGAATTTTATTAAATCTGACTTTTGGTTTCATGATCCTCAATGGCTAACCCAACAGCAATATACAAATAGTAGTTGGCCGTCTCAAGAAACCAACGCTACTGTTGTGCATATTGCTGAGCTCCCAGAACTTCGATATAAATCCAGCGCATTCGTTACCACTGCTGATAGTTTCGTTTCACGTATTCTAGAAATAATTAATTCGAGATCATCTATAATGAAATCACAGCGTATATAAGCCCAGTTCACATCTTTGAATAAAATCATACATGCTGAAATACCTAAACAGCAAGATTCCCTTTCTCCATACGAACTTGACGAATATTACAAATTGTCTAACTCTGAAGCAATACACACAAAGAGTAAACTGTTAAGTTTGAACCCATTTTTTGATCAAGTCAATCAAGTAATTCGTGTTGGTAGACTGAAGCAATCTAACTTCAATTTTTCAAACAAATACCCCATTGTTCTTAATTTAAACTGTCGCCTAACTATATCAATCGTTCGTAAAGAACACTGTTACGGTTCAATTTTTATACCTATTGTTTAGAAAAACTCGTTTTTTGGTTTATTCCATGAATTGTTAATTTCAGGTTCAATTTTGCACATTTCATATTTTCAATGCATTGTTCATTTTCAAATTTAAATTCTAAAATTCTCATTGTTTGATTGTAATTTTAATTGTTTAAGGATTTCATCTCATTGTCATTTAATCATTATAGATTTCGTTTTCAATTTTTACATTAGGTTTTCCAGATTGGTAAGTTCGTCAATGCATGGGTAGTTGTCACTGTAGGTCAACCGTTTCGTTTTCCTCTGAATTAATTTTGTGTATTATCGTGTATTTTCTGTAGGTTCACTATCGGCATTTTTACTCGTTTCTAAAACTTTTGAAATCTGGCTTCTGATAAATTTAAATTTTAAATTATTCATATTCATTATTCTCAGAGATCTTCGTGAGTTCAGACATAGTCATAAATAAATAGTAAATT
Source organism: Propylea japonica (assembly GCA_013421045.1). Lineage (NCBI taxonomy): Eukaryota > Metazoa > Arthropoda > Insecta > Coleoptera > Coccinellidae > Propylea > Propylea japonica. The sequence goes on from CM024247.1 coordinate 3,491,724, forward strand.
GCAGCAGAGTTGTAGAAGTCATTTTGATAAAGAATAATAGTTTAATTGGTAAATTCAGCTGTAAAGGCATTATTTCAAATCGATTGAATTCGGATAGCCTAAAATTACTTTTATGGATTCTGGACATACCTAATTTGGATAATAATTTCGACTTCAATTCATTTGGACCAACTTTAAATGGTGACATCGATCAGCCCATTGACGAGCTTTCCAAGGGGAAAATGCATTTAATTTTCTTGGTAGAACAATCCTGAAAGGGCAATCGAGGCCTACCTATTGTCGTGCCAGAAATAGGTTCACCGACCAGATCATGAGGAGACATTCGCTCTAAGTTAAGTCCCTCCGTACGTTTTTTTGTAATTATGTAATTGTAATTGTTATTGTGTAATTTCACAAACTGCACTATCACTTTCAATATTATAAATTATAAAGTTCATGAAATTCTGGCAATTATGCGAAGTCTTCTTGCATGAATCATTTTCCGATATTTTTTTGACTGATTATGACATTTGATTGGGTACCTTAGACAATTGTACAAGTTATTTGCTGATTTTTGATAGATTGTAATTCCACACTGATATAGGTATCTTGAATTCAATTATAATAAACCAATTAATGAAGCATTTCCTTTCTTTTGCCACATAGTGATTTCGAGGGTAGGTACCCTGACCTGACCCGGTCTGAGCCAGAATTTGAGTAACTCTTTTTATCATTAAATAGTGTATCTCCACCTTACTAATTCTTATTTAAGGTTAATCACATAATCAAGAACGTGGCAATTTGGCGCCCGAGCAAAAATACAACTGCACCAGGAGGAAGACTATAGTCTTATATATGAGCTACATACAGATGTGGAAGAAACGGATGGAAACAGGGGAGTTTCAGTGTTAAATTCACGCTGGTTCGGAGTCCAGTAGAGCAGTGGAAGAATCGAAACCTCGGAGCGATTTGATGTTGAATAAGCGGCTGGTCTGTTGGAATGGCAGTCTGTAGGCGAAGCGCGCAAGCAACGATCTAACTCGTGTCTAGAGACACGAATTCTATTTTGGCTTCCGGGCTTCCGCGTTCGCCGCAGTCGCAGTGAGTTGGAAAACAAATTAACCGCTGACTTTCTGTAGTTTCAAAAATTTTTAGATTCGTGGCTAAATGGCATAAATCCTCATAATAGAAAGTGAATCGAGTTCTACTTAATTGTAGAAATCAATAAGCCGGTGATATATTCCATTATAATTCAGCAAATTTATGAAAGGAAAATATCTTTGCTTTGTTTAGAACGTTAAATTGATACAATGGTGCCATAGGGTGAAAACATGAACAATTTAGTAAAATCACTAGGCTAATACCGTTTTCCTGTTTAAAATTCGTTTACATAAGAATTTGTATACCGGATTTTATGAAAAATTACTATGCCGGTAACAACTTGATTTTTTTGTGTGACTCATCCGTGAATAAGATATTGCTCAGAAAAGAACTAATCTCATTCTCTTTTTCCATCATCTTTTCCGAGGATTCCATTCTTTTGAAATGGTCTTCTGGAAAAATTTCCTGAAAGGTTTGCACCTTATAACATTTGTAACCATTTATTTTCAAAATATTCCGAACAGTTCTATCGCCCAAATCGACTTGCTGGGCAATTTTTCTGCTAGAACAAGGTGCACTGGTTTCAACAGCAGCACACACATCCACTTCTCTTGCCAAACGAATGCTGGGTAATTACATGATAGGGCCAGTTTTCATCGATGGTAACCTAAACGCTACAAAATATTTGGATCTATTACAGAATCAAATTATTCCGACAGTTCGACAGCTACCAATTAATTAATTATTTTATTTTCAAACCAGTTATGACGAGAAAGAACATGAATATTAATTTTCACAGGAAATTATTTGTTTCATTCATTGAGGCAAATAACTTCCGCCCATGGCGCCCATAAGAGTGGAGAAAAATTGTCGTATTCATTTTCGATAGTCATGCGATGTTATCCATCTCCCGTTTGCAGTGTTACTGATTCGAATGATTCGATAGTCGATCCTAGATAGATCGTTGCCTGTGCGCTTCCCCACTCACTACAGACTGCCATTCCAACAGACCAGCCGCTTATTCAACATCGCATCGCTCCGAGGTTTCGATTCTTCCACTGCTCCACTGGACTCCGAACCAGCGTGAATTTAACACTGAAACTCCCCTGTTTCCATACGTTTCTTCCACATCTGTATATGTAGCTAGCTCATAGATGCGTTAGGAGACATAACCAACCATTCTTGAAAGATCGTTATGCTGAGGGAACAATAACCTGTGGTCTGAGAATTAGGATTTGGGTTGTGAGTGGTGTCAATGACTGGTAAAAAAATTAGAGTAGTACCCTTAAGGTTGATAAAATTCGGAATTTTCTTAGTGAACCATTTACAAGTTCCATGCAAAGGAAAAATAGGTTTAAGTTGAGTCATGTTGTTAGCAGGATAGAAAGAACAAAACCATCTGGCAAGGATGAAGCTTTATGCGAATTGAGGTCCAAACTACTAACTAATTGTTTACAACTAATTTCTATATATGAGAATAAATTGACAGCAAGCCCTAAGCATACTTCTTCAGTACCTCCAGAGGTTGTTTTCGAAAATAATTTATTACGTCAGCAAGAACTTAATTCAACTTCTAGTCGTAATTTGCCATTCACTTCTGATCCGAATCTGAGTAATGTCACAGTGCCCAGCAATTTAATGCAAAATTTGAATTTGACAGAAAAAATGGTTTTCAAGAGCTTGGACATAAAATACGCTTGTAGAAATTATTCTTTAGGTTTTAATGCATTCTTTGAAAGAGTTAATGATATAATGGAATCAAAGGGTTATTCAAAGGATTTCGTGTTTAGAATAGATTCGGAGTTATTTGAGGGCGATGCGTTGGCGTATTACAGAGAAATAAAAAATATCACTCATAGTTGGGACGAATTGATATCCTTGTATATGCAAATTTATTCATCGATTATCATTTTCAGTAGACGACAAAATGAAATTGCAGTCAATAAGAGATGGAATAAGGCCAGAATATCAAATGGGCTTTGGCTTGATGGATGATATTGATTCGATAGAAACTTCAATTCGATTAGGTCGTAAATTAGAAGATACCAAACGTAATATTCATAATTTTGTACCTCAAACATCTAACAAAAAAGCTACTGAGATTGATTTACAGTATAAACGTGAGATTAAGGGAAAATGAAGTAATTTAGAGTTCAACAAACAAGTTAACTTCTCCGGAAATATTAAAAGTACCTCGCTGGCAGATGATAAACACTGTTGTCATAGAGTGAATAGTAGAAACGAAAGTAGATCTGGTTCACGGAACAGGAAAAATAGGTCCAGTTCTAGATCATCTTCTACTTCTAGGAATCCTTCTCTGGATAGAAATCATTGTTCAGAACTTCACTTTGATAATAATAAGCATCGTTCTAATAGGTCCGATCATAATTACCCAAACTTTAATACATCTTCGAATAGATCCATCAGTAGAGATAGAAATCAAAATGTCAGTTATCCCAAAGAACATCTTCATATTTTTTTGGCATTGAATGCCAAATTTATGTCATCAATTCGCATTGAAAACCAAATTCTATGCCAAAAGCATGTCAAAGCCAAGTTCTAAAGTACTGAGATAGAAATCACGGCTAAAGCTAATGCCAAATTAGGTTGAAAGCAATATAGAATTTTTTGCAGCAATAAAGTGGATGCAGTGCTAAAAAATGCCAAAGCAATTCCAAAGCTTCATTGAATTTTTCGAAGCAATAAAATAGCATCTTAAGCTTAAATAAATGCCAAAGTATTTCCAAAGCCATGAGGAATTATTGGAAGCATTTGAAAATTATCCGATACCAAAAACTTTCAAAGAAATAAAATCATTTTCAGGTTTAACAGGATATTACCGGCGATTCATAAAAAAAATTTGCCCATATTGTATCTCCCCTTACAAAATGTCTCAAAAAGGAGCTAAAATAAAACTGGACGACCCAGTTTATATTTCAGCATCAACTCTGTAAGGAATTATTAATGAATGCACCGATATTAGCATATCAAGATTTCGAAAAACCCTTCAAATTAACCACCGATGCTTCGAATGTCGCTATTGGATGTGTACTGTCACAATCAAATCGTCTTGTAGCATATTATTCGAGAACCCTTAATTCACCCGAAATAAACTACTCAACTATTGAAAAAACATTGCTTGCAATTTTGGATTCAACCAAACATTTCAGACCATAACTTTTCGGACAATATTTTACTATTGAAACAGATCATAACCCTTTGATTTGGCTTTATAAAATCAAAGAACCGAATTCACGATTGATCCGTTGGAAATTAAAATTAGATGAATTCGATTTCAATATTATACAAACTAAAGGCAAAGAAAATAAAGTTGCGGACGCCTTATCCCGAATTGAAATCAATAATCGAGAAACTCAAAATGATTCATTATTATCGGACGGAGATCTTAATATCGACTTGTCTTCAATTTTACCGAACACAGATGAAATACCGATATTAGAAGACGAAGAAGTAGAAAACATCCCGAATTCTCAAAAAACCCAAAACTCTACCAACCAAATTGAAGATCAAAATCAAGATAATAATTCTGATGCTACAATTCATTCCACTCAGGAAGATAATGGAAAAGTAATACCAATCACAGAATGCTCCGTGAATATTTACCCGAATAGAATAATTCTCAATATTGGAGAGCAATTCAATTTAAAATATACGAAAAATATTGGAAAAAATACCTACAATGCAACAATTAGACAAAATCACATAGAAACAGATTTATCCAATCTTTTCAAAGAAATATTCAGACGTAATGAAACCTACGGAATTTTCTTTAGAGACAATAAATTACGATTACCTTTTGTTAGATTCTGTAGAGACTCATTCAATTACTCAGTAAAACTTTTCATCAATAAGATTGACTTATTAGACGTTAGTTGCGATGAAAGTCAAACAGAAATAATTTAGGAATATCATGATAAAAATCATAATGGTATCTCAGAAACTAATAATCACTTATCAAAAAAGTATTATTGGCCTAAAATGAAACAAAAAATCACACAAATCATTAACCGATGTGAATTATGTCTGCAATCTAAATATGAAAGACATCCTTACAAATTAAAATTTTCTGGTCCTCTTTTAGCAAAAAGACCATTCGAAATTATTCACATGGATACCTTTTCTTTTCAAAATTCCAAGTTTCTGACCATAATCGACTTATTCTCTAAATACGCCCAATGCTATCTCGTAAAAGATGGGACTGCATTGACTATCTTGAATAAATTACGCCATTAATTTTCTCATCATAATATACCTCCGAAAATTGTATGTGATGAAGGAAGAGAATTCCATAATAAAACGTTCATCGAATTCTGCAAACTCAATAAAATAAATTTACATTTTACCACCGTAAATAACCTAAGATCTAACTCTTCAATATAACTCACCATATTAGAAAAACTCAGAATTCTCAAATTGAAAAACCCGAATGAAAATCCTTCTAATCTCATGATCACCGCTACAGTGATTTATAATCAATCGATTCAATCTGCCACTGGCTATTCGCCCTTCAATTTACTTTACGGACCCTATGACAAAATACCAGAATTCGATTTAACCATGACTATCTACGAACAGTACAACGAAAAAAGAAAACAGGAACTTTTACCCTTTTTCGACAACATCTATCAATACAACGAAATCGTGAGCAAGCACAAAAACGTTTAGATAGAATAAACGAAATTCGAAATGGTCCCCCAAATTTAGATCAACAGGAAATTTATGTTGAAAGAAATAGACCAAGAAAAACTGACCCACCTTTCGAAAAAATAGCTGTTTCCAACCAACAACAAAAAAATCTTTGGATTAACCCAAAAATCCCGCGAAACTACAGCCAACATAGGAAAAGTGAAGAGTTTAAGAAAAAAATATTCTCTCTTTTCAGGATACCGATAATGCTCCTGATATCGATCCGAACCTACCAGGCCCTTCAGGTCTACAAAATAATAACGAATGGATACTTTGAAGAACCCTTAGGGAAAGCTCGAATACTTGACCACCATCACAAATTTTTTTTTCAATTAACCTCACAAAATAAATTAATAACTATGATCAGTTGAAATCAAATTTCCAAGAACTTCCCGAAAAATATTCCTATGATAAACTTCCACATAAAATCTGCGTTCAATTGAAATCAAATCTTGCCAAGATTGAACAGATTCTCAGTAAATTTAAAAACAGTAATAAAGTTAAGAGATGATTGGCTAATTTCATTGGAAAAGGCATTAAATTTGTAACAGGAAATTTAGATGACGATGACTTGAAAACCATTAATGAAAATCTTGACGCATTACATCAAATTAGAAGTAATGAAATAATAAAAAGGATAGATAAATTAACCTCGTTTGCTGATCATTTAACTAGGAGATATTCAGAAGATGTTACCATATTAAATGAAAATATTGAACAAACAAAATCACTTTTCGAAGAAATTAAATCAAGAGAAACATTCTTAATTATTGTACAAAATGAAGTTTTCAAATCAGAAATCCTACTCAATCACTTACTTATGATTGAAAGAACTATTAGTTTTGCAAGTAAGGAAATACCTAATTTGGAACTTATTCAAGTTGATGAGCTTCAATCTATCGAAAAATGTCTCCATGAAATTTATAGACCGCAGGAATTATCACCAATTAGCCATCATCCTTACAAAATGCTAGAATTTTCAAATGTCTGTCATGGGAACTGATAAAATAATTCCCATACTCCTAAAAATTCCTATACTCAAAAACCTAATTGCTAGCTACTCCCGAGTATACCCTATACCCAATCACCAAGACATTGCTATCATTCCACCCAAGAAGTACAGGATAACGATCCAGAACGGTGAATATTGGACCAACGAACCCTGTCGTATACTAGATAGTTCCATTGTGCTGTGCCTTCGACTACCCGTCAGAGAACTTTGCACCCTGTCAACACCAGAACACTGCCAAACAACCCTGGTTGAGAACAACTTCAAAATCATCCTTGTTTTAAATAATAAACAGCTCTTGACTTTATTCAAGAAAAGTCAGATTGTATTAGAAGACTGCCATGGCATAATTACGAAGAAACCCATACAAGGAACAAATTCACTCGATTCTCAGTGCAGAATTATAATCGAGAATTCAATATTGGACAACACAAGTCCAATTTTCGAAATAGAAATACGAAACATTTCGAAAATTTCCTTAAATTCAAAACACAAAATCTCCTTTCAATTAGAACATCTGAAAATCCAGACTTAATCCTGCGAGAAGCAGAAAAACTCCAGAGCCAACCCATGTATCTACACCCGATAACCCAGCTGACACACTATACCATAAGTGGAATCTAATTCTGTTGCATAATCCTTGGAATTTTCACTATCATAATTAACAGAACCAGAATGAGAGAACTCCTGTTCAACCCAAGAAGAATTATCAGCATAGACCTTGGGAACGTCCGAACTGCTGACAACGAGGTCGTTGCCAACTTAGAGGGGACGAGTTAAGGAACCGACACCTACTAGGAATGCAACGGCGAGGAGGCATCTTCCTGGAATAGACGCTATTATGCAAAGGTGCAATTCTACAGAAAACATTTACTTTCGAGATCTTTATGAACAATTGATTGAGTTACGAATTAGACTTCTTACAGTCACTTGTATTTGTAATTCACCTTTCCAAACTTAATATGTAGAGGATTAATAATTCTTTATTATTAGTGTTGCAATTGTTTATCCGAATTAGAAATAATTTTTTTTTTAAATCAGACTTTAAGTGCGGAAAACATAATTATACAAAGCAATGAAAAAATACACTCCTGCCGGAAATTGAATTGCTTTTCCAATAAGGTGCTGCTCGAACACTTTTTCAAATTCAAAAATAAGAGTTGTTAGGGGTTGAGGCTAGAAGGATTCATGATATCAACTCATTTCAACACCCTTACTTATCCCCCTTTCAAAAAATTCGACCTGTCCATCCCAAAGCTCAAAATTCTGGATGGATGACCCACCATATATGTACAGTTGTACACCAACAGATTAGTTCTACATTTTGTCTCAGAGTTTTTAACGTTGATTTGCCAGGAATTGACATATTATTAATCGATTTTCTGGAAATAAAATTATGTCCTCTCACTCTCAGTTGCATTAATCGACCGCGCCCTTGTTAGTCCGATTCAACATTATCTGCTTATCTGGATACACTTTCCACGACAAAGTGCTCTGAAATCTCTACATAGCTGCAGATTTCGACATGACGCATGTTCCTAGATTTTTAATTCAGCATCTGGAGCTTTTGTGAACACTTAACATAATTCAAACCTACGTCATCTAATAGAATTTTTTATACGGTTCTGAAACCGACAGGCCCCATCTGAGTTAGTCCTTGTGTTTACCTATGGTACTGACCTCGTCTCCAAAATCGAATAATTTACAAGTTTGGGAAAATCGGGCCATGTGATTCTACTTTAATCCTTCAACTCAAATTTCCAACTTCATCCAAAAAGTTCAAAAAGTTGAGGAAGAAATTGAAAATCGTAGAATACCATTCACCTCATCAAAGTTTTGGGGAGATCGAATGAAGCGACCCAGTCAACACAAAGACGTCGCATAAATATCCCAGAGATATCTTTTCGGGAGATTGAAAGTACTATTGTGATGTCCCCGCGAGGTAGCTGGAAGCTCCAATCTCCTCCAAATTAAGGCCTCAGGCATATTGCCTAAGAGCTCTCAAAGATATCCCTTGTGAAAATTTTCAAACTTCTTACATTGTGGAGGTCAATGGGATATTCACATAAGCCTCTCATTGTGACAAGTATGATAATTTCCCAACAATCCCCAAATTTTGAGCTTTTTGAGAATGTCCTATCAACCTCCCATTTGAATCAGAATTAGAATTTCTCAACCACCCCCGCATTGCGAGCTTTCTGGGAACATCCCAGAGACGACATAGCGAGCTTTTTGAGAATATTTCAGGGCCCTCGCATAAGGAACAGAATGAGAAATCTTACTATTTCGATCATTCACAGTAGGTATCCATAAAATTTATTAACCCTTAACCACAGTCGGGAGTCAAATTGACTCCGTGTGGAATTTATAATCAAAATATCTTTCGTTTGCGCAAGAATCTGCTCATAAGCTTAGAGTTACCCTCGAATCTAATCTCCTTCAGTACGCCTAGAGGCTTGAAGTGATCAAAATCGTTGTTTTGTTTACGCTATTTGGTTTCAAAGTTTTGCGCGCATCTTTGGAGTCTAATTGACTCCCGTCTGTTATTACGTGCTAAATTATTAAGATTATAAAACCGGTGAGTTTACAAGAAAAATAATAAAATATTTTAAATATTTATGGAAAATTATTGTTTAGGGATTCTATATTTTATCATTTTTTATAGAAATATGGATTCTAGGCCCGGACCATCCAGAAAAACCTTGGAAAGCAACTTCTCACTGAAGAATTAGAGAGAAGACGAAATAATTCACGTGTAAGACTGGAAATGAAAGTAGCAATTAGAAACATTTTGGGAAGAAAAGAAGAGCAACCAAAAGAAACAGTAGGTAAACTCGCCATTAGAAAATACTGTTCAATTTGCCCCAAGAAACTAAAACGAAAAACATCTACATTATGCTCTGAATGCAGGAGTCCAGTATGCCTACAATGTTCTTCTGCTGTATGTTCAACATGCATTTAAAAACATTTTTTCACTTTTTTTCTCAGAATAAATGTGTTTTGTATTTGTTACTTGCATTAAGGAGTTTTATTTAAACGTTGTTAAATTTGAAAATTATTATTTACTCGTTTTCTAAGAATGTGTTGTTTATTTGTTTTTTTATCATTCCGATTTTTATAATAAACGGTTTTAAACTTGAAAATGACATTAAATTGAATAAACCTACAGGTTTTTCACATTAATCACAAAAAAACCCTTAATCAGATCATTTAAAACACAAAGAGTCAATTTGACTCCTGTCTGTTACAATGTTAATCAAATTCATGTCTGTGGTTAAGGGTTAAACCATCCGTTCAAATAGATCTTGTTTCTTTCGAAATTCACCAAAACTTCCAGTTTCGGTTTTCTAACTGGTCTGAATGAATCTGTTTTCGTACGGAATTTTCGTTGATCCGCACTTTTGGAATTTGATTGTTTTTCGTTAAAATATTTGATTCAGTATCCAATAAAGGTTCAGGTGGATTTTAATATTATTATAATTTTTGAATTTTTTTTGTATTTCGAATCATTGGAATATATCAGTCCAAAAATTGTTTTCATTGGCTAGTTTAACTCCTTTTCTGTTGATCGATGACAAGCAGGCTTTTTTTCAGTCAGAGAAAATATTTTTCCACTAATAATCCTTTTTTGCATGTGTGTAATACGTATGTATGTATGCAGTATAATTCGTAATAATCATGGTCTTGACGTTATCATCTCTAGAACCTAGTAATATGTTGTATTCAAGAAATACAATTTTAATATTAATAATAATTAATACCTTCATTTTTTATTAATAATAATAATATTATAATAACATCAGTAGAGACGTTAGCAAGTTACTTAACTAGTTCATAGTTTAAATTATTCTCTTTAATCGATGTTTGACTAAAAAAGGGTTGGTCTCCCAAAAACAGAGTTTTTGGATTTCAGGAAAATGCTTATAGATTTATTTTAATAATAGAGCGCTCCGAACAGAACACGTAAATTAATTCTAAAATATGTATGTCGCCTTCCTTAGTGATACTATGCATTTTGTAAAAAAGACTTACCCAAAGTCTATCACATGAGTCAATTCTCATTCGATAGACGGAAATTAACTCGGAACAGCTTGTAACATTGCCCGTTCCGGCAGAGTGGAACGACCAATTAGGATATGCCTGTAGTACTGGACTTGAGCCAGCTGGCACATTACGAGGTATAGTTGCGAGAGTTGCAGGAACACCTGATCGCAAACGTGGAATCGAGACAAAAAATCGATCAGATGTAATTTCCAATCCAGTAAACACTGTATTTTCGGGCCTGAAATGAAAAAATAGAAAATATTGATGAAACCATGTGGTCCTTATACAAGGAGTCTCGAGAGTAACTGTACATAGGTACTCTTTCCACAAAGATACAAGGTGATTTTCGGAATTCATGAAAATAATGAAACTACCTGTCAGATTTCAAATTTGTTTCTACTTTGCTCCTCAATGACGTAGATGAGCGCGCCGGAAGAGTTTAGACCCCGAATCTGGCATACCGGTGTGAGTGTATAGCTGGGTTTAGACGATGCGCACCCACTCGCGAGTCAAACCTCGCCACCTACTCGCGCATCAAAACTCCTCCTCGCGCAAGTGTTTACACGGCACGAGGGATTCGCCTGGAAGGACGAGCCAGGATGAGAAGGCGAGGTAGTAATCAGCCTCATATAGACTTATAGAGTCTGAGACTCGACCAGACTCGACTAGCTCCAGAAGCTTGTTCAAACGACACAGCGAGGCTTCTTTGATGCGCGACTGAAAACCGACCGGCAATGGCTCAACCCGAGGACGAGGGGCCTCATGGCGAGGAGCATGTTTACACTATGCAAGGGAGCGGAAGCGAGGCTGGTGCGCGAGTAGGTGCACTTCGTCTAAACCCGGCTTTACATCAAGCCCTAAATGCATGTCAATTTCACCCCCAATCCTACAGTTATTATATTCATAGCTGAGTTTGTGTGTTATCGAAAGCCAGATTTGGAAACATTTAAACCAAAATAACATCATTCCACAAACACAATCTGGCTTCAAACGTGGTCACAGTTGTCAGTCAGCACTGTTGAGTATTACTGACCATATTTTCAAAGCCCATGATGACAACAAGCACTCCATATTAATTTTGTTGGATTACTCGAAGGCGTTTGATACTGTCAACCATGATCTGTTGTTATCTATATTGAATTACTCTGGCATTAGGGGTGATGCTCTGATGCTTTTGAGGTCGTACCTTACAGGAAGATCACAGGCAGTGAGATTTGGGAGTAGTATTTCTGAATTTTTGGATGTCGTTGCTGGAGTTCCGCAGGGATCAATACTTGGAGGGTTGCTATTTTTAATTTATATTTCAAACTTTCCTAACTCATTTATTTCTCTGTTTCAACATTATTATGCGGACGATTTCAAACTTTTTTATTCTTTTTATATTGACGAGTATGATCAGGCAATAGCCGCCATAAATTACGATTTATTCAATCTTTTCAACTTCTCCCAGAATCATTGCTTGAAGTTGAATAATTCGAAGGCTGATGCAATTGTTTTTGGAAAAGTCGGGATAAGGAAGCTATTTGCAGAAAGGTATACCAATAATATACTGTTGGGTGATCATGCTATCAATTCAGTAGCAGAGTTAAGAGCTTGGGTGTATGGATTGATGAAGAGTTAAGGTTCACATATCATGTAAGCTCTTGCTTACAGAAAGCATACAGTGCACTCAAACAATTGTATCAGAGTCGTAGTTTTTTAGACAGATCTAGTAAAAAAATTTTATGTAATGCATTGGTATTATCAAAGCTTAATTATTGTGATGTACTTTATGATTCCTGCATCACAGTAGCAGACCAGAATCGTGTACAGAGATTACAGAACTCATGTGTTCGGTTTATATTCGGGGTACGGAAATACCAGAGTATTCGACATAACTTCAAAGCTCTCAAATGGCTGAACATGAAAAATCGTCGTAGACTGCATTCGTGTTGTTTTTACCACAATTTGATCAACGAAAAGACTCCACCGTATTTATATAATAATATATCTTTCAGAACCGATGTTCACTCTCTCAATCTCAGGCATCGAAATTGCCTCACCGTATCTGAACACTCTTCACAGTTGTTCAAGCGCTCATTTTCATACTGTGTAGCGAATACTATCAACACTTTACTCCACGCGGTTCGTACATTGTCAAAATTAACTTTCAAGAGGATGGTCACTTTGGATCTGATGGATCAGCAATCATGTAATAATAACTAAGAGACAATATCAGTGTGCAAGTCAACAATGATTGTTTGAGTTAGAAAATACATTCTTTGGTTCCGTCTGAATATTTAAGGGTTAGGTGGAAGAGCAGATGCATATCACTCGTGGTGTGCAAACTGAATCTCGCCCTATATAAATTTACTTCTTATGTAATGGCTTTTGTAATAAGGTGGTTCAATAAAGACATTTATTATTATTATTATCGACTTGAGCCTATTAGCGTAGAAAGGGTGTGATTTCTCACACCCCCTAGCGATCGGCTATCACACTCCCTACTAAGGGGAACATTCACTCATCCCGGATAGCAAGTATCAGGGGGATTGAGCTCTGAGGTCTTCGGTGTTCTTCTTCTCCTGGGCCCTGGGTTGTTCGTCCTTCGTCACTTGGTCCTGGATTTCTCGGTAGATGTCCTGGTAGTCGGCCTTTGCATGTTTCCCTCCATGGTTGTTCCTGGTGTCCATCGTGACCTACAAACTTCCTTACCGTTCTAGCAGTACCAAGGAGTACTGCTTTTTGCATCACTTTGTGAAGATTTTCATCCAAATCTAGCTCCTTGAGAATGGTCTTGAGGCTCTTAGGAATAATTCCTGTGGTTGATATGAGAATCGGAATGGTTCTGGTACTAGACATTCCCCTCTGCCTTTTGATCTGAAGTTCAAGCTCTCGATATTTTGATATTTTTTTAGCATATTTTTGACGTAAATTGTTGTTATTTGGGATGGCTACGTCTATAAGTATTGCTTTCTTCTCTTTTTTCTTCACTAGAATTATGTCTGGCCTATTATTAGCAACTGTCAAATTTGTAAGTACTGTGCGATCCCAGTATAGCCTGTAATGGTGGTTCTCCAGTATTACTTCAGGCTGATACTTACAATATGGAATTCGTTCGGATTGCAGCATCTTCAGTTGGATGGCGAGTTCCTGATGAAGTATTTTACAAACTGCATCATGTCGACTCTTATATTCTTTTCCAGCAAACATTTGGCAGCCTCCTGTAATATGTTGGATTGTTTCTGATGTTTGGCATCCGTAGCGGCATCTATCGTCGGTGAGACTCCTATCCTACATGATATATTTCTGATAGTTTCTAGTTTGCACTACTTGATCTTGAATAGCAAGGAGAAAACCTTCTGTTTCAGGAAACAATCTTCCAGAAGTCAGCCAGTAGTTCGACGCAGGAATGTCGACATGTTCCTGGGTAACCTCGTTCAGATGTCTTCCATGTATGGGCTTTTCCCTCCATCTTTGAATATTATCACTATCCGTCTGTGTGGTGTTTTCATGAGGGTGTTCGCTCAGCAGTAAAGGTGTTGAATCATCTGCTTCAATCAGTATCTTATGTAAGTCCGATGTGTTTGACTTGTCTACAAAGTAATTTCTTAAGTTGTTTATCTGTTCAGCAGCCATTTTCTTTATGTCCACAAAGCCTTGCCCGCCTTGAGTTCTTGGAATTGTTGTTCTTTCAACACAGCATTTAGGATGATGTTTGTTGGCTTTTGTACACAGTGTTCTCATTTTCCGTTGGAGACGATCGAGATCTGTATTACTCCACTTCACGATTCCGAAAGAGTAGGTGAGAACTGAGCAAGCGTAGGTGTTAATAGCTTTCGTGAGATTTCTGCTGTTCAGTTCCGTTTTCAGCACGGTCCTCATTCTTCTGGTAAACTCTGCTGTTAGTTCGTCCTTCATCGCCCGTTGGTCTATCCTTTGGCATTGCCTCATACCTAGGTATTTGTATAGATCACCTGCCAGCATTGCCTTAATTTCTTCTCCGTTAGATGACTTGGGAGGTATCTGTTGGATTTTCCCTCCAGCTATATTCAGGGAACGACATTTGTCTAGTCCAAAGTTCATGCTGATCTCTGTTTGCTGCAATCAGTTTCAAGTCATCAACGTATAAAAGATGGTTAATCAACATGTTGCGAGTGTTGCCTTTCAGGTTGAATAGCTTTCCGGAGGATTTTAAAATAGTTGATAATGGGTTCATTGCCATGCAGAACCACAATGAACTCAGACACTCTCCTTCCTCTCTTGATGGATACTGTGCCAGTTCTTATGCCTGTTCCGCTGATTTCGATGTTAGTGCGCCAAGTTGACATAGCTGTTTTGAGAAAGCTCACTATTCTTGGATCTACTTCGTAGATCTCTAAAACTTTTATGAGCCATTCATGCGGCATGGAGTCGAAAGCTTTCTTGTAGTCGAGATAAGCCGTGAACAAATTCCTCCTCTTCTTATGGGCTTGGTTGCATATTATAGAGTCGATTATCAGTGGTTCTTTGGATCCCATTGCACCTCTGGAGCATCCTTTCTGTTCCGATGCAATTATATTATTTCGTTCGCAATGGGAGTATATTCGACGCGTAATGCAAGATGTTATGAGCTTGTACATAGTTGGCAGGCAAGTGACTGGCCTATACGTTGCTGGATCGTCTGTACTTTGGTGATTTTTTGGCAGAAGATAAGTTATACCCTCTGTCAGGAAGGAGGGCATACTCCCTGGACCGCTTAGAATTCCATTCACTGCCTTAGTTAAACTACTATGCAAACAGTTGAATTTTTTCAGCCAAAAACTGTGGAGTCCATCTGGTCCAGGTGATTTCCAGTTGTGCATTTCTTTGAGAATGTCCGAAAGCTCTTGTTGTGTGATGACTGTAAGGGACATTTGTTCGGTGTTGGTTTGAGTTTTCTCTTCTTTTTTTATCCACTCGGCATTTTTGTTGTAAGTAGTAGGTGTTGACAGTTGTTCGGTCCAAAATTTCTCTATGTCATTCTTATTTGGATAGATGTTTGGGGAGTTTCGCTGTTTTCGGCCGAGATGTCTGTAAAAATTTTTCTTCGAGTTTTCAAAGGAGATGTTATCTTGCTTTCTCGAATTGCTCTCTTTATATCTTCGCAATCTCTCGGAGTAGACACTGAGTTTTTGTTTCAGTGTGTCGATGCACTGCTTTACTGTTGTGTTCTCTTCTTCATAGCTGGAGTGCTTGCGATTTCGATAGATAATCAATTCCACCAACGATTTCAGCTTGATTGTTCTGGTGCCATTTTCATATTGTGTCAGCCTTCCTATGTCCTGCCGACAGCTTTGAACTTTTTCCTCCAGCCTTCTTTGCCAGTGAGGTAGGCGAGGTTGTAGACAGGGTTGAATTGTGTGCTGTCTTGGTTTGGTCTTCATGCCCAGCACTTCCACTACAGTTGTTGCAGCACAATAAAGGATGAGATGGATTGTTTCCAGTTGTGTTGCCATTGAGAGAAATTTTGGTATGACATCAGTGTTCATTATCTTGAGGATGACCGAAAGCTTTTCGGATGATCTGATCCTGGGTAGTGTTGGTCTGGAGGGTGGATCAGTGCCGTTGTATTCGCTGAATAATCTGTTCATTGCTGATTGGAGACGTTCCACGAGAGCTTGTCGTTCTTCGTTCGAAATTTGATTGGCAGTTTCTACTGAAGTATAAACCTGAAATGATGAATGTTCATTCTGTGTCTCTTCATCCGTGTGAACATCTTTTTGGAGCGGTAATTGGTTGCCAGTTGTTCTTTCTTCAGGTGTTGTTCCATGGTTGTGCTCTCTGTTTCCAGAAGATGTGAGTTCTTCTCTATTATGGTCTTCCTCGTTGTTCAATTCATTGACAACTTCATTTTTAATTTCCTGCAGCCTGTCTTCCGATATAAGTTTGTTTCTGAGGATTACGGGATACTGATCAGCTATCCTCTGTTCAGTCACTTGTAGGTCTGGAAAACATCGCTTGAATTCATTGAATAACCGTTGTCTGTATCCAGTTAGTTCTTGACCCAGGTTTGTTATTTTATAGTAGGTGCGCATGATCGTTTCATTCATACAACTTGTCCATTTCATGCGTCTTCTGGGTAACCCTGCTTGAGTGAACGCTGGTTGAAGATCCTGCGTAGCACTTTCTGTAGGGGTGACACTGCTGTTGTTTGTTTCCCTGGTTCTTCCTGTTGAGCTGTAGTGTTTTGTATGACAGGGGTCCGCCTCCTCAGCACCCTACCACTGACGTCCCGCATGCTGTCATGTCCAGCGCCAGCTCCAGACAAGCCCTGACGATCCTCAGGCAGCGACTCAATGTTCCTATTCCTTAATTGCACCATCATTATGGGTTGTATTTTATACCTACTGCCAGGTTTAGCTTGGGCATCTCGGGTTTGCTAAGCTCAACAATATCGTATTTCTGAACGTACGTCGTAGGTTTCAATCAGTTGTGACGACGAACACATCGTTCTGTTTATACGCTCAAAAATCATTGTCTAGATTCATCAATGTACAAAATATCTACTTTATCTTTGCAGCTCTAACAATTATAAGAAACCGAAAAGGTAGAGATTCGAATTTCGGTGACCGGCAGATATCGACCACATTATGATGTCCTTGTATTCATTGAGTCTTACTGAACAACATTAGCGAAACCAACAGGTGGTGGTCTGTCTGAATGCGGCCCATACACAAGCTACTTTTTCGGCGTTCTGGCAGCTAGCGTCACAGCAAGCGACCAAATGGCCTAAAGGTAGCCCGAAAAATGCCTGTGTATGTCTATCCGCTGCCTCGGTGGCAAGTCGCCGAGCAGGATGCAACGCCGGACGCCAAGATCAAACGTATTTGATTTTAGCATCAAGATAGCCAGCGAAACGCATGAGAAACGATTGTGTGTGTGAGAGAGCGTCTAGAATGGCAGAGAATCATGCAAGATTTGCATATTCAGAAGAATTCATTACAAATTTTTTAGAACTATTTAAGAAGAATAAGTGTTTGTGGATGATTAACCTGGCAACGGACAGGTGACTCAAAGTAACGGGATCGGTCAGGTGGGGTTCAATAGACCCATAGTTTGTGATTTTTTTTTGAGACCATATAAAGTTCTTAGGTGTTTTTTCACATGCATTTAATTTTCTGGATCGTATTTATATAATCTTTATCGATTATGGTTTGAAAACTTTCCATTAACAAAATGATGAAAATTATTACGTAAGCAGTCAGGTGGGGTCAAGTGGACCCCAGACAAGTTTGAACTGATGTGGACTCGCCTAAATCACCGTAACAACTGAAATGCGCTTTGATTTGCATAGAGGATTATGTACCTGGAGGCTACTGGAGCGCTAGGCCGCGGTAGGCAAAAAATACTGAAATAGTGATGGCTGAAATATGCGTGGGGTTTGTAAGACCCCACCTGTCTATCGCCGGGTTAAGAGCAAAGGATATTCAAATAGAACAGGGGCCATCCATAAAGTACAAGAGGTGGGAAGGGTCCTAAGTTTCGTGACATCACATTTCAAAATCTAGAGGTACTAATCGCGTAATTTGAAATTTTAATTAAACAAAAAAATATGTCCAACTCTATATTTAGGGCAATACGGTTTAAATCGTTTTGTTGACAAGTTCATAGCCGCTTCTGACACGTGCTGATCGTCGACGGGCCCTTTGACTAATGCCGCCAAACTCGCGTAGGTAATGTTTTTGTTTCTATATTTTTATTCGACAATTTCCTTTCGCTGAGTGAACGACGTCGTTTTTTTAGTTGTGCTATTTTGTGGATATAAACATAGTTTTCCGCCGACCTCGAAATAAAAGGTGATTTTAATGTGTACGAAATTGATCATTTATGACCCATTTTAATGCTCAATTTTTTGGCTATTTGAATGTGCAATCCTCATGGCAACCGTTCACAAAGTATTCAGAAGCACTACGAGAAATGTCAAAACTCTACTGGAACATAGATACATAGAAATTTCATTATGACAAATGTATGTCTTGTGCAGAATGAAAATGTATTTCAATCAAGAATTCACACACAATTCATATTGAGGTCGTCGGAAAAATCTTGTAATCAACTCGGTTATTAATCGAGCGACTAATGGTCTCGAACTAATATCTTGACCATTAGTCGCTTAGTCTTTAATAACCTAGTTGATTAAATAACTATTAATGAATCAAGTTCAAAATGAACAGAAAGATAGATTTAGGTGATCTTTACCGTAGATTATACGAAACATACAAAGCGACTTACGCTGATAAAAAAAACAGCATATACAGAAAGAAGTCAATTCATTATTCATTAGTTTATTTTTTTGTTATTGTTTCAAATATTTTATATTATGTTGAATTTATAAAAAGTACTTAAGTTAAATGGAAATAAAACTAATTTCGGAACTGCTGTTTTAATTTAATAATTTTTCGATGTTGAATTGCAAAACATGTGACGTCACACTGGGGAGCGGGGGGTCTCAAAAATGTGACCACCTGTGACAAGGAAGGGGGGCACAAAAACTCATGAAATTAGTGTGACGTACTTTATGGATGGCCCCACACTAAAGAATAAAGCCTACGAAGAATTGTTAGCTTTATGTAAACAATATAACGATGAATACGATATTGATTTCGTAAAAAAAAATGAAAAAAAGCCTCCGAGACTCATTCCGTAAAGAATACAAAAAGTTACGAGCTACGGAAAAGTCGGATGCAAGTACGGAAGACTTACATGTGACAAATTTATGGTACTTCGATTCACTTTTATTTTTAAAAGATCCAGAAGTGCCGAGAGGATTTTTTTTAACAACCAGTCTTTAACTCATATTCGACGTTTCTTGGATTCGGCCTTTTCACTTATTAAGATTATAGCACTGGCATTTTTTTTTGCCTGAGTGACATTTTAAACCTCTCTCGTCAGCGATTGGTGAGATACTGAGACGCTTGTATGTGGTCAAAATTGCACTAGCGTCTAGGACGTCCCAAAACGCTAGCTGCCAGAACGCCGAAAAGTAGCTCATGTATGGGCCGCATTAGTTAAGAAATTATGGGTCCCCAAAGTTCCGAAAATGTTCCATCTTCACGTCACTTTTTTCAACATGAAAACACAGATTTACTACTCCAATATAGTCTATAAATCACCTTCGAACATTCAAATAACTATTCGATCAGTTTTATTCCAGGTATTTCCAATAATTAATGCAGAAATATAGAAATTCTAGAGGTGCCATATACAGGGTTTTCCTTTTGAGTTGGCCTATTATACGTTTTAGGAGAACTAGTGAATATTTTGTTCTGAAATTTTAGGTGTAGCCTTGAGGGTAAAGGAACTCTTCGCCTAAAATATTTTCAAGTCGACAGTGTTGCCACGTCTATCTCAAACGCATATTCACTTTCTTATTTCAAATACATGAACAATCATCCCAGTTCGCCTGAAGAAGGTTCTGTGAGCCTATAAATTGAAGATTGTATTCATTTCGATGATTACTATTTTCAATTTATCTATGTTTTAAAAATTTGTAAGGTTGGCCTTCTTGAAGGCAAAGAATTTTTTTGTTTGTCATTTTTTCTTTATCTTAAAGTGAATTTGTGTTTTTATTGTAAAAAAGTGACGGAAAGATGAAACATTTTTGGGAGTTTGGGGGCCTATGTTTTCTTAACTAAGACAGACCGCCACCTGTCGGTTTCACTAATGTTGTTCACGAAGGCTTAATGAATACAATGACATCAAAATGCATATTGCGTATGCGTTGGCGAGAGGACGTAGTTTGTGCTCCCCATTTTCACCGAGATTTTCTGCGATATATTGACTAAAGATCAATTGTGCCATTATTATTCCAACAGTAAGTAACTCAGGCTGCATAAATTCGTTTTTCCGAATACTTCATTTCATTTATTTGTTCGATATTACAAATATTCCTAAACAATAACACAAGCGATCATCAAAACATATTCGCTTGCTTGTGTGACCGTTGACCTTGGTCCGCACCCCGGAGAACCAGTTCTTAACTTCTATACGAGGTACTGGGTGATGTGTTGATGCTTCAGGCTCGCGTGCGCGTATGTCCGTGTATCTATTCATTTTGTTTTGGATCGTTCTCTACCTTCCTTACCTATCTACTAATTCCCATATCCGTGGCCTTCCTCCTCTGTCGAAGACTTTCTTACGGGCCCAGGAAAGTGAAGAGTCTACTTGTTTTTTCCTTCCTTTTGTTCATTGCTCCAGTATACCGCGTATTTGCCAGGGGTGTACTTTGTCTATTTCCAGTACGGCTGGTTATGCATCGTGCGGAAAATGCAAAAAATCTTTCCACTCAGAATGTGTGAACCTTACCACCACTGACCTTGATTTCTTGAGGGAAAGTTGTGGGAAATGGTGTTGTCCGATGTGTACCTCAAGTGAGCGCCTGCTTAGAAGTAATTCTGGTAGCTACAGATCCCCGTCTCCTTCCCAAAATACCAGTACTCCACCCACGGCCGAATCAGGAGATAAAGCTATGACTATCACTCATTTTAACTTACTGATGGATCAAGTGCGCAGTTTGGCTTCTACTTTGGATCGCGTTGAGCGGAGACAAGATGATATCTTGACTCGATTAGAGGATTGCACTGCTGCCATTAACCGTCATTCTGATACTTTGGCCGTACATCAGACCAAGATTGATTCTTGCGTTGCCGATATATCTGTACTAAAAGATACCCAGACCCAATTCACACAGGATATAGCATCATTGACCAATAAAGTTGCCAACCTGGGGACTCCCCCTCAACAGACATCTTCTGATATTTCATCCCAAACAATGGTTCCGGAAATTCTTGATCGTGTGAAGCGTTCTTATAATCTAATAGTAGCTAACGTCCCTGAATCTAACACCGCCTCCGATAGGGAAACTATTCACGCTATTGTGGACCAGGTGAGCTCCTCGTCCGGTCAACTAATTACCAATGTGTCTAGAATGCACGCTAGAGACTCTACCCGACCTCGGTGGATTAAGGTTACTTTCTCAAATCCTGAGATTGTACAGACCATCCTGCGAAACAAATCGACAATACTCGGCAATCCTCGCTTTCGTTCTATCAAAATTCAGGACGACAAATCTAGGGAACAAAGAGCAAGTCTGAGGTCATTGCGGGCTGAACTGCAGGAGAGGCAATCCGCGGGTGAAAAGGACCTAACCATAAATTATGTCAAAGGAATTCCTACCATAGTTGACGCACCACCTTCGACCACCAATCAAAACCTAAAAAACTGAGTCATGTACACAATTGGCCTGTTATCTATACCAATATTCAATCCTTGCCATCCAAGCTCACTGAATTGATCTTCTTCGTACAGTTACACAAACCCTTTTTGATATTTATCTTCGAATCCTGGCTCTCTCCCCGAATTCCTAACTCTGCAATCCACATTCCAGACTACACAATATACAGAGAAGACAGTAGAGAAGCACCAGGTTATCGGGGTGTATGCATATATGTTCACAAATATATTACTAACAACTTTTCTGTCGATTCCCTCCACCAAGATTGGACAGACATCGATAATGCATTCTTGAAGATTTCCAGCCCTCAATTTTAACTTTTGACCGGATGTATATATAGGCCTCGTCCATGCGACGCCGACCAAGTCTGTGCTGATTTCTTGTCTGGAATGTCGGAGACAAATAATAATACCTTGATCATGGGGGATTTCAACTGTGCTGATCTCAAGTGGCCACTTCCGTATTTACCGCCATCATCATCGCCATCTTATTCGTATGCCGAGCTTGTCTTCAACACTAGCCTTCAGCAATTGGTGGAACTGCCTACCAGGTATAGAAATGTTCAGAGCCCGTCTATTCTTGATTTGGTCCTTGTTAACGACCACAACCTCATTTCGGATATAAAATACTTGCCCCCATTTGGCAAATCAGATCACGTCACGCTATCTACTGAAATACAGTTCCGCGCTTCAAACATCCAAAAACATCGTAGCAAGGAGGTACGAAATTTGGACTATGAAAACATCTCCAGGGATATTGACGAAGTCGATTAGGAGTCTCTTCTACTTCCCCTAGACAGCATCGACTTGGAATGGAGCACGTTTATCAGTACTATCGATCGGATTGTCACTAGCAACACCCAAGTGAAAATCATCAAACAAAATCCACTTAAACCTTGGATAAACGAACACTGCCTTCACCTCATAAGGCGAAAAAAATCATTGTGGCAAAGATACCTCAGAACAAGATCTAATGCTGATTACGACTCACACCGAAATTTCTCCAACCATGTTTCGTCCTCACTTCATAAATCCAAAACTGCGTTCGAGAATATTTTGGCGACCTCTAGGAACAAAAAAAAAACTGTTCAAATACATAAGATCTTTCTCAAATACCAAGGTGAGTGTTCCACTCGTCAGGAATCCTTCTGGTGGGGTGAGTGCTGACATGAAAGAGTCAGCTGATATTCTTGCTGAGGTTTTTTCTCAAGCATTTTCGCCCGAGCCACCTGGTGCCAGACCATTGCCAACAACTCCTCGCTGTGTCTCTGATATATCTAGCATTGAAGTTACGGAGGAAATCGTGAAAAAACACCTTGTTAACCTGAAAACATCATCAGCCCCAGGTAATGATGGAATATCTCCATATCTCCTCAATCGTTGTGCCAATGCTTTTGTCGCTCCTCTTACTCTCATATTCCGCAAGTCGCTTTCCTCCTCCTCTCTTCCCTCCGATTGGTTATTCGCCAGTGTAACACCGATTTTCAAGAAAGGAGACAAGCTTTGCCCTCACAACTACCGCCCCATATGTCTCTTATCTACTGCTTCGAAAGTGTTGGAGAGAATAATCTGTGAACAGCTTCTCGACTTGTCCCTCTCCAACAAACTAATACCTGAGGAGCAACACGGATATGTACCAGGGCGATCAACTGCCACCAACCTTCTTTCCTGTCTTTCCGACTGGACTAGAGCTTGGGACCACGGATGTGATTTATCTGGACTTCTCCAAAGCGTTTGACAGGGTCCCTCTTGGCCGTCTGTTAATTAAGCTCGAACACCTGGGCATCCGAGGCAATTTGCTGCAGTGGATTAGAGCCTTTCTATCTGGAATGAAAACTAACCATTTTCTGAATAATTTCCAGAATATAATTTCGATTGTGCTGAGATTCTACATGTAAATATTTGGTACCAATCTCAAATCCCATATAAAATTTGAGGTGATAGTCTCATTGCTCCACCAAAACACGAGAAGAATCAAATAGTTCATATCAGAAGATAAGATATGTATGATTATTTAATACTCACCTAAAATTCCCTAGTCTATGCTCATTATCAGTAAAGTTGAAGTCAAGAAGATTCCATTGATTCAAAACTTCCAGATCTTCAGCGCACGTAATTATGAGGAAAGCTGACCAAATTAGAATCTTCATTGAAATACCTGAAAAAATATTGAAAATTGAATGAAATATTAGAAAAGATAAATCATGTTTTCGACATTGAAAAAAACTTATTCCGAAGTAGAAAAGTTTGTGGCTTTTCAGCATAAACAATATCCGATTACACTTGACGTATTTCGCGAAGCATCGCTAGTACGCATCTCGATTGGTGTTTCGCGAAATACCTCAATTAAAGAGCTGAATAGTCGATTAATATGGTCTATGCTCGAGTTGGTAGTTGTGACGATTATTTGACGGTATTCTGAATTTTTTTATTGATTCATATCAATCTCGATATTAATATTGAAGGTACAATTATTATAATAAATTTTTAATGTATTGTTGGTACTGTTGGTGACGCTAGAGGTGGATGGATTAGGTATGCTTCTCTTTTTTTGGTAATTTCTCTATGGTGTTCCTCAGTAAGGCTCGTATTCATAGTTCGCCCTTTAGAGTGAGTGTTGCTCAGTTGCAAGAACGTCCATTAAAATTTAAAGGTCCATCAAACCCTTAATCCTCCATTAGTTCCTTGTAATAATGGAGGATTAAGAGTTTAATGGACCTTTAAATTTTAATGGACGTTCCTGCAACTGACACTGTGAGTTTTTATAGCTCTTATGAATACTAGCTGTAAAGGTGACATCAACTGTCACTCACCCTCAAGTACGAACTATGAATACGGCCCTAAGTTTCAATTAAGGTTTCAAACATTCAGATGATGAATGACCTTTTATTTCAATTATTTCTTGTGAGTTTGCTGTTGAGAAAGAGCGATTTGAATGATTTGTTTTTTTTTGTCGTTTTTTAGTATCTATTTCGATACTTTCGGCTGCTGTACGAGTTTATTTATTCAACTCAATCGATTTAAACCTACAGCCAACTTTTGAACCTTTTTTCTGTTTTCTGCCTATAATGTCTGCTACCTTTTGAGCGCTCGTTCTACCTGAAGAGTGCTATATATCATTTTGCCCGAATGTCTATAATTTTCGGATTTCGAACCGAAAATGGTCTCAAACGATAGGTTTCGACTTCCTGATGGCGAATCCGTGGTAAAATTCATATCTGTCCGTAGGGCCGTACCGGCAGCGTATTGGCATTCTTTACTACGCTGCAGCGCATGCATGGTGTTGCAACGCGGAAAAGAATGACTAAACGTATGCTCTCATCTGACCACGGCTCAGCGCATGCAGGCCTTCAGACGTAGTAACTACATAATATTGGGTACGTTCAGAAGCACTCAACTGTTGGCATAAAGCAGAAATCAGTTGAGTAGAGTTGAGTTTCAGCGGATGGAAATTTTCTGAACGCTTCGCTCAGGGATTTACAAATCTGACTTATCATGATATATAACCTTACTTTTTGATACCCAGTTTGAAACTTTTTGTGATGGTACTTGCAGATTATAAATTGAAGTGTATTTGGAATAACCAAAAACTTCAACTCACAGAACACAACAATACTAAACTTCAATTGAAAACCCTAAACATAAACAAATCACAAAATAGGATATATGCGCATGTCTCAGCGGTCAGATGAGTTACAAAGCGCAAAGTTTAACCGCTGCCAGAAATCGACATCTGCTGAGAACCATCGATTTGTCAGCGATTTTGCTGAACGCCATCGCTTTCTCAACTTACTCAACTGGTGCCAACACTTGAGTGCTTCTGAACGTACCCATTGATACGCTGCATTATCGAGACATTGTTTAGCACTTTTCAATCCAAACCATGTTCCAATTTGCAGTTCCGGTTCGTAAAAATAACAATAATATACTTTTGCCAAAGACAGTTCATTCCATACTAAAATATAAAAAATAATATACGGTAAATAATACTAATAAACATAAAAATAAGAATATGTATAACAATATGGTGAGTATTGCTAAAATCCGTTTTTTTTTAATACGAATATACAAAAGACTACATCAAATGCAAATGCAAAATCCACTAACGTATAATACCTACAAGTGTGCATTGCCCTGCGATTTTGCATTCGGTCTGTTAAGATCAATATTTTTCTTCAAAGACCTTTTCCTTTCTGGATTGTTCGCCATTTCTTTATTGGATGGCCTACCAGCTTGAATGCGCTTTGCGCCGCATATCAAACCACCTCTAACTTTTCTTTGACTCAGTGATGACGGCTGAACTGAAATGTTCTTTTTTACATAATTTTATTTGATACATGAATAGAATTGAGGAGGTCCGATGATGTCGTAATTTTGTCTAAGGTTTTATTGAATTTTTTTATGGCATTAACCATATCAACCGTTTTACTTTGGGATGCTATTCCACTTATGCGTTTAAAATTTTCTGGTGATTTTGCTACAGTATCAGAATGTTCTTCAACTAAGTTTGTTTTACTAGCACTCTGGACAGAGTTGATTGCTTGATTCCTTGAGAAAATTATTCTGCTGCATAAAAACCTCGCTTTGCTCTGAACCAGTTGCCAAGTCATTTTATGTACCCACATCAGTTGACATGTCCCCATAAAGTTGTAGGGATATTTTTTCTCCTAGAGCTAATTGTGCTAATGCTTTTCTATCATCGTTATTTATTTCCATACAGGTCCTAAAAGTTATTCCATACTTATTTTGTATAGCTCAAAGGTACTTACAATACCTTCCACTCTGTCCAAAAATACAGTCGCAAAATGCAATATCTTCATACGCAGTATAAAAAATCTGATCATCGGTCTCCGAAGAAACTAAAAAAGTAATTTCGTCGATTTTTTTAACAGAGACATCAGCAGAATTCGACATTTTTTAAAGGGTATTTCATTCTTAGAGTTCTGAAAATTGGCAAATGACAGCGAGTGTCGTCTCTGATAGAACTCGAAAAAATTGGCGTCAAAATCCACCAAGGCACAAGCATTGAACGCTTTACATCTTTGTAGAACAATGTCTTTAAATATGCGAATGGATGCTTCTATATAATTGTTTGTATTATTTCATCTTGTTAATAAATTACCTTTGCGCCATACAAAATAAGTATGGAATAACTTATAGGATCTGGATGCAAATAAATTCCGATGATAGAAAAGCATTAGCAAAATTAGCTCTAGGAGAAAACATATCCCTTAAAATTTATGGGGGCATGTCAACTGATGTGGGTACACAAAATGCATTCGCAACTGGTTCAGAGCAAAGCGAGGTTTTTATGCAACAGTATAATTTTTTCAAGGAAACAATCAACTTTGTGAAGAATGTTAGAAAAACAAACTTAGTTGAAGAACATTTTGGTGCTGTAACAAAATCATCAGAAAATTTTAAACACATAAGTGAAACAGCATCCCAAAGTAAAACGGTTGATATGATTAATGCAATGAAAAAATTTATTAAAACCCTAGACAAAATTACGACATCATCGGACCTCCTCAATTTCATTCATGTATCAGAAAAAATTTCTGTGAAAAAGAACATTTCTGTTCAGTCGACATCACTGAGTCGAAGAAAAGTTAGAGGTGGTTTGACATGCGGCGCCAAGCGCATTCAAGTTGGTAGGCCATCCAATAAAGAAATGGCGAACAATCCAGAAAGAAAAATATTGATCTTAACAGACCGAATGCAAAATCGCAGGGCAATGCCACACTTGTAGGTATTATACGTTAGTGGATTTTGCATTTGATGTAGTCTCTTGTATATTCGTATTAAAAAAAACGGATTTCGGCTATACTCACCATATTGTTGAACATATTCTCATTTTTATGTTCATTAATAGTGTTTACCGTATATTATTTTTTTTTATTTTAGTATGGAATAAACTGTCTTTGGCAAAAGTATATTATTGTTATTTTTACGAACCGGAACTGCAAATTTGAACATGGTTTGGATTGAAAAGCGCTTAACAATGTCTCTATAATGCAGCGTATCAATATTACAATAGTAACTACGTCTGAACGCCTGCATGCGCTGAGCCGTGGTAAGATATGTCTGGTTGGAGAGTGCATACGTTCAGTCATTCTTTACCGCGTTGTAACACCATGCATGCGCTGCAGCGTAGTAAAGAATGCCAATACGGGTACCGGCACGATAACTTTCGAAGGGATTATCCTAGAAATTTTCAGGGTGAGTTCGGTTCCCAAATGTCTCGGTTGAGTTCCTTAACCAGCCAAATTGTACCATAAAACATGCCTATTCAAAATTTTTGTTCCTCAATATCTCAGTCAAAACAAATCCAATCGAAATGAAATGTTGCATCCACATGCAAGATGCTCATAATAAGCCTTATGCAAATATTTTGTAGACATAATGTACACCGAACCGTAGAAAATTCAATTGGAATATTGAAAAGAAGAAACTTCATATTTTCATAATAATATATCAGATTCCAGTAAAATTTATTTTGTGAATGAAAATTGATATTATCAATATAAATACAAAATTTTGTATGTGACATAGTATCTCATTTGGGTGCCTGGTCACTCCGGGATTCACGGCAATGAAGCGGCAGACCAACTGGCCAGGGAAGGAGGGACAACCCCCTTCACTGGACCAGAACCGTTTTGCGGCTTCCCAGCCAGTCATCAGGCAATGGCTATTAAGGACTGGGAACAAAAGAGGAAGCTTATGTCCTGGCGTACGACCAATGGTCAAAAGCAAGCTAAGTCACTTCTCTCTCACTCGACGAACTGGACCAAGAAAGTCCTCTCACTCAGCAAATTGGAACTGAGGAAACTGACGGGCGCTCTCACTGGGCACTGTCCCGTGAGGTATCACTTAAAAAACATGGGAAAAGCGCCCGATAATACATGTCGCTTCTGTCAGGAAGCCACCGAGACAGCCAGACACCTGCTATGCGAGTGTGAAGCTGTTCACCAGAAACGGCTACGGCATCTTGGTTCCTGGTTCCTAAAGCCTGAACAAGTAATGGATGTGGCCCCCAGAAAGGTGGTGAAGTTCATTGAGACTTTGCTGCCTGACTGGTAAACAGCGCGGGGATGCACAATAGATCTTAAGGTCAAGGTGCTCGCAAGGTCGGTTTTGATCTGTCGCCCCTCCTCTAATCTAATCTAATCTAATGTGACATAGTTCTCATAAAAAATTCAATTTAAATATTGAAAAGAAGAATTTCCATAACAGGATATCGGATTCAGGTTAATTTTTTTTTGATAATGAAGACTGATATTATACTGAATTATCAGGCAAAATCCCAAGTCCCACATAAAATTTCAATGTTTTAGTCTTATTGCTCCACCAATTTACGACCGCTCAAAAGCTCCTGCCCATGGTTATTATTAAATTTTTCAGTTGTAATATCAGTTCAGTTTATAATTTCGATAGAGTTATGAATAGAGGTATCAGGATCAATGTTAGGTAGGAATTGATACTATGTCAGTTCGGCGACGTTTCGAAAATACAATTTTCAATCTTCAGAGTTCTACAAAATCATGGAGCTACACAATAAATTAAATAATACTCAAAAATACAAACATGATTTGAAGTTGAAGACTAGAAAATTATCACAGATTAATAAATCGTACAGTTATGAGTAAATTGTAAAACAGCACACATAGAGTATTTGTTACGAAAATGAGTCGGACGAGACAGTGACATTATAGTTTTTGTAAAAAAAATGACGAGGGAGATCAGATTCGAAGATAGTGGATGGAATTGTTATAATTTGTAGTTTGGAGAGTATTGAAAAGAGATTTTTGGAACTGTGTATTAGTATTTCAAGTAAGAGCGAACCCAAGTTTGTAACAATTGGTGTTAGAAGTGGGATCAGTTGAACAATATATGGTAAATACACGGAGTACAAACTACGACAATATGGAAGCCGTAATGGAAATGATCAAACAGCAGTTTGCTGAGCAGGAAAGACAAAGACAGGAGAATGAGCAGAAACAAAAACAAAGAGGAAGACTAACGTCATCAGAAAGAAAAAGAAGAGGAGAAGGAATAAAAGAAATTACAAAAATAATTTCTTGAACAGATGTTCCAGAAAACGGGAGGACAAATCATACACCTGAAAGAAAAAATTAGCACGGTTCGAAAAGAAGTGAAAGAAGAAATCAACACAGTTCGGAAAACGATGGAAGGAATGAAAGGATAATAACACAAGAAGTAAGTGCAGTGCGAGAAAAAACTGGAAAAGAAAATCGCATCACTGAAAATACAAGATCACTGTAACAGCGTTCACACATCGCATAATTACGTAAAACCACCGACTTATAAAGGTCAGTCAACATAGTCTCTATATCATACACAATTCGAAGCGGCGGCAACAGCCAATGGATGCAGCGAACAGGAAAAGGCTACTGCACTCATAGTGGCATTGAGAGAACCTGCTCTTGCAATGTTTCAGACGATTTCAGAGGACAAAAATCGCAAGTATAGTGATATCATCGCTGCTTTAGAGTTGAGGTATAGGGAACAACTCTATGGGAAACAGCTAAAAACGCGAGTGCAGAAATCTTGTGAAAGCCTGCAGGAGTTTGAAGCCGAAGTTCAAAGTCTGATCCAACTTGCCCACCCAGAAGCCCCAGATGATTTCAAAGAAGGTGGTGCAAACATTCATTGATGGCTTGAGGGATTTCGAAATACAAAGGTCTTTGAGATTGACAAGCGTTAAAAGATGCAGTGAAGCTTTAATTCGCTCATTAAGTAGAAGCGGCATTCAATACCTCCACAAGGCCCAAAATGAGAACGGTATCGTTCGAAAAGCACCCTCAGAAAAATAATCTGAACGAGAGTATATCAAAGGTGCTCGAAATATTAAAAAAATTTATCTAAAAATGGCAGATCATCCAAATTAAAAAGGAATAAAAGAACTACTGAGAATCTAACTATCAGAGGAAAGGTGAACCATAAAGATGTTATATGCACTGTCGACACTGGTGTGTCAGTATCCCTGGTCCGCAGCGATATCCTAGAATCAACCAGAGTAAGATCACTCACATCCAACTTCCGTTTACGAACTGTCACTGGAGAGACGGCACCGATTCGAGTCTTCGTAACAGATATAGAAGTTGCATTCATTCTTGGGATGGACTTGATTAGTGACTATGGATTTTCTTTCGACGGTTAGCAGAGAACCATGAAATTTGGAGGTAAAGATTCATTTTGACAAAACCATCTGAAAGAGGACGCTCTGTGTGTGTTTACTGAAATGTTGTTTTATTTGCGGGTATTAGTAGCAGTTAGCTAATATTTAAGCCATGTTCGATCATCGCAAGCGGTATGTGAAGGTTTTGTTTTGATCGATATTTTGTAATTTGGTATTTGGGGTGAAATGATCGCTTCAGTGTGTTTAAAATGATCCCTGCAATCATTTTACCCCATTAATAGTTTTTGTTTACAGATCATGCCGAGAATTTATAAACGTAAAACTAATCGCCAAAAGAGGCCTGAAGAACATATGCAAAAGGCATTAGAGATAGTATGGCTCACAAAACCGCGAGAAGAGAATTTGAGGTCCCTGTGATGGTATTAGAAAGAAGAGCCAAAGGTAAAAATGAAATAGCTGTAGGCTCAGCTAAAAAGTTAGGTAGCAAACAAACAGTGTTCAACCTGGAACAAGAACTGGAACTTGTTGACATGGAGTCCAGAATAATATACGGGCTGACCACTCAGGAATTCTTAACCTCACCTCACCAAAAATGGCAGAAAGAAATAATTTACCGCATCAATTTTACGAAGCTGAAGCAAAAGCTGGACTTGAATGGCTTCGTGGATTTAGACGTAGATATCCAGACATTACAATGCGTGCGCGAGGTTTTAATAAGAATGGATGAATATCTCTCGACTTTGAGAAACGCCCAAGAAAAATATTATTTTTCAACCCATCGAATATTTTTGTTTTGTGTGACTTGCTTACATACTTAAATTGTTATGAACAATACATATTATCATTCAAATAAACAGCAGAGTTTATTATTTCATTTTTATTTGATATTTATTAACTCATAGTACAAAATGATCCCAGGGATCATTTTATCCACCGGGGTGTATAAAATGATCCTTTACTAAACTTTAACAAAAATATGTAATACAAAAAAACTACATAGATGAAATGAAAAATAAGTAGGCAGATACAAAGTTAAGTAAATTCACTACCTTCAACAATTGAAATCTTGCGGTTTTGCCTTCAACTTTAGCCACAATTGAAATTTTCCCTTAAGGGGATCATTATACCTCACCTTCCCCTAGTGGCTTCGTTTGCCCAATATAACATTCGGAACAATTTATGCAGGAGATCTTATAGATCACTGCAGTCCATAATAGGTCAAAATCTGTCAGCCTCGAAAACGAACAACTACAAATATAAAGGTTGTATAATAATAATAACAATAATAAACCCCCTTAGGGGCTCTGAAATGGTGAATTCTAGAGTACGGCTTAGCAAACTCGAGGTGCCCGAGCTAAACCTGGCAGTAGGTACGAAATGCAACCCATAATGATGGTACAACTAAGAAATAGAAATATTGAGTCGCTGCCTGAGAATCGTCAGGGCATGTCTGGAGCTGGAACTGAACATAACAGAATGCGCGACGTCAGTGGCAGGGTGCTGAGAAGCCGGGCCCCTGTCATACAAAACATTACAGCTCAACAAAAAGAACCAAGGAGATAAACAACAACGTGTCACACCCTACAGAAAGTGCTACGCAGGATCTTCAACCAGCGTTTACTCAAACAGGGTTACCCAGAAGACGCATGAAATAGACAAACTGTATGAATGAAACGATTATGTGCATCTACTATGAAATAACAAACATGGGTTGCTGGATGCAGACAACCGTTATTCAATGAATTCAAGAGATGTTTTCCAGACCTACAAATCACTGAACAGAAACAAACTTGTATCAGAAGACAGGCTGCGGGAAATTAAAAATGAAGTTGTCAATGAATCAAACAACGAGAAAAGACCGTAATAGAGAAAAAACACACAACTTCTGGAAACAAAGAGCACAACCATGGAACAGCACATGAAGAAAGAACAACTGAACGCCAATTACCGCTCCAAGAAGATGTCCACACGGATAAAAAAACACAGAATGATAATTTATCATCTCAGGTTTATACTTCGGTAGAAACTGCCCATCAAATTTCGAACGAAAAACGACAAGCTCCAGTGGAACGTCTCCAATCAGCAATGCACGGCACTGATCCACTCTCCAGACCAACACTACCCAGGATCAGATCATCCAAAAAGCTTGCGGTCATCCCTAAGATAATGAACACTGATGTCATACCAAAGTTTCTCTCAATGACAACACAACTGGAAACAATTCATCTCATCCTTTATTGTGCCGCAACAACTGTTGTGGAAGTGTGTAACGTTATTATTTTGAACTTGTCATAAAATGTAGTTTTGCCATCTTTTTTCCAGGACTTATTGGTTAGTAAACTTGTTGGTATGGTTCATTTTCTAGATTTCCTCATTGTTGTAATTATTCACTTCGTTTACCTACCTTTTCGAATTGTTTTCCCTCAGAAAACGGTTTGTTTATTATTGTTTAAAATTGTGAGGTTAGTGGTGTTGTCATTTTTTGGTTAGTTCAAGAGTTTGGATTATTTGGCCTCAGTAAAGTACTTCGGAAAATCGTGGAAGAATTATAGAAATGGATTTATAGAGACCCTCCTCTGGTGTAAACTGCGTAGATTGTCGGTGCCGTAGTGGTTCCTTTTATATTATTTTGGGGTTGATGTGTTTTTCTTCTTCTTCGCTATGACAACCATGACAACTGATAGGCTCTGTGAACTTTGAGTTTCCGGAAATTTCTGTGCGTCTGTCAAAGCCGACATTTTGGTGTGATACGAAAATCTGGTTGGAAGGTTTGAGACGTTTTCGAAGATAAATTTTGAATCTAGATTCATCCTCGTTGTGAGGGATTATAACTTCGAGTGTCATTATTCCCTGGAGAGTATTTTGGAATATTTTGGGAAAAATCATTTTATACGTGATCATAAACTCTTCCACAGGAAATTCGTAAGGAATGCCTACATTTTCTATCTTGAACCAGTTGTCTTACCATCTTCTTTATAGGTTGTTATGTAGCGAATATAATTGGAATTATTTGGAACAAATTCTTGACTGAATTGGAGGTTGAACCTATCTCCCTCGAACAACAGAGGTAACTAAGATATCCTTTTATAGCTTATGAACCGTTTTTTATAGTATTTTGTTAGGGTCCACGTACTGGGGTATTTCCACCCACCAGGGTTATCCACGTACTGGGGTATTTCCACCCACCAGGGTTATCCACGTAGTTCCACGTACTGGGGTAGTTCCACGTATTGGGTGTAGGTGCCTGTTTTCATGAGCTGAGTTATTCCACGTACTGGTCAGTTTCCACATACGTGTCAGCTATCCACGTAGTTCGGAGTCCCGAGTACCTGAGTCATCTACGTACCTGTCAGTGAGGGGTAACAATTGGCATCTTGGAGGTCTACGTGCCTGGCTTCATACGTTCAACTTACCATTTGTAATAGTTGTGCAGGTAACCAGTGCATAGCACTGGCTTTAAAGTTGTAAATCATTGGTTTCTTGTATTTTGATAATGTGTGATACTATTCTATAAGGTAATTTTATATATAACTGTGAGCAATTATAGTGAGGTGCACTTCATAAGTTGCGTTGGGTACCAACAAAGGTACTCGTATATCCCTTCAGGATTTTGTGATCGTGTATCCCTTCAGGATTTTATTATAGGATAATTGATCGGTATTCCCTTCAGGAATCATTGTTTAATTTAGAGTATTTCTTTAAAGTAGGTTCTGATAACCTAAACCCGAACGTTAAGCTGAACGTAAGTTGATTAAGTGGGTTTAGTTTGTTAGTTTAGATTATTGGTTCTTATCGGAGTTAGTGTGTAGTAAGTTTTCTTCTGGCTACCCCCTTGGGGGAAAATATTTATCCGTATTGAATCAGCCACTGCAAATACATCTTTGTTTTGTTAATAAATTATTGTGACTTGAATTTTGAGGGATTTTTGTTAACTGTTACTCTGGTAGAGGAGTAAGCAGTTCATTTACCTTGAGTAGGCAGGCATTACTCTACCTGGCGCCCATTACATTCTATCATATATAACTCACTCCCTTCTCCACTGAGTGTGGTCGCGAGCCTATTGCATCGAAACCGGCTTTCCCCAAAGTCAACGTTTCAAATTGGCGCCCAACGTGGGGCCATAGTCAATGACAACTGACATGCAGTGGTTGATCGGTGCGCTTTTGTGCTCTTCTTTTTTTTTTTGTTACTTTTGAACTATGTTCGTAGCGTTGGTATTGTTTTATCCATTAGTTTTTCTGCAGCGTACTTTCAGTCTGTTTTTATTGATGATTAAGTATTTGACGTGGTCCATTGGGTTTGTTGCTTCGCCTGATGCGTTTCTAGTTTTTGTGGTAGATTTTTCTTTTAAGCTGCGTTGTATTAGTTCGGACAATTTTGTTTGTTTGATTCTTATCAGTTAGTAAGTTGATTGGTTTTATGTCTCTTGTTGAGTAGTGTTCGAAATTTTTTTTCACTCGGTCTAGATCATTTATTGTGAATGGTGTTTTGGTGATGAATAGATCTAGTGTGGATGTGGTTACATTATTTGCGGGGTAGTAGGTGAATGAGTTATGGGGCAGAGGATGGCTGTCCCTTGCCTTGAGCATAAATTGACTAGGGTGGTCACTACCCCCATTCAGTGGCTGAAGTACAACCAACATCGTTTTTATTTTCAGTTCCACGGTAGCAATATAGCTACATTACATCCTCTGTAATTGGTGACGAGGTTAAGTATATTGTATTAAAGTGTGACTTTGATTCCCCGATTTCGATATTTTCTTTGGTGATTTTTTTTTGTGACATTTCGGTTTAGGACTATTTGCCATGTGTGGTGGTTTTTGTGGCTCCTATATGGAGCATTGATTATGACGATATGACGGTGACTTGTATGTTATACCTTTGTATGGTGACTCCCTTGTGGAGGATTATGGATTCTTTGATTTTGACTCATTGTTAAATTGCCCCTATTGTGATTTTTGTGACTCCTGAATGGAGGATTGGGTATCTCGACTTTGAGTGTCGATTCCGTTGTGTTTTCCGATTTTTGACTTATATACCTTAATGTGGTGACTCCCGAATGGAGGATTAGGTATCTCGACTTTGAGTGTCGATAGGAACGTGACGTTGGTGTTTTCCCGATTTTTGATTTATGTTCCTTGATTGGTAGCTCCTTTGTGGAGGATTATGGATAGCGTGCCTGCTATCAGCCCCTATTGTGACCTTTTTTTTGTTTTTTTTTGTGATTCCCGAAACTCCCGACGAGTTAGTGACGCGTTTGGTCGTGTATTGAGCCGTTGCTCTTTACCCACGAGGACCACCGCTTTTCCTTATTTTGACGTTCCCGATCTTGTCGTTTTTGTGTTACCGATTTTGATTCTCGATTTTGACATCACTCCTGTAGGGTTGTGATGGGAGTCGTTGAGGTTGCGACTTTATTGTAAAGAAGTCCTCCATGTCCAGCACCTTACCTGAAATTTTCGGTTCGAATTTCAGGTAAGTTTCTCCTTTAGTTTGAAAAAAAAAGTGTACACCCAAAAATCGGCCTTTTTTGTTAGTATCCTTAGTTGAACTGGTTTTGTTTTCCTTTTTATTTAGTTTTCGTTATACCCGTTGGACATGTCGGTACCCAGTCGCCTTCAGCGATTGGATATCTTTTACTTTTGTGCTGTTTGGATTAGGGATTTTTCCCTGTGGTGGGCTCTGAAAGTCACCGTAGTTGTTTTGGTAACCAGTAGCCTTCAGTGATTGGATATCTTTTACTTTTGTGTTGTTTGGATTAGGGATTTTTCCCTGTGGTGGGCTCTGGAAGTCACCGTAGTATTTTTGTCAATATCTTGCCGTCTTCAGCGATTAGGTATTTCTTTTGTTTATTTGTTTATTTTGGGCTCTGGTTAAGTGATGATATTTGTCGGTATTCTCGCTCCGTTTCCATCTCGGTGGAAATGGCCTTCAGTAATCAGATGCTCTTTCACTTTCCTTATACATTAGCGCAACTTGTGGTAGTTTCAGTGTGCCTGGATGGCAAAACCATTAACCGAAAACAAAAAAAAATGGACCTTCAGTCATTTTTTTTTAAAGTAAGGGGGGAATTGTAACGTTATCATTTTGAACTTGTCATAAAATGTAGTTTTGCCATCTTTTTTCCAGAACTTATTGGTTAGTAAACTTGTTGGTATGGTTCATTTTCTAGACTTCCTCATTGTTGTAATTATTCACTTCGTTTACCTACCTTTTCGAATTGTTTTCCATCAGAAAACGGTTTGTTTATTATTGTTTAAAATTGTGAGGTTAGTGGTGTTGTCATTTTTTGGTTAGTTCAAGAGTTTGGATTATTTGGCCTCAGTAAAGTACTTCGGAAAATCGTGGAAGAATTATAGAAATGGATTTATAGAGACCCTCCTCTGGTGTAAACTGCGTAGATTGTCGGTGCCGTAGTGGTTCCTTTTATATTATTTTGGGGTTGATGTGTTTTTCTTCTTCTTCGCTATGACAACCATGACAACTGATAGGCTCTGTGAACTTTGAGTTTCCGGAAATTTCTGTGCGTCTGTCAAAGCCGACATTTTGGTGTGATACGAAAATCTGGTTGGAAGGTTTGAGACGTTTTCGAAGATAAATTTTGAATCTAGATTCATCCTCGTTGTGAGGGATTATAACTTCGAGTGTCATTATTCCCTGGAGAGTATTTTGGAATATTTTGGGAAAAATACGTTTTATATGTGATCATAAACTCTTCCACAGGAAATTCGTTAGGTATGCCTACATTTTCTATCTTGAACCAGTTGTCTTACCATCTTCTTTATAGGTTGTTGTGTAGCGAATATAATTGGAATTATTTGGAACAAATTCTTGACTGAATTGGAGGTTGA
The DNA here is from genome assembly GCA_013421045.1 of Propylea japonica. Taxonomy (NCBI): domain Eukaryota; kingdom Metazoa; phylum Arthropoda; class Insecta; order Coleoptera; family Coccinellidae; genus Propylea; species Propylea japonica. The sequence goes on from CM024247.1 coordinate 3,529,807, forward strand.
ACCTATCTCCCTCGAACAACAGAGGTAACTAAGATATCCTTTTATAGCTTATGAACCGTTTTTTATAGTATTTTGTTAGGGTCCACGTACTGGGGTATTTCCACCCACCAGGGTTATCCACGTACTGGGGTATTTCCACCCACCAGGGTTATCCACGTACTGGGGTATTTCCACCCACCAGGGTTATCCACGTAGTTCCACGTACTGGGGTAGTTCCACGTATTGGGTGTAGGTGCCTGTTTTCACGAGCTGAGTTATTCCACGTACTGGTCAGTTTCCACATACGTGTCAGCTATCCACGTAGTTCGGAGTCCCGAGTACCTGAGTCATCTACGTACCTGTCAGTGAGGGGTAACAATTGGCATCTTGGAGGTCTACGTGCCTGGCTTCATACGTTCAACTTACCATTTGAAATAGTTGTGCAGGTAACCAGTGCATAGCACTGGCTTTAAAGTTGTAAATCATTGGTTTCTTGTATTTTGATAATGTGTGATACTATTCTATAAGGTAATTTTATATATAACTGTGAGCAATTATAGTGAGGTGCACTTCATAAGTTGCGTTGGGTACCAACAAAGGTACTCGTATATCCCTTCAGGATTTTGTGATCGTGTATCCCTTCAGGATTTTATTATAGGATAATTGATCGGTATTCCCTTCAGGAATCATTGTTTAATTTAGAGTATTTCTTTAAAGTAGGTTCTGATAACCTAAACCCGAACGTTAAGCTGAACGTAAGTTGATTAAGTGGGTTTAGTTTGTTAGTTTAGATAATTGGTTCTTATCGGAGTTAGTGTGTAGTAAGTTTTCTTCTGGCTACCCCCTTGGGGGAAAATATTTATCCGTATTGAATCAACCACTGCACATACATCTTTGTTTTGTTAATAAATTATTGTGACTTGAATTTTGAGGGATTTTTGTTAACTGGTACTCTGGTAGAGGAGTAAGCAGTTCATTTACCTTGAGTAGGCAGGCATTACTCTACCTGGCGCCCATTACATTCTATCATATATAACTCACTCCCTTCTCCACTGAGTGTGGTCGCGAGCCTATTGCATCGAAACCGGCTTTCCCCAAAGTCAACGTTTCAAGTGCTGGACATGAAGACCAAACCAATACAGCACACATTTCAACCCTGTCCACAACCTTGCCTAGCTCACTGGCAAAGAAGGCTGGAGGAAAAATTTCAACGCTGTCGTCAGGACCTAGGAAAAATGATACAATATAAAAATGGCACCAAAACAATCAAGCTGAAATCGTTGTTGGAATCGATTATCTATCGAAATCGCAAGCACTCCAGCTATGAAGAAAAAAACAAAACAGTAAAGCAGTGCATCGACACACTGAAACAAAAACTCAGTGTCTTCTGCGAGAGATTGCGAATATATAAAGAAAGCAGCAGGAGGTAGCAAGATAACATCTCCTCTGAAAATTCAGAAAAAAATTTCTACAGACATTTGGATGGAAACAAACAGAACTCCCCAGACATCTATCTCAATAAGGATGACACGGAGAAATTTTGGACCGAACAACTGTCAACACTTCCTACTACTTACAAAAAATGACGAGTGGGTAAATAAAGAAGAAAACTCAAACTTACACAGAACAAATGTCCCTCACAGTCATCACACAACAAGAACTTCTGGACATGCTCAAAGAAATGCACTACTGAAAATCACCTGGACCAGACGGGCTCCACAGTTTTTGAATGAAAAAATTCAACTGTTTGCATAATAATTTAACTAAGTGTCAGTTGCAGGAACGTCCATTGAAATTTAAAGGTCCATTATTACAAGGAACTAATGGAGGATTAAGGGTTTAATGGACCTTTAAATTTTAACGGACGTTCCTGCAACTGAGCATAAGGCAGTGAATTAAATTCTGAGCGGTCCAGCGGTCCACTCCTTTCTGACAGAGGGTATAACTTATCTTTTACCGAAAAATCACCCAATTACAGACGATCCAGCAACGTATCGCCTGCCAACTATGTACAAGCTCATAACATCTTGCATAACGTGTCAAATATATTCGACGAAATAATATAATTGCATCGAAAGAGGTGCAGGGGGATCCAAAAGACAACTGATAATCGACTCCATAATATGCAACCAAGCCCATAAGAAGAGGAGGAATTTGTTCACGACTTATCTCGACTACAAAAAAACTTTCGAATTCATGCTGCGTGAATGGCTCAAAAAAAAATTAGAGATCTATAAAGTAGATCCGAGAATAGTGAGCTTTCTCAAAACAGTCATGTCAACTTGCCTCACTAACATCGACATCGGCAGAACAGGCATAAGAACTGGCACAGTATCCATCAAGAGAGGAATTTTTCAAGGAGACTCTCTGAGTTCATTCTGGTTCTGCATGGCAATAAACCCATTATCAACTATTCCAAAATCCTCCGAAAATGGATTCAACCTGAAAGGCAACACTCGCAACATGTTGAGTAACCATCTTTTATACGTCGATGACTTGAAACTGATTGCAGCAAACAGAGATCAGCTAGAGTGCCTGCTACGCCTTGTGGAGAAGTTTTCCAAAGATGTCAGCATGAACTTTGGACTAGACAAATGTCGTTCCCCAAATATAACAGGAGAGAAAATCCAACAGACACCTCTCACCTCATCTTACGGAGATGAAATTAAGGCAATTCTGGCAGGCGATCTATACAAATACCTAGGTATGAAGCAATGTCGAATAATAGACCAACGAGTGATAAAGGACGAACCAACAGGGAGAGTGTTTACCAGAAGAACTCATAGGAGCGTGCTGAAAACTAAACTGAATTGCAGAAATCTCAAAAAAGCTGTTAACACCTACGATTGCTCAGTTCACACCTACTCTTTCGGAATCCTGAAGTAGAGTAATACAGATTTCGATCGTCTCCAATGAAAAATGTGCACACTTTGTACACAATTCAACAAACATCATCCTAGATGCTGTGTTGAAAGAACAACGATTCCAAGAACACAAGGCGGACAAGGCTTTGTCGACATAAAGAAAATGGCGGCTAAACAGATAAACAACGTAAAAAATTACTTTGTGAACAAGTCAAACACATCGGACTTACATAAGATACTGATTGAAGCAAATGGATCAACACCTCTACTACTGAGCGAGCACCACCCTCATGGAAACACCACACAGATGGATAGTGATAAAATTCAAAGATGGAGAGAAATGCCCCTACATGGAAGACACCTGAATGAGGTCACCCTGGAACATGTAAACATTTCTGCATCGAACTACTGGCTGACTTCTGGAAGATTGTATCCGGAAATAGAAGGTTTTCTCCCTGCCATTCAAGATCAAGGAGTGCAAACTAGTAACTATCAGGAATATATCATGAAGGATAGGAGCCTCACCGACGACAAATGCCGCTACGGATCCCAAACATCAGAAACGATCCAACATATTACAGAAGGCTGCCGAATGTTTGCTGGAAATGAATATAAGAGTCAACATGATGCAGTTTGTAAAAAACTTCATCAGGAACTCAAAATCCAACTAAATATGATGCAATCCGAACCAATTCCATATTAAAAGTATCAGCCTGAAGTAATACTGGAGAACCACCATTATACAGGCTATACTGGGATCGCACAGTAGTTAAAAATTTAACAGTTGCTAATAACAGGCCATAATTCTAGTGAAGAAAAAAAAGAGAGCAATACTTATAGACGTAGCCATCCCAAATAACAACAATTCATGTCAAGAATATGCTGGTAAAATATCGAAATACTGAGAGCTTGAACTTCAGATCAAAAGGCAGTGGGGAATTTTTATTACCAGAACCATTCCCATTCTCATATCAACCACAAGAATTCTTCATAAGAGCCTCAAGTCCAACCTCTAGGAGCTAGCTTTGGATGGAAACCCTTTCAAAGTAATGCAAAAAAGTAGTTTTTCTCGGTACTACTAGAATGGAAAGGAAGTTTGTAGGTCACGATGGACACCAGGAACAACCATGAAGGGAAACATTGCAAAACCAACTACCACGACATCAACTGAGAAATCCAGAACCAAGCAACGAAGGACGAAAAACCGAGGATTTAGGAGAATAAGAACACCGAACACCTCAGAGCTCAATCCCCCTGATACTTGCTATCCTGGATGAGTGAATGTTCTGCTTAGTAGAAAGTGTGATAGCCGATCGCTAGGGGGTGTGAGAAATCGCTCTCTTTCTACTCTAATGGGCTCAATTTGATAATAATATTTATTCACCATCAAAAATTTACATGGCTCGTCAAAAATTGCTTTCAAAAAATGAAACACGAAAATTCTTCAACAGAATATAAAGCATATTAATTGACATTTATTCTTCTTTGAAATCCCTTTTCGGTAAGTTTTTTTTTCTGCAGGTAATCTGTTGAAAACCTTTATACCTCAATTGCTCGAGATGTTCTGTGTATTTTTCTTTCTGTGAAGTGGAGTAAGAAAATCATCCCTGTATCGTGTGTTGAAAAGATGGTAAATTCCATTTCTTGGCTTAGTGTTTCTTCTATATATATCAAACATTCTTTTATAAGCAGACATTGAAAAGTTAATATTTTATGATTTAATGCGACTTTCCTTTTTCTGTAGTATGAAAATTCGAGAAGCATCTGAAGCGTTTCCCCAGATGAGTATGTCATATAGTAGAATACTTTGGAAATTTGCAAAATACGCTGTTCTCATCATACACTTGTCATGCTTGCATACTGGCGAGTGAGACGTGTTATTCGGTGCTGCCTGGAAAATTTTAAATTTGTGCTCAGTATTAACTGGTTTTTGAATATACTTCGAATGATCGTGAACTGAAAACTGTAGGTAGAAAACTATAATTTTTTCATTTTTGAAAACGGCGCAGATTTTTTTTTTCGCCTTTTAAATTCTAGTCAACGTAATAACAATTAGCTTTCTCTCTTGTTTATTTTTCAGCGACCTTGAAATATCAACACCGGTTTATTTCCTTATATTCAGTACTGCATATGTTGGACAGCTCTCATCGCGTATCGGGTGCGTATTTCCAAAATATTGTGCTTCCACGGCTATTTGGCATGTTCGGTTCCTAACCCAGGTTTCCTTTCCGAGGCCTTCCCGTTCTGTCGAAGTCTTCTTTACGGGCCCAAGGAAGTGAATAGTACCATATTTGTTCTCCCTAACCCTTACTTCGTTTAATTCATCAGAATGCCCCGTAATTGCTCTAAGTGCAATAAACCTTTGGTGGATTTAAGCTTGACCACATCATGTTTCAAGTGCAAGAAAATGTTTCATCCTGAATGTGTCAACTTGGGGCCCTGAGGGAGAGTAGGGGAAAGTGGTGCTGTACATCCTGTTCTTCTACTGAACGCCAACTTCGCAGCAATTCTGGTACCTCCCGATCCTCCTCATCCACGTCAGCACAATCAACTCCAACTGAAACAGTGTTCACCACCAAATATTTTGATATGCTGATGGAGCAGATGCGCATAATGACAGCTGGCTTGGAGCGTGTTAAGAAAAGGCAGGACGACTTCATGGGACGTCTCGAGAAATGCACTACTGCTATTGACAACCACTCGGAAACCCTCAATCTGCACCAATCAGAAATTGACACGTGCAAGAATGACATCGCAACAATGAGGCACGCCCAGACTGCAATGAACGTCTGCTTTTCATCACTGACAGATAGAATAAAATCTATCAGTCAAATACTTCCCTCACGGAAACCGAGATCAATGTTCCTGAGGTTGTAGATCGCGTAAAATGCTCTTTCAATCTGACTATGTCCAATGTGTCAGGTATTTGTGATCTTGTGAGCGATTCTTCTAGTAGGTTCGTCACCAGCGTAGTTTGAATGAATTCTAAAGATACTACTCGACCCTGTTTGATGCGTGTTTCTTCTTTTAATCCCGAAGTTGTTCAACCAATTCTTAGAAGAAAAACTGCACTCTTGAGCAATTCTCGATACCGCACTGTCAAAATCCTAGACGACAAAACCAGGGAGCAGTTATCCCATCTATCTTCATTGAGAGCAGAGTTGAAGGATAGGTTAGCAGCAGGTAAAATGGACCTAACCATCAAGTATGTAAAAGGAAATCCTCAAATTATCAAGCCATCTACTACCCCTACCTCTGGGAGTACAAAAACAATAAACAACTTAAATTAAATAAAATGGGTTCAAGATCAGTTACGACAGGTCAAGGTGTACGTAATGATGAATCGTCTGATTTTGTGTTCTTATTCACCACTTTAATAAAGTTCAGTTTTCTCTAAGTTCCTTCTATTCTATTTTTGTGTTAAATTCTGTTATTTCATTTCTGATATGTTTCACATGGCCAATTGTATACTTATATTATCTTGTAATTTACCGAGTTTATAGGTTCGTCCTCAACTCGAATCAATCATATAATGAATAAATAAATATCCTCAGTCCCACACTTCTTTAGCTTCCTCAAGAGGCATAATTAAAGCCTTCGGCAACCTACCACAAACATAATCCACATGCGTAACCCAATTTAATTTATTGTCCCTTATAACTCCTAAGAACTTCACACTATCTCATTTTCTCGGTCTCCAAATTCCTACTCACAGTTTTATCTGAATTCACCTTGAGTGAATTCGATAGAAACCATTTTTCCACCCCACTTATGGCGAGTGTGACCCTCTCAATAAATTTCTCTCTGCACTTTGAATGCACAATAATGGATGTATCCTCACAGAACAAACATAGGCAGTCACAGTAATCAATTACCAGGTAATTGATATAGATCAAAAATAGAATGGACCCCAAAACAGATCCTTGAGGCACCGCATGTTCAACTTCTTTTTCTGTAGATGTAACACCACTCCATTCAACTCTTTGCTTTCTTCCTCTCAAATAGGAACGCAGCAGTAAGGAAACATTTTCTCTGAAACCACAAGCCTGTAATTTTTTTAGTAGCAATTCATAAGAGACAGTATCGAATGCCTTCCTCAGGTCAACTTTCAGCATCTCCACAAATTCGTCACCGTCCATAGCCTCTATAATCTCACTTGAAGCTTCCATGAGTGCAGAGGTGGTACTTCTTCCTTTTCTGTAACCACGTTGATGCTTGTTGAAATATTTTGTCTTCTCCATCCAATTTAACATTTTTTATTATAATCTCAAAAATTTTCGATAAACATGGTAGAATTGCAATAGGCCTGTAGTTGTCGCAGCTGTTTTTGTCTCCCTTTCCTTTATATATTGGAATTATTTTAGTCATCTTTAGCTCAAAAGGAAAAAAATTCCTGCCGAAAACATTTATTTATTATCAAAGAGATCGGTTTTGCTACGACTTCTTCGACATCTTTCAGTATACCAACAGATTAATTATAAATATCTGAAATTTTCTAGGTTTAATGGATTTTATCGCTTTTTGTACTTCTACTTCTACATTCAAATAGGAAGCAAGATTTCTCATAATTTGAATTTGAATATTTCGGTATTCCATTGCGTGTTTAGATGTGTTCTTTAGTTCTTCAAAGATTTTGGTACCTGCAGTAGCAAAATGATTGTTCAATTCATCAGCTTTTAATTGAGAATTTATATTTTTTCCTTTCTTTCGAGTTACTATGTGATCGTTTTTAATGCCATAATGCTTTCTGTTTATTGTCCGCTCTCCTCAAAAACTCTTCATTCTTTTCTCTTCTCATTTTTTCTTCTTGTATGAAGAGCTTTCAGTGTGATTTTTATATCTCTGATTTTCCGAGTTCTCCATTTCAACTTTTCATTATTTTCTATTTTTATTAATTTTTCTTCGAGTGGAAATATTTGATATATGATCAAATGGAATGAAAAGAAATATTCATTAAAACAAGAAAAAGCTTGTTTTGCATCGTCTTGATCCAAAAGCTCCTTCCAAGATACATCAGGTATATATGCTGTTTGAGCTAATGTATACTTTCCTCTGTTATTTTTTTTATAGTTATGTTTTTGTTATTTTCAGGACCAATAATAGAATCTGGGAAAGTAAGTACTTGTGCCAAGTGATCAGACATATGGAGTTCTGCAGTTGTGCATTCAAGATATACTGAATTCAGAAATACATTATGGATACAAGTATTTGTTTTATTTCATATATGGATCCTTCACTAAAACTTTTCCTTAAACCAAAAGATTCGGATAAATGTTTTGTTGAGAGTTTTTCTCTACTATCAATTGAAAAATTTATATGGAAATATGCTATAATCATTATCCTCTTTCCATGATAATTTTCATTTAAATGATTCAATACTTTTGACAACTATTCCAGAAACACTACCGCTGTGTTGATATTTCTCAAATATATGCTCACAAATTCACTGTGTTTTTCAATGGTCACTTCCCTTATTTCATATATGGCAGTTGCTTCCCAACTTGATCGTGTTGCAATTAGAAACCCCCATGTTTATTGATTTTTCATACAATAATTTGCTTTTATATTGTAATTGTGTAATTTTATATGATTGAGTTGTTCTTCATTAAGCCAAGTTTCTGTAAGACAAATGATATCTACCTTATATTCATATAGTTCAATAATGACAATTTTTTTGACTGCTTAGAATTTCCCCGAAATTGCAGACTTCGAGAATCTATAAAATCGAAAGGGACGCACTGTGATATTTTCAGGCCAAATTTCTGAATCATTTAATATCTCCAACAACGAAAATGGACATCAAAGTTCGTAAGACCTATTTCTACTTTTGCTATTTGTATCATGCTTCTGTAATTCTTTCACCTCAAAATTTCGACTATCAAAATTTTTACTCGGATACAAAGATTTCAAATAACTCATCAATTTAGTTGAATCAGAACAGACAGAGGCCCTACCAATATAAAGCCAAGCTTGTTTGCTTGCTCTTTTGCAATGATGCCAACCTCACATTTTCAGAAAAACCCATGAAAATTCTTTATTTGGTTGGTAATTTCCTAGATATATCTAAACTTGAAATATCATGTCTACGCTGTCTGAACTTGAATGCCCACTGACCAAGTTCGTGCTCGAAATGATTTTATCACATAGTGACTGAGGGAGCTTTAATAACCCTCTTATTACTTTGAGATTGTCGTCAGGAAAAAAACGGTCACTTAAATTGATTGATCTAAATATAAGGTTTTCGAAGGCGAAATTTTTATATGCGGAATTGCAACATGAAATATAGTTCAGAATTCTTCCGGAACTAGTTGGTTTTCTGTACCAGTTGGTTATCAAGGAGCCATCTTCTCTTTTGTGTTTTTAGGTTCACTTGTAAGCCAAATGTATGAAACACTATATAATTCAGTACCTCAAAAAATTCATGGATTGTTAAAGTAAGACCTGAAATTTTTTGATGTGGTTTGCCCACATACAGGGTGTTTCATCATAAACTGGACAAACCCGTATATCCGTGTGGAGGACAACGGGAGAATCTTTTATATATAAATACAGGGTGTCCCGAAAACAATGGATAAGCCTGCAACTATAGATAGACACTGTCGTGGTCTAACTTATTCCAAATTTTGACCTTAATGAAAATTCCACGGTTTCCGAGATATTCATGGTTTTCGTAGTTTTAGAAAATTTCCAAGTGTGATTAGGTTTTCTAGTGCCATTTCTACAAATGAAGAGGTATTTCGATATAGTTTTTTTTAATTTCACATGAGATAGTTCAGCTATCGGAAACAAAGACTTAAAATCATCAAACTAGTGGAAAAAGTTAGAAACTCGTGAATTACAAAGAAAAATTGAAAACTAAATGAAATTTCCTTCAAGTTTGATGAGCTACAGTGTAAAAAAAATGTAGGACGCCCCTGGTAGACATCATCTTAAAAACTTGCTCAGTTATTGCAGATTCCAAAAAGGTATCATGAACCTAGGCATTTTTCAGTTTTTCATTCTCGTAACTACTCGATTACCAAATAGTCGAAAAATTTCGAACAACTGTTTTTGTTGTAATCGTTATTCTGAGCTCATGTGTTAAAGTCAGGAGGCCATTTTTGTTGGAATCTACATAGTTGAAAATTACGAAAATTATTTTTATTTTGAAAAAAAGCAGTAGCGTATCGTTTCTCTGGTTGAATAGAAATATGGCATTATTTGCATTCAACACCCTGTATCTCGAAAACCTTACCGGATCTAATTGTCAAATATTTGACAAAATTTCTTATTTTCTTACATTAAAAGTGCGTTCATTAAAAGGTGTAGAGCGTGTATAAGGGCGCAAGGACGTCAATTTGAACATTTATTATGAATAAATATTCGATATGAATAATGAACTTATTGTTTTATTTTGCATTCTTCATTCATTTCCAATGAATAGTGATTTGGTAATAGTATTGAAGTTCTTTTGAAAGATTCTTACTTTTGCTATTGAAAAATAACCATAAGGTTAAACAAATCAGAATAGCTAGGTATAATCCATACATTTACATTAACACATGAGCTCAGAATAACGAATACAACAAAAACAGTTTTTCAAAATTTTTCGACTATTTGGTAATCAAGTACATAGTTACGAGAGTGAAAAACTACAGAATGCACAGGCTTATGATACCTTTTTGGAATTTGCAATAACTGAGCAAGTTTTTAAGATGATGTCTACCAATGTCCTACATTTTTTTTTACACTGTAGCTCATCAAACTTGAAGGAAATTTCATTTAGTTTTCAATTTTTCTTTGTAATTCACGAGTTTCTAACTTTTTACACTAGTTTGATGATTTTAAGTCTTTGTTTCCGATAGCTGAACTATCTCATGTGAAATTAAAAAAAACATATCGAAATACCTCTTCATTTGTAGAAATGGCACTAGACAAACTAATCGCACTTGGAAATTTTCTAAAAATACGAAAACCATGAATATCTCGGAAACAGTGGAATTTTCATTAAGGTCAAAATTTGAAATAAGTTAGACCACGACAGTGTCTATCTATAGTTGCAGGCTTATCCATTATTTTCGGGACACCCTGTATATATCCGCTCTACAGCGTTCTACGCCTTGCGGTGCCCAGTCTCCATCTCTGTCTATTCTCCCAATCTTCTGGTCTAAGATCTCTTTCGGACATTGCTTTGCTCACTCCCTGCATCCAAGTTATCTTTGGTCTTCCTCGTTTTCGTCGCTCCAATGGACTCCAGTTCATAATTTGTTTCGGTATCCTGTCTTCGCCCATTCTCTGTACATGGCCATACCAGCTCAGTTGTTTCATCTTTATATCTTCGATTATAGTGGTGTTCGCATTCATTATCTCTCTTATTGTGGTGTTTGGTATATGTTGGAGTCTAGAAATCCGAGCCGCTCGTTGCCAAAAATCCATTTCCAGAGATGATAGTCTTTCTATTGTCCTTGATGTTAGTTGCCATGTCTCACAGCCATACAGAACTACACTCTTGAAGATAGTGTTGTATATTTGTTGTTTCTTTTCTTTGGATATTTTATTCGACCATAATATCGAATTTAGGGCTCCAATTATTTGTTTTCCCTTCATTAACCTTTCTTCTATCTCTGTTTCTGTTCGGCCGGTGTTAGTGATTTTGGTTCCTAAGTATGTGTACTCTGTTGTGGTCGGTATCTGCCTGCCATCCTGCAGTTTAAAATAATCTGTATCTAAGCCGACACAAATATACTTGGTCTTTTGCATATTTACACTTAATCCCCATTTTTCATATTCTTGGATCAAGCGACGCGTCATAAATTCTAGGTCATCTTTGTCCTGGGAGACAACGACCTGGTCATCAGCAAAATGCAAAGTGTACAAAGTCGTCTGATCACTCAGTTGGATCCCCATTCCTCGACATGATCTTCTCCAATGTTTCAGGGCTTCGTTCAAATAAATTTTAAACAGCGTTGGTGATAGGCTGCATCCTTGTCTCAATCCTTTTGATATGTGGAAGCTGGAGGATAATTGATTGTTAATTTTAACCCTCGAGGAGGAATTTTCATAAAGCTGTTGAACTGCTCTTATTAGTGTCACATTTACCGAGGACCTTTCCAGCACCTGCCAGAGTTTAGTGATAGGTACATTATCATATGCTCTTGTTAGGTCAACAAACAGCAAATGAGTGTTTCTGCCAGTTGCCATTTTCTTTTCAGTAAGTTGGTTGAGTGTGAAAATGTGGTCTATACAGGATCGCTCAACTCTGAATCCAGCCTGCTCTTCTAATTCATTTGGCTCATATTCTTTTTCAATCAGATTTTTCAAGATTTTACCGTATAACCTGCTAAATGTACTAGTTACTGATATACACCGATAATTTTTACAATCACTTTTACTGCCTTTCTTATGTAGAGGAGTTATCCACGCTTCTTTCCATTCATTGGGTGGATTTTCGCCGTTCAGGTATTTGTTGAAGAGATCTTTAATCATATCTCGTAATTTTTCCGTTCCATTTTTAATCAGTTCGGCTGGGATTCCGCCTGGTCCAGCAGCCTTTCTGTTTTTCATAGATCTTATGGCTTTTTCTATATGTTCCTCAGTGATTGTTTCTGCTGTTCCTTGTACTGTATATCTTTTTGGAGAGATATTAATGAATTCTGCCCTATGTTCTTGAAGCTCTTTCTCGTAGTGCTCTTTCCATTCATTCAGAGTTATCGGTTGTATGTTGCTTCTCGTTATGTGTTCTTTTCGCAAACTTTTTATAAGACTTCAGGCCTCTGATGATCTGCTTCCGCCCATGTACGATTCCAATTCCCTACACTTACGCTCCCATGTCTCATTTTTACTGTCTGTTATCAACTTCTTGAATTTTGACTGTTAACGACGGTAAAGCAACCTATCCTCTTCTTTTTTGGTATTCATCCAAATCTGGTAAGCTCTCTGTTTTATTTGTTTCTGGTTTTCCAGATTGCTATTCCAGGTTAAACTTTTGTTTCTTTCATGATGTAATGATTTTTCCTCGCCTAATGCCTCCAACGCAGCGTCTTTTAGTGATTGAGTGATATGTTGGTATAAGATGTCTGCTCCTTGTTCTGAGAATCGTGGATCTAATTTCTGGTCTAGCCTTGACTTGAAAAGAGTTTTTATACTTTCATCGTAGAATCCCTGCAGTTTATATTTCACTGTGTCTATCTTCTGTTCTGCTTGTTCGTTTGTAGTTTTCGATTGTTGTTGTTGTTTAAATGGTACTTCCACATGACCCATCAGTAAATAATGGTCCGATCCACACTCTACACCTCTGTACACTCTTACATCTTTTATTATCCAGGTTGTATCGATTTTAAGAATGATATAATCTATGATTGATCTTAGCTGTCTCGTATCTTGATGCCATGTAAACTTGTGGATATCCTTGTGGGCGAAGAATCCATTCAGTATCCTCAATTCATATTGTCTGCAAAAACTTATGGTTCTTAGTCCATTATCATTGCATAAACTCTCACCGTGACTTCCCACTATTTGATCATGTAATTTCTTTCCGGTTCTGGCATTCATATCCCCCATCATAATGATCTCTCTTTGGTTTCCTATTCCAGCTAAAACATCTTCCAGTTTTGAATAAAACCTGTCCTTTTCGTCTAGGGAAGCATCATCATTTGGGGCGTATACACCTACTATGGTAGTTCTGTGTCTATAAATTGTCAGGTTTGTTGTTAATATTCTCTCATTAGTAGCTTCCCAATCTGTTATTCGATTTTTATACTTTTTATTTATCATAATTGACACTACCTTTGCCGCTCTGACTGATTTAGATACTCCGCTGAATATGTGTACGTAATTTCCTAAGTCTTCTATTCCCGATCCTTTCTTTTTTGTTTCTGTTAGAACTGCTATTGAGATTTTTTGTTGTTCTAGTCCTCTCAGTATATCCTCTGTTTTTCCTCTCAATCCTTGTATATTCCATGTTGCAAAATTCAATGTCCTATTTCCTCGCTGTGGTCGTTTTCCGTTAAATCCATCCTGGTTCCGAGGCTGTTTACTGGGCTTTTTAGCAAATTGACTTTTTTACGCAGGGCAGGGAGCTGGCCTACCGCTACAACCCTCCTCCTTTATCCGGGCTTGGGACCGGCAATAGTGACAACGAGCTTCTCAATCCACCCGTCGCCACCACAGGCGGAGAATCTTTTTTGCCTCATAGAATATATCCCGTTTTCGAAGCATAAGCATCATTTCTGAGCAAGATTCTGAAGAGTGTGGTCAGTTATGTATTACAACTTGAACTGACGGTTTTTGATTAAATCTCGGTATTTTTGGTTGTTATTCAAAAAAGTTGACGAACTCCGAAAAAATATTTACATAATGACGAAAAACCTGCAATGTTCCTGTTTTTTTTTTCGAAGTGAATTCTACTTTCTGAATGAACACAATTTGTGTGTAAAAATTGTTTCAAAAATCGACCACAAATTTTTCTTACATGTCTACCACAAAAAAAACTTTCACCCGAAATGAATGAGATTTTTTACAACCTGACTTTTGATACCTATCAAGAATATGAACAAAGAATCGTAAAATATCAAACGTTTCCGTTATTATCGCCCTTCAAATGTTTCATTCGGACCTCTGTAAGATTAAAAAAAACTTGTTTGGGTTCCTACAATCAAAATTATTGGTATGTTCGAACATTCTAGATGAATTCTTGAAAAAATTCAGTGAAACTTAGTTGGGACTCGAACCGACGTAGATATTAAATGGGGATTGAGAATGTTCTAAGGATATCAATATTCGTTGCCAGGCAACGGTAATTTGTAGTTCATAGAGTTTGATTGGTACTTGAATTTCATTGAATATAATTTGGCCAGTAGTCAAACTCTATGAACTATGAACCACCGTTGCCTGGCAACGAATATTAATATTCTCAGAAAAGTCTCAATTCCCTAGTTGATACCTACACTTCGGTTCGAGCCCCAACTAGGTTTCACCAAATTTCATCTACGATGTTTGGAAATACTAATAATTCAATTATTCTGACTGTTAAACGCAAACAATTTTTTTTTATTGTTTCAGAGGTCTGAAAAAAACATTTGAATGGCTGTAGTAACGAAACCGTTTGATATTTTACGATTTTATTTTTGTATTCATGATATGTATAAAAGGCAGTAAAATTGTGAAGAACCTTTTCCATTTCTGTTGGACTTTTTCATCGCTGTAGACAAAAAAAAATGTGTTCGAAATTTTAACACACAAATCCTCAGAAAATTGTGATCATTCAAAAATAAAATTCAATTTTTCAACCGAACAAAAATCAGGATCATTGCAGGTTTTCCGCCATATTGTAAAATTTTTTCGGAGTTCGCCAACTGTTCTGAAAAGAAGACCCAAAAATACTGAGATTTGTTTGAAAACCGATACTTTAAGTGTTATACATAGTTGACCACACTCATTAGAATCTTTCTGCAAAATGACGTATCTCGCTTATGCTTCTAAAACAAGATATATTCTATGAGGCAAAAATGATTCTCCTGGTGTCCTCTGCGCAAATATATATGTTTGTTCAGTTCATTATGAAACACCTTGTTTGTGTGCTAACCACAGCAAGAAATTTCAGGTCTTTGTCTATCAATGCATACATTTTTGGAGGTACAGAAATATATTGTTTGATTTATTTTGCTTCTATGTCAACCAGAAAACCAGCATTCCTATGTAATTTACTGATTAGTCCATTACTATCTGACTGAATTTTATTGAAATCATCTCGTTTCAATTTCTTGTCAGTATATGTAAAAGAAAAAAAATAAAGAATGCCCTGAGCAATAGCTTACCTCAAATTTTATATGCGATTTGAGATTGATATCAAATATATGAATGTAGCATAATCTAAATTATATTCTAAATATTATTCAAAAGATGAAATTGGTAAAAAATATAAATTGAAAAAGTTGAATTCTACGGTACTGATGAGGCTATCCTCTTGAAAATGTTCACGAATATTCAGTATATCAGTCTTGATTCACATAATAAATTTCATTTCATTTCATGTCAATGGAAAACGTACGCAAAGGAGAAGTTCCTTTTGTTTTCAATTACCTATGAAATACCATATTTCAACGTATATTCTCAGTAGATATTCAACGTTTAATAACTGGTAGCGATAGAACGTTTTAGAAACCTAATTGCAAAATTGTGTTTCGTGAGCGCAACTCATCTGTACCGAACTTATTTCCTACATTCCTTATTTTGAATTCTTCATTCGTTCAAAATAATAAATCCATTATAAAAAATAACCTTACATTCATAACATAAATCGTCTCTACTAAAGTCATTCAATAAGAAAATTATGAAGATTCTTGAGAGATAATGAATTATTGTCCCTGGCAACGGTGTACAAGAGTCTGCAGGTGTTGTGATGACGTTGATCTGGATAATGCTAGAGCGATCTCGTTGCATTCTGGAGTCTACAAATTGAGTAGTGAGCCACCCGACCGTTTGCTTTAGCTATTTTCAACTATCGTCATTGTGTGATTTGTTTACCTATAAGTGCGATAGGGCCTACAGAGATTTTGGTAAGTACCTATCACTACCTTGAAGTTTCATTTTTATTATTGATCTATGACATTCATAAGAAGTATATCTTTTTCTCAAAAGGATTGTCAGTTATAAATCACATATCTGAAACCACCAAGCCACTCATCTACTTTTTCAAAGAAATTTTTTGTGTTTTCCATACTAAATGATTTTTGAAATTGTCCACACGTATACGAATGGTAGAAAGTAAGTTAATGAAAACTAGATAGAAAAAAAATCCCAACTGCCGAACATAATATGTTTCATTATAACTCCTATGGTTATTATCACATTCTTTTGTGTTCAGAAATATTCAATTTAAAACTACATATGATTAATTAGTTCGAAATTGAATCTGTTCAAGTAAATAAAACGAAAATAATGATTCTTTTTTTTTGTAGGTTGCCCGATTAAAGCCTGTCAAAGAATAATTGTCTTGAAGACCATGCCAGAAGAATTTTGAGATTCATTATGAGTTATGACAAACGTTTAAGGCTGCTTCTACAATTGAAAATGCAGGGAAAAAAGCATTTCCAAGACAATGCAACTCTTTTATGGTAAGGTTATTTCATTTTGTAGACCTATATTATCGATATCTAATGAGCATTATTTGTGTTGTTTCAGTGGCTGCCAAGAAAGCATTTAGGACAGCGACAGATTTACAAATAGCGGATACAACGAAGGCTTCCCTAAAAATTTGCCAAGAGAATGCTCAAGGATCCTGGAAAGAGTAGAGAAAAAAAAGTTTAATTATTGTAAGTGTTGATTCGATGCATTTAGAAATTTGTGATTTTGTTCCTATGTTCGAGATTTATATTTTTGTTAATATAAAATATTTACAAATCTGTGTTTAATTCAAATAAAAATTTAAAAATATTTTTACTCAGGGTTGATTCAGTCCTTGAGATGTAGGTTACTTTGAAACTCAATATGAACGTTTCATATTAGTGGTATTTTGGTATAAAAACAAACGTTGAGAATTCGTTTGCCATCAACGTTTTTTCCGAAACCAAAATTCTTCGTTACATTGAAACTAAATAATAACGTTACATCACGGTATTTTACTCATGATAAGGAGGAGGCTTGCAACGTTAAATCAACCTTGAATCAACGTGCGATAAAAACGTTATGGTGAAACAAGAAGGGAACGTATTTCTCTACGACATTTTACAGTTTTGATGATGAAATATAGTGACGTTACCTAAGAAATCCAACGTGTTTTAATCGTTACTGTGTTTATTGGGGAAAAGTGTAACGGACAGTGACAGTGGGGTGAAAACTGAAGTGAAAATAGTGCAAAAACACGTTGCCAAAACAATGTTAGATAACAAGATTAGTTTCACACTAGGAGAAGATAATTGGGAAGTATTCGACTCGAAATATATTTTGATGCGCACGACATAAATACTGAGAAATACTCAGAAGAACTTTCAACTAGAATATGCCAAGATACTTATTTATTACGTCGAAATCTAGTGGCACATAAAAAGACTAAGGATTAGACCTTTGATGAAATAGTGTAAATAGTTGGTGCTCATTTGAACCCAAAACCATCAGTCATAGCGAAACGGAATAAATTTTATGAAACTAAACAGCAAGCATCGGAATCTATGGCAGATAATTTCAAAGTTAAAATATTTATCCATGAATTGTGACTTCAAAGATCTTGACACATCATTACGAGATCAGTTTGTATGCGGGTTATCAAACCAGGAAACGAGGTTGAATTGTTCAGACAAGAAAATTTATATTTTCAGCAGGCGGTAAAAATTGCAGAAGTAGGTACCAGAAGCAGCAGTGAAAAGTTCGCTGGTAGTGAAGAACGACATGGATTCAAATTTGCATTATGTCATTTTGGTGGAACAAAGTCAGAATTATCGAAATCACAACAGTGGAAAGTTTCAATTAGTCACAAAGCCACATGCGTGGGAGGCAAAGATCATTGGAAAGAAAAAGACAAGGACAGGCACCTATGAAGAGACAAGGAAATTCGGTTGGTAGCGGTAGTTATCAAACTGTTAGTACGTCAAATGGGAATCATTATAAGTTAACCTCAACTTTTATTTTTTATTGTTGCGGCAAATCCAATCATTGTGCTAGGGAATGTAGCTATCGTTGGGAATTTTGTAAAAATTGTAATTTAACCCCTAAATGCATGATTTTTTTAAAATCGGTGAAAAAATTATATTTAGTAGTTTATGCTTCTAGACGGCAGGAAAAAATGATTTAAAAAATTTATGACCTGTATTTTTCGAAAAAATTGACATTTTTGACATGTTCCGTATATGTCACCGATTGTTTCAACGAAATATCATTTTTAGTAATTAATTTCATTTAGTATTATATTTTATGGTAACAGATCATAGGGAAGAAATAAAGAGAAAAATTGAGAGTTCTAATTTTTTGAAAAGTAAATACATTTTTGAGATGTGCCAAATTCGGCACAAATCTCATCAAAGGAAACAACTAGAAATATATGACCAATAAGAAATTGGAGATGTCAACAGGACCATCAAGTTCACTTGAATAGTTTGGCAATACTTCACTTCCTTCGAATTCCACAGTTTCTTCAGAAACATCTGAAAACTGTTTTGCCAGTCGATTTTATTTCTCTCCTCTCTTCGATTCGACTGTTCTGATGTCGAGGGTGGGGCGTCCTCTGGACCATGGATATTTTTTGACTGGTCCTGCTGGCTGCTTCGCTGCTGAAGAACATCATGGAGTGGAATTTCGTAATCATCATCGCTATCAGTGTCCGTGTCCATAATCACGTCGTTGTCACTCTCTAAATACTCTTGTACGCCTCTGATAGCGGATGTTTTCGAAAAAATTGACTTTTCTTTACGGTGGTCTTCATATGAGGATAGATTCTCGTTGCTGCTATCATTAGTTTTTGGTATTTGAATATTTTTTATCGTATAAATCCGTTTGCAATCCATCTGAAACTGAATTATAAACTGCAGTAATTATGTTTTATTTATACCATTACCTCTAATTGTGCCATATATGGCACATGTAAACAGAATCAGTTTTTGCTGTATCAATATGAAAATTCTATTCAGATTCTGATAGAACGATATATGTAAACACTTACCTTTGCGTCAAAATTTATTTTCTCACAATATCACAAAAACAACCGAAATATCTTGAGGTAAATATCACTCAACATGCTCCAATGTGTTGAACAGCCGATATCGAATAAAAACATCGATAAATATGCGAATAATTCCTCAGAGGGGGCTACGACTGTTTTCCGTGAAAGAAGCGAGCCGTATATGTAACAATTTGATGTGCGGACTTAAAATGAACCGGGACTTAGAAAATAACATTTGTTCAGAATGTGCCTAATATGACACAGTAAGGGAATAAAAAAAGCTAGAAAGGGCTTGCAGAGAAAAATTAGGTAAATTTAATCTTATGGAAAAGGAGGAAACCATTGAATGTGATAGCGATACAGACTTTGATTTCAACAATATAGAAAACGTGGAAATTCATCAGATTCATTCAGTTGAAAACATTGTTGCTGATCCTTTTGTTCTGAAAATTAATGTAAAAAACAAAATAGTCGATTTTGAAGTTGATACAGGATCATATGTAACGGTAATGTCAGATTATACAGTTAAAACTCACCTTCAGGATAGAAAGATCTGCAAGTCAAATATGAGGTTATCAAGTTAAGATAAAACTGAATTGAATGTTATAGGTATGGTAAATGATTTCGAAGTTGCTCACAATGAACGACTGTTACTATGTCAGCTTATGTCTTACCTGGTAAAGAAAAAATTATATCAGGAAGAAGCTGGTTAATATTATTTGATTTATGGCCTATAATATTACAGACTGAATAATCTTTACATTTCATGACTAATCATGAAGATATAATGAAGTCTGTATCGTGTAAATACACTGAAAAAATTATCAAACTAACATTCAAACCTATTCAGCTCAAAACATTATCGCGTTCCATTTACAGAGTTAAAGATGAAATAGACAGGTTAGTTAATATTGGGAATTTGGAATCTATTGAGGTAGGTAAGTGAGTGGGCTACACTCATAATACCAGTGGTAAAAGGTCAGGGTGGTCGACTATGCGGAAATTTTTAATTAACAGTTAATCCACAGCTCATAATCAAACGGCATTCTGTGCCAGTTCTAGAGGAAGTATTTCAAACACTAAAAATAGGGTCTTTGAGGTCTCAAATAGATCTAAAGCATGCTTTTATGCAGTTCAATGTAGATCTGAGCTTTAAGGATGCTCTAGCAATGCCACTGAGTACGGTCTATTTAGATATAAAAAATTACTGGAAGGAATTGCATCGAGTCCGGCAGAATGCCAAGAAATAGTCTCCGATGTTTTAATTGGAATACCGAACGTTGAAGTTTATATAGACAAAAAATATTGTACTGGTAAGAATGATAGGGAACACTTACAAATTCTAGACATTATACTGAAGCGGATATCGGATGCTGGTTCACGAGTAAATAAAAGAAAATGCTAGTTTTTCAAGAGTGAAATTTAAATATTGGGTCTTTTGTTGGATAAAGATGGGGTGAAACCTTCTAAAAATAAAATTAAGTCCATACTAAGTATCCCAGTTCCTAAAAATAAAAAAGAGGTTCAAGCTTTTCTTGGATTGGTGTATTTTTATGAAATGTTTCTCCAGAATCGAGCAGATAAATTGAAACCACTCTGTAATTATCTTAAAGTCAAAAGAGTTTATTTGGGACACTGAAGCTGCTGTAGCCTACAACTGGGTTAAAGCTGAAATTTCATCCAACAAAGTTTTAGGTACCTATCAGCCAGGGGTTCAATTGGTTTCAGCTTGTGATGAGAGTTTTATTGGGTTTTGAATCTAAGATTATACCCAATAAAGAGCTTCATTGATTCATCTTGGATAAAGGAGCTGCTATCATCGTATTTGGATTTATGAAATTCAAAAAGAGTGAGTATGTTAATACAAAATAGATTGTTACGTTGGGCCTATTTCTTGTCAGGTTTCATATATGTTATGAATTAGTAGCTTCTTCAAAGAACAGCATTCGGGATGCATTATCAAGGCTCCTATTGAAGATTGCACTGAAGTGTTTGATATTGAGCTGGATTATATAAATTTCCCTGAAAGTAATTGCAATTTAATAAGTTTGGAGTTGATTCAAAAAGTGCCAAGAAAGCGCAAGACTTTAGTTAATATAAAAAAAATTATTATATGGTTGGACAGAGAGTTCAAGTAATGTTGAAAAAACGCATTTTGGTAAACGTAATGAATTAAGCATCGAAAAAAATTGGTTTGTGTGGGGTATACGAGTTGATATACCTCACAGGTCGAGAGGCAGAATATCAGAAAAGTTACATGAATTGTATTTCGGAATAATACGCATGAAGCATGTAGCTAGATCAGTTTATTGGTTGCCTTACTTGGATAGTGATATTGAAACATTAGTCAATAGTTGTGAAATTTGTGTAAAGAATAAAAAAAGTTCAAACAAACTCAATGTTTTGGAATGGCCTTTTTCAAGTATAAAGTATGATCATGGTCATGTCTGCATACAGATTTTTTGGGTCCGTTATACGGAAACATGTAGGTACATAGTTATTCTGGATGCTCACAGTAAGTGGCCATAGGTTATTAATATGACGAATAATACGACTACGGAGAAAATTATCGAAGTTTTTGAAACACTTTTCTTCAGATTCGGATTGTGCGATCATTTGGGGTCAATGGTACACAAGATACTAGCGAGTTATTCGAAGGATTTTTTTTTCATTTGTAATGCAGCATAGTTGTTCACCTGCTCATTATCCGGCAACACATACAGATGCGGAAATTTTCGTAGAGACATTTAAAACTAAGATCAAAAAAATAGTTATGCCAGAAAAATCATTGAGCACTGCCATTAACCTGTTTTTATTTGATTACCGCAATATGAAGCACTCTATGACAAATAGAGCACCATCCGAATTAATATTCAAGAGAGAAATCAAAACTCGTTTTCATATACTAATGACTAATTTTTTGAATGAAGGGAATTATAATAATCATTGCAAAGTAGATAGATCAAAAATATCAAGTGATGTCAATTTGCAAATTGGCGCAATTGTTATGGTAGATACTCATCATTATAATAAGATTTCGAGGGCAAGAGCTGAGGTTGTTGATCGTTTACAAAGTAAAACTTTTGGATAACAATAATGTTATGAAAAGGCATATCAAATCAATCAAATTGTACGATTGGTTGAAACGATGAAAGATAATAAATTGTCATTACAAAGATCAGAGAGACTAGGGGGACATTATGAACAGTACCTAGATTCAGGATATTGTAAATTATAGTTTAGTTAAGTTTATATGAGAATTTATTTAGGAAAATCGATAAATTTTGGTTGAGAAATCGTTAAAAGAAAAGCATTTTGATTATATTATTTTCTGGTTCTTAGCTAAGCCTTTCACAAGGATAGAAATATGATATCCTCAAAATGGTTTTTGTTTTCAACAATTATTTCAATATTATATTATCATATGTCCAGTGGTTAGATGGGCATGCGCTGATCAGATAAAATATTAATAATATGTGCTTAGAGATAAAAAGAAGTTATTTATTTTGGTACAGTTTTAAATAAAAGGGATTCAAATACTCTGCATATGCATTGTTTGAATATAGTGATAATTGATTTAATCCCTAGGACACCTCAAAAATGAATTTCATTCGAATCGAATATTCGGTTATGAAAATATACGGATTCTTTTTTCAATATTTCAATCGACTTTTGTATGAGTCTGTTAATACTATGGCCATAAAATTTTGCATGAAGATTCAGTGTATCAATCTTTATTCACAGAAAAAAAAATTTACTCGAAACGTATATCCTGTTATGGGAAAATAAATATTTTTCTTTTCAATATTCCGATTGAATTTCGAATGGTTCTGTTAAAATAATGGACACGAAATTTTTGATGAACATTCAGAATATCGTTCTCCCTTCATAAAAAAAACATCAATCGAATTGAATATTTTTTATGGAAGTTTTTTTTTCAAAATTCCAATTGAAATTTCTATGGTTCTGTTCACACTATGGCCACGAAATTTTGAATGGCCATATTTTATGGAACATCCTGTACGATTTGGCTGGTTAATGAACTCAACCTAGGAATTTGGAACCAAACTCATTCAAAAAATGTCAAGTCTCTAGAACAATCCCTTCGAAAGTTAGTGTGCTAACGAATCGCCAGGCGACTCCACAGACAGAATAGAATCCGAACACGAATTTGTCATCAGGGAGTCTCACCCTATCGTTTGATACCATTTTCGGCTCAAAGTTCGAAAATTACAGACATTTGGGCATAACGATATAGCAGTCGTTTAAGTAGAACGAGCGAATTTTCGAAATACAATTTGATGCTTTGAAACATTACAAAAAACTGAAGCGAACTATTTGCTTTTCATTTTCGCGGATGTTCTTTGTCTACTATTTTCTTAACTTCACATTTCAGGTTTATGCATTTTGACAATGAAAAATAAATGATTTTTTAATTTGTGTGTTATTTCTTGTTATTCTACGCCAGCGACCTAAGCTGCCATTCCTAGGAAAATCTAGGTCCGAATCAACAAAAAGATACTCCAACACACCCATGTATTTATCTGTATTTTTGATATACACATACCGGGTTTCAAGGGTGACTGCCCCCGTGGCCTTTTCGATTCATATTGAGGGGATCGATTAGGCATTGAATGAAAATAATTCTGCCACTTTTGCAGCTTTTTATCTCTAGCCATTTTTGAGATTTCTGTAAAAAACACTATTTTCGTTTTTATTTTTTTTCTCTTGTGAAATCCAAAATTTTCGAATAGTGATTTTTTCTGTTGATTCTTTGATATTAAAGGAATAGACGTATAATTTTTTTTTGAATTTCAGATGAAAAATCTATAAAAATATAAAAAAATAAAATTATAGTTATTGGAATTCAGATGCTCTTCAAAAAATTCCACCGCCATTTTTTGATATCAAATGTCTCCCTTGGTCCTAAATACCCTGCATTGTTTTAACATTTTTAAAATTTGTGGAGCATTTTGAGAAAAAATAAAACTGTTTGAATTTTAGGATTCAACAGATATTCATCAAATTTTGGTGCCGTTGTATTCATATTAGCTGCCTGAACAATATAAGTGAAAAAAACAATTGGCGATCTGTCTTAAATTGGAAGATATGGGCCCTCAAAGTGCGAAAAATATTTCAACTGAAAGTCACTTTTCTCGCTACAGAAACATTGAATTACCGCTTAAATAAGTTTGAAGCATCTCTGAACATTTTGACATGAAGAATTGATTCATTTCATTTCAGATATATTCAATAATCATTGTAAAAACATCGAAAAAATTCGAGGGAAAGCCCGTCGTTTCTTATGGTAAGTTTGGCTCTGAGCGCTCGTTCTTTGCTGGAGCAATAAGACTAATACCCCAAAATTTTATATGGGATTTGATATTGATACCCAATATATGAATGCAAAATCTCAGCAGAATCGGAATTATATTCTGAAAATGATTCAAAAAGTGAAATAGGTAAAAAATAAATAACAACAAAAATTTACTTCGTCGATTCTGGTGATGCGATTCCCTTGAAATTTTGCATAGACATTCAATATAGTAGTGTTCACTCTCAAAATGAATTTCACTCGAATCGGATATTCTATTGTGGAAATATAAATATTCTTCTTGCACGAAGATTAAGTATATGAATCTCTATTCACAGAAAAAAATTCACTCGAATCGGATATCTTTTTATGGAAATATAAAGTTTATTTTTCCTAATATTCCAATTGGATTTTTTATGGTTCTGTTGACACTACGGCGACAAAATTTTGCATTAGGCTTGTCATCAACATCTTGCATTTGGCCGTAACCTTTCATTTATATCGGTTTTGTATTTTCTGAGATATTGAGGAAAAAATGTTGAACTGCCATATTTTATGGAACACCCTATACGATTTGACTATTTCACGAACTCAATCGAGCCGTTTGGGACATGAAATCATCCTGAAAATTTCAAGCACAATCCCTTCGAAAGTTATTGTGCGAACGGACGGACGGACGGCCGGACACCTCCACTGACAGAGTGGAATTTGAGCACGAATTGTTCATTAGGGAATCTAACCCTATCGTTTGAGATAGGGAGAGAAAATTACAGACCTTTGGGCAAAACGATATAGCACTCATTTAAGTAGAACGAGCGCTCAAAAAGGAAATAAATGAAGAGTTTAACGTAACGATTCTATGTCCATATCAGTTTCCTTTGTCAGACAAACTGAACAAACTCCCTGGAATTTTGTCTTTTTTCGTTTGCAGTCTAATTGACATTGAATATTGTCAACACATGAAGTTATTGATTCATTTAATTTCCTGATGTCATTTCTTTTTTCAATAAATCAATCCATATACGATATATTCTAACATAACAATTAGCCGAACTATCTTCTTCATACAACAAAATACATGTGTATTCATTTATTTTCCTTTTATAATTGTCAGGTTCCGTCATTAGAATCTTTGTGTTTTTTCAGTTAATCATACGATCTCCGCTATTTGAACAGACTTTATTAGCGATTTGTGATCTTCTATACAGGGTGATTTTTTTAAGTGTTTCATTAGACGTTTTCGAGGAAGGAATTGTAATACAGATTCAAGATTTTGGATTTTCGTTTCAGAGTACATGAACTTCAATTGTAAAATATTTTCAAGAGGAATCTACTTCCGGTTTCACCGGAAACGAATGTAACTTCGTTATTTCAAATGCAACACCCTGTATATTTATACATATTCGAATTCTTCGTTCAATTCTACACTGATTTGATGTATGATATGTGCAACCACTCAAGCGGTTTTTGAATTATAGCCTGATTATCAAATTTTTTGAAAAAAAGGTTGTCACAAATTAGTGTCCATATCTTCAAAATCCCTCATTACAAGAATTTCTTTTTGCGAAAGTGGAACAAAAGAAAGTAGGCTGATACTGTTTCTTGTATAACTTATGAGGAAATATTATACAGAGTGTCTGAAAAAGGGCCTCAAAGTGAGCCTCAATAAAACTATGAAATCTCACTTTTTTCAAATGGCAACCCTATAATTTTGTAATTCCAATCGATTGCTCGTCAAAAACCAGTTATAGTGTCCCGAACATTTCATGCCTCTAAAATCAGTATTTTTGGAGTTATTCAATAAAATTCGAATTTCACCATTAAAGACAGGTTTCGCACAGTTTGTAAGCTTGCATTTTTGAAGTAGGCTATGTTAGGAACTGTCATTCTTACTTTTTCTTACAGATCAAGCACTAAGCAAAACATGCAATAATAATTTCACTGGAATGATATATCAAGGGTATGTTCTTTATTTGCGGCAAATGTAACAAATTCCTAGAAAAGGTAATCAGAAATTCAACGAACGAAATTCACATTTACTGACTTTTTTTGTTAAAGGTGGTAAATGTGGATTTCTTTCGTTAAAAGTTCTGACTGCCCTTTCTAATATTTTGTTACATTCGCCATAAATGAAGAACATATTCAATACTGTTACTGTAATTCATATTTTGCATAGTGCCCGATTAATCGAAAAAGTATAAATGACAGTTCTCTAAAATGCATTATAAAAGAACAGACATAGCCTTCTTGAAAACTTCTATCCTAATAAATCTATGGTTAGACTAAGAAACCTTGATTCAATCCTGAAATTCGAATTTTATTCAATAACGGCAAAACTACTGATTTTAGAGGCATGAAATGTTCGGGACACCCTAACTGGTTTTTGACCAGCAATCGATTGGAATTACAAAATTATAGGGTTGCCATTTGAAAAAAGTGAGATTTCATAGTTTTATTGAGGCTCACTTTGGGGCCCTTTTTCAGGCACCCTGTATAATATTTCTTCATAAGTTATACAAGAAACAGTATCAGCCTACATTCTTTTGTTTCACTTTCGCAAAAAGAAATTCTTGTAGTGAGGGATTTTGAAGATATGGACACTAATTTGTGACAACCTATTTTTCAAAAAATTTGATAATCAGGCTATAATTCAGAAACCGCTTGAGTGGTTGCACATATCATACATCAAATCAGTGTAGAATTGAACGAAGAATTCGAATTTGTATAAATATACAGGGTGTTGCATTTGAAATAACGAAGTTACATTCGTTTCCGGTGAAACCGGAAGTAGATTCCTCTTGAAAATATTTTACAATTAAAGTTCATGTACTCTAAAACAAAAATCCAAAATCTTGAATCTGTATTACAATTCCTTCCTCGAAAACGCCTAATGAAACACTTAAAAAAATCACCCTGTATAATTTTTCTCTATTATTGATGTTCTTTTGTTCGTGTTTTCTTATCTCTAAAGGTCTCGAAATCTCTGCTGTATAAGATTTTCTACAAATACAGTGAATATTGTGAACACAATTGTTTTATTTTTGTATCTCTTGCATCGATTCAGTTCTGGTTAGAATGAATCTCAAACCATATTGTGTTTTGAAGACAGTTCTCATGTTGAATTTGAAACCGATTCTTCTAATTTTTTCTGAAAGCTCAAACTTCAAAGATGAATCATTCGAGACATTTGAAAAAAAATATCATATAATACATGGTCGAAATATAGACAGTTATTCTTCAATTCAAAATTCCTTGACTTCAAGAGAAATTTCGAGTCTAAAAAAAACATTATTCAGTTTTACTAGTAGTTTCATCAAGTTTGACCACATATTCCGTAAGGGCAATTAATTTGCTACCAGATAGGAGAGTCTGTGTGCAGAAAAAACTCATATTGCAGGTGTGGTAAGGAGTAAATAATATTAGCTCTATTTTTCCAATGGTTTTTTTCGATGAAATATCAATAATTATTCACACATTTTCTTATTTTCTTCTCAGTAAGAATACCGAATTTATTGTACCTACTTTCGATTGACATAAACTTACGTGCTAGCTGCTCCTCCTCCGCCATAATATCATGCCTAACAAGATACAGATATCAAGAAATTTTAAATGTTAGAATAACCGTAAACATTTCCACCTTGTGTTATATGACATTTTTTGTAGCAAATGACTCGTTTAATCCCGTCCTGAAGTTTGGCTACTTTAAAAGTAGACCTCTATAGGCAAAACTTTTTTCAGGAAACAGTCAGGTTCAGTTATGAGGAGAAAGATGGGAGATAAGATTATCTTTGATAAGGATTCAGCTATTTCTTCCAAAAGTGTGCTTGTCGAAAACTTTCAATTGGGTTGGTTTTTCCAATAAAATTTGATGAGGAAGTTCAAGGCTATAATAAACTCTAACGAACCAGAACGTTGAATTCGAAAGACAATTGAAGTTTTTTTCTGATTTTTCAACAACATATTTCAACAATAAGTCGGCAACATTGTCAATCAACAGTTCAGCGTGAGATACAGCGGGTTCAAACCTAAATATACCCATATTCGTAACAGATCAAGCAGAAATTATCAACGTTATGTTGACGCCTTGGAATTGCTTCAGTGAATAGCTTCACATTTGTTGTCTTCCTGCACTTCCGGAATATCGAATGAAAACCTTTGAAGGGGAGCGAAAAATGAAAAAAGTTTTTATCAATGAATTAAATCGGTTGAATTGTTTTTGAGTTATTGCAGTATGAAATTGTATCGTTTTGAACACTCGTTCTACTCAAACGAGTTCTATATAGTTTGGAACCATAGAACTAATTTTTCTTGATTGTTTATTTTTAACATGAAAGTAGTTTAAACAGAATACTTAAGATCTCGTTTTTCCGAACGTTTCCGGAAAAATTATATGTACCAGGGATATTACCCCTGAATAATCCCAATCAGAAGACAGATTCAGCCTAACGTTCATAGATATAGAGTTATCAGCGAAAATACAGAAACTGTCATTTTTAATGATACTGATAATTGTGTGCATTTGTATTCAAAATCAGGAAATTTTTCAGAGGTGTTTCAAGTATAATTGAAATCTTTTATGAGGCTATTAATTTTTCATTCCATGAAAAAAACACTCTTTTTTTCTGATCTTGGATTTATTGTTCAATTATTAGAACGCTGATCAATAAATTTTCAAGCTACAAAAAGAAGATATACCCCAAAAAAATTTAAGAAAATTACTAAGCAAGACTTCCAATCCCTAGTTCATTGGTGGATTTATAATGCTATTACCTCAAAATTCTGTGAACGACTTGAGATTTATGTTGGGTATACAAATGCAAAATCTAAGCACTATCGTAATTATATTCTGGAAGTTAAAAAAAATGAAATATGTGAAAAATTAATATTTAAGAAAATTGTGGTTCAAATGATGCAATCCTCTTGCAAGTTTGCACGATCATTCAGTATATGAATCTCCATTCACAAAATAAATTCAATTGCAATCAGATATCTTGTTCAGAAAATATGAAGATTTTTTTTTCAATATTTCAATTGAATTTTCTATTGTTCTGTTGAAAATATTGCAACAAAGTTTTACATTGGGCTTGTTATGAGCATCTTGCATGTGACTGCAAAATTTCATTTCTCTTGATTTCGTTTTTCCTGAGATAATAAGAAAGAAACAGGCTCCAAAAAGAAAATCCCACGAATGAGCGGTATAGCATCTGCTATTCGAATATTTGAAGGAATAATGAAGACTGAACGTTTGAATTGCAAGCAACATTTGGGGCTTCAGCATGTTGCAGGAAAAAAAACTACACTAAAATTCATGCGTTCCGAAGGTGATCTGTCAGAAACACTTTCTGATTGGTTGAAAATCACATGTCTGGAAATTTCTTCAGAATTTTGGTGAGAAATAAAATGTTTTTCATATTTGAAATCAACAAAACCTTGTCCTACAATTTCTGAGCTCTTATTTCCGAAAACATTTTTGTATTCAGCAGATACATCTACTGTGGAGGACTTGATTGCGACCCTTGGAGTGTTAATTAAGTTACATGAAGGATTCGAAAGAATTGAATGAAATTATTTTATAAGGTCAGTTGTCATAGCATTTGGAGAAAACTATTCGCCAAACTAGATATAGTCATTATCTGCTCATTGCCAAGAACTGAATGATTAACTTATAGTTGAAGGTGTTGTATTGGTATTATTGAGAAATGATTTCAAATAAAAGGATGCCTTATTCAACGAAAAATAATGAAAAATTCATATATCTCTTAAAACGCACTTGCAGGGTACGAAGCGAAAATTAGTAGGTATTATACGTTTTTTTCTTAAAAAGTCTTCTAGTTTCTGATTTTTTTTCCGAATTCAAACCTAAGTAAACCGTGAATTTCAATGTTACGAGTCAATAAGAAATATTATGTGTATAAACTTTGTCACATACGTTTTTACCGATAATGAATTGAATAAACGAAAGAGAAATAGGAGAATCTTTCATTTTCATCACACCGACTGATGTGGTGTCAAAATGATACAGTCTGCAATTTCTTGTACCTATGTCAACGTTTATGTGATGTCTATTGAATTTTACGATTATTTTTCAGGAAGTTATTCAATACTATCGTTTCCTAATATTATTATCCTGAACTTTTTCCATAAAAAAAACTGTAGTGAAAAAATTATCTGAATGCACTGAGAAAATCAACGGAATAAGTGTTTTCGCCCCTTTTGTTTCGACCTGATAGAGAAAGGTTCCGGAAAGATTAGATCACGAATATATTTGCCATGATCATTAAAAAAAGTTCTGCAGATGAAATAATTCATTATCTTTTCCACTTACCTAGATTTTATTCACCCTATAAAAATAATCAATATCGCTTACGACACAAGCGGTCACGTTCACGAATTTAATCAATTGCCTACCTATGATTAGGGCGAGATCGAATAGCGAAATATTCGTTCAGAGTTTTTGTGATCTATAATGAGCAAGTGAGTACTTTCTCTTGCCCCCTTTCAAAGAACGACCTCGACAACGGACTGTGGCGTGACAGGTACATACTACACCCATTGCCAGCTCCGGTACACCGGCTCTCGATTCGAAGAAGGAAACGAAGCTCAATTTCCATTCACAAAGTTGACCAATTCGTGAATATTATTGAAACTGCTGATCCAGCCATTATGTAAATATTGCTGTTGAACAAGATATATCTTACGATTCACAAAAAAAATTCTTAAAATTCTATTTGTGTTCTAAACTATCAGAAACTACTTATTTTCTGAATACGAGCCAGTTTTTTATTTTTTTTTCACAATTCATTTTTGGGAATATTAAGCAACAATGGTCATATAAGAGCAAATATTTGTGGAGACTTATCACTACCACTAAGAAATCCAGCATACAGGTGGTGAAATATTGAGCCCATCTGTATACAGGGTGTTCCCGGACTAGAAAAACTTCGGACTTCTTTTTTCATGAAAATTAGAACACCCTCCCTGTACGTGAATATTATGTTTTTCTTTATTTTCGTAACCACAAACACTCAATCAGTAAGAAAAGTTCAAAATCTTTGCCATTCACATTACTTCAAGAGTGAAATTTCAAAGACTGATCACTCTCAAATTATTAGACCGAATGATTTCAATAGCTATTATTACAACTAGGGAAATATGAATACTATATTTCCCGAGGTTGTCCTAGTTACACCCCGAGGGCGAAGCCCAAGGGATGTATGAGGCAACCGTGGGAAATGTATTCATATTTCCCGTGTTGTAATCAATAGTTTTTTTCTGATCGATACAATATCGTTCTTGAAATGGAAAAATTAATGTTATATTGTAAATTATTGATTCAATTGGATTTTTAACGTTGCTATGGGCTGTGCTTGTGAGAATCATGGTTGACTGGTTTTATTTTGACGTCTTGTCAGAAATAAAATCTTTGAAATAATGTCGAACTACGTCGAAACTCAAGCGGCGAAAGCCCGTGAATTTTTGATTCCGGCCAAATCTAAAGCTGCTCATAGTAAAGAGTATGAAGGCTTTCGAGAGTGGAAAAGAAAGGAAGTTTGTTGGACGGTGTCAGCGAAAATATTTTGCTAGCATATTTTGAAGATTTGGTATGTTGCTCTGATTCTTGTTCTTTTCAATGTATGATTAATTCATTCGATCTCCTGTTGCAGGAATATTCACCAAACACGTTATGGCCAAAATTATCTATGTTTGCTACATTTGAAGGAAGAAACGAATGTCAAATTATTCGAAGAAGTGGAAGTATTTGTTAAGAACAAAAATAAAGGATCCGTTCCCAAAAAATCAGCAGTGTTGTCCCGGGAGCAGATCAAGAATTTTTGATAGAAGCACAAATGACTTTTTTCTGATGTATAAGGTTGCATAATATACTATTTTGAGTAAAATATGACTTGACGTTTCATATTTCCCTTGGGACAATAAGACTTGACGTTTCATATTTCCCTTGGGATATATGAGTGTGTTATGACATATGGTAACTAAGGCGATATTGCTCATTATTGATTCGATCAGAAAAAAAATCGTTTTTTCACCCTTTGCGATTGACATCTTTCAATATTTCTTAAATAGAATAAATCAGATCCGGGCACAAAAAATTTCAAACGTTTTCCATTTTCGTTAATATTGGAACACCCTGTACGTGAACATTATGTTTTTATCTAATTTTCATAACCACAAAGAATCTATGAGAAAAATGTAAAATCCCTGATTGGCACTGTCATACAGGGTGATCCAGAAGTGATCAAGAAACATTACCTCATGAGTGAAATTTCATAGTTCAATAAATCTTGATCTTTTAGGTGAAATTATTTCGAATTTTTCCGTTTCGTCACTCTTTAATTCTGCCTTCCTTTAAATTTTCTTAAAATTGACGGACAACTCTATCAACGTCCTTAAAAATGTATTGAAATTAAAAAACCCATTTTGAGCAATTCCTGGTCTGAAAATTTTTCCATTCAATTTGTTTTCAAGATCGAATATTGCCAATTTATTTGCTGTTTTCTGTTTTATTCATTATCCGATCTTTTGGTTGAAAGTTTTCGTTAGTGAACACTCTTCTTTATGATTCGATTTCTCAATCTGAACTCTCTACTTAAACATTAGTATTCTTTTTCAGTCATAGAAATCGTAATTTCATGCACAGACTGATTAAATTTTGCTAGTTCGGTTCTGGTTTTTCAGTTTAAGAAACAGATGAGGAAGGCAACCAGGAAGAGTAACAAAACTATAGAACTTGAAATACTCTTTCTATAAAGTACAGATTCATTGAAGGGAATATTTATTGATCGCCCTGTATAAAGGTGACAAAAAGAGGTTTAGAGTTATCATTGTGAATTGATTCTTTGTGGGCATGATAACAAAAAACATAATGTTCACGTACAGGGTGTTCCAATATTCAAGGAAATAGAGAACGTCTGAAATTTTTTTAGTCCCGATCTGATTTATTCAACTTCAGAAGAATTGAAAAATGTCAATCGTACAGAAAAACAGAACTTTCGATTTGAAATAATTCGGTAGAAAAATTTGAGAGTTATTAAACTTTGAAATTTCACTCATGAGGTAAAGTTTTTTGATCAATTCTTGATCACCCGGTATGACCGTGCAGGAGTTTTGAATTTTTCCTATTAACTAATTCTTTGTGGTTACGAAAATGAAGAAAAAACATAATGTTTACGTACAGGTTGTTCCAAAATACATGAAAATACAAAAACTCCGAAATTTATCTAGTCCGTATATCAGCTTTTCAATCAATTTATTATAAAAATTCAAAATCTTTGCTATATCTCTCACGTAAATTTGTGTATATTCGAGCACGCTACAGCTGTCTGTGTGTTTCTAATTCGGTCAGTATATAAGTTTGAAGGTTTCATGCATCCCAAAACACAGTTTAATCCAAGTAAATCTAATGAATCGAAAGAGAAACGACCATTATGCTTGTGAGTAAATAATTCAATATATTTATTGTAATCTTATTATTGCACATATTTAATTGAAGGTGAATAATTGGCAAAAAACTCATAAATAGATATCTTTAGACATAATTAGTGGTTGTTATTCTGAGGTCTGTTCTAGATGTGTAGTAGCTTATGTTTCTTGTCTTGTTTCTTTTCGATTATTTATTTGGGGTAATATATTATAAGATTAATTACGTGAACGTATGAGTAACTGAAGAGGAGAGAAGAAGATTTTTTGTTATATAATTTTTTTTGTAGTTTTTCGAGTGATTTCAGTTCGGAGTGTATATTTCAGAATAAATGAGGTTTCAAAAAAAATTTAAAAAATCATAAATGAAAAATTTTGAAGATCATGTAATTTTCAAATCTGTGCTTCTGTCTGTATTGTCTTTTAATTTTCAGTCGCTCTGAAGACATCGAAACTTCGGCCATGCAGAAGGTAGATGGTATTTCTATTAATCTAACCCATCCGACCAGCAAACAATCCAATATTCAGTCATTAAGAACTGAAAGTCGTAATCATATGAACAAAGGCGTAAAATCATCAGAGTTCACGGCAATTTGAAAGCCTTCCTAGGTTCTCTCTGGTAAATTTGACTGAAGCAAAATGTGCTTCATCTTCCCCTTGTTTCTTTTCACAGCAAGATAGGAAAGTCTGCATACAATAAAATTACCAGTACGATTTATATCCACCTAATCATGACATTTCAAAAAAGTTTTTGTGGCATTTCTGAAAAAAACATTTTTGTATGGAGCAACTGCAAAAGTTTTAGATATCACAATAGCTCTGTAAGTGAACTTATTCATAGAACGTTATTGAAAGGTACTTACTAAATGGTTTCATTTTATAGTGAACCTAAGAAAGCTACCAAAATACTGATACAATCCAACCGCATAATATAATAAGCATATAAATCAAGCGAAAAAATATTC
Source organism: Propylea japonica (assembly GCA_013421045.1). Lineage (NCBI taxonomy): Eukaryota > Metazoa > Arthropoda > Insecta > Coleoptera > Coccinellidae > Propylea > Propylea japonica. The sequence continues at coordinate 3,564,994 of CM024247.1, forward strand.
GACGATAAAACAACGTTAAAAAACTGGTCATTGGTTAATAATATTCAGATAAAATACGCATTCACTAACAATTACCTCAAAGAATGACCATAATGCGTTATATCTAACTGAAAAGATATATTACTGCCTTCAAACGAAATGGAACACTGCATAATGAGAAATCTTATGAATAATTCTAAATCATTCGTTGAATTTTTGCTTTACGCTTCACTATGATTGCTTGTCGTGAGCGAGGCGAATTTTTAATTCCTTGATATCTTGATTTGCTGGAATTCTCTATTACTTACTATTTAAATCACAGAACGTAACATTACTTTGCTTAGTGTATGTGTAATGAGTGAGACCATGATATTCGATAACGTTGAAAAATATCGAATTTGTGGCTCGAAGGACCATGAAATTATCCTAGCTCGAGGATAATGAAAGTTATCTTGACTATTTCGATCCGTCTTTAGGGACCCTTGAAATAGAAGATAAGCAATTATTGTCCTAAGTTTTAGGACCACGAAAGTACACTTATATTCTGCTGTATACAAAATAAAATGATTTTGAGGTATTGAAATTAAACACTTTCTACCTAAAAGCTATTTAATTAACACCTACTGAATGATCACTAGAACTCACAGAGTTAGTGATACCTTAACTTTGGAATGCACTGATTTGTAATATTATTCTCTGTTTGAGAATATGTTCACGGTTCGAATTCTACCAATGCACTGCCTGACCTGTTACGTATAGGTCGTACAGACCCTTTCAAGTACCACTTGAACTTGGGGCTGTTGCTAGGCAGAGTTTAACACATATTTCCCTGTGGAATTCAGGGAGATTTCTAAATATAGATCTAGACCGAATATTTGTTTACATTTAAGTCGAACGAAATATTCGAGTCTAGATAAAATTCTACATGCCGGCCGCCTTGAAAGGCTCCGGTCTTTCAAAAATAAAATAAATGACAAAAAGAAAAACATAGAAAGATAAAACATTGAAACTATCATATAACTTAAAATTAAATCACTTTGTCCTTGATACTAGTCCTGAGTTAAAGGTAACCGTGCAATCTTAGCGATTGCCCTTTTTAAGATGCCCGTTCTGTTTTAACTGTAACTACGCGAACTAAATTATCGTCTCCAGGGTGAGTTTCGATCACCCTCCCGAGCGGCCACTTTGTGTTCTTCATATCACTATCGGTCACTAATACTAAGCATATATTCCGTAAATCAACCGATGAAACCAGACCGGTCGATAATATTTTGACAGCGGTCATCTCTGGTTGTTTTGGTTGAAGTTTATTTACGGAACGTATTTCGGTTGCTGTCTGACTATTATTTAGGTTAGGTTCAAGTTCAAAATAATTTTATTCACTTAATGATAATGATAATCAACAGAAGAAGGAATCATTTGGGTATACAAAACAGAAAAATTTTCATTCAACCAGATATTGTTCTCACTAAAAAAATTGAAAAGTACTTAAAGTACATTTTATCCTGCTTGTTTTACCATGAAGTAAATATTGTCAGTTTAGTTATTTTGATATTTGCAATTAAAAAATAGGGTACCTACGAATATTTTCTTCTGTAATGAGAAAAAATGCATTGATCAAATATATATTTTAATACAACATATTTACAAGGAAGAAATACATCGGAAAATGCTAAAAAGCTGAAGTTAACGAAAAAAAAAAATCTGAAAATAAATCGACACGACATACGATGAAAAAAATATTCAGTCTAATTCAACAACACAAATCACAACAACGATTCAACTCTGAAATAACTCATGATATTCATCAAATAACCTAAATCCCAAAAACAAAACAACACAAATCACAGCACAGAACATAAAAATCACAGCAAGCACAACGATTCAACTCTGAAATAACTCATGATATTCATCAAATAACCTAAATCCCAAAAACAAAACAATAACAAACCAAAGAAACCGAAGAAAATCCTTGGTTGTTCTGGTTCCTGAATATTACCGCTTTTTTCTGTAACCGGATTCCGTAAATAAACTGTTCGCAGAAACCAACCGAGAATTTCATATTTACGGAATAGAAAATTACCAACCAAACCAACCAAGTTGATTTACGGAATATATGCTAAATCTCCAACCTGTATATTATCTGTACCGCACTGCCACTTAGCACGCTGTTGAAGAGTGGAAGGTATTCCTTTTCCACCGCTTCCAAATGTCTTGCTTCATCTTTTGAAGATGCTGCCAACGAGAAAGTGTATTCACCTTGCAACTAGTGAAATCTGGTTCCACTGCACCTATAAATGAGTCTCCAAGGAGGAAATGGTTTGGGGTTAAAGGGTTCAAATCTAAAGGATCATTAGACAGGGAGTTAGTGGTCTTGAATTCAGACAAGATTCAATTTGCGTCAGAACTGTATGGTATTCTTCGAATGTGAGAAGTGTTTCTCCAATAACTTTCTTTATGTGGTTTTTCACCGAATTGATGGAGGATTCCCATAATCCACCAAAATGTGGGCTTCTTGGGGGGATAAATGCCAACTTATTTCTTTTTTGGATAATTCATTTTTCAGCATATTTTCATTTTTAGTAAGAAATTTGAATATTTCCTTCATCTCATTGTTTGCCCCTTGAAAATTTGTAGCATTGTCACTATATACATGTTTACAGTTACCTCGTCGTGAAATGAATCTTCGAAAAGCTGCCATGAAAGCCTCTGTATTCAAACTAGATACCAATTCTATGTGAATAGCTTTTGTAACAAAACAAACAAAAACTGCTATATAGCACTTCGTTTTTTGCACACGTCCTCTTCTGTGACTTTCTTTTATGAACATCGGACCTCCATAATCCACACCTGTTATTTCAAAGGGTTTAGCTATTTGAACTCGTTTATCTGGTAAATTACCCATTTGCTGTGTTTGTATTTTGGGATATGCTCGGAAACAAGTTATACATGATCGAATTACCTTCTTTACAGCATTCTCCCTGATATTATCCAATACTTCAATCTAATATTACACAAAGTTGATTGAGTACCAGCGTGAAGCTGTTTTTCATGTTCATGTTTTATAATAAGAGTGGTGAGAATATGATTTGGTGACAAAAGATAAGGATGTTTTTGTGAATCCGAAATATTTGCATGTTGAATTCTTCCACCGACTCTTAGAAGTTCATTTCCATCTAAATAGGGATTAAAACTCAGAATTTTGCTTTCCTATGTAGCGTTTTGTTACTCTTCAACTGTGCGATATCTTCAGGAAATGATGAAATTTGTGCTAGTTTGACTAGCAAGCAAGTTGCCTTTTCTAATTCTAGTACTGAAAGAGCACCTGTTGTCTTGGTTGCATTACATTTTATATTGGATATGAATCTCATACACCATGCTGTGATTCGTTTCAATCGTGTAAAAGATGAATATCTATGGAATAAAAATGAATTCGATATGACTGAGCATGCCAGTGATTTTTCTTTCTTCTTTTCAAGAATTGTTGAATCATAGGGGTTTGACAGCAATGCTGAACTTTTTGGCCAAAATTCCTTATTTTCCATTAACCAGGAAGGTCCGTTCCACCATAATGAATTACCTATAATTTCACTGGAATATTTACCCCTCGAAATAAAATCAGCTGGATTATCTGTTCCAGCAACATGATTCCACATTTCAATCGAAGTTAGTTTTTGAATAGTACTTATTCTATTAGCGATGAATGTTTGACATTCACTTGGTGACATATTTATCCATGCCAGCGTGATTGTTGAATCTGTCCAAGTGAATTTGATCTACCGTTACCTTCAATGAATTTTGTACCTTTTGAAGCAGCTCGGATAGGATAACAGCACCACAAAGCTCCAATCTTGGAGACTAACTACTTTGAGTGGAGCTACCCTGACTTTGAGGAAATTAACGTTACTGATACGTTTCCATGAGTATCAACAGTGCGAAAATAAATACATGCTCCATATGCTGCTTCTGAAGCATCACAAAAACCGTGCAATTCTAAACTCACATATGTGTTGAAGCTAGACAATTTTTTTGTACTTGTAAAGAATTGAGCGTTTTCAGTTCTTCGATGTATTTTTCCAACTTTTCTGAATATTTTCAGGAACAGGATCATCCCATGAGCTCTGAATTTTTCATATGTTCTGCATTATGAGTTTGGCTGTAGTGATTACAGGCCCAACAAGACCCAATGGATCGTAAAGTTTGGCGATTGTTGACAAAATCGACCGTTTCGTGATCTTAGACATATCGATATCATTGATTATGAATTGAAAATGATCAGATTGTGAATTCCAATGCAGACCTAAAGTTTTGACCGTAGTATCAGGATTTACGGTTAACATAAAATCGTTTAATGTTTCTTCAGATGTTATGTGCTTTAAAGTTGTGGTATCATTGCAGCGCCATTTTCTTAGTTGGAAATTGGCCTGGTTCATTATTTTAATTAATTGTGAAGTAACGGGTGGCCCATTTAAAAATTGGAATTTAATTTTGCTATAAAAAAAAAACTGCTCAATATTTTTCAATGGTTGAACATTTATTTAAAAGGTTGGTTCATGACATTTATTTATGAAAAATAATTTCGGCCAAATGACCACCACGGCTGACTTGGCAGTAGCCTATTCGTTCCATCCAATTTTTTAATACATTTTCGATTGTTTGGGGCTCTATTTCACCAATAGCAGCTTGAATTTCGGTCTTGAGGTCTTGAATTGTTTGTGGATTGTTGGCGTAACACTTATCTTTCACCGCTCCCCAAAGATAATAATCCAATGGCGTCAGATCGCAGCTTCTTGATGGCCAATTCACATCAGCATTTCTGCTGATTATTCGATTTCCGAAAATGGGGCGTAAAACATCGATTGTGGCGTGTGCTGTATGGCTCGTTGCACCGTCCTGTTGGAACCAAACATCGTCCAAGTCTTCAGCTTCAATTTCTTGAAAGAACCAATCGTTCAACATTGCGCGGTAGCGCTCGGCATTGACGGTTACGGCGATTTCTGCTTCATTTTCAAAGAAAAATGGACCGATGATGCCGCCAGACCAAAGTCCGCACCAAACAGTCACTCGTTGTGGGTGCATTGGCTTCTCTATGACGACGTGCGGGTTTTCTGTGCCCCAGATACGACAATTTTGCTTATTAACATAACCACCGAGGTGGAAATGAGCTTCGTCCGAAAAGATAATTTTTCGATAAAATTCGTTATCCTCCGCCAAACAATTTTCCGCCCAATTTGCGAACCGTAGACGACTCGGATGGTCAATTGGCTTTAGCTGTTGCACCAATTGAACTTTATACGGCTTCATGGCAAGATCTTTACGCAAAATTCGCATCAAAGAAGTGCGTGAAATGTCCAATTGTTGAGAACGATGGCGAACTGATGTTGATGGTTGTTCACGCACATTTTCAGCCACAGCAGCAATATTTATGGTTGAACGGACCGGACGTGTACGTACACGTGTTGGTTATCCACCACAACATTCCGGTTTCACGAACACGCTTCACAAATTGATCCACAAATGGGTTTTTGGAACTTTTTTTTTGTCGAATTTTTTCCTTAAAATTCTCACAGTTTGAGTAGAAGACTCACCACTTTGGAAATAAGTTTTTAATATTTCCCAACTTTCTTCAAGCGAATAGCGTCCCATTTCGTAAACTTCACACTTTCAACTAAATATTAGTCACGTCAAAAAGAATAGTTGACGTTTATAAAGTCAAATAATCGGTAGTTAAAATTCCAAACACTAGATGGACCACCCGTTATATTCAACTGCTTCTGAACGCGAAGGAAAGCCTGTTATTAAATCATCGACATAAAAATCTGAGTTGAGGATTGCTGATGCCACTGGATAATTGATTTGTTCTTCATTTGCGATTTGTCGAAGGCACCTGCAGGCCAAGAATGAGGCTGGTGTTGTACCATATGTCACTGTCAATAGCTTATAAATTTTGATTCTGCCATATGGGTTATCACGCCATAATATGAGTTGATAGTTTGCGTCTTTTTCGTCAACCAATACTTGCCGATACATTTTCGCCAAGTCTGCTGTGAGCACAATATTATGCAATCGAAATCTCAATAAGATTTGATACAACTCATCTTGATAATAGGGCCCTTTTTGAGAGCCTGATTTAATGATACACCTGTAGAAGTTGCTGCTGAACCATCAAAAACAACTCGCAATTTTGTGGTCAGGCTATCATGCTTCACAACTGAATGGTGTGGTAGAAAGTAATGATTTTTGGGTATCTCCCCTATTTCTTTCTATTCATGCCCCATTGCTTCATATTCTTGCATAAAATCTTTATATTCCTTATAAAGTGAACTATTTTTCAAAAGTTTCTGCTCTTGTGATAAAAATCTCTTTTTTGCCGTAGAAAAAGATTCTCCCAAATTTTCAATGTTTGAATTGAAAGGTAGACTCACGATGAATCGTCCCTCAGAATTTCTTTTCGTATACTTCACAAATGATCTTCACAATCTTCTTCTTCTTTGCTGAGTTTTCTCTTTTCTCCAATTTCTTCAATCAACCAGAATTTCTCGATTTGATTTTGTAGATTCAAATTGCATACTGTATGAGTTACTGATGACTTAATAGGGCCTGCTATTATCCATCCCAACTTTGTTTCTTTAAATGTTGGTGAATTTTTGGATTCTTAAAGTAACCACTGCATAAGATGTCATAAAAAATTCGGAACCAATCAGAAGATCTATCTTAGAAGACATGAAAAATTTAGGATCGGCTAAAACAATATCTTTCGGAATTTTCAATGAATTTGGTTAATATTTATCAGCGGTAGATTTTCCGTTATTTTATCGACCACTAAAAATCGTAATGATAGCTTGAAATCACCTACAGTGGAATAGAATGTCAAATTCGTTTCTTCCGTAACTGCATTGACGTTATTGCCGAAGCCTGATTCAGTATGTGAAATTTTCTTTGTTGGAAGATTCAATTCCTTACATGCTTGTTTAGTGAGAAAATTACACTGTAATCCTGAATCTAGTAGAACTTTGAAATACTTTGGTTGACCCTTAACGTCTGGAATCATTACTCTTGCGGTTGACAATAAAATTTGATTTGGTTCTGTTTGAACTGCAGCTGACGAAATTGAATGATCAGTTTGTTCTATATTGTTGGTTTGTGCGAAGTTACGAATTTGACTCTGACCACTTTGGAAATAAGTTTTTAATATTTCCCAACTTTCTTCAAGCGAATAGCGTCCCATTTCGTAAACTTCACACTTTCAACTAAATATTAGTCACGTCAAAAAGAATAGTTGACGTTTATAAAGTCAAATAATCGGTAGTTAAAATTCCAAACACTAGATGGACCACCCGTTATATTCAACTGCTTCTGAACGCGAAGGAAAGCCTGTTATTAAATCATCGACATAAAAATCTGAGTTGAGGATTGCTGATGCCACTGGATAATTGATTGTTCTTCATTTGCGATTTGTCGAAGGCACCTGCAGGCCAAGAATGAGGCTGGTGTTGTACCATATGTCACTGTCAATAGCTTATAAATTTTGATTCTGCCATATGGGTTATCACGCCATAATATGAGTTGATAGTTTGCGTCTTTTTCGTCAACCAATACTTGCCGATACATTTTCGCCAAGTCTGCTGTGAGCACAATATTATGCAATCGAAATCTCAATAAGATTTGATACAACTCATCTTGAATAATAGGGCCCTTTTTGAGAGCCTGATTTAATGATACACCTCCTGTAGAATTGCTGCTGCTGAACCATCAAAAACAACTCGCAATTTTGTGGTCAGGCTATCATGCTTCACAACTGAATGGTGTGGTAGAAAGTAATGATTTTGGGTATCTCCCCTATTTCTTTCATATGCCCCATTGCTTCATATTCTTGCATAAAATCTTTATATTCCTTATAAAGTGAACTATTTTTCAAAAGTTTCTGCTCTTGTGATAAAAATCTCTTTTTTGCCGTAAAAAGATTCTCCCAAATTTTCAATGTTTGAATTGAAAGGTAGACTCACGATGAATCGTCCCTCAGAATTTCTTTTCGTATACTTCACAAAATGATCTTCACAATCTTCTTCTTCTTTGCTGAGTTTTCTCTTTTCTCCAATTTCTTCAATCAACCAGAATTTCTCGATTTGATTTTGTAGATTCAATTGCATACTGTATGAGTTACTGATGACTTAATAGGGCCTGCTATTCCATCCCAACTTTGTTTCTTTAAATGTTGGTGATTTTTGGATTCTTTAAAGTAACCACTGCATAAGATGTCATAAAAAATTTCGGAACCAATCAGAAGATCTATCTTAGAAGACATGAAAAATTTAGGATCGGCTAAAACAATATCTTTCGGAATTTTCAATGAATTTTGGTTATATTTATCAGCGGTAGATTTTCCGTTATTTTATCGACCACTAAAAATCGTAATGATAGCTTGAAATCACCTACAGTGGAATAGAATGTCAAATTCGTTTCTTCCGTAACTGCATTGACGTTATTGCCGAAGCCTGATTCAGTATGTGAAATTTTCTTTGTTGGAAGATTCAATTCCTTACATGCTTGTTTAGTGAGAAAATTACACTGTATCCTGAATCTAGTAGAACTTTGAAATACTTTGGTTGACCCTTAACGTCTGGAATCATTACTCTTGCGGTTGACAATAAAATTTGATTTGGTTCTGTTTGAACTGCAGCTGACGAAATTGAATGATCAGTTTGTTCTATATTGTTGGTTTGTGCGAAGTTACGAATTTGACTCTGATTATTTTCCTCGATTAACTGACGAGATTGCATGGAATTCCAGTGTTGTTTTCCAAATGTAGCAGGGTTGAATGCTTACGACCACATTTTCTACACTTCCCTCCTAAACATGTCTGATTTTGATGGCCTTTTTTTAGGCAGTTATAGCACCTCTTTGTTTCTTTCACGTAATTCAATCTCTCAGGAATTGCCATGTTGAAAAATTTATTGCATTTGAATAAACTATGTGGTTGATTACACAAATCGCACTGTTCCACGCTTGTGACGAATGATTTAGAATGATTGTGAGGAAACAATTGTTGTCTTGACGTGTTCTTAGGTGTGTCGAAAATTTTTCCTTTATCGTTCTTACTCCGATGAATAGCTTCTAGCAACCTGCACCTTTGCTCTAAAACTCAAGAAATTCAATCCAAGTGGGCATTTCTTTGTCGCTCTTTTTTGAAACTATAGATTCCCACTTTAATAGAATTGTAGTCCAGTTTTTGGGATATGATATGAATAATCAAAAGATCCCACGAATTTACTGGCTGCTTCAACATTTCGAGCGCTCTTATATGTTTTTGAGCAGAATCCAAAAGATTTCTCAATCCCGAATAAGATTCTTTTACGCAATTATCTATATTGAAGAATGCTTTTATATGAGTAGATACCATATATTTTGTATTCTGGTATCTCTTATGAAGTAAATCCCATGCAATAATATAATTGTTACACGAAATCTCCAATGACTGAATAACATTCAGCGCCTCTCCCTTCAATGACGATTGCAAGTACTGAAATTTTCTCAACTTATTCAATTTCGTATTTTTGTGTATTACTGATTCAAACGTATCACAAAATAAGCTCCACTTGTCATATGAGCCATCGAAAGAAGGTAGATTTATCTGCGGTAGTTTGATATCGTAATCTATCTCGGATAGTTGCTTATCGGCTGAACCGTTGACACTGGAATCACAATTCATTTTGTCAATCTTTGATTCCGCTATGCACTTGAGATTGAAGAAGGAATTCTCAAATTCGGTTCTGACCTGTTCATCATCTTTATCTTCAATAATTTCGATTTGCATTTGAATATCATTGAATTCGTCGTATAAAGGTAGAAATGACTGTAATCTGCTTTTTAACACAAGGATTTTCGAACTCGAATCATCCAAATCACTCAGAAATGTGTTAAATCTAGTAGTAACATGACTTTTTACTATACCCCTTCTTCTTTCAATCATGTTGAAAGATCATTCAACTGCACTGATTGAACTGATTCTCGTTCGCTTCCATTTTTGAAAATGAAATACAAAGGGTGAATAGAAAAATGTAGGAAATTTGAATAATGCGGATTGAGACTCACTTACTTTGATTTTCCTTGCTGCTCCGACCCTGCTTATGCACCTCTACGCCTATGTCGAGGGTTGTTTGCACTTCTTTGAATTAGAAACTGCTTCCTATGTGCTGCACTTATCGTGATAGATTCACACTGCTTACCACGATTTTATAACTTTGCTTTGCCAACTGGCTTTGAATTGTGATTAGTCTTACACTACTAATCACAGATTCCACTGATTGTACGAAACACTATTGTCACTGAATTACACCGTTTTTTGGCTGTTGATTCACTTAAGTTCTCTGGATAACACTGGTTCGTATCCGGTTTGTTCGAAGGACCATGAAAAATATCGAATTTGTGGCTCGAAGGACCATGAAAAATATCGAATTTGTGGCTCGAAGGACCATGAAAATTATCCTAGCTCGAGGATAATGAAAGTTATCTTGACTATTTCGATCCGTCTTTAGGGACCCTTGAAATAGAAGATAAGCAATTATTGTCTAAGTTTTAGGACCACGAAGTACACTTATATTCTGCTGTATACAAAATATAATGATTTTGAGGTATTGAAATTAAACACTTCTACCTAAAAGCTATTTAATTAACACCTACTGAATGATCACTAGAACTCACAGAGTTAGTGATACCTTAACTTTGGAATGCACTGATTTGTAATATTATTCTCTGTTTGAGAATATGTTCACGGTTTCGATTCTACCAATGCACTGCCTGACCTGTTACGTATAGGTCGTACAGACCCTTTCAAGTACCACTTGAACTTGGGGCTGTTGCTAGGCAGAGTTAACACATATTTCCCTGTGGAATTCAGGGAGATTTCTAAATATAGATCTAGACCGAATATTTGTTTACATTTAAGTCGAACGAAATATTCGAGTCTAGATAAAATTCTACAAACGTATTCATTTTTTTTAATCAGAAATGTACTAATATCAATGAAATGCATATATTATATTGTTCGCAATAGGCAGCTTTCAATGATTCGATGACATTTCAGATCACAAGATGGTTTATGCCGATCTCAAGTTGAAAAGTGTAAAACCACCGCCTCGCTTGTTTAGATTCAGTTGCTTCCATAATTTCAACTATGGTAACTTCTTGAATGACTTATACAATTTGCCATGGATGAATATAATATTGGAAACGGACATCGATATTAAAATAATCACGTTGAATAAGTACATAAATTAGCTTTTCGATAAACACGCACCCATGAAAGAAAGAAAAGTTTCTAAGCCGCGAGCCCCATGGTTAAAAGACAATTTAAAATTGATAATGAAACAACGAGATATAGCTCTACAGAAATACAAACAGAGTCGTTCAGAAGAAGAATGTATGTGTCAGTTGCAGAAACGTCCATTAAAATTTAAAGGTCCATCAAACTCTTAATCCTCCATTATTACATGGAACTAATGGAGGATTAAGGGTTTAATGGACCTTTAAATTTTAATGGACGTTCCTGCAACTGAGCATATGTCATATAGAAACTTACGTATTTTTACAGTTACTGCGACTCGAAATGAAAAAAGGGTTTATCTCAATTCTGTTTGTGCCAAGAATAACTTAAATAAAACTTGGAATAAACGTAAGAATATCAGTGTTCGTGCCAAAAGAGACCATGATTGTCATTCCACCTGATATCTCGGACCCGGAAGGTATAAATAATTTTTTTGCATCTTTTCAGCAAAACATACCCCATGAAACGTCAGATACTATAAACCGTTATCACAGCCTCAAATTTGATATTGAAAACAATTTTTCGTTCACAATTACATCTGTTAAAAAGTTGAATTCTATTATTAGAGGTGTCAAAACTAATTCTCTTGGTATTGACAACACAAGTGCTACTAAGCTCAAATATTGCAACCCTTTCATTGATTCTGTGATTGTAAATATCATTAATAGCTGCATTGAACAGAATAATTACTATCCTGATTCATGGAAAGTAGCCAATGGAAAACCAATTCCTAAAACAGCAAATTGTATGAATTACAATGTTTTGAGGATAATATGCATTCTACCAGCTGTATCCTAAATAGCTGAGCTTGTTTTATATGGTCAGATATATGAATATATTAAGAATAATAATACTTTGACACCAAACCAGTGCGGCTTCAGACAAGGGTTCAGTACCGCTACCGCTCTGACCACGGTTATAATTGAGGCCCAAGATAAGGGTTTGGCTAATTTTTTGGTTTTGCTGGACTATTCTAGGGCTTTTGGCACTAAAGATCATGCGTTACTCTTTTCTAAGTTGAAGTACTACGGTTTTGAAGCATCGGCTGGTATGCTCATAGACTCATACATCTGGAATAGATCCCAGGTGATTTGAAACGATGGAAAATACTCGTCGTTACTTTCCATTATTTACTTATTGCTCATTGCAAGGCGCAGGCTTATGCTGATGACCTACAGTTGTGTCCGTGAAGTTATCACCCACTTTTTCGAAAATGAAAAAATTTTTTCTTGCATTTGTTAGTAACTCGTTAGTAACTATTTGTAACATCAAAATTTTCGTTTGTACCTCAAAGGAACTGGTGGAAAAATACAGCATTCCGCTGGGTGCTAACTTCACGGGCATCCACATTTTCGAAAATCAAAAAAAAAATTTGCATTCGTTAGTAACTCGTTAGTTACTATTTGTAACACAAATTTTATTTTTTTATTTTAACCTTATCTGTCATGAGAAATGTCAGTATCAACAAGACAACTATATTCTCTGTTCCATAAAACAATATTTTTTTATAATATCAGAGTTATCTCGGATAACTGTCAATTTTCAATTAATATATTAATATATAATATCAAAATGAATACTTCAAATAATTCTTCAATCTTAAATGATCCAATTCGAATATCAACTTTAAATACAAAATATAAAACAAGAATAAATACAAAAACTGTCAGGTTATGGACCCAGGCATCGTTTTTTGGTAGGAAAACTTATACATTAGGTATAGTCTTCAGTTCGAAATGTCCAAAGAAGATATTGAAGTTCACAACGGTTTATCCAAAGTCAAAGATGTTACCACCTTTCCTTTATGAGATTTCGATTTGAAACTCATGGCAAATGCGAAAAAGCTCATGGGTGTAATAAATGGGTCTGAAGCATTGCCTACAGGAGATCAAACAAAAGTGGAAGAATGGAAAACTAAAGATGCTCTTGCACAATTCTACATTTCAACATCAATAGATGTAAGTGTAAAACCACACATCTTATCATGTGATTCGGCGAAGAAAATGTACGACACGCTGGTTGCTGTATATAGCAGAGATACAGAACAACCAAAATGCCAAATGCTAACTGAGTTTTACAAATTCAAGTTTGACGCATCGAAAGATATGGTTTCTAACTTCGCAGTACTTCAAAACCTTTTCCATAGATTGAATCGAGTGAATGGATTGAGTAATCAAATCGATGAAACTATGTTGATGACAAGGTTTATGACAGCATTGCCAGAACAATATAATTACTTTTGTACAGCATGGGATTCAACTAGTCTAGAAAACAGAACTGTAAAAAAATTTATGTCAAGACTTTTATTAGAGGAAGAAAGACAAAAAAAAACTGAAGATGAACCAAAAACTGCAACTGATTCTAAGACAACTTTCAAGAAAAGAAGACAAAACATCAAGAAAGAAGAAAGAAATTCATTGTCCAAAGATATTTTCTGTAATTATTGTAAGAAGAAAGGACACGAAGAGAAAAATTGCTGGAAGAAACAGAAATTTCCACCATGCAAATATTGTAAAAGGGAAAATAGTCATCCTGAAGAAAGATGTTACTACAAAAACAAAAACTAAAGTGCTTTTCTGGCCGAAACTTTCGTTGTTGATAAAAAAAGTAGGTAAGGATACAAAATTCACATGTGATAGTGGAAGCTCAGGACATTTATCCTATAATAGAAATATAATGACAGAAATAAAGAAAACCAATCCAGTAAATATTAATGTTGCCAAGAAGGGACATTGCATGACTGCCAATGAAATTGGAACAGCTGAAAAATGTTACTTATGTCAAGGATTTGTCCAGAAATTTACTATCTGTAAATCAAGTCACAAACAATGGTGGAGTGGTGGTATTTGATGAAACATCAGTAAAAATACTTCCTGCAAATGAAATAACTTATAATAACAAAAATGTTATACTAGAAGGAAAGAAAACGCAAAAAAATTCGTTTGTAAACTTGCCTGCCATGAGAAAATGACAACCCCCAAAATGCGAAGTAAGCACCCACTTTTTCGAAAATGGAGAAGATTTTTTTGCATTCGTTAGTAACACGTTAGTAACCATTTGTAACTGAAAAATTTTCGTTTAGGACACTACGTTGCTGTATGTCGTAGAAATGATGGGGCTATGAAGTTATATGATCATATGACTAAAAAAATTAAGCTTATACCGAAAACAATGAGGCTTGTAATCCTACTACTATTGTATAGTTCGTTTCAAAATGATTGTCATCAGAGCAAGCCATGAAAGTCCAGTCGCGGCTTTATTTCTAGTAACTAAAAAGTCACTAAAAATTTCTATGGGTTCATCAGTCAGGCGAAATAAATAAACATAACCTAGAAATATATTTAATACAATATTCTTATTTTCCAAAGCAAATTTTTGAGCTTGAGAATATTCCTGTTTCTTAAATACCATTAGGATTGTGTAAATCTCTATACCTACCAGCAGTATATCATTTCTGACACTGTATTGACAAATTTTCGTATTTACTATCATTTGCAGCTAAAGAGCGAGGAAAGAATAGGTATAGCCCCTAAGCTTGTGAATTTCATGAAAAAATAAACACAGTCAGTTCAATCAATTTGATTCAGGTTCTATTACTATGTCGCTGCCTAAATAAATAAAACTATAAACTATCGATGTACTCTAATGAGATGACATTCATATAATTCACCCATAAAGATTGAGACTATTGAAGATAATTCAGATAAATTTTCTTTTTCTCTGACAAATTTATTCGTAATTATAACTAAAAATGAGTGTTTTCAACTAAAATTCAACTTGGAACTTGTTGATACTTTGAAATGTGTGGCCCAATTTGTCATACATAGTGTCAGTTGCAGGAACGTCCATTAAAATTTAAATGTAAGGGTTTTTAATTATATTAATTTAACTTGTTTAATACTTGTAATGCCATCTCTTACAGTAATTATAAATTCACATACTAAATCAAAGAAATCTGTTTCAATATTAGTATCGTGGATCATATGAACATAATGTATATTTCCACCCAGATGAGTTAGCGTTGCTAAGAGATACAGTTGTAAGATTGCTGCTAATATAAAATATAATTCTTAATGTTATTATTGCTATTCCACTGTTCCAAAATTACCAATATCCGAACCAGCAAATAAAGCTACCGAACAAGTGGTCCGATCGAACCAGATCTTGGAAGTTGGTTTTCTGAAAAGTGGAATTAACGTGCAATTGGAAACCCAAGAACGAGTCACCGTGCAAAGGCATTGCGATCCTTCAGGTTGGTCAGTCGACAGGTTCCAATTACTACAACTAGAAGAAATCCAAAAATAGGTATTATATGAATTCCTTGCTGAACATCATCGTCGAGGTAATAAATTGAATTTATTAATTTATTCAATTTCTATCATCGTGAAAGGAAAAACCTGTGTAAACAAAGTGCGTACATATGCTACATTTCTTATCTTTATTTCCACATACAATTCACGGAAATTAAATTGGACTGAAATTGGAAGATATTTTCATTCAGGGGAATAATATTCAATTTATGTGTAAGTGGATACTATACTGCGTGAAAATCTATTTTTCAAGAACATATTATTTTCGAGAGTCTATTTTGAATTTTTCCCTGATTGAATTGATATTGAACTGCTGTAATTTTCTTCTTATACTGTTTGTGTGACGAAATTCCTCTGATAGCGTTGCTGTATATTCTGAGGACGATTTCTTTCACTGTCGCTGCTTGCTATGAAGTACAAGGGGTACTCCAAATGTAAAAATTTGCTAAATTGATATTTCTTCTTTTTAATTGCTCATATAATATTGCATTCAATTGTTATAATTTTTGATACATTTGAACAAACTTTTGAAGAGAGAGGTTCTGAACTTGCTTTTGTTTGAGAGTTATATTTTGAACAAATCATTATATAATTTTCTATATTATGCTTTGAAATAATTGCTTTCTTCATTGTATGTTATACTTTGAACCATATATCAGTTACTTTCAAAATTTCCTGCATATTTTATATTGCTGTTGATATGTTTTGCTATTTTCCATATTAAGAATTGATTTTTGGATTAAAGTGAATTTTGTACACGATCAAATTGCATTCTCTGCTTGATTGACGAAATTATTATTATTTTCAAATTGCATCAATATGTCACATATACTACTGGAACAACAAACATTACTTGCCCGAATATCGAGATCATATTCAAATTTCAACAAAGATGGTAGTTCAAAAATGACTATGAATAATTGTAAAACTAGAATCGTTAATTTGGAGAAAATTTGGACTACTGTAAATCAAAAGGCCAATAGTTTTGAAGACATGGAAAGGTTGCCCGCCATTAAATTACCCAAGTTCAGTGGCGAGTTTTGTGAATGGGAATCCTTTAGAGATCTTTTCACGACTTTGGTGATCAATAAATCTTATATATCGAATGTCACTAAACTGCATCACTTAAAGCTGAGTTTAGAGGGAGATGCTGCCCAACTCGTAAGTAGCTATGCCATAACTGAGGATAATTTCGCTATTGCTTGGCAAAAATTAAAAGATCGCTATGAAAATAAACGCCGTTTGGTAAATGCTCATTTGTTCTCAATATTTTCAATTAAACAAATGAAAAAAGAATCTTCGCGGGAAATAAAAAGAATAATTTCCGGTATTTGCAGTCCTCTTGCTGCACTAGAAGCACTTAAGCGCCCAGTCTCTCAATGGGACGATATTCTAGTATATCATGTGGTATCTCTTTTAGATTCTGATTCGCGTAAACAATGGGAAAAACACTTGGGTAACGATTCTCACTCAATGGAACCGCCATCTTATAAGACTTTGATGAATTTTTTAGAAAACCAAATTACTATATTAGAAGCTTTGGAAGATAGTTATGTCAAAACTGCCTCAAAAACTGCAACCCCCTATAATAATCCTGCTAAAAGCTTTAAATTCACTAATTCTTCTACTGTTAAGTCGCATCATATAATCCCACATCATTCGAATAAATGCTTATTATGTAATGGGAAATATTTCTTCCTACATTGCAATTCATATAAACAGAAGAACCCCACTCAGAGAAAAGAATTTCTAATCAGCCAAAATCGTTGCTTCAATTGTCTTTCATTACATAATGTTAAAAATTGTACTTCTAAAAAGAGATGTCAAATGTGTAATGGTAAACACCACTCAAGTCTTCATGTGAATAAAGTAGAATTACCGGTCAATGACACTTCTATTACAACCACAAATAATTCTGTAGCATCCGAAAATATGTCTACTAATTTCTGTAAATCACCTGATCATGTTCTGTTAGCTACAGCGGTAGTAAAGGTGTGTTCAGAGAATGAAAATGAGACTTTTGCTCGTGCCTTGGTAGATCAGGGATCACAAACGTCCTTCATTTCGGAATCCTTGTATCAGAGACTCAAACTGAAATCGAAATTGGTAGATGTGCCTATCTCAGGAGTTGGAGGACAAAGAACTTTAACTTGCAAAAAATGTGTTGATTTTGTTTTGAAGCCTAGATTCAAATCCAATTTCTCCTGTTTAGTAGAAGCTTATGTTATTCCAAAAGTTACATCTTATGCACCTAAATTAGAAAATAAAAGCGAACATTTTCGTTATCTAGAATCTCTTGTTTTAGCTGATCCTAATTTTGCTGATAGAGGTCAGATAGGGATACTTTTAGGTTCTTCAATTCATGCTAAAATTATGGAGGGTGAGATTATTCGCGGAAAAACTAACGAACCTATTGCAATGAAAACCACTTTAGGTTGGATTGTTTCTGGAAATATTTCTTCATCTAATAACAGAAGCTTCCCTACTGTGTTACATCTCACTGATGAGGAAACATCTTTGAATGAATTGATCTCTAGATTTTTTGCTCAGGAAGAATTTTCTAATGATACTAAACATTTTTCTCCGGAAGAAATTGAAAACGAGACCATTTTTGTAAATAGCTTTTCTCGTGACGAAAACGGTCGGTTTATGGTGCGTTTACCGTTCAAGTTACCTTATCAACATTCACTGACTTTTCCCAATATGTACAACATAGCTTTGAAAATGCTGAATAGAATGGAAACAAAATTTGAGCGCGATATTGAATTTGGCCGTCTATACCGAGAATTTATGCAGGAATATATTGATTGCGGTCATATGGTCGAAATAAAGGATAAAGAAGAAAAAAGTATTCATTACTTTTCGCCACATCACGGTATATTGAAGCAAAATTCCTCAACGACTAAATTGAGAACTGTTTTTAACGGATCTGCTAAAGCAGCAAATAATCTGTCAATCAATGATGTACTCCACGCTGGTACAAATTTGCTACCTGACCTGTCAGAACTGATTCTACGTTGGAGACAGTATAAATATGTATTCGTTTCTGACATAAAACAAATGTTTCGTCAAATACGCATTCACCCATCTGATCAAGTATTTCAGGCAATACTTTGGAGGTTCAACACCGACGAACCTGTCAAAAAGTGGTACCTGCAGACGGTTACTTATGGAATGATATCCAGTCCTTTTTTGGCTATCAGAGTAACCCGTCAGCTTGCAATGGAAGAGCAGCAACAGTATCCATTGGGGGCTACTATCCTGAATGAAGAAACTTATATGGATGACGCACTTTCCGGTGGTCATTCCATCGAGGAATCGCTTGATAAAATGCAGCAACTGATAGGTATTTGCAAGGAAGGTGGCTTTTCGTTACATAAATGGCTTTCAAATAGTCATAAATTATTACAGTCCATTCCAATCTCTTATTGTGCCACTTCCCAAGGTTATGAATTTAATTTAAATACCACGGTTAATGTTCTGGGCTTAAGTTGGAACCCAGATATTGATTCCTTTATGATCAAGATCAGCAATGATTCTGAGTTTAATGACACTGTTCTTACTAAAAGAATAGTTTTATCGAAAATGGCAAAACTATTCGATTCATTAGGATGGCTTGCTCCTGTTATCATAACTGCTAAAATATTTATGCAACAACTCTGGATAAAGAAAGTCAATTGGGATGAGGAACTTGATTAAGAATTATCTGAACAGTGGTTTAAATGGTACAGTAGGCTTTCTGATTTGAACGATTTGAAAATTAATCGGTGGCTGGGTTATAGTCCAAATGCTGAAAGATTTGAGCTACATGGATTTGCAGACGCTTCGAAATTTGCTTATGGAGCCGTTGTGTATCTGCGAATTATTCATGATGGCTAAGTGACAATAACCTTGCTTCAAGCAAAAACAAAGGTATCACCAATAAAACCCCTTTTAACTATTCCCCGTTTGGAATTATGCGCTGCTGAACTGCTGGCGAAGCTTGCTAACAAATTACTTACTGCTTGTAAAATAGAAAATGTCAGTTTGCATTTATGGTCTGATTCGACTGACGTGCTTTTTTGGTTAAGAGATCATCCTGCTCGTTGGCCAATATTTATAGCAAATAGGTGCTCAAAGATACAATCTTTGGTTCCTACTGCTTGCTGGAGACATGTGCGCAGTAGTGATAATCCTGCAGATTGTCTTTCGAGAGGCATAAATCCTAGTGATTTAAGCAATTTTCGATTATGGTGGAAAGGCCCTAAATGGTTGAGTGATAAAACCAGATGGTTCGAAATGATGTCGGAGGTCAATATAGATCCCGTGAAGATTCCAAGCTGTAATCAGTCAAATGCATCAATTTCAAAATGTGAATCTGATTCCAATTTGTGGGATCTTCAAGTAAAATACTCTTCTCTTAATAAGTTAGTTAGGATAACCGCGCTTATTTTAAGATTTCTGAATGCCTTATTAAGGAGAACTAAGTTTCGGAATAGGCTAAAGTTATTCTCTTGTAATTGGTACAATGATGTCGAAGGTGTGGATTGTGAAGCGTTGAGTATTCGTGAATTGAAAATAGCTCGTTTAGTATGGGTATATTTGATTCAACATCATTATTTTCGAAATGAATTCAGGTTACTTACAAAGAATCGTTCAGTTCCTAACTCAAGCGTTTTGTTGAAATTGGATCCTTTTATACAAGACAATTTGATCAGAGTGGGTGGTCGTTTACAACATTCTTTTCTCAATTTTGAAGAAATGCATACTTTAATTATGCCTCACGATTGCTATTTCTCTACTCTACTTGCTAGATACTTTCATTTAAAAACCTTGCACGGCGGTATTAAATTGACACTCTCAACTCTGAGAGCAGAATTTTGGATTATAAGGGCTCGTCAATTGATAAAGAGTACAATTAATAATTGTCATTCATGCTTGCGATATAGAGGAAGCACAATTTATCAAAAATTGGGTAATTTACCGTCGTTCAGAACTAGACCGAGTCGACCATTTTTGAAATCGGGCGTAGATTACGCTGGTCCATTCAACATAAGATCATCTGCTGGTCGTGGTCACAAATCTTATAAAGGCTATATAGCTGTTTTCGTCTGTTTGAGCACTAGAGCTGTACACTTGGAACTGGTGTCTACTTACGCTTCTAAAGAATTTATTGCTGCTTTTCGTAGATTCACCTCTAGGAGAGGTTATTGTTCTGATTTATATAGCGATCGTGGAACGACATTCGTTGGTGCTGATAAAGAGCTCAAAGATTTATTTGAAAAGTCAACACCTTTTATAAGGGAAATTTCAAAAACTCTTTCAAACGAGGGTACAAATTGGCATTTCAATCCACCAGCAGCTCCGCATTTTGGCGGTATATGGGAAGCTGCAGTGAAATCCGCCAAATATCATTTAAAAAGAATAGTCGCTCCGCATAAACCTACTTTCGAAGAATCTTATACTTTACTTACTCAAGTTGAGGCATGTTTGAATTCAAGGCCGCTAATAGCATTAAACGATGATATAAGTGATATTCAACCTCTTACCCCAGCACATTTTTTGATCAATTCACCCTCTTACATTGTTCCTGAGGCTGATTGTTCAGAAGTAAAAATAACTCCATTTGAAAGATGGAAATTGATGCAACAAATGTTAGCACACTGGTGGAAAAGATGGTCAAGGGAATATTTACAATCCCTTCAGGTCAGGTATAAATGGCGGACTTCCCAACCTTGTCTTCAGTTGAACGATATAGTTCTTATTACCGATGAAAATAGCCCACCTGCCAAATGGCCGTTAGGAAAGGTTATAAAAATTTTCTCTGCTAACGATAATCAAGTTCGAGTAGTAAGGTTACAAACATCATCAAATGAATTAGATCGACCTGTAACCAAACTTATTTTATTGTCCAAATCATCTTGCGAGAATGCAGTTTGATAAAAGTATTGCTGAATGTGAATTATTGTTATTCTTATTTTGTTGATTTTGATTTATTGTATATTAAATCTACTCTTACTCTTTTACATTGATAATTGTGTCATTTTTCAACCTTTAAAAATGAAGTGGGTGGAATGTTAGGGTTTTTAATTATATTAATTTAACTTGTTTAATACTTGTAATGCCATCTCTTACAGTAATTATAAAT
Organism: Propylea japonica; assembly: GCA_013421045.1. Taxonomy (NCBI): domain Eukaryota; kingdom Metazoa; phylum Arthropoda; class Insecta; order Coleoptera; family Coccinellidae; genus Propylea; species Propylea japonica. The sequence continues at coordinate 3,586,733 of CM024247.1, forward strand.
TCACATACTAAATCAAAGAAATCTGTTTCAATATTAGTATCGTGGATCATATGAACATATGTATATTTCCACCCAGATGAGTTAGCGTTGCTAAGAGATACAGTTGTAAGATTGCTGCTAATATAAAATATAATTCTTAATGTTATTATTGCTATTCCACTGTTCCAAAATTACCAATATCCGAACCAGCAAATAAAGCTACCGAACATTAAAGGTCCATTAAACTCTTAATCCTCCATTATTACAAGGAACTAATGGAGGATTAAGGGTTTAATGGACCTTTAAATTTTAATGGACGTTCCTGCAATTGAGCATTAATAAGACAAAAACACAAATTAAAGAATCTATTCAGTAGGCACGTTAATTGTTATCACCGATTCTGTCTGTTTTAGTATGAGGAATATTTCATTGAATAGCCAAAAAATGAACAGAGTGTATGTGGCAAATGTGTTAAAATTAAAGTGAAAAAATGTGGATCACAAGATGTTATCATTTTTGTATGAAAATCATACTTGTTGTAGAATACACTATTGCACAGATTAAATAATTATTTCATTCATTCATATGCCTTGGTTACGTTTGATATGAATAATTGGAAACGATTGTCAATTTAGCTTTATTTAGGTCTTCTCGGTGTCATTTTAGAATGAAGTTGATTAAGTTCCTTTGAGTGTTTGGAATTCAGAGAAAGCAAAAGTAAAAGCATAAAATCTTTATTTCAATCCTTACCGTAGAGGTAATTTACAGTGAAAAACTAAAATAAGCTCCTGTAAAAAATTGAGAAAATTCATTCAGAACATTATTCAAAAATTTCATTGTTAATTAGAGACAGAAATATTATATGCAATCATAGATTCATTGAAAATAATTATGAAAAGTACAGTGGAATACTTATACATTTTACTATTTATTCACATATTAGAATTATTTTCTGAATGCAGTGCTCCGAAGCGAACATAACATGTAAAATAACTGTTAGAGTAAATATTGAACTTGTATTAACAATTCAACTTTCTATAAAATCCAACAAAGGATTCAAGTATTCTTAAGTTTATCAATTATAGGAAACTTATGTTCCTGTAGCCATTGCAGAATTACTTCTGTACTAGAAGCAGTCGTAGGTATTTCATCAACTCTGATTGAATGATATGGTGCATTATCCATGATAATTTGACTGCCATTTTCAAATATCTATGTTTTATCTAGATAAACAAATTTTACATTTTCTCTCAAGTATTCAAGATATTCACCACAAAACCGTACTCTATTCACGATATTTTATGTTTATCAATAAGATTTTTCCTTCAATCAACTATCTTGTACTTGTAATCAATTTTTTTGATTATTCTATAGAGTGTTGACTTAAAATAATCGAAATCCAGGGGCTTTTTAGCCAGTTCAAAAATGATAACCAAACGGATATACTCATTGTTTTTGATTTTAGAAAAAATAGAGTTGTTTAATGTCTCTTTGAAGGTAAAATCATGTGTAATAGGTTTCCTTTCCAGTGCTCACTCTGGCTCTAGCAACTTGCCTTCTACTTTTTTCTCCGAAATTCTCCGGACAGTTCTAGGAGAAATCTGAAATTTTAAAACTCATTACTTAATCAGAAAACACATTGTACATGATCGTTTACCTGAAAAACGAGCGCAATGCGATACTAGCAGAAATCAGATATATCTGCTGAATCCCTAAAGAACTCGCAGTAACACCGATACACTGCCTGGAGTTCCCTTGCAGTAAGGTGAGAGGTATCTGGTTGTATTCCGGCCATTTTCAATTCAGTAATCAAATCAGAGTAGATTTAAGAGATATTTAAATCCATTTGTCGATTAAATCAAGAATATTCACAAATAAATTCAAAATATCTTCAAGAGGTTAACTCAAACCGGAAAAAGTCAAAGTCAGTGATATTTTCAACACCAACCCAAAATCGGCAAATCGAAATTCACCGAACAATTTTAGATTTTTCACAGCCGCCCGAGATGCCAATCATTTTGAAACGAACTATATAGTATTTAATCATAATATGTAGTAAAAAATTGAATTTTGTTTTGGAAATATATTTTCTGTTAAAATATAATGCAATTTATTTTCATGAATGTATGAACAGACACCATTTTATGAGATATCAAAAGTTACTCATGGATTAGTAAAATATAGAGCATACAAATATATGACTTGTATGAAATTAATAAATCACATACCTATTAATTAATTCTTAAATGGTTTCACATCTGAAAGGAGAAGTGCCGTCTTTTAGCAGATATCAAGATTTTGGAAAATCGTCAATTTTGTTTAGTTCAACATGGAATCCATCATTTTATGATTCAATCCTTGTGAACAGCAGGCGTGATTTCTTTAATTTAATCAGACAATATGGGTTATGCGATATGTTTTGGAAAAGTTTCTTTTTTTTGAGACTTATCTTACGTAGATATATAATATTCCACTTTTGAAAACAAAATATGGCTCTAGTCACCTGGCGCATTAGATAATTTTTTGTTTATTTATTTATATATAATATAGCTAAGGAACCGACACCTACTATTAATGCAACGGCGAGGAGGCATTTTCCTGGAATCACCGCGGATGTGCAAAAGTGCAATTCCACATAAACATTTACTTTTTAGATCTTTAGGAACAATTCATTTAGTTACGAATTAGACTTCTTACAGTCACTTGTATTTGTAATTCACCTTTCCAAACTTAATCTGTATAGGATTAATAATTCTTTATCATCAGTGTTGTAATTGTTAATCCGAAATAGAAATAAATTCTTTTTAAAAATCAGACTTTAAGTGCGGAAAACATAATTGGCGCTGCGAACAGGATATCGCAACAGGATTTTAGTTAAAATAAACTGAAATAAGTGTCCATTTCGGAAACATTACCGTCGCCGAGGAACGCCCGTTGAGTTTCAACTCTTAGTGCGATATAAACAACCACCATCATCGACTTTCGACCAGAAGGAAGGAAGGAAGTCCATTCTACCCACATCAACAGATAAGAAGGACCTGCTCACTTTAGGATGCAAATCTTGGTGCTGTAAGTCCATCAATCCATCCTTTTTAACCTTTTTCATAAGTTTCAATGACAGATAATTCTCAAAAAGAATTGGAAATAGTTGCTGAAGATAGAGAAACTCTATTTATAGCAGAAAATTTTTTAAATCAATCAATTAAACAAAGTAGATTTCGCCAATACCCCAAACGGAATATAGCCGAAATGAATAACAGCCAAGCTTCTTCCAACTCAAATGCAGTTGAGCAGATGTCTAGGCAAGACATTCAATTACTTTTAAATTCTCTTCCGGAATACTCCCCAGGTGACAACCTGTCAATTTTTATTAATGAAATAGATAATTTAGTATCTTATCTAGAAGGAAAATTAACACCAGATTTAACGTATGCCGTTATTTTTTCTATACGATCAAAAATTAAAGGTGAAGCAAGAGATTTCGTTGCTTTCCAAAACGCTCTTAATTGGAGTGAAATTAGGAGAGCGCTCCTACAAAGATATGGAGACCAAAGAAACGAAGATTTATTGGTCTCATGTCTAACACAATGCGGTTCAGAAAAAGAACGAAAACTACTTAGAATGAATGAAAATTCATGCGTTTAACAGTAACGCAGGCATAATATAAATAATGAAAGCGGAGAATAATATTAATCGATATAAAATCAACCAATATTAAACCCACACTTCGGAACTAATCCCGTCAACGAGCAAAGAACATGCATAGTGGTAATATCAAACAGAGCATCCATAGATAGCTATTTCGCCCTATTTGGGGCTCATCAGTATGGAGGAGCTCCGTTTGAAAGGCATTCTAGGTTCCCTTACTTGAAGAAATGTCGCCCAGCACTGAGAATAACAGAAACAAGACGCCATCTCTTGGGATCCTTACGAACACCTACCTCCAATGCATGAACGTTGAACGAAGTCGCGAGATGTTTATCCGTTTTTCATACGAACTGGTGGCAGTCCAACTTTGTGGATTTTTACCTTCAGTCGATGAAGTGGAAACGCTCGTTTCTTCGTCGTAAACCAGACGTGGTGATAATAATAATGAATGAAAATTCATGCGTTTAACAGTAACGCAGGCATAATATAAATAATGAAAGCGGAGAATAATATTAATCGATATAAAATCAACCAATATTAAACCCACACAAATAGGGCGAAATAGCTATCTATGGATGCTCTGTTTGATATTACCACTATGCATGTTCTTTGCTCGTTGACGGGATTAGTTCCGAAGTGTGGGTTTAATATTGGTCGATTTTATATCGATTAATATTATTCTCCGCTTTCATTATTTATACTACTTAGAATTTTACGGTAGAATAACTAAAAACTTGAATGACGTTTTGCAACATCTGACTTCAACATGTCAGGATCAGAATTATTTACGATACAAAAAACTTGATTTAGAAAAATTAGCCCTAAAAATATTTCAAATTGGACCTATCGAACCCTATAGATCTTATATTAGTTATTTTGAAATAAATTCACTAGAGCAATGCATTAATAAATGTCGATATTACCATAATAGGAAACAAGAATGAGAATATTGTTTCTCCGGAAATCACAAGAAATACCGAAAAAACCATTTTATAATCTTACTCCACCTACTTATTCTAATCATAATAATAATTATCGTGAATTCCCAAGACCTCAAATACGGAATCAAAATTTTGATCAAAATTTCTCGAGCATTTCTCAAAAGTTTTCCAACCCGGTACCCAATATTCAAAATTTTGTAAGTAATCAAAATTCTAATGATTCTGGAAATCCAACTGGTTTTCCTTATTGTATAAATACCCCAATTCCGAATAGCGGAAGATTTCCCACAAGTCGTGAAGTCTTTGGACCTAAACCAGGCTCCAGTATTACTAAATCACAACAGAAACCAACACCAATGTCCATTTCAACCAGAAATACATTCAGGCAACCTGTCACCCATATGTCTAATTCGACTAGAACAATTCCACGACACCAACAATCGCGAAATTTTATTTCAGAAGAACTAGGATTTAATGTTCAATCGGAAATTGAAAGTCCTGAAGAATTTGAACCTCAATTTTACGAGTACAATGAAAACGTTAATTCTCAAGAAGAGTTCGAAAATAATTTCGAAGACGAGAAAAATTTTCAGACGGAAGCCTCGAAACTCGAAGACACTTAGACTTGAATTGTGTGAAAATAAAATCTAAATTGCCTTACATTTACCTTCCAGAAGTAGATTTGAAAATTCATATTGATTCAGGCGCAACAAATTCTGTAATTAATACTAAACCAGCTTTCGAAAAATTTTTCAACTTTTTGTATAAAAAACGTTTCACTGTTTCCGGACTAGGAAATTCCATTGAATCAGACAATAATTTGAAAATACCTATTTTATACGAGCTTGGAATTAACCAAAATACCCACTTGCATGTAATAGATTGGCACTCAAAATTGATTATCAAACCCATACATTGGAAATAAATAATTTAAAAATTCCTTTTAATCTCGAATATTCCTCCACCAAATTAAAACCAAGAAAAGTTATAGCAAAAAATTTCGTAACAATTCCGGTAACTATCGAAAACGGGGATGTGATCTTACCGAAAATTAATTTAGAAAAATTTTCAACCCCTGCATGCATTGCTAGAGCGAAAAACGGATTTTGCTCCATACCGATAGCGGAGTCAATAGAGAACGATGTGGAAATAAACTTTTCCGAAAGAATTCCTGTGAAATCTTTACATGAAAGCGAAATATCTAATCCACCAGTCGAAAATAAGAACTTCAAATTCAAGAATTTAATCAGAACATTTCACATGAATTCAGAAGAAAAAAAACAAATTTTGAACCTTTGTCGAAAATTCAAAAATATCTTTTATGATCAAAAATCCGATCTTTCTTTCACCAATACTGTTAAACATAAAATCAGAACAAAAGATGATGAACCAGTTTATGTTAATTCCTTCAGACACCCTCATTCTATGAAAAATATAATCCAAGAGCAAATTCAAAAATTACTTGACGATAAAATTATTAGACCATCGATTTCGCCATACAGTGCACCAGAATGGATAGTAGATAAAAAGAAAGATGCATCTGGAAAGAAAAAATACCGAATGGTAATAGATTATAGACGACTTAACGAAAAAACAGTAGAGTATAAATATCCATTACCACGCATTGAAGAAATTTTAGATAATCTAGGAAAAAGTTGCTACTTTACAACCCTTGATATGGCAAAAGCATTTCACCAAATTGAAATGGACCCAGAGTCAATTGAAAAAACTGCATTCACTGTTAACAACTGTCATTATGAATATCTCCGAATGCCATACGGATTGAAAAATGGCCCGAGCACATTTCAACGTACAATGGACAATGTTTTGAAATAATACCTTCATAAATTTTGTTTCGTATTCATGGACGATGTTGTTGTATTTTCTAAATCTTTGCAAGAGCATATTTGCCATTTAAAATCAATCTTTCAGAAACTTGAAGAAGTAAACCTCAAAATCGAACTCGATAAATGTGAATTCTTGAGCAAAGAAGTTGAGTTTCTAGGTCATTTAATTACTCCAGACGGAATATCACCAAATCCTTCAAAATTGAATGCAATTGAAAATTATCCGATACCAAAAACTGTCAAAGAAATAAAATCATTTTTAGGTTTAACCGGATATTACCGGCGATTCATAAAAAATTTGCCCATATTGTATCTCCCTTTACAAAATGTCTCAAAAAAGGAGCTAAAATAAAACTGGACGACCCAGATTATATTTCAGTATTTCAACTCTGTAAGGAATTAAGAGTATATATAATAATAAAGTTAAGAGAGGATTGGCTAATTTCATTGGAAAAGGTATTAAATTTGTTACAGGAAATTTAGATGACGATGATTTGAAAACCATAAATGAAAATCTTGACGTCAAATTAGAAGTAATGAAATAGAAAGAATAGATAAATTAACCTCTTTTGCTGATCATTTGACTAAGAGATATTCAGAAGATGTAACCTTATTAAACGAAAATATTGAACAAACAAAATCACTTTTTGAAGAAATTAAATCAAAAGGAACATTCTCAATTATTGTACAAAATGAAATTTTCAAATCAGAAATCTTACTCAATCACTTACTTATCACTTACTTATGATTGAAAGAACTATCAGTTTTGCAAGTAAAGAAATACCTAATTTAGAACTTATTCAAGTTGATGAGCTTCAATCTATCGAAAAATATCTCCATGAAATTTATAGACCGCAGGAACTATCACCAATTAGCCATCATCCTTACAAAATGCTAGAATTTTCTAAAATGTCTGTCATGGGAACTGATGAAATAATTACCATACTCCTAAAAATTCCTATACTCAAAACCTAATTGCTAACTATTTCCGAGTATACCCTATACCCAATCACCAAGACATTGCTATCATCCCACCCAAGAAGTACAGGATAACGATCCAGAACGATGAATATTGGACCAACGAAGCCTGTCGTATACTAGATAGTTCCATTGTGCTGTGCCTTCAACTACCCGTCAGAGAAGTTTGCACCCTGTCAACACCAGAACACTGTCAAACAACCCTGGTTGAGAACAACTTCAAAATCATCCATGTTTTAAAGAATAAGCAGCTATTGACTTTATTCAAGGAAAGTCAGATTGTATTAGAAGACTGTCATGGCATAATTACGAAGAAACCCATTCAAGGAACAAATTTACTGGATTCTCAGTGCAGAATTATTATTGAGAATTCAATATTCGACAACACAATTCCAATTTTCGAAATAGAAATACAAAACATCTCGAAAATTTCCTTAAATTCAAAACACAAAATTTTCCTTCAATTAAGACATCTGAAAAATCCAGACTTAATCCTGCAAGAAGCAGAAAAACTTCAGAGCCAACCCATGTATCTACACCCGATAACCCAGCTGATACATTATACCATTAGTGGAATCTCATTCTGTTGCATAATCCTTGGAATTTTCACTATCATAATTAACAGAACCAGAATAAGAGAACTCCTGTTCAACCCAAGAAGAATTATCAGCATCGAACTTGGGAACGACCAAACTGCTGACAACGAGGACGTTGCCAACTTAGAGGGGACGAGTTAAGGAACCGACACCTACTAGGAATGCAACGGCGACGAGGCATTTTCCTGGAATCACCGCGGATGTGCAAAAGTGCAATTCCACATAAACATTTACTTTTTAGATCTTTTGGAACAATTCAGTTAGTTACGAATTAGACTTCTTACAGTCACTTGTATTTGTAATTCACCTCTCCAAACTTAATCTGTATAATAATTCTTTATCATCAGTGTTGTAATTGTTAATCCGAAATAGAAATAAATTCTTTTTAAAAATCAGACTTTGAGTGCGGAAAACATAATTATATAATAACCAGTCAATTTGAAATATAGATAAACGGAAAATAGGATATGCTATTTCGTTTATTTCCCAAGGTCTATTTCTCATTTATTTAATGTCGAAATTGATTTAATTTGAAAAGCGCTAGTTTGATTGGCAATATGAATTTATCAACTCAATGGAATCAGACGGAAGGGTCAGATTTGATTGAAAAAAAAGACATGAGTGTCATGAATATCTTAACTCCAAAACTGCTCAAATAAAGCAATATTTCTTAAAATGGTAGGAATTTTACTACAATCTTTGTCTCTAATTTCCAATTTTGTCGGAGAGCATTCTTCAATTTATTTTTGATGTTTGAATCAAAGTAATATGTAATTCTTATTAATATAGAGTAAAAACATAAATCTAATGTTTCTTACCATTATTCAATATTGAAACTGAAATCACATTTGCAAGAAAGTTTTAAAAGTGAAAAAATGTGTACGTTTCCGAAATAGTGCGTGCTAACTCAGCATTCAAGAGTTGCTGTTTTTTCTTTTATTGGCAGTTAACAAACTCATAATTTTCTGAAAATTACAGACACGATCGAGTTACTACCGAATGGAAAAGAACTTTTTTTTGGAAGAGTATGTTCTAACCACGCATTTCAGAGATGTGACCATTTTATTATAGGTTGTCTGACAGACTTGAATTGTTGTGTTTTAAAAAGTTACTTACGAGTTAGTTTAGTTTAGTTTAAAGAGGGGTAACAGTTCACTGCGACCTAAAGGTCTATTGTGCCCTCTTACAGAGCTGTTCTGGCCAGACCCTTCACAGCTCGCGTTTCAGTTCCAGAGATCTAATGAAATCTAATAACTGTGAAGGCTTCAACGAGGCTAGTTCCTCACTTTTACAAGTTTCTCGTCCAAGGCATTCCTTCCTCAGGCTCGCAATGCCAAGGCATTCCGTGACTAGGTGAATGGGGGTTTCTTCCTCCTCCCCACAAAACTCACACTCGTCAGTGTCCGATAATCCCATCCTCAACAGGTGCTTCCTGAGGCGACAATGTTCTGTAAGAAAGCCAGTGAGGTGGTGGAATTGCTTGTTACCAAGATCCAGATATGTTTTGGATCCCGCTGTCTCGAAATTCCGAGGGAACTCAGTGAAATGATCCATCTCTGGGAGATTCCGACAGAGTTTTTCTCTCTTGGTTTTCTCTTTCTCGAGAAACTCCTTCTTATAGGTACATTTACATATACCACAGAAGGGTTCTGGGCCAATGAGTGACATTTGTGCGCCCTCTTGGGCAAGTGTATTGGCCTCTTCGTTTCCTTCGATTCCCGAGTGGCCGGGAACCCAGATTAAAAAGACCTTATTTTTCTTGCCTACTTCGTTGATTTTGTTCCGGCACTCCCAGATCATTTGAAAGTCGATGACGTAGGAGCTCAATGCTTTAATAGCAGCTTGAATATCTGAGTGTATGACTATATCACACTTCTGATAGTTTCTTTCTAGATTTATATCTAGACATCTTTCAATAGCTAAGTACCCTAGTTGGGCACGTTCTCATAGCTCCAGTGATGTACACACAGGCAAGCCTCTGTACTTTATCGAGCTTTTTCCTCGTACTCACCTGACTTGCCCTGGCAAACCAGGCTACTGCCTCATATGTGATTATAGTTCTCACAATCATGACGTACATCCATCGCGGTATTGTTGGGTTACAACTCCAATTTTTGCCGCATAGACGTCTGCACGCCATTAGAGCCCTTTTAGCTCTGACAGTAGCAGTATCAACATGCTTTTTCCACAGAAGTTTACTATCCAGTGTTATTCCTAGGTATTTAACTTCTGACTTCCACTCCAAGATATTTCCGTTTAAATATAACGTTTTCATGTCGGAAAGGTTTTTTTCCCGAGTGAACGGAATATCTACAGTCTTGTTTTGGTTGATGTTCAGCCACACAGACAAGCACCACTGCTGAATAATTCTAAGGCCTTTCTGCAGTAGGTCGCCTAAAGTGCCTTCGAATTTGCCTCTAATTATTAGAACTATAATGTCATCAGCATAGCCTACACATTCGAAGTCAAGCTCCGTTAGCCTATGTAGTATTTCATCATTCATCACATGGCGATTTATTTATTATTCAGAGTTCTCTGAATGGCTTCAGTCAGCTGATACAGGGCGGTCTTCGTTGACCGTCTTGCTCTGTAAGCATGCTGACACTTATGAAGTGGTGTACTCTCCAGATTCTCCGTTCTTTTGTAGTTATCCACTACTTTCTCCATCATCTTAAGTAAAAACGATGTTAGACAAATTGGTCTGTAGGATCGAGGATCAGTCCCGTCCTTTTTCCCTATTTTTGGTAGGAAGGTTACTTTTGCCCTTCTCCATTTTCTAGGTATTTGCCTCAGTGCTGAACTGCTTCTTGTGATCCTCAGTAGATGAAGGATGATCTCTTATTGCCCATTCAAGTCGTTGCCTTGTGAATATTTTTTTAGCAATGTCCCAGTCCTCCTTATGGGAGTTCTTGTTGTTTTCTATTGCTATTTCATCACTGCTTGTGGGTTCACTACCTGGGAAGTATGAAGTGTGAAGAGTGAATCACTCTTTTTCCCCCTCAGTGTAGGATTCATCTGGCTTCTTAAGCGACATAGTGGGATTAGTTCCCCCTTTTGCCATGACCTTTTGAAGTCTGGCTGCTGTGGGAGCGGAAGTGATATTTTCACAAAAGGCTTGCAAATTAAGTCTTTTGGCCTTCCTGATCTCCTTGTTATAATGAGTAAGCTTTTCAATGTACCCTGCCAATTGCCGTCTCGTTTGACCCTGTTGAAGAGCCGACGGACTTCCTTTCGGAGGTTTGACAGGTTTTCATTCCACCAAGAAGCTTCCTTACATGATCGAGCTTTAGACAATGGGCAGCTAGAGTGAAAAGCCTTCATAATTGCCTCACCGATCTGCTCAACATGTTGCTCCAGATCGTAAAGACGGTGTTTCTTCTGCTCTATTCCGATTTTCTCTAGGTTGCTTCTCAGATGACCTCTGTAAAGAGACCAGTCTGTGTTCCTAGGATTTCGAATCGAAGGCGATGAGGCAGTATTACCTCCACCCTGAACTCGATAATTCTATGGTCTGAGAGTGACGGTTCGTCCATCACTCTCCAGAAAGTGACATTTCTCTTGGCAGTGACGTTTGCAATTGTCACGTCCAGCACCTCTTCCCTCGTTCTCGTGACAAAAATAGATGTAGTTCCCACATTTAATGTGTCGAGATTGTTAGCTAAGAGATATTCGAGCAAGCACTCACCTCTGGCGTTATTGTTTGTGCTTCCCCAAATCGTGTAATGCGCATTGGCATCACATCCAATTATGATTGGTAGAATTCTGCTGTTGCAGAACCTTACTAGTCGTTGCACTTCTTCTGGCGGTGTTATTGGCCCGTCCCCAGCGAAGTACGCCGATGCTATGACAATGGCTCGGCCAATGCCCCCTATGTTGAGGTGTACCATGATAGGAATCAGGTCTCGAGACATATATTCTGAAATGCAATAGTACTTTATATTGCTTCTTATGAGCACATCAGGTCAGAATGTTGACATGCCAAACCCATAATTTGGCCTTCTTTGTTGATCCTAGGTTACTGGATCAGAGCTATGCCCAATTGCAACCTCGCAAATAATCTTGCAATTACTGCCGAAGAACCCTTCGCGTGATGCAAGTTCATCTGTGTAACCTCGTGAAGGTGACAATTAAACATCGACGGGTGGAGGACACTGGTTGTCCAGTTCCTGCAAATACCCACTCTTCGCCACCTCCAGGCCCTCCTTGCATTACATTCGGGGTGTTTGCCCATTGAAATTTGAGGAGGTCGCTTTTTTGGTCGAGCCTTCGGTCACCAGACAGCTCCACCCAGCCTCCTGGGTAGCAGAGAAAGTCTCCGCTTTCCCAGGCGCTTCAGCAGATCCACAGCTGCCCTCAGGCTGACCCAGACCTAAGCCTGCGTCCTTTCTGTCCTCCGTCTCAGATCCCTGCGGATGACATCTCCACATCCACTGGGCCATCTGCAGGGAGTTTTTTCTTCAACCCTGAGACTGAGATGCGACCGAACCAAAAGTTCAGGTGGCATTCCTGTGCCTTCAGGGATTCCTCCGATTGAGGATCAATCAATATCGTGAGGACCGTCTCCTTTTCTTTCCTCTTGGCGCTCAGAACTTTCCAACCCCTAGCGTTGAGGCTGGAGAATCTTCTCCGAACTCAAATCATGGCTTCTTGAAAAAAACGCCGTTATGTTGATGGGCTTAGGGATGTCGTCTCCCTTTAGCACCATCAAGTCGGTTTCCTCCCAAGTCGCCATTTTCGGGACTGTTTTCACTATCCAATCCGCTGAAACCTGTGATCCACAATCTACCAGTACCATTCCTTTTCTGAAATGAATACCAGCAAAGTGGATTCCCTTTTTCTGGCTTTGGCACATCTCCTCCACCAGAATATCTTCCAGGGAAGAGAGTTGTTCAGCCTCCAGTGTGGCCTTAGGGTAGTCGTTAACCATGATTTCTACCCTGGATACTTTTAACGCTTTAACAGCTGCTGCATAGCCAGTGACTTGCCTGGCTTTTGCTGCAGCTGTCTTCTGCTTCTTTGGTTGAGGCCGCGTCGGAGGTGTTATTTGCTGCGGGCCTCTTTTTTTCTGTTTCCGGAAGTTGTAGCTTCCGGGGCTGGGTGCTGAAGAGCCTGCTTTCTTGCTTTTTCAGGTTTAAGGCCCTGATGAAGGAGTTGCAAGTACCTCAGTACCCCTGCACCACTGAATCCTCTTCTCAGAGGGTCATCCCTGCCACCCGGTTGCCCTGGTTTGGACAAATCAAATGGCAGACGATCTTTGAGTGGTCGTCTGACCTTCTCCTTCACAGGGTACCCAGAGGTTTCTCCTCCTCTTTTCCGGTGACGTTTGTTTTTTTTTGTTTTGTTGCTGTCCATAATTGGTACCACGAGAAGCTAGGGAAAGACGATCCACCTCTGCAGAGCCCCGCATGCAGAGGTAAGGGGTTAATACAATGGAGTTCCGGTGCTCTAAGGTCGAAACCAGTTGGGACTAGTCTACTATCTAGCCACGCATCCCTTGGCGTGGTTTCCCACCTTGGATTTAGAATTTTTAATGAGGTTGTTTTCTCTTGGTTCAGGAGGTTAAGCCCAGACCCCCCCCTTTATTGGCCCGCGAGACATGACCACTGACAGCCAAGAAGCATTGGAATTACAGGATGGTTCCGAGGTTAGCTCGAAATACCTCCGGCATTGTGATCCTGGTGCAATCCCTTAGCCACGACACTACAGGTGGGACAGGAGAAGTTGGTCCGCGGCAAGGTATTGAAAGGCTACCAGTTGGGTTTTTAGTCACAACGAGCCGATTTTTATTTTCTTGTAGGCCTCCTCCTCATATAAAAATCGTAAGAGGCCCCCTCCTATCCGCCACCTGGAGACGCTCCGGGTCGGTACTTCGCTCCGCACACATGTACTAACTTCGCATTTAACGATTGTAATTTTTCCATTACAGGTTAGGTAGGTGTACAAATGGAAATTTCACTTAGTTACTAACGAGTTACTAGCGAATGGGAAATAAATTTCTACATTTTCGAAAAATTGGGTGCTAACTTTCTATTTTGGAGGTGTAATTTTCCCCTTACAGGTAAGGTCACAAACGGAAATTTTTATGTAACGAATAGTTACTAACGTGTTAATAACGAATGCAAAAAAATCTTTCTCATTTCAGATGAAGTGGGTGCTAATATCGCATTTTTAGGGTGGCATTTTTAGGGTGTCATTTTTCAGTTACAGGTTAGGTTACAAACGAAATTTTTTGTGTTACTAACGAGTTAATAACGAATTCAAAAAAAATCTTCTTCCTTTTCGAAAAAGTGGGTGCTAACTTCTCATTTAGGGGGTGTAATTTTTTCGTTACAGATAAGGGTACAATCGAACATTTTCGTATTACAAATAGTAACTAAGGTGTAACTAACGAATGCGAAAAAAACCTTATTCATTTTTGAAAAAGTAGATGCTAATTTAGCATTTTGGGGTTGACATTTTCTCATGACAGGTAATGTTACAACGCGAAATTTTTTGCGTTACAAATAGTTACTAACGAATAGAACAAATTTTTCCTTAATTTCCGAAAATGTGGGCGCCCGTGATGTTAGCATTTGCGGCATGCGGTATTTTTTCACCAGTTCCTTTAAGGTACGAACGTGAATTTTGATATTACGAATAGTTACTAACGACTTACTAACGAATGCAAAAAAAATTCTTTCATTTTCGAAAAAGTGGGTGTTAACTTCGCATTTTAGGGGTGTAATTTTGCCATTTTTGAGTTATAAATAGTTACTAACGTGTTACTAACGAATGCAAAAAAAATCTTCTTTATTTTTGGAAAAGTGGATGCTCATTTCCTATTTTGGGGGTGTCATTTTCTCATAACTGGTAAAGTTACAAACATAATTTTTTGCGTTACAAATAGATACTAACGAGTTACTAACGAATGCAACGAATTTTTTTTTTATTTTCGAAAATGTGGGTGCCTGTGAAGTTACCACCCAGCGGAATGCGGTGTTTTTCTACCAGTTCTTTTGAGGTAAAAACAAAAATTTTGATGTTACAAATAGTTACTAACAAGTTACTAACGAATGCAGTAATTTTTTTTTCTTTTTCGAAAAAGTGGGTGCTAACTTCACGGACATCCTACAGTTGTATGCTTATTTTGATTCGAGTGATGTAGAGATAGTCAGTGAGCGTTTGAGTGCTGAGCTTGCCAACATAGTGCAGCTATCTAAACAGCATGCACTCAAGCTCAATGTAGATAAGACTGTTCTGTTGTGTTCCTCACCTAAGACTACCAGAGGAACTCTCACTCAAAACTTGAATATCAGAATTGATAACGTCAAAATCGCAGTTAGTAATGTAGCAAGAAATTTGGGAGTTTGTCTGGATTCTGATTTGAGATTCGATGAACATGTGAACAGTCTGATGAGGAGATCATATTCCAGTCCATTGATAAATAGTATCGATTCGTCCCCATATCTTCGCGGTAAATTTATCCCTATGGTATCTAGCACGTTGACTGCCCTATGCATCACATATGATGCATGAAAATTTTCACCAGGAGGCCATGAGTCGCATGTGCTTCATTTGACGCTCAAGATAAATATGGCTACAGTTTATGAACGCTGCACTGTGGTCGGTTTATATAGGCTGAACGTCTTCTATAAGTATGTATATTGATAGTCTAAATCATAATAGATCATACGTGATTCAAGAAACGTTAGCATCAAGCCTTCCATTGGACTTGAATTTTTTCAACATAACCACTTTCTTAAATTCGAATTATTTAAGAGAGAAATTATACATTGTTTGAGGAGAAATATACAAGAAAAATTAACGAAAAACATTGAAGACAAAATGATTTTTCACAAGCATAGCATTCAGTGGTCACTTGCTTCGTACGTTTAGCTGCAAATTCTGAATCTCGATCCTTTTTATTTTCTACTAGCCGACTCAACAGACGTTCAGTTGCAAAATAGATGAATAACTTAGATAACGACTACAGCGCCATCTGTTGATCTGATTTGTGATCATACAAATACGGGCATCAGGCAATCCAAAATACATTCATACATCATGGGTTTAAAATTTGTGAAATATGGCATAAGTAAAACATTGTTGTATAATACGTTAGTTCATACGTTATTTCTGATTGAAATTCTAAATTTTCGATTCACTCGATGTAACTTCACTTTTTGTCCAAATGTCAAAATCATTATTATCTATACTAATATTATAAAGAGTTTAAGTTTGTGTGTTTGTATATTTTTAAATTGTAAGGGCTAATCTCGGGATCTACTGAACCGATTCTGAGAATTCTTTCAGCAATAGAAAGACACATTATTCGTGAGTGTCATAGACTTTATAAAAAACCGAAAAACAAGAAGGCTTTCACGTGGTAGTCCGTTTTGCAAAATGAATCTGAGAAAAACCGTATGGAAGCCAAAGCAGCGGACGGATTATGTTTTGAGGATTCAAAACGAGATTTTTAAAAATACAATTCAATTCAAAAATAAACGATACGTTACAAATGGGTTTTATGTCAAGACTTACTCTATACAATACAAATGACCTGTATATATCTATTCGTCTGATGCACCGTAGTCATCTCCTGGAAGTGACGCGTCAGCAGTTCCCATGGGAAGATGCGAAGGTGCAGCGGTAGACAATTCCGGACAGAATTGTAACTCCTCCATCCCCAGAGGAATTTTTACGGCGTGAAAAATGATCTCTGTTGTTGTTGCGAAGGCTCATCATCACGCACCTTGCTTCCTGTTGGGTTTTGTGTTAACAGACAATTCTTCAATTTCATGTAACAGAAATAAATAGAAATTATAATTATAACGATGTAGATAAGGCCGATCAGGCTCCCATGAAGGTTATTTGGTTCTTGATGATAGCTTATCAGTGGATGGATTTCTTCTTGTTTTTTCTTCAGGATGTGGATTTGGTCCAGTGGAATTTCTCTGAGTTGGATATTGAATTTGTTGAGATTTGTTGTATCGAAACCATCAGAAATTTGTGGCAGGAACATTGGTTGGCTTCTGAGGACTTCTTTGTTATTTAGATATCTTCCTTCCTTCGTTTGGAAATAATAATAATTTTTTCTGCCTCTGTTGAATATGTATGGAATCTTCACAAGGTCAAAGTTGCAAATTCTTCGAAATGAAAGTGGCAGTTTTATGGAATTCCGTTTGTGAAATACCAAGGGTTGTAAAAGTAGTTTGGTAATTTTCCCTATAAATATGAGTGCTGTTTCGGTTTAGCACCAAAGTCCTCTGTAGTCTTAAACTGCGTAGACGAATTATAGTGTGTTGCCGAATTTTCTCTTCTTGAAATATTTCGTGTTTCATTCCAGTTTTTCCGTTGTTTCCGAAATAATATTTTCAGTAGTGATGGAGTGTTTTTTGTGTAAATATTTGAAAAATAACCCTAGCTTCAAAACGAAAAGGGAGGAAGTGAAAAAATTCACAGCTGACGTCTCCTTCGGGAGATTATTGTACGCAGCAATGAAGAAAAATATAGACATTGAAAAAACGCTTAGATTTCCATTAACGCCAGTATCATTTTCTCTTTGTCATGCCGATGGAACTATATGTAAAACATCGAAGGCTGTCATACTCCAAGAGTTAAAAAGGTATCAGTCCGCAGACATAACAATATTTGATGGATTTCATTTGTTGCACTCGATGAAAAACCTTCCAGAAAAATATGCACAGATTTCCAAACATATATTTAAATTTTTATTGTTTGAGAAAAAGGAAGTGCATATAGTGTTCGATAAATATAATAGTCCGAGTATCAAGGACTATGAGCATCATATAAGGGAAGAAGAAAGTGGGGATCAGTATGATATTAGAAATGAAAATAAACGCCCCTTAGAATTCAGTAAGCTATTGAAGAGCAGGAATTTCAAAGAAAAATTCATCGAATTCCTTATAGAAAACTGGGCAAGTGACGAATTCATTATTTTATGTAGCGGAAAAATAGTTAAACTAAATTATGATGTCTGCTACGTTTATGTTTAAGTCATTGATAATCAGATGAAGCGAACTATCGATTACGATATGTCCTGCAACCAGGAGGAAGCTGATACAAAAATTGTTCATCATATTTGCCAATTAAATAAAAATTATTGTGTGACTGTTCGATGTACTGATTCAGATATTCCGATAATAATGTTATCGAATATGAAATATTTAAAAGCGGATGTCAGAATAGTGGTTGATATGGGAAATAATGCGGACAGTAAGATTCTCAACATCGATGGCATATATGAAAGTATTGGCGAGCAGTTAGCCCAAGCTCTGACAATATGCCATATTTTAACAGGGAATGATTATAACCCATCTTTCTTCAGAAAAGGGAAGAAAAAGCCATTTGACATCCTAAAGAAACAGCCGAAATATCAAGAAGCTTTCAACAAACTCTTGAATATTTGTCCGTCTGAAATCAATATCTCAAATGATGTATTTCGAACTATGGAAGAATATCTGTGCAGAATAAATTCATTGAAAACGAACGATATTGATTTGGGACGTTTAGAAATATTCGAGAAAGCTTTCGCCAATAAAGGACAGACAGAAAAAGTGGTCAAACGTCAACTGAAAGGATTTGACGCCTCTATAATGCCACCAACTAAAGTGGAGTTAATCGAACAGGTGAAGAGGACGATTTATATATCAAACGTGTGGTGTAATGCTCATCTGAGAAATCCAACGATCCTTAGACCAGAAGATTGTGGTTGGACACAAATTGGCGACAAATATCACCACCACTGGTTCAATGGACCTCAAAGTCCATCATTTGAGGAAATAACAACTGAAAACACAGGTAGGATGTGGAAAATTTGCCATAGCTTTCTAGAATTTATAATCAATAATTTTTCAGATTCAGATGATGACGAGGAGGATGGCCAGACTGACGAATTCGCAGATTCATCGGATACGGATTCTGATGAGGATGACTGTGACTCCGATAGGGATTGAGCTCTCGAATTCGAACCACTGCTTTTTTATTTATTAGATTTGAATGAAAATGTCATTGAATGATTAGAATTACACATTTTCAATTAAAATCAATTGTTTCATTTCAATAATAATAATCGAAGTGAGATTCTGAAACGAAACCATACATTTTAAGTAGTTTTTTTGTCCGACTGAGGATTTGCCGCATTTTATATGGTGGACAGTTGTTTTTTCTATGAAACAAATCTCTCTCAAATATAAATTCATTGGTGTCGGAAATATATTAATAATTTTAAAAACTCAAAAAAATCGCCGACTTCCATCTGTCGGACAAGAAAAACGCCACATTTTTTTTGTCGGACAATTTCATTTTCATATTTCATATGGTTATATCAACCGATTCTGAGAAAATCAGAAGGATATTAATAATTTAAAAAAATGCGATTTTTAGTCATGTTCATGTTGGTGGACACGCTCAAAGCCACACGATTTTTGTCGGACAATCATGTTTTCTGATTCCTCCTAGATTGTTTTTATGATTGCATTTTACAAGAAAAGTATATGTATGATTTAAAGAAATTGAAAATATGGTCGATTTACGAGATGTTTGCTGAAAAAAAGCCGCGACTACAAGAAAAATGACAGAGGAAAAATGTGGTAGACTCAACTTAATCTAGCTATACAGAAAGTAAGAAAAATATATTAATAATTTTTAATTCGGCCCAACGGCACCCAGACTATTAGGTACAGTTATTAAATAGGTACCCTGAAGCTGCGTGAAATCTTTTCTACCACAAGTTGTCTGAATTTTGACATCATTCGGGAAGATGACAATGAATTTACTATTGTCGATCCTCTGGATGAATTTATCGTTGGTTGACACTGGGTATCTCTCATATGTCCTAGAATCTTTCTTCAGTTGGAGTAATTGAAAAATACAATCATCGGTTTGAAATTAGGTAAGTATGTTGCAATAAAAATAAAACTGATGTATTACAGAACATTTAATTTCAGGAGAATTCATAGATCACAAAACCGACATATCAGAGACTCTAGAGAAGTTAATCAGAATTAATATTTCGATCATCTCAACAAATTTATTACCTCGATATGTAATATTCCCTTCAAGTAATGAGGACGGGAAGAAAGCATCAATAGAAAGGGTTTTAATGTATAAATGTACAATCTGTAAGTATAATTTCATATTTTTCCTTATACTTGATTGAATCATCATTTTTCAGATATTTGATGTGAATTTAATAATAACAAATGCACAGTTCCATGGAGTTGCCCACCACTCGGCTTTGCCATTTGTCAATAATCTATCGGCACATGAGATCAAAGTATGTGCAAGGAAGAAGAGATTTTGGGTATTCAATCCGGCCCTGAATTATGATATTATTTCTAAATATTCTTTCTTACAATGCAGAGGAAATATGTGGCAAAATTTATTTTTCGATGAAAAATGTTGTCGACAGATTTTCAACAGGAACGTATATTCAATGAACACATAGAAGTTTATTCCAAATTTTTATTGATATTGTATGAGATTGTTTACTGATAACAAATCTAGAATAAAGCTTCATTCTGTGATTTAATTGTGAAAATTTCTTAGCCTCCAGTAACATCACACTAACTGCTTCAGGTATTCGGCAGAATGCTGAGATTGTGTTCTCATTAATTAATAATTGTGTAATATGTGAAAATATCTCATTCGGAGGAAACATTCATATGAAATTGTTTATTCATAACAAAATATAAAATAAACTTCATTCTGTGAATTAATTGTAAGAATTTCTCAGTCTCAAATAACATCACAGTTTAAGCTATTTGTCAGAATGCTTCAGCCAGTTGAAAGGAAATATTTCATTCAGAAGAAGCATTCAATCTTTTCTTGTTCCATTTTACACTGCATTCAAAAAATTTGTTAGTTCAATCCACTTGGTTTTCACTTCCTGTATATTTCTAATGGGTTATAATTGATTCTATTATATTTAAGGAAGTTTATCAATTTTCTTGGTTTTCCTATTCCGCGACATTTTTCAAATTCTCATTACAAATGTTTTAAAACACAGAAATGTCATAACAAAACCTCAAAATAGTAGTTCAAAAATCATATATTACAGTGTTGCCGGCTCTTGGATTGCCGATTCTCAAAGCCATATTGCTAAGGCGAAATTCATAATCAACATGACTATAACAGTCGAAACAGAATACGGAATACCGTAGTCATATTGCTATGAATTTGGGAGATAGCCATATTGCTTGGATAACAAGATTCATAGCAATGTGCGAACAGAATCGCACCGAATATATCAATATATTATGTTCTCTTTCAAAATATTCTAGACATAAAAATCCAGAGCGTAAGATCGAGGCTCTTCGGTGGCCATCGGATCTTCCAATCTATTGTATCGCGATATATTCATTACATAAACCTTTAAATAACCTCTATTATGTGCTGGGCATCCATTCTTTTGAAACTAGACATTTTATTTTCAGATAGATGCATTTCATCGAATATGTCTGTCAATTTGCTCTAGATTTATCCGATGAACTCTTCAGCATCAAAGTGACAATAGTCGCATGGGGGTTTTTCTCTGCCATACATGGCTGTTTCATAAATTATTCACACCTGATTTCGTAAAAGTTGTCACATCAGTCCTTAATGTCTTATGGTCCCCACTCTCCTGAATAATTCTGGTACCAACTTGCTACGACACGAAGCCGTGTTGGTGCGGATGTTTTAGGGCTGGATGAAACAGAATCTCTCTAGCCAAGAATGGCCTCCTAGATGTTGAGGAGAGTTTTCTACACCTGCATGTTTGTTTACACGTTATCGTTGATTATGTTTACTTGTTCACTATATTTTATGATCACATCTGATTTTGTTTTCTGTTAATGTGATCTTGTCGGGAGGGAAACTTGGCCAGCGGTGGGTTTTTCACGGTTCTGTGGTATATAGTTGTAAATGCAATAGTTCAAGTGTAATTTATTTTGAGACAGAAAGTCACTGTCAAAAGTTTGACTTCTTGTTCTTTTTTCTTCAACATCGTAACTGAAAATTAATAATTAAAATCAATTTTAATCTGAGCCGTCAAGGTATACACCCGGAACAAAAGGACATTGTCACGTTTTGGGGTAAGATATTTTCTTTTCATGGACGTAGTTTTGAGATATTTAAACGTAATCACTTGTGAACATAACACTTTCTTTTTCTCCGTAGTGTTTTCAGTTCCTGATTAAAAACCCACTACTGGCCAACCCCCGGTTTTTGTAACAATAAGACCATCAAGAACACAAGGAAATATATGCTGGAAATTAAAACATTTGTTTCAATCTCTGGAAACCCCAACCCACACCCTTGGAGAACCTCAACCATTTGGGAAGGTTACAAACTATAAAATGAAAGTTTAGCCTCAGATAGAAGTAGCAGATGAATTGATGATTTCCATAAAAATAGACTAAGATTCAAAATAGAGCGAATTTAGGTTCGTAATTTTTAGACTTTTTCGTTATTATCGTGTTAGCCATGATATTATAGCGGATAATGATCAGCTAGCACAAAAGTTAATATGTCATTCGAAAGTACACTAAATGAGGTATTTTTTACTGAAGAGAAAGCGTGTGAATAGTTGATATTTCATCGAAAGAACCATTGGGAAAATTGTACTGATTTTGTATATGCTAATCATGATAGTCTTCTCTTTACCGCGCCTGCAATGAGAATGTTTTCTGCACATTAATTCACTCATCTTGTAGGAAATGTATTGCCCTTTCCGAATATGTGGTCAGATGTGATGAGTCGACATTTAAAAGAGAAAATTTAAAATTTTTCGTGAAATCAAGAAATGCTAAATTGAAGCATAACTGTCAACATTTCGGCCATGTGTTATATGACATTTTTTGTTGCTAATGTTGTTGTTCATCCGTTTTCCTATTTTGAAATCATTTATTTGCCACCAATAACCCTTTTATCTCACATAATGACACCACATGTTGCTTTGCCCCCTTCTTGTTTAATTTTAATCATTTTCAGTCTTATTCCATGTTGCATATGAAACGTACGTTCGATTACGCTTTCGAGTTTTTCTTCGTAGAATTTCTGCAAATTGGAGTTCAGTGCTAATAGTTCGCAGTGGAGTGAAATTCATTTCTGTTAAAGTTCAACCACATTCATCATATTTATAGTTCAACGCGCAATTATCCTAGTTTCAACCCGCTTCACTGGAATGATTGCTTCAACAGAATTTCAACTCTACACAAGGAAGCTCCGGATTACCATCTTCATCCCGAGAATACAGTCGGAGCTGTCCAGATCAAATTTATCTTCAATTTTCCTATTTTATCCTTCAACCTTCCTAATTTATTCTTTATAATTGAAAGGTGAATTAGGCATTCACATTCCTAGAATCAGACTAAATTCCGAAAATTATTAGTAAGTTCATTCATGCAGTCCACTTTTTTGTTAGCCTACATATAGCATAAACCTTTGAAAGGTCAAATTATTTTAATAATTGCCCAAAGGCCGCACCATACATAATTTAGATAATGAGGCTAGTTTTGCATTGTGTAGGACAGTTTAAAAAAATTCCACTTGCCTAACGATCCTTACAATAATTCTTGAGTTCACGGCTGTGATCTAGTTTTATTCTTTTACAATATGAAATATTAATACATCAATATAATATCTACTAACTGTTGAACCTGTATTTCAAAGTTTGCATAACATCTGATGACAAGAATAAAAATTTTCTGAGTAATTTTAATTCAAGTATGAGAATATCGATTGTGAGCTAAACTAATTGTTAATTAGTCATCGATAACCGAATGCCATGCACTTTTTATGTTCGGACATAATCTTTGTCCATTATCTTTTTGACTTGCATGTTCTGCGGTTTGAGAATTAAAAATTGAGGAAAAGCTCTGAGCAAGAGTTTTTGTGCACTCGTTTATTGCTGCAGCAATAAGACTATTACCCCAAAGTTTATATGGGACTTGAGATTGATATCAAATATATAAATGCAGAATTTTAGCTCAATCCTGGAAATTATTCGAAATAATTATTAATAATAATTGATACAGTTGATTTTTATTCTTTACAGTTTTCTGATAGTTAATATCATGTTTGTTAAAGATTTCTGTAACGCAGGAGGTATGTTGCATTCTCGGTAGATGTCATGTTATAAGATTCGTTAAATACAATTTTGCATTCAAACCATTAGAATTAATATGTGTAAGCAAGTTAAATTTTTTCTTCAATTTTTTTTATATCGCTTATCTCTTGAGTCGAGTTCTTCATAAGATGTATTTTCGAAGTTCGTTCTTTTCCATCTTAGCCGTTGCACAGTTGAATAAATTAAAATTTCGACAACAGTAGAGTTTTGAGAAAACTAGCATTTTTGATTTTATTTTGATAGCTGGATTAATTCTGCTGATTAAGGCGTTAGGAATTAAATTTGGATAGCCAAGTCGAATTTTATTCAAACTGCAATTGAGTGAAAAATCCTCGACTACGAGGGTAAGTTATATTCTTTGTGAGTTACATATAGAGATCAATGCATATTATATTCAAAATAGTAAATCTTCTTTCTAATTTCATTCTCAGATTTTTTTTACGTACTGTAATTTTCACCTTTGGACACATTAAACCCGTTCGAGTTTTGGCAAGGAAATTTTGGGTGACTGGTGCATACCTCTTGTTCTTATGGTTTTATGGTTCATATAGCTTGTCTGAGAAAGGTTCACTCCATACTTGGTTTGGTGCAGTTCACTTGCGAGGGGAGTTCATCCTAATTTAAGATAAGTCCCTTATCATAACTGGATCTTTCATATATCCATCAATTTGATAGTAAATGAATTGACATAATTTTAATATCACCTGATAATAGATATTTCTGTACATTTTAAATTCACAAAATTTCTCTCAGTCATCAATTCTCACATATAAATCCTGTCAGTTTCATAAAAAGATTCATATTTTGGTGCATTTTAAAAATTTCGCTAAATCAACATTTTTTATTCAAAATTAAGATTTTTTTCATATTATTCAGTTTTACTCCACCCCAAAATCACTCATTGTCGTTAATTATCAGTTATCACTTCAGTTTTAATAACCAATAGTGAACATTGTTCTAAGTGCCGGTATCTCACTTGACTCTGTTTTTCTAATATAGTTTAGAAATTTCAAAATTGTTAATAAATTTTACTCCATAGTATTAAAGACTTGTACATGTAACGATTAATCTTTAGGCAATAGATTTGTGAGTATTCAGGTATGAAACCTGAGTATTATTATTATTAAGGCATCTAACCTAACCCTGATTGAGTCTCGTCTCAAAATAAATTGGATATTGTAATTTACAAATTATTGATTTTATTTTATTATCACAGAAACTGCATTATAAACAGAAAATAACGTAGCATAATTAATAATAAGTATATCAGTTTTCAATGAAATATTAATTTTCAATATTTCAATTGAATTTTCTATGGGTCTGTTAAGACTTCGCATGAACATATCAATTCTCATGCACAAAGTATATTTCACAATAATCGGATATTCATTTATGGAAATATGAAGTTTCTTCATTTTAATATTCCAACCGAATTTTCTATGGTTCTGTTTACACTATGGCCACAAAATTTTGCATGAGGCTTATCATGAGCAACATGCATGTGGCCGCAACATTTCATTTTGATTGGTTTCGCTTCGATATTGAGGAACAAGAATTTTGAATGGCTATATTTTATGGAACACTCTGTACGATTTGGCTGATTAACGAACTTAACTAAGGCATTTATGAACCAAACCCTGAAAATTTCAAGTATCTAGGACGATTCCTTCGAAAGTTATAGTGCTTACCGACGCCCCATGGACAGAATTGAATTTTACCACGGATTCGCCATCAGGGCGTCGGACCCTATAATTTGAGACCATATTTGGCTCAAAATTCGAAAATTACAGACATTTGGGCAAAACGATATAGCACTAATGCAAATAGAACGAGCGATCAAAAAGAACATGAGTGAATAAGATCAAAAGTGCAAAGTACTTTCAGTTTATTGAGTTTATTGTGTAGTTCCAAAACCTAGTACAGGGTATTGTTTGGGATTCGAAGCCTTATACAATTTTTGTTAACTGGGACCAGGTTTTCCCAAGTAACAGATTGTTAGGCTGCTTGTGTGGACTTCGTACAATGTTTGTATAGAATATTATTAAAATATTCTGCGTGGTTCGTAAGTTATGACCAGTTAAATAAATCAGCGGAATATATAAAGCAGCTTGTATCTTTGTGATGAAACTTGTTAGTACCCGTAAAGTATATTTGGAAAAACCTAGAGGTACTCTTTTCATCGACTCCTTTCCGTTTCCCAATGAAACACCCTGTATAATTTGTTCTCTGATCAACTCAACTTCGAAATTATCATATTTCCAGAATTATTGTTTACTGATTTGTGCAATGACGAATTTTGATTGACATAAAAGGTTTTATTATCACTGATGTGATAGATAATAATCAAATTCAGGATGGGTTAGTTCGAAGCACAAAATATAATGAGAAAGAACCATGGCCTTGATATATGAAATATCATAACACTATTTTGTTCTACAAAGAGTGGCATAATAAATGGATTCAGCACATAATAAAAGAAATTCAGTTATGACAAAGTGACTTAAATAGGCTATGTTTGTTCATATACCTATACTGCCTAACTCAGCGTTTCCCAACCTTTCAGTATTTCCCAATTTTCGATGTGAAAATTCATCCCGCCCCCCTTTAGTTAGTGAAGTGGTTCTAATTCGAGCCATGCAAGAACCGTTTCGGGCAGGGGCGGGTTGTTGGCGCGCTCCAAGGGGGGAAACGCTGGCCTAACTCACAAATTAATGAACAAAATTAAGTTGTGTGAAAGACAACGAAAATGATTGAATAGAGCTCACATAGGTACATGGTACATTCGTTACCGATGGTGCTGCGTATACGATTAACTAGAGTCAGTGACACTGCGAGATTCGAAGCATGGTATCTAATATAAAGAAACTTTCTTGTTGTCCTTGATAGAGTAAATGCCGATCACGCCTATCACGCAAACACAAAGGTTGGCAATTTTATTCTTTACCCAACCATTCTTGTCAATCACAGGTATTTGCTTTGATTAAAGATATTGTGAGAGCAACTCCCGGATTCCTTTATATACAGTGTGTTTAGTCATGACTTAGCAATAATTTAAGGTCATCAAATATACCTGAAATTATCGACAAAAACACCCAAACTTGGATGTGTACCCCCTTAGTTTTGGAGTAGCCCCAATTTTAAATTTACTTTTTATTTTCGTTGACCCTAAATTATATCGATTTCTTTGGACATAAAGATCCTACAGATGTGAAAAACATGTTTTTTGAAAGATGATACTACAACTTTTCATTGAAATATAAACATATAAAACATTCAACTTGAAAACGCCATAAAAAATTTTTAAAAAAGTTTTAGTAAAAACACTTTTGTAGTGTGAATTATAGCTGCCTAATCACCTTTTTCTACAAACGTCAAAAATGACAAGGTTCGCGCATTGGCAAGAATATGCGAAGTGACCCTTTTTTTCATTTTCCTTTGTTACTATGACACCGTGCGCGCAGTAGTGTGCGAAATACTTACTTCGCACGCTGCATGTAAACTATATGGGATTTTTACATTTTAACCTTTATGTTCCTCAATCAAGCAAAAATCCAAGAAATAATTTATTTATTAATGCATACCAATAGTTATTAAGGCTCTCAAATTGTGAGAAAATTTAACACCACCTAATTTTATTTATTATGCACAATGTTAACATTATTGGTGCAGCCAGTGCAAGAACCAATATTTATTCCCAAACCAGATAAGTCAGATTCAGCCCGTGATATCCTAGTTTTGGGAGTTGGAAAACTATTCACTGCAGTTCAAACCAGTTCAATACTTTTTTTCATATTAAGCTAAGCGTTTGTAGAAAAATTTTGTTTGCATCTCATGCGCGAAATACATTTCGCGCACTAGATACAAAAATAACTATTTAGCACTTGTGCGAGTTTACCCAAGTTTTCTTTGGATGCATTTTTTAAGAGAGGATGAACTACTCCGAGAGGACCAATTGTGTGGACGAAGTTTGTGGTTGTTTGTGGAACTCATTGAAATTCTTAACATTTCATTCCATGTGTACTTATTTCGTAAGATTTCACGATCAATATCATATACAGGGTGTCCCATTACTCGACGTCAACCCGGAACCGGGTGAAAAGGCAAGTAATGCTGGTTGTCAGAAAAATATTAAAAAAAACTAAGTTGCATGATTTTAAAATAATGAGCATTCAAAAAAACACGCAAAATTACTCACCCTGTGGCAGTCTTTTCGCTCCTGTTGCCACAAATATTAACTTTTTCCAACTTTTTTCTTTGCTGTGTAACCTTGAATAATGCTTGTCTGAACTGTAATCAAAATTTTTATACCAGCTGCTCTAGGTTTCATGAAAATAGGGCTTACTTCTCGGAAAAAAAATCGAAATAAACAATTGCCTTGTTTCAACTTACTCTGTTGGAAAAAAAATGTACTACGTAGGTTTGGCATGTTTTTTCAAAAGTTGGCGCCTTTAGTGAGGATTCCAAAATGGTATAATGCTTGTTTAATTATAGCTGCCGTAGTTCAAATTTATTTTCGATTGCCTTTACTTTTTCGTTAACTGCTTCCCAGTAATAGAGTCCAAGGGGTTCAAGTCCGGTGAACGGGCCGGCCACGAGATTGGACCAGAAAGTCCGATCCATCTTCCGAGAAAAAATGTTATCAGAAAAAAAAAATTGCAGAGAAAATAATTTTTCCTGAGAAATTTCTCCGAAAAATTTTTTTTCTGGTAACATTTTTTCCCGGA
The DNA here is from genome assembly GCA_013421045.1 of Propylea japonica. Taxonomy (NCBI): domain Eukaryota; kingdom Metazoa; phylum Arthropoda; class Insecta; order Coleoptera; family Coccinellidae; genus Propylea; species Propylea japonica. The sequence goes on from CM024247.1 coordinate 3,615,557, forward strand.
AGATGGATCGGACGTTCTGGTCCAATCTCGTGGTCGGCCCGCTCACCGTACTTGAACCCATTGGACTCTATTACTGGGAAGCAGTTAACGAAAAAGTGTATTCAAAGGCAATCGAAAATAAATTTGAACTACGGCAGCTGCAATTAAACAAGTATTATACCATTTTGGAATCCTCACTAAATGCGCCAACTTTTGAACAAACATGCCAAACTTACGTAGTACATTTTTTTTTCAATAGAGTCAGTTGAAACTAGGCAATTGTTTATTTCGAATTTTTTTCTGAGGAGTAAGCCCTATTTTTATGAAACCTAGATCAGCTGGTATCAAAATTTTGATTACAGTTTAGACAAGCATTATTCAAGGTTACACAGCAAAGAAAAAAGTTGGAAAAAGTTGTTATTTGTGGCAACAGGAGCGAAACGACTGTCACAGGGTGTGCAATTTTGCGTGTTTTTTTAAATGCCCATTATTTTAAAATCATGCAACTTAGATTTTTTTTTATATTTTTCTGACAACCAGCATTACTTGCCTTTTTACCCGGTTCCGGGTTGACGTCGAGTTTTGGGACACCCTGTATTGGTCTTATCTTAGGCTTCAGTATTTATCATTGCATACCGCGTTTTCTCTTTCTTTGGTCTGAGGAGTCTTGACTGTCAGACTCCTATTTGCGGTAGATGTACTGTCCATGGTCTTGACTGCGCTTGATTGGTGTCTGTTAGAAACTGCCTTTCCTGAATTGTTTAATTTTTTACTGAACTCTGAACTGACCCCTTTGATTATTCGATTATTGAATAATCGATATCATTTTTTATATTCCAAAGTCAATAAAATAACTGAACGGACAGTCGAAATAATAATTTCAATTTTATATTTCTGAGTATTAATTAAGGAGGATCTTATTCTTTGAATAGGATATTTGAAAAAGATTTCTAAACGCGATCACCCTCAATCAAAACATCCTAAAATGATATACAGAATGTCAATTAGACTTCAAACGAAAAAAGACACAATTCCAAAAATTTTCCAAGTTTGTCTGAAGAAGGAGTCGGATATGGTGATTCAATTTTGTCCGGATTTAAAAGGGCATAACAGAACAATCTCTGAAAGTAATTATCCTTATTTTCGGTTCATTTTTCCGAAGTTTTTCCAGATGGAGAAATATACTTATTTGCTCAACGTAGGCTATTGTTCATAAAACATGAAAATAAATATCAAATTGCTGGTTCAAACAGAAAAAACATTCCTGAATGAAATTACAAAAAACCATTAACGAAAATAATCATGAAAAAAGGTAATAGGTCATCAATCTCTGCAATTTTTAGCCCAAGATCTGCAGTGCGTTTTAGCATGTTTCATTCATATAAGTTTCATGGACTTTCTGCAAATGTGCTTCGACTTAACTTCACGGGCACGAGGCTAATCTTAAACCTTCCTTGACTAATTGCGTTGTGCCTTCTGAAAGGGGGCTCCTTCTTCATTTTTCACATTTCAAAGTCGACAGAATTTCAATTTCATATTTCAAAGTATTAATGGGTATTAGGGTGGATCTACTTCTTTGAGTCGAAAATTTAAACAAGTTAATTAGACGCGATCACCATCAATCAAATCATCATAAAACGATTCACAAAATGTCGATTAGACTAGAAACAAAAAAAGATTTTCCAAGTTTGTCTGAGGGAGGAGTCTGAATGAGACTCCGAAACGTTACTTCATCTTTTTCATTTATTTCCTTTTTTAGTTTTACTGTTAGGCAAAAATTTTTTCAAAACCAATTTGCTCCTGACAAATTAGTGCAAGAATTGCCGCAGGAACATTTCATCTTAATCAAAAATTAATTTAAGTAGTTTTATTTTAGAGACTTGGAGTTAAAGTAAAAAAAGTTTTCTAGAAATGCAGAATCCTCCCAGAGGATTCCATTACACGCCTTTTTTCCCTTTCTTATATGGTAGTATATTTTATTCAATAACTTTATGATATATTTAATTCTCCATTCCCTACAATTTTCGATCAATTCAATAGCCGATAACCCAATTGAACAAGGCCACCTCAGTCTGCCGGTTATTCAATGAATACTGTTGGATCGACATCGACATGAATTACGATGCCTGCCGGCAGTCAGAAAATACGACTAGAACGAATAATGCCCTACTGTTCACCAGTATCATCGAGTAAACAATTATTATTTCTGTATATTTACACGATCTAGTATTGACCAAAAAACGGTCTTCCTCATTAGCATGAAATCGATTTTTTTTTCTTTTCTATCGTATTCTGAAATCATTGAAAACTACCAATTGAATTGTACCTCACATTCTACATTCATTGAATATACAGTGTGTTTGGTCATGACTTATTAGCGATAATTTAAGGGCATCAAATATACTTAATTTTATCGACAACAACACCCATATTGGGAGTTTACCCCCACAGTTTTGGAGAAGCAATCTTTTTAAATTTACATTTTCATTTTAGTTGACCCTCCCTAATAATAATGATATCTTTGGACATAAAGGTCCTACAGATGTGAAATAGTTATTTTTGTATCTAGTGCGCGAAATGCTACTTTGGTGATCGAGAACTGATTTTTTTAACGAGGCGTAGCCGAGTTAAAAAAATAGTCGAGATCACCAAAGTATTTCGCGCATGAGATGCAAACAAAATTTTTTCTACGAACGCTTAGCTTAATATGAAAAAAATATTGAACTGGTTTGAACTGTTTTTCCAAATCAAGTAATTAGGTATTATAACTATAAGCAATATATTCTATGTTGAAAGCAACACTCAATGTTAAAGAAAACATGGATTTCAAGAAATTTACCAAGTTAAAATATAAAAATCCCATATACATAGTTTACATGCAGTGTGCGAAGTAAGTATTTCGCACACTACTTCGCGCACGGTGTCATAATAACGAAGGAAATGAAAAAAAGGGTCACTTCGCATATTCTTGCCAATGCGCGAACCTTGTCATTTTTTGACGTTTGTAGAAAGAAAATGTTTTTTGAAAGATGATACTACCGCCTTTCATTAAAAAGGAACAATATGAAAATATATAACTTAAAAATGTTTTAAAAAAATTATTAAACAAATTTTAGTGAAAAAATGTACTGTACTGTACTGTAGCTATTAGCCTATATATCCCTGCGTGTTAGCTCATTGAGAAATTATACTTCAATGTGCTAGTTCTTGTACTATTACGAATTTACTAAGAAAATCAGTACATTTTTTCACTAAAATTTGTTTAAAGAATTTTTTTGAAACATTTTTAAGTTATATGTTTTCATATTGTTCCTTTTGAATGAAAGGCGGTAGTATCATCTTTCAAAAAACATTTTTTTCACATCTGTAGGACCTTTATGTCCAAAGATAGCTTTATTATTGGGGAGGGTCAACTAAAATAAAAATGTAAATTTAAAAAGATAGCTTCCCAAAGCTGAGGGGGTAAACTCCCCAATATGGGTGTTGTTGTCGATAAAATTAAGTATATTTGATGCCCTTAAATTATCGCTAAGTCATGACCAAACACACTGTATATTCAATGAATGTAGAATGTGAGGTACAATTCAATTGGTAGTTTTCAATGATTTCAGAATACGATAGAAAAGGAAAAAAATCGATTTCACGCTAATGAGGAAGACCGTTTTTTGGTCAATACTAGATCGTGTAAATATACAGAAATAATATTGTTTACTCGATGATACTGGTGAACAGTAGGGCATTATTCGTTATAGTCGTATTTTCCGACTGCCGGCAGGCATCGTAATTCATGTCGATGTCGATCCAACAGTATTCATTGAATAACCGGCAGACTGAGGTGGCCTTGTTCAATTGGGTTATCGGCTATTGAATTGATCGAAAATTGTAGGGAATGGAGAATTAATATATCATAAAGTTATTGAATAAAATATACCACCATATAAGAAAGAGAAAAAAATCGTGTAATGAAGCGTTTCTTTCGCTCTTGTCAATGTCGAGAAACTAAACCGAAAATAAAGATAATTACTTTCAGAGATTGTTCTGTTGTGCCCCTTTCAATTTGGACAAAACTGTATATCAAATATCGATTGACCTATAATCTGGGAGGATTCTGCATTTCTAGAAAACTTTTTCTACTTTAACTCCAAGTCTCTAAAATAAAACTAATTAAATTAATTTTTGATTAAGATGAAATGTTCCTGCGGCAATTCTTGCACTAATTTGTCAGGAGCAAATTGGTTTTGAAAAAATTGTTGCCTAACAGTAAAACTAAAAAAGGAAATAAATGAAAAAGATAAAGTAACGTTTCGGAGTCTATATCAGACTCCTCCTTCAGACAAACTCGGAAAATCTGTTTTTGTTTCTACTCTAATCGACATTTTGTGAATCGTTTTATGATGTTTTGATTGATGGTGATCGCGTCTAATTAACTTGTTTAAATTTTCGACTCAAAGAATTAGATCCACCCTAATACCCATTAATACTTTGAAATATGAAATTGAAATTCTGTCGACTTTGAAATGTGAAAAATGAAGAAGGAGCCCCCTTTCAGAAGGCACAACGCAATTAGTCAAGGAAGGTGTTAAGATTAGACTCGTGCCCGTGAAGTTAAGTCGAAGCACATTTGCAGAAAGTCCATGAAACTTATATGAATGAAACATGCTAAAACGCACTGCAAATCTTGGGCTAAAAATTGCAGAGATTGATGACCTATTACCTTTTTTCATGATTATTTTCGTTAATGGTTTTTTTGTAATTTCATTCAGGAATGTTTTTTCTGTTTGAACCAGCAATTTGATATTTATTTTCATGTTTAATGTACAATAGCCTACGTTGAGTAAATAAGTATATTTCTCCATATGGAAAAACTTCGGAAAAATTAACCGAAAATAAGGATAATTACTTTCAGAAATTATTCTGTTGTACCCCTTTCAATTCAGACAAAATTGAATCACCATATCCGACTCCTTCTTCAGACAAACTTGGAAAATTTTTGGAATTGTGTCTTTTTTCGTTTGAAGTCTAATTGACATTCTGTATATCATTTTAGGATGTTTTGATTGAGGGTGATCGCGTTTAGAAAACTTGTTCAAATATCCTGTTCAAAGAATAAGATCCTCCTTAATTAATACTCAGAAATATAAAATTGAAATTATTATTTCGACTGTCCGTTCAATTATTTTATTGACTTTGGAATATAAAAAATGGTATCGATTATTACCAGAGAAATATAAGCGAAAACTCCATCCCGTTCATTTTAGTTGCGTTGAGTTGTTGAATGGTTTAATTATACCGAAAGTATGAAATTGAATAATTGAGAAATTCGGAATATTATAATATGAAATAAATTATTTTGATTTCGATTTCCAACCCATGAAGAAAAACATCAGTTCGATATGCAGTTTGTTATTTACCGTTTTTTCGGACACATGCTGCTCGTGGTTTTTGAAGGTTCTATGAGGAAATCGTTCACGAATTTCTCTTCGATTTTGACCAATTTTTTTTGAAACCGAAAACAAAATATTTAGGAAACGGTCTCTAAAATAATCAAAGGGATCAGTTCAGAGTTTAGAAAAAAATTAAACAATTCAGGAAAGGCAGTTTCTAACAGACACCAATGAACTGGACGAAAGATAGAAATGAACTGAACGGAGGATAGAAATGAACTAATTATGAGCGTTGCGTTGCGTTGCTTCTTTATACATATTATTTTGGAAATAGCTGAAGTCAGCAAGAATATGTGAACAATAGGCTCATTGTTGAGGGGTTGCCAACATCTCCCCCCTAAGAAGATTTTTGATATTATTTTAAAGAAAGAGCAAAAATCTAGAAGCAACATAACGCTTCACAAAAATATATATAGTTTTAACAAATATGGAATTGAAACGTTTACATAAATATTACAAAATTGTGAAAATTCAAATGTTGAAGACATGGTGCAGTTAACATTGAAAATATGATATTAATCAAGAAAGTATCAAATGTGAAAGTATTGAAAATTATAAATTGAATCAGAACAAGTAACATTGAAATTAATAAGGGTTGATCTTGATTCCTAGGTTTCTCTTGGATCTTCTTAATGAATGGGAGCCTGTGCTGTTGGTTTCTTCCCGATTGGAATGTCGAGAATTGGAAGTGCCAGTGACATTGATACGCTGTATTTCTGCATTATAGAAGACTGGAATAGGTTGTTCCACAGGGGTGGTAAAAAAATAAATAATTAATTGTCAATAATAAATAAACTTTTGGATTTTCACAACGACGAAATATCAGACTACTTTCCAAATTCATAAGCACAAAAGTGGGCATTTCTTGAAAGAAAATTCCAGCATCGGACACATATGTTAAAAAAAATAGTGATAAACATTATAGAAGTATAATTCGAATTCAGCGCCTCAGTGGAACTACAAGTAGGCAACCGAAGTTACACCAAGACTGTATTTTGTGCTGCAATTGAACGCTACAAGTATTGTGACACGAATTTGTTTGGAAATGAAACTAAAATATTCTTTTTTGTAAAAAATGTCATGGTTCATGTTATTATTGAATGAATTATTCAAGAAGTAAACTTGAATTTTTTACTAAAAATTCTACATTTTATAAACACACAAAAAACAGACGAGTGGAAAAATCAATTTATAAATTGTTTTCGAAGATGTTTCCATTTTTAAGAATACACAATCTAGCCCTTTTCGCAACATTATCAACCGCTGAACATATCATTTCGGGGTTTTGCCGGATCTCCTCGGCAGCTGATTGAATTCGTTGAATAAGTTCTTCCTTTGAGTTTACTGGAGCTCTCTTATCATAAACAAGACTTTTAAGATGTCCCCAGAAATAAAAATCAAGTGGTGTGAGATCTGGCGAACGAAGAGGCCATGCGATGGATCCTAATCGGCCAATCCATCGGCGTGGGTATTCTTCATCTAGATACCCTCTTACATAACGAGTTGTGTGGGCAGGGCAACCATCATGCTGGTACCAAATGCCCTGAATCTGACTCAGCGGAATATCTTCAAGCAGATTTGGCAGAATCTCCGTCAGGAAGTGATAATAGCCGTTTCCAGTCAATGCTTGAGGAAGAATGTATGGTCCGATTATGAATTTATTTTTTATTCCCGCCCAAACATTAACTGAAAACCTCTTCTGGCTATTTTTTGATACCGTGGCATGCGGATTGTCTCTATGCCATAAAATATTATTTTTTCTGTTGAAGAAACCATCCCTATGAAAAGTAGCTTCATCCGTAAATAAAATTTGATGGAGAAAATCCCTATTTCCACCTCCACGTACTCTTCTCAAAATAAACTGACAAAATCACCGTCTTCTAAAGTTTGGCGAAGTTGGAAATGGAACGGATGGGAATTGTTCCTTTTGAGTACTCTCCAAGCAGTAGTTTTACTTTTATTCACTGACTAGCAGATCCAACAGACGTTGTTCTGTACACACAAAAATTCATTCAATTCGATCCAGCCGTTTAGTTGCATAGTTCCATATTATTATTATTATTAGATGAATAACCTAAATAACGACTTCGGCGCCATCTGTTGATCTGATTTGTGATCATAAACATACGGGGCAGTCCAAAATACATTACCCGCCTAGTGCCTACCTCAGAGATGCATTTTGGTGCGATTTCATCTCCAACCTGCCATATCTTTTGATGTATTCATCATAATTGAATGATGTAAGTGGCAATTTCTTTCTGAACTAAATACTGGGTATGAACGATGTGTTTAATTGGATAAGGATCAATAGCGTATTCATAAAAAATACTCCCAAATAATGCATAATTTTGAGAAACTTTCGGAAAACTTTGAAGGGTGATACCGAGTAAACCTTGAAAGATAGATATATGCTATCCCGAACTTTTTTGTAGAACTTTTGAAAAGGTACATTTCCGTCATACATTGTTTCCATGTACGTCTTACGGCTTTTGCAGCGCGCCTGAAAATAACTGATTTTGGTACTCATATTTTTTATCATTGAAGTTATAGTAGGTTTCCCTAATTTTCTCGAGTGAAAAGTATAGCCTTTGTTACTCAGTGATAGTGTAGCATTCTAAAGGTGAAAGAATTATTCAAATCGGTCAAGTAGCTCATGAGTTAACTCGTATCAACGCCACAAACCCACAAACATAAAAATCTTTCCTCTTTATAATATTAGTATACCCAGATAGCACACACACGTTCTATGAATGTTCATAGAAGCTACCGCCAGAATGTTCGTATATTCATAGAATGTCCTCACAACATACCTGAAACGTTCTGAGAACATTCTATGAACTATCAAATGAGAGAGGAACTCTGATTCCATGCACGTTCTATGAACATTCTCCCGAATATTCTAGAACGTTCTAGGAACATTCTTAAGAATATTTCAGGGATATTCTCGAGAATGTTTCGGGGATATTCTTGAGAATATTTCAGGGATATTCTTGAGAATATTTTAGGAATATTGTTGAAAATATTTCAGGCTCATATTTATAACGTGCGTTCAAAAAAAATCGTGGTCAAGTAAGCTGTGGATTTATTTTTCCCCTCATAGACTCTTAGGAAAAATAAAATCCACAGCTTACTTGACCACGATTTTTTTTAACGCACGTTATTACTGCGAATATTCTATATGAAGATTTCTTGTCCTATAGAAATATACATTCTACTTTTAGTCTGAGGAGATTTGGATGAATTGATTGGTATGATTAGTTCCTATAGCGTATCACAGCCGGAATAAATAATAGAAATAAATATAACTTAATTCAAATATCCTCGAAATAAAAGTACAATGTATAATTATATTTACCCGCACTGTAAGCAACTTCATAATAATAAAAAGCATTATTCAAGTCAACAGTTTATTTCGGAATTGATAAAACAAAACATATATTTCATACTTTTTAAAAAACTCTTTAAAAAATAAATTATTTTTTCCAACCAGGCTCTTTGTTTCAATATCAGATTCTGAGAAAGAAGAGAAACTGATATATTACTAGGTCACCTTGAATAATTTAATGGTTTTAGTGTAAACCCTTATCAGAATGAAATACTAGGAGACAAACCATATTATGTTAGACAGTAGAATAATAAAAAAAATTGCTTCATGGTTTGAATGTACAACTAATATTGTTTCATTCACTAGGTCAAATTCAGTCTCATTTTTGAGATTTTTCCTACCTCTCTTTTGCCTTCACCAACCAGTCTTTTATCTCTAATTCCACATCTCTGTAATCTCTCGATGAATTTTCATTACTGATTCTGTAAAGTATGAGAGGTAATTTGAAAATGGAATATTAGTATTTTAGTCAAGATAATAATTCAGAATAAAGCTAGTTAGTTACCATGTATTGACTAGTTATTCCTTCTAACATTGCTTCTTAATAGGGAAAGTAGTAAATTCTTCCAAAATTCATACCTATAACTACAGTTGATAAAATCAATACCGAACAATTATCCTTCTTTTCGAATCCTAGCCAGCTTTAGTATACTGCAAGAATATTTGCTATTAACCTTTCCAAGAGTCTTATCGTCATCACTGTATGATTGGACCCCCATTTTCGACAACTTGCCAACCTAAAATAACAACCCAAATGAAACATTTTTGAAGATTTTTCAGAGAATAAAATCCATTTGATTGTAACATTTGGATAGGTATATCACAAGACGAAATAGTGGAACTTACCATTTTTGTTTTATAATCTCCTATTTTTGAATGTTTCTCCAATTAAATTTTGTGATTCCTTCATAATTTCAATAGGAAAATCAAACTTGATTTGAATTGATATATCTAATTGTTCATTATTATGATCTTGTCTCAATAATCTTGCAATGTCTTCTGTCAGTTGATCCAATTCGATCCAGTGAAGAGCTGCCTCAGAACTTTTCCTCGGAAGAAATGTTGAATACAATATTGAGTTTAATACATAACTACAAATACTCGGGAGGGATCTGCTTCTCTGAAGATAACCAGAATGTGCTGAAAATTAATCATTATCTTTAACATCAACTCATTACGAACACTTCATTGATTACTAGTTGAACCTGTTCCATTTGCTGATGATTCTTTATCAATCATATTAATCTCATTAATTATCAAGCTTATGCACCTTTCTACTTCTTGGTGGACCTTTCTATCAAAACTTGATTTCTTCTTAGACATATACAGGGTGTCCCATTACTCGACGTCAACCCGGAACCGGGTGAAAAGGCAAGTAATGCTGGTTGTCAGAAAAATATAAAAAAAATCTAAGTTGCATAATTTCAAAATAATGAGCATTTAAAAAAACACGCAAAATTTCACACCATGTGGCAGTCTTTTCGCTCCTGTTGCCACAACTATCAACTTTTTCCAACTTTTTTCTTTGCTGTGTAACCTTGAATAATGCTTGTCTAAACTGTAATCAAAATTTTAATACCAGCTGCCCTAGGTTTCATGAAAATAGGGCTTACTTCTCGGAAAAAAAATTCGAAATGAACAATTGCCTAGTTTCAACTGACTGTATTGAGAAAAAAATGTACTACGTAGGTTTGGCAGGTTTTTTCAAAAGTTGGCGCATTTAGTGAGGATTCCAAAATGGTATAATACTTGTTTAATTATAGCTGCCGTAGTTCAAATTTATTTTCGATTGCCTTTGAATACACTTTTTCGTTAACTGCTTCCCAGTAATAGAGTCCAAGGGGTTCAAGTCCGGTGAACCGGCCGGCCACGAGATTGGACCAGAAAGTCCGATCCATCTTCCGGGAAAAAACGTTATCAGAAAAAAAATTTGCAGAAAAAATAATTTTTCCAGAAAAAAATTTTCCTGAGAAATTTCTCTGAAAATTTTTTTTTCTGGTAACATTTTTTCCCGGAAGATGGATCGGACGTTCTGGTCCAATCTCGTGGCCGGCCCGTTCACCGGACTTGAACCCATTGGACTCTATTACTGGGAAGCAGTTAACGAAAAAGTGTATTCAAAGGCAATCGAAAATAAATTTGAACTACGGCAGCTGCAATTAAACAAGTATTATACCATTTTGGAATCCTCACTAAATGCGCCAACTTTTGAAAAAACATGCCAAACCTACGTAGTACATTTTTTTTTCAATACAGTCAGTTGAAACTAGGCAATTGTTTATTTCAAATTTTTTTTCTGAGAAGTATGCCCTATTTTTATGAAACCTAGATCAGCTGGTATCAAAATTTTGATGACAGTTTAGACAAGCATTATTCAAGGTTACACAGCAAAGAAAAAAGTTGGAAAAAGTTGATATTTGTGGCAACAGAAGCGAAAAGACTGTCACAGGGTGTGGAATTTTGCGTGTTTTTTTAAATGCGCATTATTTTAAAATCATGCAACTTAGATTTTTTTTTATATTTTTCTGATAACCAGCATTACTTGCCTTTTCACCAGGTTCCGGGTTGACGTCGAGTAATGGGACACCCTGCATAAGTAGGGTAATACAAACAATTTCGTTGAGACAAAATTAATGTATAATGCACAAACTCGAGCAGAAACATTAAAATCGATTTAAAAGATATTCAATGTTAATGAGAATAATAGTTTTACAGTACTTACCCATAAATCGGACCATTATTTGAAGAGCACGAGGGCTATTTATCACTTTATAACAGACAGGGGTTCTAATATCAGATCTAATATACAGATACATCACAAAGCTATTCAACCACATCCATTTGCACGAGTTTCATGCGTGAATCTTCGGAAAGATAGCGTCCAAATTCATAAAAACCGTAGACTCAATTTATGCTTTATATCATATTCAGTCTTAATACAGTGTTATATTATAATAATTATATTGCACCTCAGATAAATTAATGACTTTCATTAATCTGACTGATATAGGTTATGTCTTCTGTTATGTTTACAGACAACAAAGGGTGTGACGTCACAGATAACAAAGGTTGTGACGTCACAGATGCCAAAGTTTCGAAAATTGTTCAAATTTGACTTTCTGTTAAGGATTGTAATAAGTTGTATTTTGGGCCCACCTGTATATCTGAATATCATTTGTTACGATTTAAAAGTTTACCGTCTGTGCGCCTGAGTTGAAATAATCTCGACATGTGTGCTAGCCGATATTAAGATAACATAAGAATTGTTCTTTGTTGTTGTTCGAGCTAATTGACTTAATAAACCTGTTAATTACAAATTTGCTTGATTTGCTTTGTTTAATACCAAAACCGAATACAGTTCACTGCTCTGCTTATAATATTGGACAAATTAAGTCCGTTGCTAACATTTAGTGGTCCTTCGGGCCGGATGTTGAAGTTTGCTGTGAATTTGCGAAATATTCTCGAAGTTTTCAAGAAGTCAGTTGATGGATAATCCTGTCAAGTGATCATCGAATTCACTGAGGTTAGTGGAAGTTTCAACCAATCTGCTGGTTGGTTTCGTCGGAAATATCACATCTACATAAAGAGATATTCTACAACCGTTTTTTTTCGATTTCCTGAGAAAAGGGTGGATGCGCTAAGCTGTCATATCAGGTACCTTTGTGGAGCCACCAGTATCTTGTATAACCATCGAACACGAGGTAACCAACTTTCCATCCTCTGTGATTCTGTGTTGACATTTGTCAAAGATAATAACCAAAGATATTTTACAAAAATATCTTTGATAATAACTCAGTGAATTAAAAACAAACATTTGAATATTTTCGTACAGCTTTGTTTAATCGTATTTATTTTCTTGATTGTTGCTGGAGATCAGAAAAACTTATTTTAATTTACGAAACGATAAAAACTTGAAAGTTTTTGTTGTTTATATTGGGTGTGATTTCAAATAATTACATTTTTTTTGTTGGATTCAATCTGAATTTCACATTTATTACTCGAATTGTTTTGCTTCAGTTCATATTTCCTTGCTATAGAATAGAAAATTCGCAACTTTCGAATACTTATCTGCTGTAGATTATTCGATTGTGAAGTGTTTTTCTAGGTCTGAATATTTTGCAGTTTATTTTGCTTTGCTACATTCACATTATTGTTGATTCAATTTATATTTGCTTGCTATTTGCATAAGATTTCACAACTTTTGTTGTTCGCTGCTACTAATTTAATCTCAAATTGCTTCGCTTAATTTGCTCAATTTCAGTTCATAAGTAGTTATTGATACTTACTCCAATTTATATTTACTTACTGTAATATGCATGAAAATTCACATTTATTATATTAGATTGCTACAAATTTTTCTGTTGTGAATTGCTTTTCTGAGGTTGAACATTCTGGTGTTGCTTTTGCCTTGCTATATTTTCTTGCTTTATTTGATTTTTTATATTGCCATTACTTGTTTTGTCAAACGAAATGAGTGATTTATTGCTTGAACAACAATCTTTAGCGGCTAGAATTTCTAGGTCTTACACCAATTTCAAAAAAGATGGAGCGTCAAAGATGACGTTGAGTAACTGTAAGACTAGGATCGATAACTTAGATAAAATTTGGTTAAAATATGAAAGTAACCACTCGAAAATTTTGCAAAAAATTGATGATGAAATTAAAAAATCTAACTATTTCCAACAGAATGAATTCGATATGGTTGAGGAATTGTACTTAGACAGACGCTCTGAATTTCAATCATTTTTCGATAACTATCAAAGTTCAAATACATTAGCAGTAAAAACTGAAAACATTAGAATAGATGATTCAGAAAAATTGCCACCTATTTCCTTGCCTAAGTTCAAGGGCAGTTTTCATGAGTGGGAGTCCTTTCGCGATCTTTTTACTACATTGGTGGTTAATAAAACCAATATTTCTAATGTTACAAAATTACACCATTTGAAGTTGAGTTTAGAGGGAGATGCAGCTCGCCTCGTCAGTAGTTTTGCTATAACGGAGGACAATTTTGCAATTGCTTGGAAAAGATTACTGGAGCGTTATGAAAATAAACGTCGCCTCGTTTCAGCTCATTTGTCTGTCATTTTTGCTATGAAATCAATGAAGAAAGAATCGTCTTCAGAGATTAAGAGAATAATATCTGACATTAGCACACCTTTGGCTGCACTTGAGGTGCTCAAACGCCCTGTTGGAACTTGGGATGATATTTTAGTGTATCATGTTGTTTCATTGTTGGATTCGGAAACGCGAAAACAGTGGGAAAAAAAACATATGGCAATTCTTCTTGCTCCTTGGAGCCTCCTACTTATGCAAATTTAATGACTTTTTTATAGAATCAGGTTATTGTTTTGGAGGCATTGGAGGATAGCAGTAAGACTTTATGTCATTCCAATTATTCTTCTCCACCTAAAAATTCCAGACCCATTTCGTTCTCGAATACTAAAGTTCATCAGGTGGTGACTCAATCAAACAAGTGTCTGCTCTGCAATGAAAATCACTTTTTTTTGTACTGTGATTGTTATAAAAGAAAAGCCCCAAACACCGAAAAGAATTTATTCTTGATCATAAACGTTGTTTGAACTGCCTTGGCCAACATAACATTAAAAATTGCTCCTCTAGAAAGCGTTGTCAAATTTGCCATTACAAACATCACTCTACTCTTCATATTGATACTGAAACGAAAAAACCAGTTTCTACAAGTTTGCAAAAAAATGACAAGCCGGAACCTCTCAATTCTGGACCTTCTACTTCAGGGTCAATCAATTGTTCTATTGCTGAGAATGTGACGGCTAATCAATATAGAGTGCCAAATGGCGTCTTGCTTTCTACGGCTATGATAAAGATCTGTTCTGATGATGGTAGTTTCATTGTGGCCCGAGCTCTTATAGATCAGGGTTCTCAATCTTCTTTTATCTCTGAGAATTTGTTTCAAAGACTCAACTTGAAATACCATCCGGTGAACTTGCCAATTTCTGGTGTTGAAGGGAGGAAGCATTACACATGAAGGAAGTTGGTCAATTTTCTTCTGAGGCCCCGGTTCAACTCCGAAATTCATTTCCCAGTACAAGCTTTTGTTATTCCGAAAATAACTTCGTATGTGCCTGACCTCAATAATTCTGGGACTGATTTTCCTCACTTAAAGCATCTTACTTTAGCTGATCCTTATTTTGCTAAGAGAGGTCAAATCGATGTGCTCTTGGGTTCTTCTGTACATGCTGACATTGTTGAGGGGGAAATTAGTCGTGGTAAAACTAACGAGCCAATAGCTATGAAGACAGTGCTTGGATGGATTGTTTCTGGAAACACCCCAAGCTCCTACTCCGAACATTCGCTTTCGGTTTTGCAGGTGTCTGAAGATCAAATGTTGCTGAGTGATCTTCTAACTAAATTTTTTGCACAAGAGGACTTCACCGACGGTGAAAGACTTCTTACTCCTGCTGAGATTGCTGCTGAGAAATTCTTTGCTGATACTTGCTCTCGTGCTCCCAATGGTCGTTATATAGTGCAATTGCCATTTAAAATAGATGATAAATCTAGCTTGAGCTTTCCTGGTACATATGATATTGCCAAAAATTCTTTGGAACGAATGGAGAGGAAGTTTAAGAAAAATCCGGAATTTGCTCGTCTTTACCGGGAGTTCATGCAAAACTATATCGACTCAAATCACATGAAAGTGGTGAGTGACGATGATCTTGCTACTGTTCGTTACTTGCTGCCTCACCACGGAATCATGAAACAAACTGGATCTATGGCTGCGAACGGTAACGGTATTAATGCTCTGCTCTGTAAAGCTTTGAATAGCTGTTCAATAAATGACACTCTACATTGTGGTGCTAATCTGTTGCCTGATTTAACCACTTTAATTTTGCGTTGGAGAAAATACCAGTTCGTGTTTGTGACTGATATTCAACAGATGTTTCGTCAAATATTAATACATCCTGCAGATCAGGGTTTTCAATGTATACTCTGGAGGTTCAACTCAGATGAACCTATAAAAATTGGAAACTTCTAACGGTGACATATGGAATGGTGTCTAGCCCTTTCTTAGCTATTAGGGTAACAAGACAGCTTGCTAGGGATGAACAACATCGATTTCCTTTGGGCGCTGTTGTTTTACAAGAGGAGACTTATATGGATGACACCCTTTCGGGAGGTTATACTCTGGAGGAAGCCCTACTCAAACAGAGCCAACTAGTTGAGATCTGTAGCTCTGGCGGTTTTTTGTTGCATAAATGGTTAGCTAATAACAATGATTTATTACATAGCGTATCCGATAGTGAGAATAATTGTTATACTTTTACTGATAATAATATAGTCAGTATTCTTGGTCTCGGTTGGAGCCCAGAAACAGATAATTTCATATTCAGAGTCTCAATACCTCTGATTGTACCGATATAACCCTTACTAAGAGAATTATTCTCTCTAAAATAGCCAAGCTATTTGATCCTTTGGGGTGGCTCTCACCTGTGATTGTCACTGCCAAAATTTTCATGCAACAGCTTTGGATAAACAAAATAGATTGGGATGACCACTTGGATTCTAATATGGCCAGACAATGGTTATGTTGGTACCAAGATCTTTCTATTCTTGATGGTCTGAAAATCAATCGTTGGTTGAATTATAGTCCTGATGCTGGTTTCTGCGAATTGCATGGGTTTGCTGACGCTTCAAAATTTGCCTTTGGAGCTGTGGTTTATCTACGTATTGTCAGTGGAGGAGGCAATTGTGAGTTTGCTGCAAGCTAAGACGAAAGTGTCACCCATAAAACCCTTACTAACTATCCCAAGATTGGAATTGTGCGCAGCTACTTTGCTGGCTAAACTTACTCGAAGAGTTTTTGACGCGTTAGATTTGAAAAACTGTACAGTACATCTGTGGTCCGATTCCACTGATGTCTGTTTTGGTTAAAGGACCATCCCTCACGGTGGCCTACATTCATTGCAAATAGGTGTTCCAAAATTCATACTTTGATTCCTGATGCTTCATGGGGACATGTGAAGGGAACTGAAAATCCAGCTGATTGTATTTCTCGAGGTCTAAGGCCAAGTGACTTGCTATGTTATCAGTTATGGTGGCAGGGTCCAACATGGTTGAGAAGTAATTCAGAACCATATGCTACGACATCTCAATCGATTTCTCATGTTTGCAGCTCGTCGCTGGTTACCAATTGCAACTTCAGTTCAGATTTGTTGTCAAAGTCAAAGGAACATCCTAACCAATTTGGGATCTACTTGGGAGATTCTCGGAAATACAAAAACTCTTGAGAGTTACTGCTCGTATTTTAAGATTTCTAGTTAAATTACGGAGTGGAAAAGACGAATCTTATAGAAGCCATTTGTTTTCATTAAGTTGGTTTGTTAACATTCCAATTCCGGATACTGTTCAATTAAATACGCAAGAGTTGAACAGATCCCGTCTACTTTGGGTATACTTAGTCCAACAATCTCACTATGCTAAAGAAATTAATTGCTTAGAGAAAATTGTTCATTATCCAAAAATAGCAAACTTTTGAAATTAGATCCCTTTCTCCATGAGGATTTGATCAGAGTGGGTGGTCGACTGCAGAATTCTTTACTTGAATTCGAAGAAATGCATCCGCTTATTTTGCCTTATGAATCGCCACTTTCTTCACTCTTGGTTAAATATTATCATTCAAAAACTTTACATGGTGGGGTTAAACTAACACTTGCTACGCTACGAAGAGATTTCTGGATAGTTCGGGGACGACAGCTAGTTAAAAGCATAATTCTTAAATGTAGTTCTTGTTTAAGATACAGAAAAAGCACCATGTATCAAAAATTGGGAAATTTGCCAAATTTTAGAACTCGTCCTAGCCGTCCTTTTCTCAAGACTGGAGTGGACTATGCTGGCCCTTACAATGTTAGATTTTCCCCTGGTCGTGGTCGAAAGACCTACAAAGGATATATCGCCTTATTCATTTGCTTAAGCACTCGTGCTGTACATCTGGAGTTGGTCTCTGGTTACTCATCCAAAGAGTTTATTGCTGCGTTTAGAAGGTTTACTTCAAGACGTGGATTCTGCTCAGATCTGTACAGTGATCGAGGAACAACTTTTGTTGGAGCCAATAAGGAGCTCAGGCAGTTATTTCAGAAATCTACGGCCTTCGTTAATGATATTTCTAGAGCTCTAGTCGCTGAAGGTACTAACTGGCATTTTAACCCTCCTGCTGCCCCACATTTTGGAGGAATATGGGAGGCTGCAGTCAAGTCTACCAAGCATCATCTAAGAAGAGTTATAGCATCTCATACTCTTACTTTCGAGGAATTTTACACACTGCTGACGCAGGTAGAGGCTTGCTTGAACTCTAGACCCTTACTGAGTCTGCACGATGATGTTGGCGATTTACAACCGCTTACCCCTGCTCATTTTTTGATTAGCTCACCTTCCTTCATTGTCCCTGAGCCCTCTTGTTTAGACGTTAAAGTGTCTCCTTCTGAAAGATGGAAAATTGTACAGCAAATGCTTGCTCATTGGTGGAAACAATGGTCGCGAGAATATCTTCAATCTCTTCAGGTCAGGAATAGGTGGCAGTCAAGTCAACCTTCTCTTCAGGTAAATGATCTAGTTTTAATTACTACTGAAAATACCCCTCCTGCCAAATGGCCTTTGGCCAGAGTAACTGAGGTTTTCTACGGGAAAGATAACCTAGTTCGTGTAGTAAAGTTGCGAACAGCTACTACCGTTTTAGAACGCCCGATCAATAAGTTGATTTTATTGTCGAAAGCAATGCCTGAATGTGACATCTCCTAATTGATAACATTGTTCATTTATTTGTGTCTATTTGTTATTTCAATTTATTTCTGTTGTTAACTTTATGAAAGTTTTCTAGGATTGTATAGCTGCCTATCATGTGTCAGAATTTCTTTATTCACAATTGTTTTATTACAAATCATTTCATCATTTGATCTAACTCAAATGAAGTGGGTGGAATGTTAAGGATTGTAATAAGTTGTATTTTGGGCCCACCTGTATATCTGAATATCATTTGTTACGATTTAAAAGTTTACCGTCTGTGCGCCTGAGTTGAAATAATCTCGACATGTGTGCTAGCCGATATTAAGATAACATAAGAATTGTTCTTTGTTGTTGTTCGAGCTAATTGACTTAATAAAACCTGTTAATTACAAATTTGCTTTTGATTGCTTTGTAATACCAAAACCGAATACAGTTCACTGCTCTGCTTATTAATATTGGACAAATTAAGTCCGTTGCTAAACACTTTCTTTTAATTTTTTATGATTCACTTTATACGTGCGATGAAGAATGTACCGGACCGTACTATTATGAAATCATTTTTGAACATGATTGTTCTAAGAACAGAACGTTTACTGAAGAAATTCCTTGAATTTAGTGAAGATTTAAAAGATTTGCTGTTCAGAGTCGGATACACATTTCAATATTCTATAATGTTCTTCAATTGATTATAATATGGATATTAATTTTTTAATGTGATCAGAACGTTTACTGAAGAAATTTCCATGAATGTTCTACGACAAGCGTGGAACGTTCTAATTTGAATGTTGTAACGTGGTTTTCTCGGCGAAACTTACCTCGAGCGCCAGCTATTCTTTTTTTCTAATAAGGGAGAATAGCAAACCTACCAGGGCAGCTGCTAGTCAGAGACAGAGTTCGTCGTTATCTAGATATTAGCGATAACAGAGAAAATCAGAAATAGAGCAAATTTACACAGTTTATTCAGATAGCGAAAAATAGTTATAAAAAAATACAGTGAAATAAGACGCTATATGAAATCAATACAAAATATAAATTGGTCAGTTTTGTCTGACTGCGAGCACTTTCAAGAAACAAAGATTTTCCCGGTACGAGTCAGCCAGAATAGAAAGTAAGTTAATTTAAACGGTTAATTCAAATATATGATATAAAATCAGGAAAACAGGAATAAAAGGGGTCAGTATAAGAGTGCACAACGGTTATACTTGTCCGATATTCTTTCAGTCCTAGAATTCACCACGTAGTCTACCACTTTGCTTGTTTCTCGTATAAACAGGTTGGGGTTTGGCCAGGTGAAATTAGAGGGTTGAAAAGGATATGTCGAACTTGCTACAGCATTGGTTCGGTTATGCCTCCGGTCTGACTATGAGTTACACGCCATAAAGGACAGACTAACTACGGGCACTAAGGAGCAGGACAAAGCAGGAAAGGTATTCGATTGAACGTACTATAGCATAGGTTTGCATCAGCCCTCCGGTCTGACTATGAGTTACACGCCATAAAGGACAGAAACTACGGGCACCGGTTATACGGACAAACGTACTATAGTAGGCTAACTACGGATACCTGGACAAACTAGGAAAGGTATTGTTAAGGATCTGACGGAACAGCTATGTAGGTAGACTCAACGAGGTATAAAAATAGGACCGCAATAAATCGGCTCGGTACTTACAATTCAATTACACTAGCACTCACTGAAGCAAAAATGTAAAGAGAATTCAGAAACTTTAGAAGCTCAAAAAAGATATGACGTTTGTAGCAGCGAATAATTCGGAACTAATTAAAAAGGTAAACGTCTAAAACAGAAAATAATTGGAACTAATTCGGAACTCTCAAGCAGAAAATAATTCGGACACTAATTACCGATGTAGGGAAACCCCGCCTTTTATAATCTTCCGGAGGGGGGTGGAAAAGGTAGGCGCAGAAACGTTAAAATTTTCAGGAGAGTACCTCGGTAAAAACATCTTAAAACTGGCTTATCGTACGTATGTGCAAAAAACGGCGTTATCGGCGATCGGCATTGTTCTTGCGGACGGTTCTACGATGTTTTCTGTATGAAAAACAAAATCAATCGCTAAATGTTCGGTTTTTTTCGATTGTTTTGAATTAATTCTGAACGGAATAAAAATTCACGAATTTAAAATGAAAACTCGGATAAATTAAATGAAGACTACGGTTTTTCCTGATTGTTGTGAATTAATTCTGAACGGAATAAAATTCCCGAATTTAAAACGAAAACTTGAATAAATTATTTTAAAATGAAGATCAATTACTCAGTAACTCAGTTATAAAATTGAACTTCATTACATCCCCCTGCTACGGAAAGAAAATTCAATCAATAACAATTTGAATTTTCGCGGCTCCCAACTATCGCAACAAACAAGTCAACGAACTAATACGCCCCTGTGCTCGAAATCAGACTTACAATAATCATACAGCTAGTAGTTCCTCTGGGTAACCAAGCAGGTCCAAGTCCAATTCGTAGTTCCATATTATGTGTCGGAGTTGGTGTTCTGTGGTTGCTGCCGGCGCAGGACAGGTGTCATCGCTCAGCGCATGCGTCGCCGCCATTGTTGTTTACTTCTGTTGTTCTGTTGTTGCTGGTCGATGTGAACAGTGAATTAATTAGTAAATGTGCAAAGTGAACTGGCGATGGGGATAATAAGCCGAGGATTGTTCTTACACTTTATGTACAGTAAGTTTGTAATATAAAGTCTTTCTCGATGTGGTTCAAAATAGTGCTTCTCAGATTCGCCCTGGACGACTTGTTGTGAAGGCACTAGGACCCAGGTGTACAGGTGTCGAGGTTCTAATTTCCCATGGTGTAGTCGGCGTCCGGGACTGGCGCAATAGGTGGTTTGGCTAATAGGTGGAGCGTCGACGTCGACGTCGACCCAGGCAGATGACTTACAGGTGGGTAGTCCAGGTAGTTCTAACCATTTGATTCCAGTGAAATTTCTCCCATATTCTTCTGTTTTCCTGGTCGAGAAACTGTGTTTCCCATTTCCATAGACGGTTAAATAATGAACGGTAAAACAATAATGTCTGATTCGGAATGAAAACGGTGTAATGGGTTGGACCCATTGGAATCATAAACGGATTTAACAGTTTTGAATTAGAAATAACCTTGTTTCATTCAACGGTAACAGTTCAGACAACTATATTCAGTCATGCAGAAAACGAAAACAAATATTCATTAAAAGTTTTAATACAATATTTCAGACAGTTTACCCCAATTTGTTGTCGTTTTCAGGTAGAGAAAGAATTAAGATCAGACAAAATTACCAGGTACTGTTATGAAACTGTTATTATCATGTAGTAGGTTATTTTGAACGGTTTTCAGGTAGTAGTTGGACGGAAAATAAAACTGTTGGTTGGAAATGACGGTATAATGGTACATAATACTAATTTTACAGTTTTTTCTTCTTGACTTACGGTTTTCTTTATACAGGTTGCAGCGAGCTTCGTGTATCTGGGGCAGGCACGGAGAGCCAACTCCCTGCTGGTGGGGAGTCTCACTCTTCTGGAACCCCTGTGAGCCGGTTGCACCTGTTGGATTCTCGAAGCGGTCCCTCTTGGTCTGGACTGGGACGGAAGATTACATTGAACAGCCACCTCCCTCTGGTAGGTGTGACAGGGACAGTTCCGGGTGAGGGTGCCTAGCAAACCACAACGGCTACAAAACAGTAACGGTGTTCCGTGCAGTTGGCTCTGCTGTGTTCTCCTTGGCCACATTTCCAGCACATGCCAGGACGGAGTTCCAGGTACACATTGTGGCCCATGGTACCAACAGTACGGACTCTGGAAGGTAAGTTAATTCGGGGCTTTTTGGGATTGAGAGGACGGGATTTTAGATTATTACCTCTAGGTTTTTCCCAGGTGTCCACTTCCATAGAACTGCTCCACGGTTTGATGTGGCGGTTTCCCCATCTTTGCTCATGCCGGACGGTTCACCCTGGTGGTGTTGCCCAGAAGTAGACGGTGAACCAGCTTGTTTGGCGGTTCCCAACGGCAGTGGAACTGTGTCGGCAGGAGGGGCACATTCATCTAGTTTCTTCTGTTGTTCACAGGTCAGTTCTAGCAGATGTTCACTGGCGAGATGCACTTCAGGGGTTGGTTCGTTGACAGGAGTCGGTTTGGAGATCAGTCGGCCTTCTAGATAGCATTCTGCGGTTTTCAGATTAATGCTGAAGTTGTAGTTTGACAGTGTGTCCATTCCCAGTATGACGTCCACTGGTAGGTCAGGAATTAGTAGGAATGTTAAGTCTGCCAGGGTATAATCGTCTATCCTGACTAGAGTGGTGTGTAGTTACGTTTATGTGACGGTGGTCTTACCATTGGCTATCACTACAAAGTTATTGATCATAGGCTCTCCTTTTATTCCTCTCTCTTCCAAGTGCCCGGCCACTTTCTGGCTGCAGAAGCTCTTGGTGGCTCCGGTATCTATTAGTGCCTGGAAAGATTTACTAACTACATGAATGTCTATTAACGGACGATTTTCATTACAGACGGACGGTGACAGTGGAGTCAATGTCCCCAGAGATATGGCCGACCCCAATCATACCTCCATTTCTCGAACACGGACAGTCTCGGGAGAGAATATTCTCCCTCTGGCACCTGGAACAGAACAGTTTCGGCGGTCTGCGACACTCTCGGCGCATGTGGCCGTATCCACCACAGCGGAAACATTGAGTCTGGTAAGAGACCCTCAAATTTCTTTCTTTCTGTCGGTCGGTCCGGTCCGGAGTTACAGAGGTCTCAGTCCGGTTGTCGGTGTCCAGCGAGCAATTGGCCTGATAGCGGTTTCGCTGCTGTGTGTTGTAGGTCAGGTGCGGTTCATCAATGAGGCCCGGTTTGGAGGGTGGCCTGGTGTATTGGTTCATCTGCCATTGAACCAGTTCAACCACTTTTCCCTTCGTAGGAGCTCATCATAAGTCCTAGTTTCTTGGAAGGCCAGGGCTTGTTGCAGAGACGGTAGTAACCTCTGTCTAATCAGACGGATCTGTTCCTCTTCGGACGGTCGGTTGCAGGATAATTTCTGGAACAGATTCTGCATTCTCGTAACATAGAGCAGAAGTTTTTCATCCGGGCCCTGCGTTCGCCTTTTTATTTCCTCCAACAGGTTTTCTTCGTAATTCACCGGTAGGAAAGCGTCTTTCAATTGGAATTTGAAGTCGTCCCAGTTTTGAAACGTTCCTCTACGGGGGATGAACCAATCCCGGGCGTCTTTCCTCAGGAGTTCGTATACAGAGTCGAACACCTGTCCTAGTGGTACTTTGCGTGACTCAGCCAGTCTTTCCACCTCATCGATGAAATCGGTGACACTTTTAGTGCCATCAAATGAAATTGTCCATTTGTACAGGGGAACAGACGGTGTTGATGTAAATCGGGCTTCGGGTTCAGGTCGGTAATTGCCTTGTGCCAACGGTCTGAGGGGGTTTCTTGGCGGTATATTTGCCGGAAAAGATATCTCCTGTAGTATTTCTCTGCATGTCCTTCTGGTGTCATTTATAACTCGATCTAATATAGAATTTCTTTCAGGTGTGTGAGCTCGTGAGACTGCACCAGTGGACGGTGGACGGATGTCTTCTCCGAGGTCAACAAGCGATGGTTCGCTGCTGCTGCTCGCTGGGGCTGAATAGGGGACACCCCAGGGGAAGGCGGGACCTCCAGGTCTAAGAGAGGTGCGAAGGCTTGTGCCCTTATGAACTTCCTGCAACGCATCCAAGGCTCTGGCTGTAGCTCCTTTTAGCTGACTGACCAATTGTGATTGTGATTCATCAGTGGTGTCAATAAAGTTCAATCTTCCTTGAACGTGTTTTAGCCTTGTGAAAATGCGCGAATATTCGTTATCTGCATTGTCGTGGTTGAAGTGTTGAATTGATTCAACTAAATCGGTGAGTTTATTCTGGCATATCTCTATATCCAAGGTAGGATCCATCCATGTCACAGATTGTAACGGGGTATTGATTGAATGACCTGTCGTAGTAAGCATCGCTTAGGCATCACTGTGCCCGGCACTGTTTGTCCTCGGAGTTGGAGTTCGTAGGTTAACTCGTCACTCAATAGCCGATTCACATCCATGTTCACTATTGGCGGTTAAGTCTTTCTACGTAAGTTCGGTTGTGCTCGATCAAAAGTATATTCAGTTCCCGGTTAACACTCACGAACTATCAACTATTTGTTCACTCGCACAGAGTTCAAAGCTGTAAAGGAATTATCGATAGCAAGTATACAAGTAAACAGCAATGCCAGTACAACCAGGCTAAAGTTCACAATTGGTTGTAGAAGTACAATTATACCAGCAATAGTAAAGTTTATAATAGCTTACAGATCAAGATCAATCAGATAAACCGCAAATCAATTAATCAGAATAGTTTAAAGTAAAGGTCAAGTCCATATAAATTAAAATCCAACAACAACCGAAAATTCAACAATGTTCAAGTAGTAACCAGAAAATATAGCAGAGCTAAGGTATACCAGAAGCGCAATAGCAATAGTCTAACTAGTCCACTGCTAAAAATGCACCAAAAGTCACACAGTTTACGAATGTCCGGTTTAAAACGACTCACTTGTGTAATAATCAGGTATCACTAAAATAGCAATAGTTCATAAACCGTTGACCGAAAAACACTGTCCCAGCAGTTCAATTCAATCGCACAGATAATAGTCAAAATATAAAATCGTAACAGTTACAGATTAACCAGCAGGAATAAAACACCAAGTCTTTTATTTCATTCACCAATAAATGTTCAGGTCAATGGAAAATGTTCAGTCTCAAGCACAAACTACAAATCCACCTACCTCGGAATAATCCTGTAACTGCACAATTCGGTTGTACAATTCAATTGCACTGTAACTGCACCTGTATTGAAATCAAGCAAGAAAAGAAAAAAAAAAAATCCAACAATATCAAAAACAAGTTCAACACTGTTCAGAAATAAAACACTATCAGAAAAAGAATTCAAGATTTCATATCAGTTTCATAAATTGCAATAAATAAAACTCAAACAATTTATTACACAGGTTTCAAGGAGGGAAAGGTCAAAAATAACGGATTTAAAAGTTTTCAGCGGTCAAAAAATAAAACTCAGAATATTGTCTTTACTTCACCAATGAATAAATCGAATCACTTTCGGATGGTATAAACTGTACAGTATTAAATCGGGGCGCAAAATATTTCACTGAAACTCTATTTCTGACGGTCCCTGCTCGGGCGCCATTTTTGTAACGTGGTTTTCTCGGCGAAACTTACCTCGAGCGCCAGCTATTCTTTTTTTCTAATAAGGGAGAATAGCAAACCTACCAGGGCAGCTGCTAGTCAGAGACAGAGTTCGTCGTTATCTAAGATATTAGCGATAACAGAGAAAATCAGAAATAGAGCAAATTTACACAGTTTATTCAGATAGCGAAAAATAGTTATACAAAAAAATACAGTGAAATAAGACGCTATATGAAATCAATACAAAATATAAATTGGTCAGTTTTGTCTGACTGCGAGCACTTTCAAGAGAAACAAAGATTTTCCCGGTACGAGTCAGCCAGAATAGAAAGTAAGTTAATTTAAACGGTTAATTCAAACACATGATAAAATCAGGAAAACAGGAATAAAAGGGGTCAGTATAAGAGTGCACAACGGTTATACTTGTCCGATATTCTTTCAGTCCTAGAATTCACCACGTAGTCTACCACTTTGCTTGTTTCTCGTATAAACAGGTTGGGGTTTGGCCAGGTGAAATTAGAGGGTTGAAAAGGATATGTCGAACTTGCTACAGCATTGGTTCGGTTATGCCTCCGGTCTGACTATGAGTTACACGCCATAAAGGACAGACTAACTACGGGCACTAAGGAGCAGGACAAAGCAGGAAAGGTATTCGATTGAACGTACTATAGCATAGGTTTGCATCAGCCCTCCGGTCTGACTATGAGTTACACGCCATAAAGGACAGACTAACTACGGGCACCGGTTATACGGACAAACGTACTATAGTAGGCTAACTACGGATACCTGGACAAACTAGGAAAGGTATTGTTAAGGATCTGACGGAACAGCTATGTAGGTAGACTCAACGAGGTATAAAAATAGGACCGCAATAAATCGGCTCGGTACTTACAATTCAATTACACTAGCACTCACTGAAGCAAAAATGTAAAGAGAATTCAGAAACTTTAGAAGCGCAAAAAGAAATATGATCGTTTGTAGCAGCGAATAATTCGGAACTAATTAAAAAGGTAAACGTCTAAAACAGAAAATAATTTGGAACTAATTAAAAGGTATACGTTTCAAGCAGAAAATAATTCGGCACACTAATTACCGATGTAGGGAAACCCCGCCTTTTATAATCTTCCGGAGGGGGGTGGAAAAGGTAGGCGCAGAAACGTTAAAATTTTCAGGAGAGTACCTCGGTAAAAACATCTTAAAACTGGCTTATCGTACGTATGTGCAAAAAACGGCGTTATCGGCGATCGGCATTGTTCTTGCGGACGGTTCTACGATGTTTTCTGTATGAAAAACAAAATCAATCGCTAAATGTTCGGTTTTTTTTCGATTGTTTTGAATTAATTCTGAACGGAATAAAAATTCACGAATTTAAAATGAAAACTCGGATAAATTAAATGAATACTACGGTTTTTCCTGATTGTTGTGAATTAATTCTGAACGGAATAAAAATTCACGAATTTAAAACGAAAACTTGAATAAATTATTTTAAAATGAAGATCAATTACTCAGTAACTCAGTTATAAAATTGAACTTCATTACAATGTTCTAGAGACAACATTCAGAAGTAGATATCACTTATCAGAATATTTCTAGTTGCTAGTCCTCCATAGGGCGCCTACCAGGAGGCGGATAGGGGAATGCTTCCCGATATGGGTGGTAAATGGGGAATCAAATACCCGGGGCGGACCAAAACTAGCATTGCAGCGTCTGTCTTCAAAGAAGCGGCAGCAAACAGCGTCTGAACCTGATTGGGCGGCTGAAACCCAAACTCACCAACCCGTCTTGCCAGCATGGTGTTTTATTGGCTACTCTACCCCTTATGATGCCAGATACGAAAATAAAATTACCCCAGGCGAGTAGGAATTGTCCGAATCTCGCACTAGTCGTAGATTAGTCTGTCCCACGGATTCTGGGGGGGACAAACATCTGGTGAAATCCAAAGATCGAACCTTGTTCATCGCAACTTACAACACCCAGTCGCTACTATCGGAAGAACGTTTAACTGAGCTAAAGAGTGAACTAGAACATATAAAATGGGATGTCGTTGGCCTGAGCGAGGTGAGGCGACGTGGGGAAGAAATGATCAAGTTGAAATCGGGACACATCTTTTCTATGCAGGCAATGATGATAATTCTAATGGTGGGACTGGTTTTATTGTTCACAAACGCCACGAGAACAACATAGTTTCTGCAGTAAGGACCTCGTCCCGAGTAGTAAGTCTCATCTTAAAGTTAAATAATAGATAGCAGATTAAGATCATTCAAGTCTATGCCCCAACAACCAGCCATGATGATGAAGAAGTTGATATATTTTATGAAAACATTGCTACAGCCCTGAATCAACAACCTACGCAATACACCATCTTATGCGGGGATTTTAATGCGAAAGTAGGACTCAAAAATGATATTTCCGAATATTCTTTGGGTAACTTCGGTACTGATGGTAGAAATGACCATGGCGAGACATTGCTAGGATTTCTGTTGGAGAATAACCTTTTCCAGATGAATACCTTTTTTCAAAAGAGATCAAACAGGAGATGGACATGGCGGCGGAGAGCAGACGGACGTGTCAAAAATGAGATAGATTTCATAATAGCGAATAAAAAATCTATTGTGAAGGATGTGTCGGTACTCAACCACGTTGGCACTGGAAGTGATCATAGGATAGTGCCAGCTAAAGTAAGCATAAACTTAACTGGAGAAAGATATAGAATGATCAAAACAGTGAAAGCCAGAACATGGAGCAGACCACAAAATGAGAAAGAATTCGAAGAACTGATTTCCCATAAGCTGAAAAGCTCTGACTCACCAACTAAACTCGGCACTGATATCGATTTTCTGAACGATGTAATAATAATAAAGCTCTGGTCGAGAGCCAAAATGAAATGTGTGTTCAGACGAAAAGAGAAGAGAAGCTCAGCAACCACACGAGGGAACTTATGAGAAGGAGAGGAGAAGAGAGATGAGAGGTGAAGAATCAACCTCTTACCAAGAACTAAAAGAAATCAATAGAGAAGTATCCAAAGCCATAAGAAGAGACATCAGATCGTATAATACCAATCAGATACAGAAAACAATAGAGGAGAACAAAAGCATGAAAGTGTTGCGTAGGAGACAAGAAAATGGAAAGAGATATATCAATAAGTTGAAGAACAAGGATGGAATTTTGATACAGAACAGAGATGAACTTTTGAAAGTGGTCGAGAACTTCTACTGAATACTGTATAAAAGTCAAAAAGTGGCACATTCAAACATGGAACCTGAGCAAGTTAAACACAAGAGAGGTATTGTCAACCAGGGTTCAGAATCGCTGCCTCATATCATCATCGATGAGATAATGCTAGCCTTGCGGAAAACCAAAAATAACAAGGCACCAGGAGAAGACCATGTGATTGCGGATGCTATGAAGATAGGTGGAACCCTATTACTCGAAAAAATAAAAGCACTTTTCAACCTCTGCCTGTTTGATAGCACGATACCTGAAACTTGGAATAACGCTATCACTGTACTCATTCATAAGAGGGGCTATTTATCAGAGTTGGAGAACTACAGTCCAATTAGCCTCCTCAGCCATTTATATAAATTGTTCACAAGAATCATAACAACTAGATTAGAAAAGAAACTTGACTTCTACCAACCTAAAGAGCAAGCCGGCTTTCGTTCTCGTTTTGGAACAAATGACCATCTTCAAAGTTTAAAGACCGTTATTGAGAAAACTGTGGAGTATAACAGACCACTAGCTTTGGCTTTCATAGACTTCCAGAAAGCATTCGATACGATAGAACTCGATTCAGTTTTAGAGGCCCTTCAAGAATGCCGAGTCGACTATCGCTATTCCAGGTTAATTTACAACATATATAAGAAAGCTACCATGACAGTAAAACTACACAAAAACACCAGATCAGTGCCACTTAGCAGAGGTGTAAGACAAGGAGACACGATGTCGCCTTAACTCTTCATTATGGTTCTGGAATATGCGATGAAGAAATTGAATTGGGAAGGAAGGGGTATTAAGGTCGATGGTTCATATCTCACGAACTTACGCTACGCAGATGACATAGTCATACTGGCCGACAATCTTGGAGATTTAATAAGCATGCTCAAGGAACTTGAGGAAGTTTGCTCCAGCGTAGGACTTAAAATCAATGCAACTAAGACAAAATATATGACAAATATGGTTCCAGGCGAGGCGATACATATCGACGGCAAGGTAGTGGAGTTGACACACAAGTATGTTTATTTGGGCCATGAAATTCGTATCTCCAGAGACAATCAAACGTGTGAACTGCAGAGGAGGAAAACGCTTGCTTGGGCGGCTTTCGGAAAACTGAGACACGTATTCAGGGGCGATTTTCGATATGTCTCAAGAGAAAAGTGTTCGACCAATGTATCCTACCAGTGATGACGTATGGTGCCGAAACGGTTACACTGACGGCAACGTCCACAAGGCATCTCAAGATCACCCAGAAGAAGATGGAAAGATCCATGCTCGGTTTATCCCTACGTGACCGTGTCAGGAATGAGGTTATCCTCCGAAGAACGGGTGTGACTGACGTTGTGGAACACATTGCGAGGCTTAAGTGGAATTAGGCAGGACATGTTGCCCGTTTGTCAGATGATAGGTGGACCAAACGCCTGATTGAGTGGAGACCCAGAGTCGATAAACGTAGTAGAGGAAGACCACCTACGCGATGGACCGACGACATTAGAAGAATGGCTGGAAACTGGATGAAGGAAGCTCAGAATAGGAGAGAGACTGGGCAGTGATGAGGGAAGCCTATGTTCAGCAGTGGACGCGAATGGCTGAATGATGATGATGATGATGATGATTCTGAGAATATTCTTCAAATAAAGTTCTATGAATATCATTTTTGAAATGTGATCAGAATGTTCACTGAAGGACATTCTTCGAAGGTTCAAGAGGTTCTACGAATATGCGTAGAACGTTCTGTTTGAATATTCTAAAGTAGGAACGTTCAGAAGCTAGATATAACATTCTGAGAATGTTCTGTGCTATCTGGGTAGATATAGATTCTGCATACGCAAAAATTCATTCAATTCGATCCAGCCGTTTAGTTGCATAGTGCCATAGTAAATGAAAAACCTAAATAACGACTACAGCGCCATCTGTTGGTCTGATTTGTGATCATGAACATACCGGGATAGGCAATCCAAAATACATTACCCGCCTAATGCCTACCTCAGAGATGCATTTTGGTGTGATTTCATCTTCAACCTGCCATATCTTTTGATGTATTCATCATAATTGAATGATGTACAAGGCAATTTCGTTCTAAACTAAATACTGGGTATGAACGATGTATTCGATCAAGTAGCTTGTGAGTTACAAGGGCGGATATAGCTTTTTTTCATTGGTAGTAATGATTCAAGATCGATAAATCAGGTTCAAAACTTGAAAAAAATTCAATCAAAATATTTAGGAGGAATAATTTAATGAGAAAAAATAGTAGAAAAGTAATAGTAGTAAAAAAACAAACAAATGAAAATATGTGCACCACGTTGCGTAACTTTTTCTAAGGTTTTCGATATTCATGGGGGCGGTAACAACAATATGTGGTTGTTGAAGGCAAAAAAAGCAAACATAGGAAAATCAAAACTGGAGTTCCTCAGGGCACTGTGCTCGGACCACTTCTGTACCTAATTTATGTCGAAAATCTTGTCAAATTAGGACTGCAGGGGGAACTCTTCATGTTTGCGGATGATACAGTCATCATATATAGTGCCGACAGTATAAGATCTCTGGAGGAAATGGTCAATATGGATATGCAGAAATACAGTGAATGGTTAGACTCGAATAAACTTGTCATAAATGAAGAGAAAACTGTATACATTCTGTCCAAAAATAGAACAACCAAAGCCAGCATACATCCTCATCTCTTTATCAATGGTAAGGAACTAACACAAGTGAAAAGGACTAAATACTTGGGATTGACCATAGAAGATACATTGAAATGGAATGCACATGTGGACATGATCGTGGACAAACTTTTACCATTAGTGTCGAAACTTCGTCATTTGGGGCCATACCTTGATGAGAGGACAAGTAGGAGTATATATTATGCCTATTTCCAGTCAGTACTCACTTATTTATCGGTAGTATGGTCAAATACGACAAAATTCAATATGAAAAGATATTACAAAATAAAGTGATAAAAAGGCTCCACCATCTTCCATATGAATATCCTGAACTGAAGACTTGTATAAAAATTATGAATACACGAAACTGGAAAAATTGATCAAGTTACAACAGTGTAAACTCATACACAAGCTGGAAAACAAACAGATAAAGAGCCAAAATATAGTGGAAAGAGTCCAAAATATAACAAATCGAGAAACAAGACAAAAAAACTCATACTTACTACATATTTAGAGCAAATACGGAATGTCAAAGAAGGAGTCCCATATATGCCAGTTTGACAACTTTTAACGGAATGCCCAGCCATATAAGAAGTTCTTTAAAATGCAAGATGAATAATTTCAAAAATTTAATTTTAAGTCAACTATAAAAACAACAAATTGTTGAATAGTAGTTGTATTTTCAAATAAATAAATAAAATTAAGGATGCAATCATCGTTTGATCTTATTGTTTCCTTCTTTTTCCGGTGCAAACTTCCTTCTTCCTGCTTTTCTGCCTGATCAATTCGCTTCATAATAAGCCTGCACAATATCATTTTTTCCAAAAGCGAATATTTCATTTTCGTTTCCAAACAAATTCGTGTCACGATACTTGCGAAATTATATTCAGTGAAATTCAAATAAACAGTAGAATTCTATGAGCTACAAACTTCCGTTGCTCAGCAACGAATATTAATATCCTTAGAACTGTCTTAATTTCTTCATTAATATTTACGTTGGAATCGAGGGTTCGACTCCCAACTGAGTTTCACCGAATTTTTTTTGTATAAATACATTTTAGCAACCGGAATTTTTGGAAATAGCAATAATTTAATAATTTTGACTCTAAAAAGCCATTCTAAATTTTTTTTTGGAGGTTTGAACGAAACATTTCAATGGCTGTAGTAACGAAACCGTTTTATATTTCACAATTCTGTTTTCATATTCGTGATTGATAATTGAAGGAGTACAATTGTACATTCATCCATTTCGGGTGAAATTTTTTATCGCTGTAGACATGTTAAAAAAATTTGTGTTCGATTTTTGAAAAAATTTTTACACAGAAATTCTCAGAAAATTGTGTTTATTCAGAAACTAAAATTCAATTTGACCACCGGAAAAAAAAATTTGGAACGTTGCAGGTTTTCCGCCATTTTTTAATTCTTTCTTCGGATTTCATCAATATTCTGAATAGAGGACCCAAAAATACTGAGATTTGACCAAAAACCGTTTCTTTGATTGTTATACAAAACTGACCATAAGAATCTTGCCCAAAATTGACGTTTAACACCCTGTATCTCGCTTATGGTTCGAAAACGGGATATATTGTATAAGGCAAAAATGATTCTCTCGATGTCCTCTACACGAATATATATGTTTGTCCAGTTTATGATAAAACTCCCTGTATATCCGAAAAGACTGCCTCAATGGAAAAATATCAAATTTCCTAAAATATTTCGATTCTATACGAAAGAAATAGTTTTTGTGTATAATCATTGAGTTTAAAAATACTACTACTACTAAAAATAATAGTATTTTTAAACTCAATGGTATAATGAAAGGTAGTTAGAGAACTATACAATCTGCTCAGCTTGGCAACATGAAAACATTGCCACAATTCCAGTGGACCAGCTTGAAATTTCAGAAGCGACACTTTTAAATGTAAATAAACGTGTCTCTACTTAGTCTAAGGTGACATTTATTATAATGCAGCATGCCAAACTCATTATTTTTCATACAATTTTTTTTAAGATTTCATTACGCATTTATTTCTAAGGTAATAGTAATATTCCTCTGTGGTAAAAATATTGTTCACTCATATTCCTGATGAATGTGATGTTGAAATGTGATACCTTTTTTATGTAATAAATATGTTTTTATATGTTATATTCCATTTTCTTGACAGGAGTACTTAATAAATTCATTTCTACTGATTCCGTATTTTACTCTTATATTCTTATTCAATATGTAAGGGGTTCTATACCTTATGTTGGATATTTAATTTTAATCAGATATTACATTCTTCGCTAGGTGAGATAATAGCCAGCCAGGAAAGTGAAATTTAATCATTCAGTAAGGTGTAAGTATATGCTTCGATGTATGTTTAATTGTGTATGTATTCTCATCCTGAAATTCAACTGACTTTATTATTGAAACACTTTTTATTATGCATTCCTCATAGGGTACCTTCACCTTCTATCAGAACCTAAAGTATCTGATTAAATGGGAAATTCTCACTATGATTTGATTCCAAATTATGTCATTGGTATATTCTCTTCAGACCTACATGACTGGGTAAATCTGAAAAATCAAATGGTTATTGTTTTCTGATATTGATCAAAGATATTCTTAATTTGCAATATATAACATGTCAGTTCTCATTCAGAATAAAAATTACATAATAACTCACATGAAAAACATTGCAAATTTTTCAATATCACTAATCAATTTAGGAAAACAAGAATCAATTGAGGTTTAAGATTGATCAATCATCGAAGAAAATATACCCCAATAAATGATATGATCTCGAATCAGATCAAAGTATTAATTGCTCATTTAATCAGATACTTTAGTTTCTCATTAGAACGTGATAGTCCCTGTAAGGAATGCTTAATAAATACCTTATCAATAATAAAGTCAGTTGAATTCCGAATGAGAATACATACCTACATGTTTATCGAAGCATATTAGTACGGTGTTATTAACCTAAAAAAAGGCCTAACCTTGACATCCAAAGTAAAAGTTTTATTCCAACTCCAAATGGTTCTATATAACCCTCTTATTGTTTGGTAAAAAGTTACACCATTTTGAGCGTCGGGTTTGGGGGTAAGGGGGGGTGGAATTTGAAAAATCACTAGTTTTTTTAGTTTTTCGTAAATATTTCAAAAACTAAGCGGTTCATCCTAAACATTGTTCTATACAAAAATTTTCTACGTTAAATTTTAAATAAGAATGGTCTTTTTCATAATCACTCTAAATTGTACGGTTCAAGAGTTACAGACGGTGTAAATGTTAACTTTTTCGTAATTTTGATAATTTTTTAAAAAAATAAGCTTCGTAAAAGAATGTTGCTATTTCAGTGGCCGGTGGTATATGTTAGTGATAAGCCCTTGAAGGAACGACAACCTCACCACCTTATCTAGGGGCACTCTTTTTTAAGGGAAAAGAGGCTTCCACAGGCCTAGGCCATATAACCTGTGGTACGGAGAAACCCACCCTGAACTTTCTACGAACATTGCAACATAAATTCACTTCTTAAGCATAAATATCTTTCAAATTTGGAATGTTCAATGTCTTTATTAACTTCACTCATCCTCCAGCACATTATCCTCCTCTAGCTCGTCGTCTAAGTAAGTTATTGTACACATTATAAGGGACAGTAATTCCTGGGGGGCTGCAGGACGTGCTGTTGTAATTGGTGTCAGGTGGTCGCCAATCTTCTTCCAACCCCACTCGAGTGGATCCTTATCTCTTATTCAGCCACTGTTGTACCTGGTGGTAGGTCCTAAATGAATGCTGTCTGGACGCTCCTGAAGTGGGGGGTAGTGCATCCAACTTCAGTAATGCATGTATAGGCTGCTTTGCAATCGTTTTCAAGTAGGACTGGTAGCGGAGACAATCTAGATCTTCAGTGTTCTTGGCTCCAAACATTGCAAGTAGGAAGTAATTTCCTGCATCAGCCACTGCACTGGGGTCGGCTTTGGGGTTGTTGAAGACCAGAAGTTTTTCACGAAGAACGGCGTTGGCTTGAACTTTCCTATAAGGTGCAATTTTTCCTTCCTACTTGCAATGTTTGGAGCCAAGAACACTGCATATCTAGATTGTCTCCGCAACCAGTCCTACTTGAAAACGATTGCAAAGCAGCCTATACATGCATTACTGAAGTTGGATGCACTACCCCCCACTCCAGGAGCGTCCAGACAGCATTCATTTAGGACCTACCACCAGGTACAACAGTGGCTGAATGAAGATAAGGATCCACTCGAGTGGGATTGGAAGAAGATTGGCGACCACCTGACACCAATTACAACAGCACGTCCTGCAGCCCCCCAGGAATTACTGTCCCTTATAATGTGTACAATAACTTACTTAGACGACCACGACGAGCTAGAGGAGGATAAAGTGCTGGAGGATGAGTGAAGTTAATAAAGACATTGACCATTCCAAATTTGAAAGATATTTATGCTTAAGAAGTGAATTTATGTTGCAATGTTCGTAGAAAGTTCAGGGTGGGTTTCTCCGTACCACAGGTTTATATGGCCTAGGCCTGTGGAAGCCTCTTTTCCCTTAAAAAAGAGTGCCCCTTGATAAGGTGGTGAGGTTGTCGTTCCTTCAAGGGCTTATCACTAACATATACCACCGGCCACTGAAATAGCAACATTCTTTTACAAAGCTTATTTTTTTAAAAAATTATCAAAATTACGAAAAAGTTAACATTTACACCGTCTGTAACTCTTGAACCGTACAATTTAGAGTGATTATGAAAAAGACCATTCTTATTTAAAATTTAACGTAGAACATTTTTGTATATAACAATGTTTAGGATAAACCGCTTAGTTTTTGAAATATTTACGAAAAACTAAAAAAACTAGTGATTTTTAAAATTCCCACCCCCTTCACCCCCAAACCCGACGCTCAAAATGGTGTAACTTTTTACCATAGAATAAGGAGACTATGTAGAGCAATTTGGTGTTGGAGGAAAACTTTCACTTTGGATGTTGAGGTTGAGGTCTAATTACACCGTACTATATACCTACACTCAATTCTCAAGGAAGGAACGCATCGTTCTTCAGTCGAGAATATACAATGCTCACTTTAACATTTATCTTATTATTCTTTCAAGTAGGTATATGATTGATTTTCATCAAATAAGTAATACATTCACCATAAGTATAAACTATGCTCCAACAGAATCTTTCGATGTATTCAGATGTAATCTTGGTTTGCGTAGAAATATTACTTTTATTCAAGTATAAGATTTATTTTCTTCAAATGAAAGTTCTGTTGAAATGAAGAAATCCGAAAACTTGAACTTGAACATATATTATTTTCGAACGAAATATTTTGAATACTCATTTTGATTAAAGAGATTTACTCAGAAGAAGTATAAAATTTCCTTGAGTCAATAATAGTGATATTATTACATTGTAGTATATAATTTACTCAGTGGGAGTAAATGGTATATTTGAACATTGAGAATAAGGAATTCTTGATTCAAGTATACTATATTCTTGCTTATATATGAGCGTATCATTTACTTCAATCAAGTATTATACAGGGTGTCCGGGAAATAACTGTACATACTCTTACCAGAGATAGAGTTGCACTAGCGGACTACTGATTGACTATAAAAAATTAATTTCTTTTCAACTTCATGGAAATACTTAGACCATCATAAAATCCAAACTTATTGACGGATATTATTGAAATTTGAGAAGTTTTTGGCACATGCTAAGGTCGAGTCAGAAATACATCAATTATTTCATTATTCCAGGGCCGGACTCATTAATCTTTATTTAAAGTGTTCAGGTTAAAAAAAACACTTTGTATTTTGAATTACGCATAATTGATTCGCTTTTTAGAAAGAAGCTAAATGATGCTTTAATTTGTGGTATACCAGGGTATACCTTAAAGTTGTCACATAAACAATTTTTTTTAATGAATTTTTGAATAAATTCGAAAATTTGAATTTATTTACCTGAACAGGACTAAGTCACCTTGTGGAGGTCGAAAATAAATAATAAATTTTCTTTAAAATGTCACTGAAGGTGAGGAAGACTATAATAATTTGTTGATATACTGGGTGGCCACCCTAGACGCGGATCTCATTGCGATGAAGTGAATGAAGGAATATTGCGAAAAAAATATTGGCGAGATGTACTATAGGGTATACATACAACACAATACAAGCATGTTTCAAAATGATTCGTATGTATACCGGGTGTTCGACAACAAAGATATACCTAGACCAAAGTGACACTTCTTCCAATGAACACCCGGTATACATAAGAATAATTTTGAATTATGCTCATGTATATCCTATACATGTCGCCAATAATTTTTTTTCGCAATATGCCTTAATTCACTTCATCGCAATGACTTCCGCGTCTAGGGTGGCCACCCAATATATCAACAAATTATTATAGTCTTCATTTTCAGCCTCCACAGGGAGATTAAGTCCTGTTCAGGTAAATGAATTAACTTTTTCCAAATTCAAAAATTCATAAAAGAATAATTGTTGATGTGACAACTTTAAGTGATACCACAAATTGAAGCATAATTTAGCTTCTTTCTAAAAAGCGAATCAATTATGCGTAATTCAAAATACGAAGTGTTTTCTTCAACCTCAACATTTTAAATGAAGATTAATGAGTTCGGCCCTGGAATAATGAAATAATTGATGTATTTCTAACTCGACCTTAGCATGTGCCAATAACCCCCCAAGTTTCAATAATATCCGTCAATAAGTTTGGATTTTATGATGGTCTAAGTTTTTCAATGAAGTTGGAAAAACACCCTGTAGTTTTCTAGGGAAATCCAAAAATTATTTTTTTATAGTCAATCAGTAGTCAGCTAGTGCAACTCTATCTCTGGTAAGAGTATGTACAGTTATTTCCCGGACACCCTGTATACTTAATTGCAGAATAGATTTTTTTGCGTGTACTTGAAAAAAAAATATTTATCACCTTAAAATAACGAATCACTACCATATTTTACTATTAATTATTCTGAGATTTGTTAGCGTCCTAGCATTTCTACCCAAATGTTTTAGCAACGTTTTCAAGGCAAATCATTTCTCTTGAAACATAGATAAATTGAAAAAAGGATTCATTGAAATGAATAATTTCTTCAAATTATAGAGAACCTACTACAACTGCACTGTGATGATGGTATAGATGTTGTCACTTAGAAAAAAAGATATAACCATAGATAAATATAGAAGTATTTTTTCAATTTATTTATGTTTATAGAAAATTTTTGCTACGACCTCCATAAAGGCAAAGCCTTCTTTCCCATTTCATTTCATCTGTATCGTTAAACATTATTTTTGGATGAAAAACGATATGATAACCAGCAGAGTTGATATTTTGAACCTAAAGTAACCGCTACGAGTATGACATTACAATTTTTTTTTAGTTTTTTTCACACCTAAACTGCATAAAATAATTTCTTAACCATGGGACTAAAGTTCTCCCAAAAGGAGGGTGAAACACCTATTGCCTCGGGATTAGAAGTGTCACAGCAGTCCCTAACTTTATAATAATATACCTACTATTACTTCCTCAAATTGTGAACCATGAATAATTAATGAAATCGTTTAAGACCGTTTCTGAATGTACTTCATAATCTAAATGTTGGAGGTTATAACTCATAATAAGATTATATAAGAAAATAATTCGAAAACACTTCAATTTCACTCTTTGTGGTTAGTTTCATTCTAATCGATTCATCGTTGATTTTCAGATAATCTCAGGTTATTTTTTCTACAAAATCCATTTAGAGCCGGTCGACAAATTAATGCGATCTTCAGAAGTTATAAACAACGTTCACCTACGTCAGCTTCGGGTGAATTCGGATTGCGCTACGATACGTGAGATATGAATATGCCTCCCGGTCCCGGACGCCCGACGCGCAATCTGCATTATGCAATACAAAGTGCCGAGTCTCAGGCGACGGACCGGTACCGTGGGTCAAGGTCACTGAATCGACGAGCCGGGGTGTGGAATTGTTATAATCGCAAACAAATGAAATATCAGATCAAAAAATAAACTTTTCAGGAACAATTTCCGGAAGAAAAGTGTAGTGAATATAAAATCAGAGGTTCAACTCACAATGGGATAGAGATGGAAAATTTTGTCTGTTGATATTAGCAAAAAATAATATAATTCACAGTAGCACAAATCCGTATGTAGTCAAACCAACAACTACGCAATATAGAAAGCCGCAATGCGAATATCTTATTTTGGTTATATTTGTGACATCTATAGGATATCACATTAGTAATTCGCAAGGATGATTGGTTGTTACCTCTCAGCGATGTTGCCAGGGATTCGCAATGCGAATATCTTATTTTAGTTATATTTGTGACATCTGTAGAATTTCGCAATAGGAGTGCGCATGGATGTCGGATTGAAACCTCTCGGCGATCTCGCCGGGAAGTCTGTATTTACTGGAAGGTACCTACTGAATTTCATCGTGAACTCAAAATAATTGCCAAGTTACTGCTAAAATTCAACCACATAATACAATATGCAGATAAATAAAGCGAGAAAATATTCGATGAAAAAATAGGCTTTGCTTAATAATATTCAGATATCATACGCATTTATTAATTACCTCAAAGAATGATCATTAAGCGTTATTTCTAAGTAAAAAGATATATTACTACCTTCGAACGAAATGGAACACTGCATAATATGAAATCTCATGAATAATTCTAGTCATTAGTTGATTTATTCTATTTCAGCTTAACGCTATGCTATGATTGCTTCTCGTTAGCGCGGCGAATTATTTATTCCTTGAGATCTTGATTTGTTGGAATTTTAATATTATTTTATATTGAAAAATGTAACAGTCATTCGGTTAACGTAAGTGTAATGGGTCAAACCATTATATTCAATACCGTAGTCAATTTTCTCGTATCAGTAGGAAAAGTTCAAGTATTAATTAAATGCGTATATTATATAGTTTTATATCGGCAGCTTTTATGATTCCATTTGAATTTTAATATTATTTTATCTTGAAAATCGTAACAGTCATTCGCTTAACGTAAGTGTAATGGGTCGGCCCATAATATTCAATACCGTAGTCAATTTTCTCGTATCAGTAGGAAAAGTTCAAGTATTAATTAAATGCGTATATTATATTGTTTCATATCGGCAGCCACTGAATGAAAACTCATATACACCAACTTCCAGTAAACAGCAACTACAATGAATTAGTCACTTATGTGAATTGTAATAAATCAGATTTGATTTTGATTTCTGAATCTTGGCTTAAACCGACTATCCCTGACAGCATAATATGGTCTTCGAAAGGGCAAAGCAATACAATGTAAAGTTTAATGAAGAAAAATGTGCATTCGGTAAAGAGGGTGTCAAATATCTGGGACATATTTTTTCAGCAGGAATCACAGCTGATCCAGATAAAGTCAGAGCAATCAAAGAAATGCCATCTCCTTCATGTCTAAAGGATTTACAAAGATTTCTGGGCATGCTTATTTATTTGAGTTACATTTTCAGATACACTAGAACAAAATTTAGCCGACATGCATAATAATCCAAAATTTCTCGCATCAGAAAATTTGAAAATTCGGCTAGACAAATGTCACTTTTTTAAAACCGAAATAAAATTTGTTGGTCATATTATAACTCGAGATGGAAATAAAATCATTTTCTGGTTTAATAGGTTATTATCCAAAATACATCCCAAATTTTGCTGAAATTTGTAAACATTTTACGACTTGCTCAATAAAAGATGCAAAAATAAATATTTGTGACCCCAAATTTATCGAAGCTGTATTAAGATATCTCAATTTCAATGAACCTTTCATACTTAGTACTGACGCATTAGGATTTGCGGTAGGTTCGGTATTATCACAAGATGACCCACCTAATGATCTTTTCATTGCTTTCGCTAGTATAGAACGCTGAATGGAGCAAAAACGCAATAAAGTACCATTGAAAAGGAGTTATTAGCCCTTGTTTGGTCTTGCAATTATTTCAGGCCTTATCTTTATGGTAAAAAATTTACCATTTACACAGATCATAAAATTCCTAATACTTTAAAGAAAAACAAGGTAACCTATTTAAAGCTCCTAAAAATTATTCGTTAGCTCATTTTGTTTCTCAAGACTAAAAAATGAATCGTGGTATTGCCTTTGATTTCAATGAATAAATTCGGTCAAGTCAAGGAATTTCGATTACAAAATAAATCTATCGTTGAAGTAGCGTATCTTAAAGCAGAATATAGAAACATTTATTATTTAATTACTAAAAGAGCGTATCATGATGAACCAGAATATGAATCAGTATTTCAAGCATTATTGAATTTATGAAAATTGTGTGAATATCACGGAAATAAGGCCCGTCCAAGAATTGCTTGCTGATTAGACCACTTAAACTGGTCAATAATTTTTAATATGATTGAATACTTTTTTGCTGAATCAAACATAAAAATACTCATTTATTTTTTATCCAGTAAAAAAATTTCACTACCATGAAAAATATCAACACGAAAGGTATTGATGATGAGAAATTTCATTGATGAATCATATTTCTAATGATGAATTAGATGAATGTGTTAATATACTAGTACTAGTGAACTACCTATTCTGGATAATGAAAATTTATACGAATTAAAAACGGGTAATAAAATATACATAGTTATGTCACGGTACACAGGGCAATCGAAAATCCAATATTAGAAATTTCTTATACAGAACGAAGAGTGCATTCAGCAACTCTTCGAATAATATTCAAAACAGCCTCGAACTTTAACGTAACCAAAACTTAGCCTTTTAGAGATAAACTTCGATTTCGTGAACTGATTAATTCGATAGACCACGATTTATTTCAATTTATTCAATAATATATTCAACCGAAAAGATCATATACCTTATATTTGTTTCTCCAGAATTATAAAAGCCTTTGATTGAAATATTACCAAAAAATTGATTATAAGAGTTGTGACCTTAAAATATCGAAAACATTTCAAGAAGATGTAGGGGAAAGTGAGGTACGATCCCTAGGGTCAAATGATCCCCGCCCGTAAATCAGAAACAGCTTGTACCATCTATCCAAATACAGATGAAACATGTTCCCCTGCGCCCCTGCGAGTTACCTGTAAAATGTCAATGCGGTGCGAGTGCTTGGCGTGATTTTATTAAAAAATAATCAAAAAGTGTGGCTCTGATCTAAGGTAAGCATGTTTTTGGACTTTCGTTTTTTTTACATGTAAGTGTTTACTGAAATGTTGTTTATTTGCGGGGGTATTAGTAGCAGTTAGCTAATATTCAAGCAATGTTCGATCATCGCAAGCGGTATGTGAAGGTTTTGTTTTGATCGATATTTTGTAATTTGGTATTTGGGGTGAAATGATCCCTTCTGTGTGTCTAAAATGATCCCTGGAATCATTTTACCCTATTAATAGTTTTTGTTTACAGATCATGCCGAGAATTTATAAACGTAAAACTAATCGCCAAAAGAGGCCTGAAGAACAAATGCAAAAGACATTAGAGATGGTATGGCTTACAAAACCGCGAGAAGAGAATTTGAGGTCCCTGTGATGGTATTAGAAAGA
Source organism: Propylea japonica (assembly GCA_013421045.1). Taxonomy (NCBI): domain Eukaryota; kingdom Metazoa; phylum Arthropoda; class Insecta; order Coleoptera; family Coccinellidae; genus Propylea; species Propylea japonica. Next base: position 3,658,776 of record CM024247.1, read on the forward strand.
AGAGCCAAAGGTAAAAATAAAATAGCTGTAGGCTCAGCTAAAAAGTTAGGTAGCAAACAAACAGTGTTCAACCTGGAACAAGAACTGGAACTTGTTGACATGGAGTCCAGAATAATATACGGGCTGACCACTCAGGATTTCTTAACCTCAGCTCACCAAAAATGGCAGAAAGAAATAATTTACCGCATCAATTTTCCGAAGCTGGATTTAGACGTAGACATTCAGACATTACAATGCGTGCGCGAGGTTTTAATAAGAATGTGGTGGATGAATTTCTCTCGACTTTGAGAAACGCCCAAGAAAAATATTGTTTTTCAACCTATCGAATATTTTTGTTTTGTGTAACTTGCTTACATACTTAAATTGTTATGAACAATACATATTATCATTATGATCCCTGGGATCATTTTGCCCCTACCCCAGGGATCATTTTATCCACAGGGGTGTATAAAATGATCCTTTACTAAACTTTAACAAAAATATCTAATACAAAAAAACTACATAGATGAAATGAAAAATAAGTAGGCAGATACAAAGTTAAGTAAATTCACTACCTTCAACAATTGAAATCTTGCGGTTTTGCCTTAAACTTTAGCCACAATTAAAATTTTCCCTTAAGGGGATCATTATACCTCACCTTCCCCTAGAAGATAAAGAAGAACAGACATTGAGAATCCAACAGTACCATGAAAGCAAAAAAATACATCGTGGACTGAAAAAAAACTTGATAAACTTATCAAGTTTTTTTTTTTAATTTTCTTTTCAAACTTGAAAAGAAAATTTTATTGGTCGAACATGAATAAAAATTCACAAAACTATAGGTATTAACTCTTGCGAAATATGTCAAAAAAGTAAATACAAGTGAAGCCCTATACAATTTCAATTCAAACCTAACCCTTTAGGATCAAAACCATGTATATGGACAAGTACAGTATTTTAGATACCGCCCAGCATGGCTTCCGATCGGGTCACTCAACTCAATCGGCGGTAATTTATTTTTGTTGAGTTCGTTTATGAGAGTCTTGATAATGGCTATTACTTTGCAGGTCTATTTTTTGACCTCTCACGAGCTCTCGATTGTTTAAATTTCAAATTTATAATTGATAAATGTAACAACCTTGGCCTCAGAGGTGTGTTCTTGGATTGGCTTAAGAGTTACCTCCAAGGTAGGTCTATGTTTGTAAAATTCGGAACTCTGAATCTGCTGAGTATGATGTCAATTTGGGAGTGCCACAGGGATCCGTTCTTGGCCACTCTTATTTCTGCTCTTTATCAATGATCTTCCTGTAAGTTTACGACGATTGTTCATAAACATGTTTGCCTCCCTCAGTCATCACCAGGGCCTATCATTACTCGGTAGATTTTTGAGAGTTATCCTATTTGCTGATGATTCTCCAATAGCGGTTGCAGCCCGTTTTTTTGAGGAACTCTTATTGCTCTGTGAGCTTCTCTTACAGAGCTTTGTAAAATGGTGTCAAGAAAATAATTTGATGGTAAACATTGATAAAACCGAGATCATTCATTTATCTATAGGCCATCGTGATCAAAATATTACAACTCGCTATTTGGACAATTTTATACAATCGAAAGACAGTTCAAAAGTTCTTGGCATTTACATTGATAAGAATCTGCGGTGGTCTACGCATGTTGAGCAGTTATGTAAGAAACTGAACAGCTCCTTTTATGTTATGAATAGAATGAAAAATGAAATTCCTATAGAATCCCTTCTCAGTATTACTATAGCTTAGTTTATAGCCATCTTTCGTATGGCATCTTATTATGAAGATTCGAAAATCATCCCTTGGAACGCCAGACCTGGTTTAAAACACCCTCCTGGCCCAAGAGCAAGAATTACGTATTTTGTATCTAAATATTAAAGGTATTTATTCGAATAGTTTTAAGTTTAAATTTTGTAAAAACGGCGAGGCAGGGTTTTTTCTACTGAGGTTTTTCCCTGTGCTCTGGTATCATACGACAGAAAAGTAGATATGGTACCCCGTTTTGCACCAACCTCAGCTAGGGAATTTTTTGTTTCATGTATTGTATTTTGTTAGCTCTCAGTTCAAAAGAATATATATATATATAAGGTTAATTTTTTATGGTCGATTATTATAAAGGGTGAAATAAGGGATTTCGAACCAATCAATATAAAGTGTTTTATATACTCTTTATTCATTTACCGAGCTTTCGGAAATCTTTGTTTCCTTCCTCAGGGTTCCTACAAACAAGACAGTGTTATTTACAATATAAATTTTCGACTGAACACATACTGAATTCGAGGTTTTTGAATCTCCTCAACGGCAAAAGAATTTTGTGGCTATAACAAATACAGTAACAATGATTATGAATTTTCATACAGTTAAAAGTCGTTTTGATATTTTTTGAAATTTCTGATTTTAGATGACAGTTGAATTTATTTTTATAGGTTAGTTGTCAGGGCTGCCCAACACTTTTTCATTCGTCGATCGGGCCGTCAAAAAAGGGTCTCTTGTTCAAAGATAGTAGATATGCATAGACGTTACTTAGATTTTGTGTGTCTGATTTTTTATTTATAGGGTGTTCTTGGTTTTTATGTAGATCATTTCTAATATTGTTCTCTTTTTGTAATTGTTGTTGCTGCTGTCTAGAATTGTTACATCATCGAGGTCTATTATATGGGTGTTTTGGTTTGCATGTATTGATAGTGCACATCTCGGATTATTTAGATTTATATCACTTCTGTGTAGTGTCACTCTGTTTTTGAGCCATTGCGATGTTTGTCCTACATATGTTTGATTACAGTCCTTGCAACATATCTGGTACACTACATTGGATCTCTGTTTACTGGAATAGGGTCTTTGAGTCTGTATAAGAGAGGCGATGGTTTTTTCATTTTTTGTAATGACTTTGATGTTTTTTCTTGTTCGGTGAAGCACTTTTGTATTTTTAGGGATAATGTTTTGATGTTCGGTATCGTGCAGTATTTGATGTTGGGTTGTTGTTTTCATTGTTTGTTGCAGGATTTTGTTCTTCGTGTCTTGTACTGCTAGAAAACAATAACTTATTTAACATTCTTGGTGGATACGCATTTTCTAGAAGGATGGATTTTAATTTCTTTATGTTTTTGTTGACGAATTCTGGGTGGCACATTTTCTTTATTCTATTAATTTTTTCTTTTATAAAATTTATTTTCATTTTTATAGGGTGGTCAGACAAGAAGTGAATATATTTGTCAGATGATGAGGTTTTTATGTACCAGTCTAACTTGACTAGTTTTCCATATCGGCATACTTTCATATCCAGAAATGGCACAGAATTGTATTCATCTTCTGTCTCAATAGTGAACTGTATATGTGCATTGAAATTATTAAACACCGTAAGGATCTTGTCAGTTTCGCCCTCAGGTATCGCTGTTACCAGGTCATCCACAAACTTTTTCATGAAGGGTAATTGAAATGGAAGCTTTGGTATGCATTTTTTTATCAAATAATCCATAAAGTGATAATATAGGACTCAGTTTTGAGCCCATTATGCAACCCAATAACTGAATGTAAAATTTACCTTCAAAGACAAAGTATCCTGAGTCCAGCAAAAATTCCAACATTTCCATGAATTTTTCTTGTTTATGTTACAGTGGTTTTAATGTTTTCCCATTCTTCGTTCAATCGATTCTATGATCAGTTCTTTTGTTATATTGCCAAACAGATTTACTACATCTAAAGAAACTATAACATAGTTAGGTGGAAGTTCAAAGTGTTTATGGACTTGGAAAATTCGAAAGAATCTTTGACATAGTAGTCATTGTTTTTATCATAGGCATTCGTTAAAATTTCCGACATATATGAGGCTAGATTTGTTGTTGGTCCTTGAATGTCTGATACGATCGGTCTTAATGGCGTGTCGTTTTTATGCACTTTTGGATTTCCATATATCCGGGGAGCTATCGAGTTATACCTTCTCAGTGTTTTCCCTTGAATGTTGTCTAATTCCAGCTTTTTCTAAATCTGTTATGAATCTGTTACTTTTATTCTGTAATGATGGTGTAGGATCTCGAGCTACTTCTTTGAAGCTCTCAGGTGTCAACAGTGTATACATTTTTTGCTGGTAGTCACTTTTTGTCATAACTACTGTAACCGAGCCTTTGTCACTATTCAGCACTATAAGGTCATCATGTGATCTTAAGAAGCTTCTGGTCTTTCTGTACATAGAATCTATGACTTGTGTTTGAGATTTTTTTTGTTTATATGGCTTGTAATAACACTGGTTACTTTCGCTCGTAATAAGTCTTGTCTTTCTTTTGGCATTTTATCTATGATGTTTTCAACATCAGCAACTAGTCTGTTGATAGACACTTCATTTGTGTTGGTAGAAATACTAAATTTTGATCCCAAGGATAACACGGTCTCAACTTCATTGGGAATATATTCATTAGTCAGATTTTTGAACCATTTTTGTTGAGTTGTGTACTTGTTTTTCTTTCTTTCTTGAAGATTATTTATTTTGTCCCTATTTTTTTGTTTTATTCTGTGAAATTCCCTATTGAAAACAACTTTTTGCCTTTTTAAAAATTCTGTGAGTGTTGATTGGGGTAGTATAGTATGCAATTTTTCAAGGATATCGTTCTTTGCCTTTTTTAATTTATATATTTTTAATTCTGTATGTTCAATTTCAAGTCTCATAATCTTGAAAATAAGTTTGTTGTTAAACTGTTCAACGTTTTTTTGTTCATTACTTTGTTTGAGTTGAACTCAAAAAGATTGTTGATATTTTTTATTCGTTGCCGATGTGGGGCGGTGTTAGATCTTGCCTTTTGCATTCCAAAAGGAATACTCTTCTGTTGAAGAATGCTGCTAATTTGACATTAATGCTCATCCATTGTTTCAGTAGGAATGTTGTTTCTTCACCATATAGTAATGATGTTTGTTGAAAAAATCCCATGATGATAATAAGGTTAATTTTTATGGTCGATTTATTATAAAGGGTGAAATAAGGGATTTCGAACCAATCAATATAAAGTGTTTTATATTACTCTTTATTCATTTACCGAGCTTTCGGAAATCTTTGTTTCCTTCCTCAGGGTTCCTACAAACAAGACAGTGTTATTTACAATATAAATTTTCGACTGAACACATACTGAATTCGAGGTTTTTGAATCTCCTCAACGGCAAAAGAATTTTGTGGCTATAACAAATACAGTGACAATGATTATGAACTTTCATACAGTTAAAAGTCGTTTTGATATTTTTTGAAATTTCTGATTTTAGATGACAGTTGAATTTATTTTTATAGGTTAGTTGTCAGGGCTGTCCAACACTTTTTCATTCGTCGATCGGGCCGTCAAAAAAGGGTCTCTTGTTCAAAGATAGTAGATATGCATAGACGTTACTTAGATTTTGTGTGTCTGATTTTTTATTTATAGGGTGTTCTTGGTTCTTTATGTAGATCATTTCTAATATTGTTCTCTTTTTGTAATTGTTGCTGCTGTCTAGAATTGTTACATCATCGAGGTCTTATATGGGTGTTTTGGTTTGCATGTATTGATAGTGCACATCTCGGATTATTTAGATTTATATCACTTCTGTGTAGTGTCACTCTGTTTTTGAGCCATTGCGATGTTTGTCCTACATATGTTTGATTACAGTCCTTGCAACATATCTGGTACACTACATTGGATCTCTGGTTTACTGGAATAGGGTCTTTGAGTCTGGTATAAAGAGGGCGATGGTTTTTTCATTTTTTGTAATAACTTTGATGTTTTCTTGTTCGGTGAAGCACTTTTGTATTTTTAGGGATAATGTTTTGATGTTCGGTATCGTGCAGTATTTGATGTTTGGGTTGTTGTTTTCATTGTTTGTTGCAGGATTTTGTTCTTCGTGTCTTGTACTGCTAGAAAACAATAACTTATTTAACATTCTTGGTGGATACGCATTTTCTAGAAGGATGGATTTTAATTTCTTTATGTTTTTGTTGACGAATTCTGGGTGGCACATTTTCTTTATTCTATTAATTTTTTCTTTTATAAAATTTATTTTCATTTTTATAGGGTGGTCAGACAAGAAGTGAATATATTGTCAGATGATGAGGTTTTTATGTACCAGTCTAACTTGAACTAGTTTTCCATATCGGCATACTTTCATATCCAGAAATGGCACAGAATTGTATTCATCTTCTGTCTCAATAGTGAACTGTATATGTGCATTGAAATTATTAAACACCGTAAGGATCTTGTCAGTTTCGCCCTCAGGTATCGCTGTTACCAGGTCATCCACAAACTTTTTCATGAAGGGTAATTGAAATGGAAGCTTTGGTATGCATTTTTTTATCAAATAATCCATCACATAAAGTGATAATATAGGACTCAGTTTTGAGCCCATTATGCAACCCAATAACTGAATGTAAAATTTACCTTCAAAGACAAAGTATCCTGAGTCCAGCAAAAATTCCAACATTTCCATGAATTTTTCTTTGTTTATGTTACAGTGGTTCTTAATGTTTTCCCATTCTTCGTCAATCGATTCTATGATCAGTTCTTTTGTTATATTGCCAAACAGATTTACTACATCTAAAGAAACTATAACATAGTTAGGTGGAAGTTCAAAGTTGTTTATGGACTTGGAAAATTCGAAAGAATCTTTGACATAGTAGTCATTGTTTTTATCATAGGCATTCGTTAAAATTTCCGACATATATGAGGCTAGATTTGTTGTTGGTCCTTGAATGTCTGATACGATCGGTCTTAATGGCGTGTCGTTTTTATGCACTTTTGGATTTCCATATATCCGGGGAGCTATCGAGTTATACCTTCTCAGTGTTTTCCCTTGAATGTTGTCTATAATTCCAGCTTTTTCTAAATCTGTTATGAATCTGTTACTTTTATTCTGTAATGATGGTGTAGGATCTCGAGCTACTTCTTTGAAGCTCTCAGGTGTCAACAGTGTATACATTTTTTGCTGGTAGTCACTTTTTGTCATAACTACTGTAACCGAGCCTTTGTCACTATTCAGCACTATAAGGTCATCATGTGATCTTAAGAAGCTTCTGGTCTTTCTGTACATAGAATCTATGACTTGTGTTTGAGATTTATTTTTGTTTATATGGCTTGTAATAACACTGGTTACTTTCGCTCGTAATAAGTCTTGTCTTTCTTTTGGCTTTTATCTATGATGTTTTCAACATCAGCAACTAGTCTGTTGATAGACACTTCATTTGTGTTGGTAGAAATACTAAATTTTGATCCCAAGGATAACACGGTCTCAACTTCATTGGGAATATATTCATTAGTCAGATTTTTGAACCATTTTTGTTGAGTTGTGTACTTGTTTTTCTTTCTTTCTTGAAGATTATTTATTTTGTCCCTATTTTTTTGTTTTATTCTGTGAAATTCCCTATTGAAAACAACTTTTTGCCTTTTTAAAAATTCTGTGAGTGTTGATTGGGGTAGTATAGTATGCAATTTTTCAAGGATATCGTTCTTTGCCTTTTTTAATTTATATATTTTTAATTCTGTATGTTCAATTTCAAGTCTCATAATCTTGAAAATAAGTTTGTTGTTAAACTGTTCAACTTTTTGTTCATTACTTTGTTTGAGTTGAACTCAAAAAGATTGTTGATATTTTTTATTCCGTTGCCGATGTGGGGCGGTGTTAGATCTTGCCTTTTGCATTCCAAAAGAATACTCTTCTGTTGAAGAATGCTGCTAATTTGACATTAATGCTCATCCATTGTTTCAGTAGGAATGTTGTTTCTTCACCATATAGTAATGATGTTTGTTGAAAAAATCCCATGATGATAATAAGGTTAATTTTTATGGTCGATTATTATAAAGGGTGAATAAGGGATTTCGAACCAATCAATATAAAGTGTTTTATATTACTCTTTATTCATTTACCGAGCTTTCGGAAATCTTTGTTTCCTTCCTCAGGGTTCCTACAAACAAGACAGTGTTATTTACAATATAAATTTTCGACTGAACACATACTGAATTCGAGGTTTTTGAATCTCCTCAACGGCAAAAGAATTTTGTGGCTATAACAAATACAGTAACAATGATTATGAATTTTCATACAGTTAAAAGTCGTTTTGATATTTTTTGAAATTTCTGATTTTAGATGACAGTTGAATTTATTTTTATAGGTTAGTTGTCAGGGCTGCCCAACACTTTTTCATTCGTCGATCGGGCCGTCAAAAAAGGGTCTCTTGTTCAAAGATAGTAGATATGCATAGACGTTACTTAGATTTTGTGTGTCTGATTTTTTATTTATAGGGTGTTCTTGGTTCTTTATGTAGATCATTTCTAATATTGTTCTCTTTTTGTAATTGTTGCTGCTGTCTAGAATTGTTACATCATCGAGGTCTATTATATGGGTGTTTTGGTTTGCATGTATTGATAGTGCACATCTCGGATTATTTAGATTTATATCACTTCTGTGTAGTGTCACTCTGTTTTTGAGCCATTGCGATGTTTGTCCTACATATGTTTGATTACAGTCCTTGCAACATATCTGGTACACTACATTGGATCTCTGGTTTACTGGAATAGGGTCTTTGAGTCTGGTATAAAGAGAGGCGATGGTTTTTTCATTTTTTGTAATGACTTTGATGTTTTCTTGTTCGGTGAAGCACTTTTGTATTTTTAGGATAATGTTTTGATGTTCGGTATCGTGCAGTATTTGATGTTTGGGTTGTTGTTTTCATTGTTTGTTGCAGGATTTTGTTCTTCGTGTCTTGTACTGCTAGAAAACAATAACTTTTTGACGGCCCGATCGACGATGAATGAAAAAGTGTTGGGCAGCCCTGACAACTAACCTATAAAAATAAATTCAACTGTCATCTAAAATCAGAAATTTCAAAAAATATCAAAACGACTTTTAACTGTATGAAAATTCATAATCATTGTTACTGTATTTGTTATAGCCACAAAATTCTTTTGCCGTTGAGGAGATTCAAAAACCTCGAATTCAGTATGTGTTCAGTCGAAAATTTATATTGTAAATAACACTGTCTTGTTTGTAGGAACCCTGAGGAAGGAAACAAAGATTTCCGAAAGCTCGGTAAATGAATAAAGAGTAATATAAAACACTTTATATTGATTGGTTCGAAATCCCTTATTTCACCCTTTAATATATATATATGGGGGGGAAATTCCTCTGAAGTGAGGAGGGCATTCATTTTGCAGAAGAGAATTTTACGCATGATGACTGTAATGTACCTGTGCGCTCATCATGTAGACCTCTTTTTGTCGAAAATGGAATTTTAACCTTACCCTCCCTTTTTATATTGAAATCGCTCATTTATGCGAAAGAAAATGAACATCTACTTGTAAAGTTATCCAGTTTTCATGGTAACAATACCAGAAATCAGGAACATTGTATATTCCGAAGCATAACACCTCCAAGATTGAGATGTCTACTGTGTATCGAAGCAAAAACTGTATAATCGCTTACCGCTTAGTATTCAATCTCTTAGTTTGAAAAAATTCAAAAATGTTGTGAAGGTTCTATTGCTAACCAAATGTTACTATTCGGTGGGCGATTACCTTTCTGATGTGTTTAGTGAGTAGTTTCTTTCTGTAATTGCACTTGACGTATCCTATACATCTTGTTGTCTTAAAGGATCAATAAAGATTATCGACTTGAGCCTATTAGCGTAGAAGAGGTGTGATTTTTCACACCCCCTAGCGATCGGCTATCACACTCCCTACTAAGGGGAACATTCACTCATCCCGGATAGCAAGTATCAGGGAGATTGAGCTCTGAGGTCTTCGGTGTTCTTCTTCTCCTGGGTCCTGGGTTGTTCGTCCTTTGTTGCTTGGTCCTGGATCTCTCGGTTGACGTCGTGGTAGTTGGTTTTGCAAAGTTTCCCTCCATGGTTGTTCCTGGTGTCCATCGTGACCTACAAACTTCCTTACCGTTCTAGCAGTACCAAGAAGCACTGCTTTTTGCATTACTTTAAAAAGGTTTTCATCTAAATCTAGCTCCTTGAGGTTGGACTTGAGGCTCTTAGGAATAATTCCTGTGGTTGATATGAGAATCGGAATGGTTCTGGTACTAGACATTCCCCACTGCTTTTTGATCTGAAGTTCAAGCTCTCGATATTTCGATATTTTTTCAGCATATTTTTGACGTAGATTGTTGTTATTTGGGATGGCTACGTCTATGGGTATTGCTTTCTTCTCTTTTTTCTTCACTAGAATTATGTCTGGCCTGTTATAAGCAACTGTTAAATTGGTAAGTACGGTGCGATCCCAGTATAGCCTGTAATGGTGGTTCTCCAGTATAACTTCAGGCTGATACTTATAATATGGAATTGGTTCGGATTGCAGCATCTTCAGTTGGATGGCGAGTTCCTGATGGAGTATTTTACAAACTGCATCACGTCGACTCTTATATTCATTTCCAGCAAACATTTGTCAGCCTCCTGTAATATGTTGGATTGTTTCTGATGTTTGGCATCCGTAGCGGCATTTATCGTCTGTGAGGCTTCTATCCTTCATGATATATTTCTAATAGTTTTTGGTTTGCACTACTTGGTCTTGAATGGCAAGGAGAAAACCTTCTGTTTCAGGAAACAATCTTCCAGAAGTCAGCCAGTAGTTCGACGCAGGTATGTCGACATGTTCCTGGGTGACCTCGTTCAGGTGCCTTCCATGTAGGGGCTTTTCTTTCCATCTTTGAATTTTATCACTATCCGTCTGTGTGGTGTTTTCATGAGGGTGTTCGCTTAATAAATGAGGCGTTGAACCATCTGCTTCGATCAGTACCTTATGTAAGTCCGATGTGTTTGACTTGTCTACAAAGTAATTTCTCAAGTTGCGTATCTGTTCAGCCGCTATTTTCTTTATGTCCACGAAGCCTTGCCCGCCTTGAGTTCTTGGAATTGTTGTTCTTTCAACACAGCATTTAGGATGATGTTTGTTGGCCTTCGTACACAGTGTTCTCATTTTCCGTTGAAGAATAATATAAAAGATAATAATATAAAAGATTATTATTATTATTATTATTATAGTCCGTTCACTAAAGGTTGAGCCGTCGGTTGGCCATGGAAATTTGGCATATTCCACTGTGTATATTGAAATTTTTGGTTATGTTATTTATTTTCTTGTCAGATTGATGCACAATGTTGTCAATATTGCATAGAGTTGTCTGATAACTCGCAAGCTCGTCGGACGAGGCCGGGTACATTCGGCAACGTTGACTTTATTATACGTTATGACAGTAAATACTGCCAACTTCAGATAAATAAAGAAACGCCTACTATGCTCTCAACCTTTCGTGAACGGACTATAGTCATGTCTATTATGATATAATTAGATTGAATCAAATATTATTATATTATATATAATTCATATATTATATTAACTATTATTGATGCATTCACCAGATTTGGACAATGTTATCCACTTTCACAAAAAACTGCTTCTGAAATATTAGATAAAATATCGATTTATTCCAATCATTATAAAATCCATTTTGAAATAACGCGATCGTTGAAAGATTTCATTCAACCTTAATTGAACAGCTCGGAGCTATTGACAATAAAAAATTTTACTTTTCAAAACAGATTGGCTCAAGCTTTATTAAGCTATAATATTTAGTTTCATATCAGTCTAGATATGACATAAATCCAAATAATTAAAGCTGATCTAAACTATTCTTTGCCCATCGAGAAAATATATAATGAACAGATCCAAGATTATGTAGAAAATTACGTATATAATTAAATTGAAATAACGAAAGAATCAGAGAAAAAACAACAGAAAAATGTTGAACGTTTAGAAAAAAATATTCAGAAAAGATCTGTTGAATCAGATCATCCTTCAAATCAAAACAAAACTCATCTTAAAACTCTCATTGTACGTAAACTCGATCCAGTCTACAAAAAAGCAGATGTTCGTGAAATCTATACACATCGAATACGAGATAAAAAATTTAAACACATTCATCATAAGAAAATTCTCGAACAACGTTAAAAATAGTTCATTATTTTGTTTTCAGATAAAATGAAAACCATAACTTTTCTTCTCACGTTACTCTAGTTAGTACAAATAATAACCCCTATTAAAATTATATACCTTCAAAATAATATACTTCCAATTCTTTTAGGAAAAGCCTTGTAACCTCCCCAAATGGTTGAGGTTCTCCAAGGGTGTGGGTCGGGGTTTCGAGAGATTGAAACAAATGTTTTAATTTCCAGCATATATTTCCTTGTGTTCTTAATGGTCTTATTGTTACAAAAACCTGGAGGTTGGCCAGTAGTGAGTTTTTTAATCAGGAACTGAAAACACTACGGAGAAAAAGAAAGGGTTATGTTCGCAAGTGATTACGTCTAAATATCTCAAAACTACGTCCATGAAAAGAAAATATCTTACCCCAAAACGTGACAATGTCCTTTTGTTCCGGGTGTATACCTTGACGGCTCAGATTAAAATTGATTTTAATTATTAATTGACAACTTTGAAATTACGTTTTCCAGTTACGATGTTGAAGAAAAAAGAACAAGAAGTCAAACTTTTGACAGTTACTTTCTGTCTCAAAATAAATTACACTTGAACTACTGCATTTACAACTATATACCACAGAACCGTGAAAAACCCACCGCTGGCCAAGTTCCCCTTCCGACAAGATCACATTAACAGAAAACAAAATCAGATGTGATCATAAAATATAGTGAACAAGTAAACATAACCAACGATAACGAGTAAACAAACATGCAGGTGTAGAAAACTCTCCTCGACATCTAGGAGGCCCATTCTTGGCTAGAGTGCTACGATTCTGTTTCATCCAGCCCTAAAACATCCGCACCAACACGGCTTCGTGTCTTAGCAGCCTGGATCGCAAAACGGCACATACAAATAATTTATCATATTGATTAGGACAGATTGAATATCTTATCATCAATTATCAAAAAGAAAATGACAACTTCAAAATAAAAAACTAGGGTTTTTTCAAACTTTACATTAAAAATATTTGCAACATTCCAATACTATAAAATAAATATTAAAACACTTGAAGATTTATTAATTGGTTACATTCGTGAAAAATAAGATTAGTCACTATCGGGGAAAAATATTGAAAATACTGTTCGGAACTTTAGATTCTGATGATGAAGAACTGCATAAACATTATTTTGATAGTATGAAGAGAAATGAAGATATTCTTATGAGAAACCTAAAACATATTGCCACTATTGAGAATAATTTAAAAAATAAGTATATCGATAAATTTAGGCAATTATCAAATAATTTCAAATTGCTTCAAATCATACCATCCCTAGAAGGTATTGAACAAATGCATTCAATAACTTTTGATATTAGAGATACGATCGTATTAAAAATATTCTTGATGATATTCAAACAGCTGTTAGCTTTTCAAGACTTCATATTTTACATGAATCAATATAACCTGACACAAAATTCGCGGAAATATTTAAAACTTATACTATTATCCCTTTACATCATTCAAAAAACTATTTTCAATTATGTCATATTAAAGTTATTTTCAAAGATGAAGGTGTGGTGACAACGAAATTCTAGGTATTTGAATCTGGTTTGTCATCCCATGACTCACAAGAAAGCTATCTGCAAATTGTAACCATGATTCATGGACCTCAAAATTCACAATACTTCTGGAATAACCCACCCCGGCAGGTAAGGGTTGAGATTAGAAACCCTTAACGCGCAGGTCCATGAAGCATGGAGGCAAGTAGACAGTCAATGATAGAATGGTCATTATTCAGTAAGATACCGTCGAAGCAACAACTGGTGAGTAACGTACATTGTAATCGTCTCTTAAATAAATATACAGTTTTAATGTCGTTGAATATTTTAAATGTTCCCGTAATAGTAACTATTCCCAAATTGGTGACCCCGACGTGATCCGCGAGTGATAAGGGAGGTTTACAATTACGAGACATTTATTCGGAAATTACGCGAATTTTATATTAAAGATGGCTTCTGAATCTCACGACGAAATCGCGAACGTGGAAATAACCGGTGATCACATCGATGCAGTGCGGGACATAAAAATTCCACAATTCTGGCCTACTAAAATAATCCTGTGGTTCAAACTGTTAGAAGCCCAATTCACTTGAGCTCGTGTCACAAACGACGAAACAAAGTTCAATTTATCCATCGCGAACCTCGGCGAGGTATACGTTGAACAAGTGGAAGACATTATCATACATCCCCCTGAGATCAACCGGTACGAGTGTTTAAAACAAGAACTAATAAAGAGACTTACCGAATCGGATAGTTCGCGTGTGAAAAAGCTAATCGAGAATGAGGAAATCGGCGACCGCGAGCCCTCTCAGTTTTTCAGAGACCTGAAAAAGCTCGCAACAGCGACAATCCCCGACGATTTCATACTCACGCTGTGGAAAAATCGTTTACCGTCGGAAATTCAACGTGTTTTGGCCGTCTCTACCGAAACGTACATGGCGGCTATAGTCGAAATGGCGGACCGTATATCCGAAATACGCGAAGAACCCCTACGTATCGCGCACATGTCCAGTGATCCCGGAAACGGTAGTCATAAGGGTATCTAGTTTTTCCGAAAAGAATCGAAAAAACATGTTGCTAAGTAATATTTTGACAAGAAGCATAAGTGCTGTGGCAACAAAAATCCGAGTCGAAGACGAGGATTTTTGCACCTGCACGAATGCTTTTTGTCAAAAATATTACTTTGCAATGTGTTTTTTCGATTTTTTTCACAGGAAAAATTATGTGCCCGAATGGTATTTGACAAGACTATTTCATGAGAGACAAATTATTCTGCATGCATTAAGTTCAGGTATTGAGTTGACAATAACTGTCAAGTTTTGCCGCGGGTAAACGCGAATAAACTGCTGACAGGTCCTGCCAAACAGTTTTTCCACCTAGAAACCATCTGTAAATCAAAATTGCGCGTTTCTGATTGGTGCAAATTACGACGAGGGAAATAGTCAATAAAAAATAACTACTAGGTGTCAGTTTAAAAACTTGCCACGGCAATTATGTCACGACAGGATTGTTTTCGAAAGTAAGTAAGTAACGTTCAGTTTCATTTTGACAATAATCGCTGTAACTATGAGGTCGGTAATTCACTTCATTTACATGGGATTTTTGACAAGAATGAAATATTCAGAGAAAATGTTGGATTGCTCAAATTTTCTTCGGAGGGGAAATATCTCAAGGAATAAAAATAAAACTGTTTACAAAAAGGTTGCGTAAATTCTAAATTTAGTCGTCAACATTCGTCTCATGAAATTCAAACGCATAATTCAACTGAGTGTGAACATATCGCTATGATTTTCGTAAGAAACTAAGATTTTATGTGGTGTTGCCACCCGAGGTTACTAAACAAAGAGGTCCGATCTTTTATCTTTGTTCCACTCATTGTAGAGGTTTTCAATGTGAGAGTCAAAACAAACCCACTTTTTACAAGGGTATGCCTGGTCTATCGGGATATAGTCTAAGACAGTACCTGAGTAGATTAATAGTTAGCAATGATTTCGTACCTCAAATCTTTGAAAAACTTGTAGATTTAATGTAAGAAAAATGAGTTTTCAAAATTTCTAGAATGGATTTAAGATAAAGAAAAAATGACAAAAAAAAATTATTTGCCTTTAAGGAGGCTAACCTAACAAATTTTTGAAACATAGATAAATTGAAAATTGCAATCATCGAAATGAATACAATCTTCAATTTATAGGCTCACAGAACCTTCTTCAGGCGGACTGGGATGATTATTCAAGATGTTGTCAATGAGGGAAGAGACAGACCGGTTTCGGCTTCATCAGGCCTCGTCAGTGTCCCATATCCCTCAGAGACAACATTCTATTGAAAAACTTCTACATTTACCAGATGGTGACATCTAGTAGTGAGTAGTGTCAAATGAGAAGTTCAATCATCACAGATCGCATGCTGAAAGCACTGATTACTTCCTCTTCACTCTTTGAGCTGTTAGCAGTGGCCCTACATCAGGGCCTCAATGCAAGTTTCTCCGAGTGATGGAAATACCCAATATTTTTGGCGACTGTGAAATCATGTGATTTTAAGATAAAGAAAAAATGACAAACAAAAAATTCTTTGCCTTTAAGGACGCTAACCTAACAAATTTCAGAAACATAGATACATTGAAATTAGTAATCATCGAAATGAATACAATCTTGAATTAACAGGCTCACAGAACCTTCTTCAGGCGGACTGGGATGATTATTCAAGATGTTGTCAATGAGGGAAGAGACAGACCAGTTTCAGCCTCATTAGGCCTCGTCAGTGTCCCATATCCCTCAGAGACAACATCCTATTGAAAAACTTCTACATCTACCACTAATTGTAAGAAGCTATCGAGTAGCAACTAACAGATGGTGAGATCTAATAGTGAGTAGTGTCAAATGAGAAGTTCAATCATCACAGATCGCATGCTGAAAGCACTGATTACTTCCTCTTCACTCTTTGAGATGTTAGCAGTGGCCCTACATCAGGGCCTCAATGCAAGTTTCTCCGAGTGATGGAAACACCCAATATTTTTGGTGACTGTGAAGTCAAGTGATTTAAAGATAAAGAAAAAATGACAAACAAAAAATTCTTTGCCTTTGAGGAGGCTAACCTTGCACATTTTTGAAACATAGATAAATTGAAAGAGGTATTCATCGAAATGAATTCAATCTTCAATTTATAGGCTCACAGAACCTTCTTCAGGCGGACTGGGATGATTATTCAATATGTTGTCAATGAGGGAAGAGACAGACCGGTTTCGGCCTCATTAGGTCTCGTCAGTGTCCCATATTACTCAGAGACAACATCCTATTAAAAAACTTCTACATTTACCACTAATTGTAAGAAGCTATCGAGTAGCAACTAACAGATGGTGACATCTAGTAGTGAGTAGTGTCAAATGAGAAGTATTATACTGATTAAGCTTGTAAATGATCGTAACCATGATTCAGGATTATAATAGTTATTTATACAACAAGTGAGTTAAATGAATGTTTATTCATGAGAAGAAAGTTTAACCCACGAGCCCGTAGGGCGAGTGGGTTAATTTCTTCGAGTGAATAAACAT
Source organism: Propylea japonica (assembly GCA_013421045.1). Classification (NCBI taxonomy): domain Eukaryota; kingdom Metazoa; phylum Arthropoda; class Insecta; order Coleoptera; family Coccinellidae; genus Propylea; species Propylea japonica. Next base: position 3,675,797 of record CM024247.1, read on the forward strand.
TTTTAACTCACGTGTCGTATACAAAATTTTATCCCATTTTGATGAAAATTCAAATAATGAATACTTTTCAGAGGAAATATTAGGTATAATTCAAATTCATAACGAGATTTCCCTTCGATCGATGGTTGCTAGGGCACTATGTAATTAATTGTTTGCAAGTGTCAGTGAAAATTATAGAACAGTCAAAGAATTTTTGTTTCGAAAAAATGTTGAGCGGTAACGACGAGGTTGTAGTTCCTGAGTGCATTATAAGAAGCAAATGAGGCAGCAAGTATTTGGGCCTTTCTGATGCTGAACAATATACAGGGCACAGTTTCAGGCGTTCTTCTGCAACCCTACTCGCAAATTCGGGTTAGATTTGACAGTTTTGAAAAGACATGGTGGATGGCGCTCAAGTTCTGTTGCAGAAGGATATATTGAAGATTCACTACAAAACAAAATAAATATTTCTGAACAAATACTTGGTGGGGTCACAAAAACCGGAGTTCCTGATGCAGAAATGGATATTCCAACAGGGCCTGAGAAGTCCTCAAACACATGTGCTATAACGACTGAGCGTGTTTCCTTTGGAGGAGGTGCAGGTTTCCAGTTCCATTTTCGAAATCTTAATAATTGTAATTTTTACTTTAATGATGAAATGACTGTAAATGTAGAATTTTTGATAAATTCAAATAAACATACTTTAAAATGAGTTTTAATTGCATTGTGCGTGGAAAGAATTATTTCCAGAAAGTGAGTGGTGAACATTTTATTCCACTAGTGAGTTAAAAAAATTTTAATTCACTCAGTGGATAAACGTGAACTTACCCTTGTTACCATGGGTTGAATATTGTCGTCTTTAAACGTCATAATGGGATAATAGTTATTTATACAACAAGTGAGTTAAATGAATGTTTATTCATGTGAAGAAAGTTTGACCCACGAGCCCGTAGGGCGAGTGGGTTAATTTCTTCGAGTGAATAAACATTTTTAACTCACGTGTCGTATACAAAATTTTATCCCATTTTGATGAAAATTCAAATAATGAATACTTTTTAGAGGAAATATTAGGTATAGTCCGTTCACGAAAGGTTGAGCACATAGTAGGCGTTTTTTTATTTATCTGAAGTTGGCAGTATTTACTATCATAGAGTAAAATAAAGTCAACGTTGCCGAATGTACCCGGCCTCGTCCGACGAGCTTGCGAGTTTAGATCAGAGAACTCTGGTTCGCAGTAAAACAAAGTGAGGTTACACTATTGTTTATTATTCTTATAATAACAATTTGCCGCAGTTATTGCAGTTAAACAATCATTCTATTATATATAATTATAGAATTATAATCAAAATGCCAGGAAGAATTTCCGTTGAAATGAGGCAGTGTGTGAAGCGGTGTTATTTGGAATTGAAAACAGCTTATGCTTCACACACCAACATATTAGAATCGACAATCATAACGAAAGTTGCGAACATTTTCAACGTAAGTTAGAAGAATATAAGATATTTTATATTAATAGAAATTGTATTTTAGATGCACATGACTTCAATTAGAAGAGTCATTAATGAAGATGATGACAAAGAGTTTCGTTCTATTGGAAGACCCAAGAAGACATCCACAGTAGACGATTATATATTTAGAAAAGATCTGCAACGACAAATTTGGAATTTAATTTGAAAAATGAATACTTTTCGATCAACGCACTACTGACTTATGCTAGGGAACATTTGGAATATAACGAAGGACGTACAAAACTCTTCAAAATTATAAAGTCAATGGGGTATAAATACAAAAAGGTTAATGAACGCAAAATTTTATGTGAACAGAAGCATGTTGTTGCAGCCAGAATTACTTTCCTGCGAAAATTTTTACAATTTAAATCTGTAGAAAATATCAGATTCGTGTTCCTAGATGAAACTTGGATTTACCAAAATGGTTCATCTATTCGTCGATGGACACACGAATCTGATATGAAGTCGAATCCATCGACATTAAAAAATGAAGGCAAGCGATTCACGGTGTTGCATGCAGGAAGTAATTTTGGGTTTTTGGAAGGATGTGACTTGATGTTAGATTCAAAAAATAATGACCGTGACTATCACAAGACCATGACAAGTGAAATTTTTCAAAATTGGGTTGTTAATCAACTAATTCCAGCTTTATCAAAGATTGCTGGGAAATGTGTGGTGGTGATGGACAATGCACCCTATCATTCGGTGCAATTGGATAAGCCACCCACAAGTTCCAGCAAAAAAAGTGAGATGCAGAATTGGTTGATTAATAAAAAAATCAAATTTGATCTGACCTTCAGCAAAAAACAGCTTTGGAATTTAATTTTACCTTACAGAACTGACCGACAGAAACGATATGTTGTTGACGATATTCTGAAAGAGCATGGTCATGAGGTTCTTAGATTGCCCCCATATCATTGTCAATATAACCCTATTGAAATGGCGTGGGCGTTTTGTAAGAACTTTTATAATCAGAACATAAATGCACATCCCTATTCTAAAGATAGGGTGTTCAATTTATGGTCATTAGCTCTTTCAAAATGTACGACGGACATGTGGCAAAATTTCTATTCACATTGTGACAGACTTATCACAGAGGACTGGACCAAGCACATGGGCAATCTTCCGATAGAAAATATTCCACCAATCATTTTTTCATTGGGGGAGTCTGATTCAGATTCATCACCCGATGATGAGTCAGACTCAATCAATGAACTAATGGATGTGGACGAATAAAATTTTGAGGGTCATCACTCATGAATGTGAGTAATTTCTTTATGCTTATATATCGTTTTTAAATGAAGTTGATATATTTTCATTAAACAAAAGGAATATTATCCAGAAAACATTCTATAATTTTTGTTTCATTTCAGGTATGAAATTGTAACAACTAGAAGGTAATCTGTGGACCGGTGGTTCCAGATTCGAATCCTGGTGAGAGCATGGATGGTTGTGTATGTCCGGTTCATTAAGAATAAAATGTTTGATGTACTTTGTAGTAAGTATGAATGAACTACATATTATATGTTAATGACGAAGATTCAAACTGAGATTGGGTACATAGCCTTGTATAAGTTGAGCCAATTGTAAGAGAATGTGAGTAAGTATAACCTTCGATTTCCAAAGAGACACTAGAAGTTTTATATGGGCGTTGATGAGGAGTTATTGATGATGGAAATATCCTAAATGATAATACTTTTATGTTCTTAGTATAAGTGTCCAGAATAATCAGTTATTTTGCTGGATATGGACAAAGAATTACCAATTCTCAGAATATATTCAACAGCGTTTCACAAGCTCTCGTCTGCTTAATCAGGCACCTACAAATTAAAGGTTTGAGATGTAAATCCATCAAATAGATGTGTTATATATGATTGATGATGAGTATTGGATGGATTTATACATCTTGTCGCTGAATGAATTTTGAGAATTGATAAGTTTGCTCTGTCCTTATCCTGCAAAGTAATAATTCATTATTGTGAATACTATATTTACTTGTAAAACAATGAACTTGGAATCATACTTTCATTAATGAATACTTTCTGAATTGTAGGTCGTTACTGTGGTCAATAACCATTTAATTGCAAGATCAATAAATTTAATTTCTCTCTCTCTCTCTAGGTCGTTACTGCAATTGAAGATGGTGAAATATGTAAGCAATTTGATTGTTTTCTGCAATATAACTGGATTTTGAAACTTTGAATTTGGTGGTAAATAATCTATATACCTCCATATGAACATTGTTACCTATAATCAGAAGATTAGTGGAGAAAAAGATGAAAAAGAATCCATGATATGGCAGCATGGACAACAAAATTTCGGAGTTTTATGATAATAATTATTGTTTTTTCTTACATTTGTTTTGGGTAGATTTTCACTTGAATTGTTCAAATCCTTATATTCAGTACAAATTTCGATCGTATATTTTCTCCAATTCTTTTCCAATATTTCTGTTCAAATGCATTAATAATTTGATTCTACCTTGATTCATTGTATTGTATATGGATAGTGTTGATTGATAACTCTGTTGTTTTTTATTTCCTGTTATAATTCTTTACAATTGCAATTCTATTACCTGAAGTTACGAATACGAATGTTACTTGAAATATTTTATAAATATTGATAGAAATAATTGTTGATATAATAAAGGATTCAACTCAAAGTTCTTCTTCTTCATTTAAGAGCATCATAACTATATTGAGTAAATTAACTAAACACTTGTTAAATTGTAAATCGAAAACTTCTTCAATTATAAACAATTGCATATGACCTATTTTGAATATTTTTATTGTTACCTTCAATTTAATATTTTTCAACATTAGGTAGGTACCTACTTCATTGTAAACTATTGATTTTAGTTCAACTCAATTAATAGTAGTTAATAACTTTATTGTCAGAGATTATTGAACATGATTTTTATTGAACTATTGAAGATATGAAATTTAACATTATTTTGAGCTCAAAGCACTTTTGCATTTACAGGTATCATTACTGTATAGATGAGTTAATTCATCAAATCCTCGATAAAGTGTAAATTGAAAAACTCTGGGTTCAGGAGGATAAATTAATACAAATTAATCCTTTCAAGCTCCTCATCCATAGGATATTCTCAAGTCCATATTTACACATTATCAACAATCTTAAAGATAACTGATTTTCTAGAAGATGTTATGAAGATGTGGGTTGCACTTCAAGCAAAGCATCCACATTTATTACTCTAGATATATCTTGATTTGTTTTGAGCATAAATATATATATAGGTACAATGTTTTCATTGTACACATAATGTTTGCTTCAGAACTTTTTCTTCAATTGACTTGATTCTGTTCATTCGCACTTCTATTGACTGATAATTCTCGAATACTCCAAATGGTGGGATTGATTAAGCCTGAAACGTCGTCAACGTTCATCTGGGTTTGATTTCTTCTTTTATTCCCAATTACAGTGCAACCTCGATATAACAAATCGGAAGGGAACCAGTAAATTCGTTATATCAAGTAATTTTTAAAACTGAGGTTTGTTATATTGAGGTGAGGTTGGTCCAAAATTTGTTATACCAAGGTTTTATTCACCTCGACATAACGTACTCATCTTGTTATATCGAACTAATTTTGCTCATATGAATGAAAACTCATTTTTATCAAATTACTCATTTATTTTATATTTTCTTTTTCAAAACAATAAAGCGAGTAGGTAGGTTTTTTTTCTTTTTCAAAAATTCGCAGAACAAAATAAAAAGAGGTGAAAAATCAACAAATTGGTATAAAAGCCTAAATCTAATTTCATTCATCTTGATTGAAAAAAAGTCATAAATTGTAGTTTGTTTCCCACGGTTTCAATCTCCTGATGTTTGAAGGCAAACCAATTTCGTCGGAAAACTTATCTTTAGATTTTAAAATTGTAGCCAATGAACTTGCGGGAATCCCGAACTTATTAGCTATGTCTAATTTTTTTGTAGGAGGATTTTTGTCAACATAATTAATGATGCTTCGCTTTTCTGCGACAGATAAGGAACGTCTTTTACGTTTCTGAGCCATTGCAAAAAAGTGAGGAGCAACACTGATTACTTTCGATCAACTAACTTCGTATTTTACGTAATACGCGTCGAAACCTGTCGCGGCTGAATCACATAACTGGTTATTGGTAAAAACGTTATATAGAGGTTTTGAGTTGACGAAATTCGTTAAGTAGAGGTATTCACACTCTTTTTGGTAGTTGAAAATTCGTTATAAAGAGGTTGTTCGTAAAAAGTTTTCGTAATGTAGAGGTATGTTTTACATTGACTCTTATGGACTATTCAAGGGGATTATGAAAAATTCGTTAAATCAAGGAAGTCGTTATATTGAGGTTCGTTATATTAAGGTTGCACTGTATTAAGGTCCAACATAACCACAACATGTTTTACATTATTCTCGAATTCATTTAATATACCATTAGTTTCCATTTTTCAAACAATGATATTTTTATTCGAGTCAGGTTGTGAATTTGTAACGTAAAATTTCAATCTTCTGTCGTTCGATATGTAGAACTGTCTGAATTGCGTTATCAATTTGTCAATTTTCAGTTGTGAAATGACATTGTAAAAAATTCGCGATTTATAAATCTTTCTTGTAATATTGACAACATTGCGTATCAATATGACAAGAAAATAACAAACATAACCTAACATTTTAATATACACAGTGAAATATGCCAATTGTCATGGCCAACCGACGGCTCAACCTTTCGTGAACGGACTATATAATTCAAATTCATAACGAGATTTTCCTTCGAACGATGGTTGCTAGGGCACTATGTAATTAATTGTTGCAAGTGTCAATGAAAATTGTAGAACAGTCAAAGAATTTTTGTTCCGAAAAAATGTTGAGCGGTGACGACGAGGTTGTAGTTCTTGAGTGCATTATACAAGAAGCAAATGAGGCAGCAGAAGCAGTAATTTCATTAAAATCGAAAATATTGTACGAAAAGCAATTTACGGCATTTTGTGCCTGAAGAAATAATAAAAAAGCCGAAGGTGTCAATGAAAAAATAATTTTGGCGTATAATTCCGAACAATCCAAGTAAGTTAAATCGTCGTCTTTATGGTGCTACTATTCACAACTTAAGAAAATGTTGGCTCTGAAAGAAAAAATAGACATCAGCAGATTTCACCAAGTCACCGCCTTTTCGAAGAAACATTCCAGGGGATACGTAGAAAGTAAGTGGTGAACATTTTATGCCACTAATAGTGATTTAAAAAAAATTAATTCACTCAGTGGTTAAACGTCAACTTACCCTTGTTACCATGGGTTGAATATTGTCATCTTTAAACGTCAAAATGGGATAAAAAAATTAAATTAATTCGAAATATCTGTGATTGAAATGGGACATTATTGAAATAACAATGTTTTCAAGATTCCTCAATCTAGAGATGTGTAACACAGTGTTACGCCGCGCAATTGCGCCAACTCGGTTGACTGTGTTGAGTGTGTCAACTCACATTGTCCGAATCCATCAACTCATGGCGCAACTCAACTCAATAAAGCGCTCAGCGCTAAGGTATCAGTGTTTGCCTAACGAATACGGTATCATAACTCGGTAAATACACTAAATACAGACTTTGAGTTGAACTGGATCATTTAATTTCAACGAAAATGGTAATTGTCTATTGCTTTCAGCACTTTCAACTTCTCCATTATACGGGGTCTTTATAAAATTTATGAATGGTGTTACAATCATTTAATGATTGTAACATCGTAGATTGCTTTGGAAATTTTTTATCTTATCGTTTCTCGTGTAAAGTCTACAAATTCATAATTCCAGTCATATTATTGAATTTCTTTCGGAATTACCAGCCTAAACTGACAGTATCGTTTAATTAAATTGAAGTTTACATCAAAATATGAATATATATAATAGTCCAACGCCAACTGCGATATCATAATCATTTATAGAGACCCTGTATTAAAGAATTAATGATATTGTACACTCTATGAATTAATTATATTTGGATAAAACGGCTTTTTCTCCAGAACTTTCAATAGTTTGTTCAATAAAAAAAAATGGTTACCGGTGCACAGAATAAATAGCCTAATTGGGCGTTTTGAGACATGGTCTGTAACTCATTTTTATAAGGCAACCTTGTTGTAGGTTCCAAAATTGTAGGTATAGTATGCTAAAATCTGCCATAAAAGACTAAAAAAGAAATTAACCAAAATTTCTTGGCCTGTAATATGCAAACGAGCTCCAGGAACTACTCGGTACTCTGGCCCCGGGCAAAGGTCTACAATGATCTGGAGTGAGTCATATTTTGTGCGCCGTGCGTCAACACTGCCGAGTGCCGGATGCCCGCGGGTTATTGCTGCGCTATAGCGCAATTTTGAGTTAACTCAATGAGTTGACACAGGGAGCTGCGCTTGAGTCACTGTGTTGGCGCACAAGAATTCACTGAGTTACACATCTCTACCTCAATCTATTGGACTGAGTAGTTCTGGATCTTTTTCGAGGTCGTTTAAATGGTTAGTAATATTTCAGAGTCCATTTGATGGTCAGTTCTGAATGACGTTTTCGATATCGTAATTCATTTGGGATACATCTTTAATCTTCAAGCATCGTTTTGAAGATAACCTTAAGTGAATTAGAAATAAAGTGTATCGTGAAAACTCAAAATCTAAATATGCACAACTCAAGCTGAAGTCAGATCAATTCACAGAAATCATTATTTTCGGTATACAGGGTGATTTTTTTAAGTGTTTCATTAGACGTTTTCGAGGAAGGAGTTGTAATACAGATTCAAGATTTTGGATTTTTGTTTAAGGGTACATGAACTTTAATTGTAAAATATTTTCAAGTGGAATCTACTTCCGGTTTCACCGGAAACGAATGGAACTTCGTTATTTCAAATGCAACACCCTGTATAAATATACATATTAGAATTCTTCGTTCAATTCTACACTGATTTGATGTATGATATGTGCAACCACTTAAGCGGTTCTTGAATTATAGCCAGATTATCAAATTTTTTGGAAAAAAGGTTGTCACAAATTAGTGTCCATATCTTCAAAGTCCCTCATTACAAGAATTTCTTTTTGCGAAAGTGGAACAAAAAAAAGTACGCTGGTACTGTTTCTTGTATAAGTTATGAGGAAATATTATACAGGGTGTCTGAAAAAGTGCCCCAAAGTGACCCTCAATAAAACTAAGAAATCTCACTTTTTTCAAATGGCAACCCTATAATTTTGTAATTCCAATCGATTGCTCGTCAAAAACCAGTTATAGTGTCCCGAACATTTCATGCCTCTAAAATCAGTATTTTTGCCGTTATTCAATAAAATTCGAATTTCACGATTAAAGACAGGTTTCGCACAGTTTGTAAGCTTGCATTTTTGAAGTAAGCTATGTTAGGAACTGTCATTCTTACTTTTTCTCACAGATCAAGCACTAAGCAAAACATGCAATAATAATTTCACTGGAATGATATATCAAGGGTATGTTCTTTATTTGCGGCAAATGTAACAAATTTCTAGAAAAGGTAATTAGAAATTCAACGAACGAAATTCACATTTACTAACTTTAACGAAATAAAAATCAAAATTCCTGTGCAACCTGTCTGATGGAACCTCTTGGATTTGCGTGAATATGTCCTAGAATATTTATTTGATTTTCTTCATTATCTGTTACTGTATTTCACACGATTCCGTTTTGGGTTAATGCTTCCACTACGGAGAAAATTGTTTTGATACTTGAACTTCGATTCTGTTAAAGGTGGTAAATGTGGATTTTCGTTGAAAGTTCTGACGGCCCTTTCTAATATTTTGTTACATTCACCATACATAAAGAACATATTTAATACATCACTGTTACTGTAATTCATATTTTGCATAGTGCCCGATTAATCAAAAAAGTATAAATGACAGTTCTCTAAAATGCATTATAAATCAACAGACATAGCATTCTTGAAAACTTCTATCCTAATAAATCTATGGTTAGACTAAGAAACCTTGATTCAATCCTGAAATCCGAATTTTATTCAATAACGGCAAAACTACTGATTTTAGAGGCATGAAATGTTCGGGACACCCTAACTGGTTTTTGACGAACCATCGATTGGAATTACAAAATTATAGGGTTGCCATTTGAAAAAAGTGAGATTTTATACTTTTATTGAGGCTCACTTTGGGGCCCTTTTTTAGACATCCTGTATAATATTTCCTCATAACTTATACAAGAAACAGTATCAGCGTACTTTCTCTTGTTCCACTTTCGCAAAAAGAAATTATTGTAATGAGGGATTTTGAAGATATGGACACTTATTTGTGACAACCTTTTTTTCAAAAAATTGATAATCAGGCTATAATTCAAGAACCGCTTGAGTGGTTGCATATATCATACATCAAATCAGTGTAGAATTGAAAGAAGAATTCGAATATGTATAAAATACAGGGTGTTGCATTTGAAATAACGAAGTTACATTCGTTTCCGGTGAAACCGGAAGTAGATTCCTCTTGAAAATATTTTACAATTAAAGTTCATGTACTCTAAAACTAAAATCCAAAATCTTCAATCTGTATTACAATTCCTTACTCGAAAACGTCTAATGAAACATTTAAAAAAATCACCCTGTATATTATTTAAATGTGAAATTACAAGAAATTCAATTAGCTCTGCATTATAATATTAGGTCAGTTGAAGAAAGAAATTTTGAAATGTTGATATGACTAAGTAGTGAAACCGTTCGGACTAACATGATATTACTTAGATGATTGAAAAAATAGCATTGATGCTCATGTTTTGAGAGATTGAACGTTAGAAAAGGTAGAAAATGATGAAGTTGATTTGATCTGGTTCTGGCAAGCCTGAAAGCTGAAATTGCTGACAAGAATTTCGGTGAGATAAAACAAATTAAGAATGAATTAATGTACAGCTGGTATTTATTTAAGAAATAGTGGTAAGTGGTAACAGTTTGTTTTTGATTGGGTGGCAGAATTTTCTGAATATTAGTTAGATGGACGATGTATTTTGAATTATGATTTTGAGAAAGAAAATATAGATTATTGAATTGAAACTTTTTAGAGAACACATTTTTCTGTATTGTAGAAATTGTTTTGTAATAATTCAAAATAAATCGAATTCTGATCGAATTTCTGAGTAGTTACGAATAGTTGCCTGGAACAAGGTTTTGTAATTATGTATACCTATGTTTAAGGTTGCTAATTATTTCACCTCCACCAATCTGCACACCCTCAAACTCCCCTACCAATCTTCCCCTCCTTGCGATTTCATTTATCGTTTTCGAAAGCTTTGATGAAGTCCCTTTATCATTCTCTATCTTCCTCTGGTAATAACCGCTTTTGATATAACCGATTTTAGATTATGATGTTCTTCAAACGGTTTTTATATTGTCGGTATTTGGTCATATTTTTCCCTTTTTATTGGTGAGACTGTTTATTACGGACTGCAAATTCTTGCCTGCTCGACTAGTTTCGATGAGTATCTCTCATCATTCTCAAGAGCCAAGTAACTAGACAACTGCAAAGAGAGAAAGACAAAACAGATAATTGAAAAATAATAGTCAATAGTAACAATAAACAACTCACGATGCAGCAGTCTAGCACAGTTCTCTAGCCAGGACAAAGAATCGATCTTGACACATTTTATGGTCTTTGAAATATCACAGATAGGATGAAGTCAAATTTTAAAATATAGATATAAATGGTTACATTACAAACAATAACAAAACAAACATCAATACGCACGCGTACACAATTCTGCTGCAGAAGTCATAAAATCGACGGATCAAGGTCGAACGCATCAATCTACTCAGTGGCGGCGCGGCAGATAAAACAAGACAGTGAACACTAGGTTTAAAATAATAAATATCAAGTGGTTACAACAGAAGATCCCGAGTTTAACGCGACTAAATCGGCGGACGGAGTGTCTGCTGTAGATGGTGTGTCCAGTAAGATATCAAATAAGCGTGGGAAGGTTTGCGTTGACAAGGCATTGAGGGTGTTAAGTGACTTATCATTGATATGACAGAAAATTTCTATATCTTCCAGCACAGACTGTTTCAAACTAAATTTAGAGGGATGTAAGATTTTAACATCTGAATTCACGTCAAAACCGTGTTTGGAAAACCTTAAGTGTCTGCCAAACACTGATTTGTTGCACCTCGCCCCGTCCTACCAATGTACACTATATTACACTCCGGATCACCACAGCTCAATTTGTAGACACCACTTTGCTGTAACTTGGGTATCTTGTCTTTGTTGTGGACCAAAATGGGAGACTTGTAGGCTATCCGGATGTTATGTTCGCGAAATAGACTACCCACCCTGGTCGAAATGGGTCCTATATACGAAAGTCTCATATACTTGCAAACAGGATCCGTCCGCCGAAGAACAGATGCATCGTTGTTTAGGCGCTTCATTTGCTTCTTTCTTATCATATCTTCCACCCATCCAGGCTTGTATCCGTTTCTTACTTCTTAGTCGCGTTAAACTCGGGATCTTCTGTTGTAACCACTTGATATTTATTATTTTAAACCTAGTGTTCACTGTCTTGTTTTATCTGCCGCGCCGCCACTGAGTAGATTGATGCGTTCGACCTTGATCCGTCGATTTTATGACTTCTGCAGCAGAATTGTGTACGCGTGCGTATTGATGTTTGTTTTGTTATTGTTTGTATTGTAACCATTTATATCTATATTTTAAAATTTGACTTCATACTATCTGTGATATTTCAAAGACCATAAAATGTGTCAAGATCGATTCTTTGTCCTGGCTAGAGAACTGTGCTAGACTGCTGCATCGTGAGTTGTTTATTGTTACTATTGACTATTATTTTTCAATTATCTGTTTTGTCTTTCTCTCTTTGCAGTTGTCTAGTTACTTGGCTCTTGAGAATGATGAGAGATACTCATCGAAACTAGTCGAGCAGGCAAGAATTTGCAGTCCGTAATAAACAGTCTCACCAATTAAAAGGCATTTTTGAATTATTTCATTATTTCTATATAATGGTGGACGCTAAAGGGTTCATATATACCATATTTTTCCCGGTTGGACTAAGCTTCATTAATTCGTAGAAGGCGTTTTTTATGTACAGAATTCAACATGCCATTCGTGATCCAGAGATTCCTTTTTATGTCTTTTTTTCACTGTTACAATGTTTGTACTCGCTTCAACAATTTCCTTCACCCTCCGTACAAAATATCTTGCGCCCTCATCAATATCACCAGATCTGTACAATTCTGACCAATTCTTTTATCTCAACATTATCAATAAATTTCTTAGATCTAGGTTATTCATGTCTTTTTTCTGGATTTCAGGTGACACCACCCAAAGGTATTATCAGTTTCGAGAATGAAGGAACCAAATTGGAAACAACCTGTAGGGTCTCTGACAGAACAATGGTCAACGCAAGTACCTGATGAAGGCCTGGTTATCCCATTCATCTGAGAAACAAAACCTTGACTACTTAATAACTATCAGACTACTCAGATAATTATCAGTAACATTGTCATTTCCCATCAATTTGATGTTAAAATCGCCAATTAAAATATGATTATCGTTCATGGTATCATCACAATATTCCAATTATACCATCAGGTCCTCAGTGAAGGCACAGAGACAGACGGCGACCTATCTGTAGAAGTTTTATTTCTTTGGCTATTATTTTGATTCCATCTTGTAGAAATTTTATCTCATAAGTAAAGGGTAAATTATTTTTTTTTGTAAACAACTACTCCATCATTTTGATTAACAGTACCGCTGTGCTGGCATAAATAAATCGACTTGAGCCTATTAGCGTCGAAAGGGTGTAAATTCTCACACCCCCTAGCGATCGGCTTTCACACTCCCTGCTTAGGATAATATTCACTCATCCTGGATAGCAAGTATCAGGGGGATTGAGCTCTGAGGTGTTCGGTGTTCGTCTTCTGCTGATGGGTCCTGGGTTGTTCTTCCTTCGTTGCTTGGTCCTGGATTTTTCGGTTGATGTCCTGAAAGTCGGTATTGCGCTGTTTTCCTTCATGGTTGTTTCTGGTGTTCATCATGACCTACAAACTTCTTTACCGTTCTAGCAGTACCGAGCAGTACTGCTTTTTGCATAACTTTGTGAAGATTTTCATTCAAATCTAACTCCTTGAGGTTGAGATGACACTCTTCGGAATAATTCCTGTGGTTGATATGAGAATTGAAATGGTTTTGGTACTAGACAGTCTCCTCTGCATTTCAATCTGAAGTTCTTGCTCTCGATATTTCGATATTTTTTTAGCGTATTTTCGACGCAAATTGTTGTTATCTGGCATTACTGCGTTCTTTAAGTATTGCTTTTTTCTCCCTTTTTTCACTTGAATTATATCTGGCCTGTTATTAGGCAACTGTTAGGTTTGTTATTACTGTGCGGTTCCAGTATAGCCTGCAATGTTCGTTCTCCAGTACTACTTCAGGCTGATACTTGTAGTATGGAATTTTTTCACTCTGCAAAAATTTTCAGTTGAATGGCGAGCTCTTGATGAAGTATTTTACAAACTGCATCATGCCGACTCTTGTATTTACTTCCAGCAAACATTTGGCAGCCTTCTGTGATATGTTGGATTGTTTCCGAAGTTTGGCAACCGTAACGGCATTTATCGTCAGTGAGACTGTTATGTGAAAGTTCTCAGTTTGCACACTTGATCTTGAAGGGCAAGAAAGAAACCTTGTTTCAGGAAACATTCTTCCAGAATCAGCCAGTAAATCGACGCAGAAATATCGACATGTACCTAGGTGACCTCGGCTTTTCTCTTCATCTTTGAATTGTTTCACTATCCGTCTGTGTGTTGTTTTTATGAGGGTGCTTGCTTAGCAGTAGAAGCAGTGAATCATCTGCTTCACTCAGTGTCTTATGGAAGGCTGATGTGTTTGACTTGTTTACTGTCTATCATTCACCGCATGTGGCGCAAGGCGTGTATATCGTAATTGTGTCGCTTCTGCCCAGATCACAAAATATCATTTTCGTGATGATAAAATAACTTAATCTACAACATTTCCATATCCATCGTGAAAAGCAATTCTACCGTGGAAAATGATGTGTGACGATGTGTTTATAAACAACCTGCTGAGCAACGTCAACCAGTAGTTGATGCTGAAGAGATTAAAACAATCAATACTGAAATCGATAACCTGAAACAAGCGAACAGAATCAACAACATCTGTATTTACAACCTTGCGGATACCCAAGTTGAAAATCTGGTGGAGGATACCTTACAAATGTTAAAAGAAAAATTGGAGGTAAATGTCTGTGAATCTGACATAATGAAATGTTACAGAGTAGGTAGAAAAACGAATAAACCGAGACCAATTGTAGTTAAATTCGAGCGATACCATACAAAACTCACTGTTTTAAAAAATTGTGGTCGCTTGAAGGGTACTGGAATTGGTGTAGCTGAACCTTATGGAAAATATATTGAATCTCTACCGTACACTAAAGCATGCCAATAACAAAAAGCAAGTTTTCACTAAAAATGGAAACATCTACGTTAAATTAGAAGATTCGCGAATGTTCCTAAGCGATACTCCCTCTAGCGTCCAATTCTGTAACTAGAGGAACTAGTAACATTCGTTAATTTTCCTTTGTGTTTACTTCAAGTACGTTGATATTTTATGAATAATTGTGTTTAAAAAGCTTTTTGATAACGATGCCACGTTATTGTTCAGTTCCTCAGTGTTCTTCTTGGGAAAAGAGAGATCCTAATCTCCATTTTCATACTTTTCCTGCTCCTAGTGATGCACATCGTGTTTGGGTAGAAGGAACATTAGGAAGTAAAGTTTTAACAGACCGACGAAAAGCATGGCAACTCAAACTAAGGATAGGTAAACGCATTTCAGAGAGCATGTTAGTATGTTCTCTGCATTTTACAGAAGATGAGGATTATTTTTATCGAGGTAAGAACTGATTATTAATGAAATTATCATTTTCCTTTATTGATATATTTTTTTAGGTCCCAGTTCCGATCAGAAGAAATATCTGAAAAAAAACGCTGTTCCCTCAAGAAACCTCCCTGTTATATCTACGACGAAGGAATCTGCCTCAAGTTCTATAAGCAGATCTGAAAGATTGAGTAGAAGAACCGCCAACAAAGAACATAAGCTTGTCGAAGAAGAGGATTGCTCTTGTCAGGAATTCATACCTGCTGAACAGACTGCATCTCCAGAAGAATTAGAAGCTGCAGAAGGTTTATTACAGCTCCTTCAAACCCAGCCAGATTATTCGGGGCCAAAAAATTTTAGAGATTTTGAAGTCCAGGTGAATACGTCAAGACTATCAACATTGTGTGATTTGATTACAACAGATAGTGCTTTGAACAGCTTTACTGGACTCAACAATTTAAAATTATTGGATACAATTGTGCAAGCTGTCGAATCTGTATATAGTGACCAAAGGCTACATCGATTTACAATAAGACAACGTATTGTTTAGTGTTCACTAAAATGAAGTGCGATTTGACGTATGTTACGTTATCATTATTATTTGGAATTTCCCAAAAATTGACACAGCAATATATAATAGAAATGTTATCCATTTGGCTGGCTCAAGTTATCGGTTGCCTCATAAGATTCCCAGATGTACAAGAAATACAAAAGAACATGCCAAAATGTTTCGAAAGTTTTCAAAAAACAAGAATCGTGTTGGATTGCACTGAAATTTATATTCAGAAACCGAAATGTCTCTGCTGTAGAATACGTTTTTACTCGCAGTATAAGTCTAATACCACAGTGAAATTTATGACAGGTGTTTCTCCTGCAGGCTTAATAACTTATATAAGTGAACCATATGGGGTATGGGGGTAGAGCATCGGATAAAACAATTTTCACTCAAAGTAATCTGATTTTGAAATTGAAAGCTTCACAGGATGCTATTATGGTAGACAAAGGTTTCGTTATTGATGACATTTGTAATAAGTACAATATTGAATTAATTAGACCTCCATTTTAAAGAACAAAACTCAGATGTCCAAAGAAGAAGCATTGTTAAATGCTAAAATAGCAGCTGCACGTGTTCATATTGAAAGGGTTAATCAAAGAATTAAGATTTTCAAAATTTTGGGGAGTAGGTTACAGTGGTCACTTGTGAAAAAGATCAAAGATATATTTACCATTGCATGTGCCATAAGTAATTTATCAAGTCCCATATTAGCAGATCATAGATTTTTGAAAGATTAAAAATTCAGAATTTTTAACAATCTCTATAAAAAATTTTTGTTTCAGTTTAATAGACAGGCATGGATATGATGAGTTGTTTGATTGAAAATGTGTTTATTATATGAAAGAAATAAAGTGTTTCAATATTTGATTTTGTGTTTTCATTATTTTTCATATCAATACTATTTGCAAATGGAGTAAAAATAAAGGGATAATGGGTAGTATACAGTGTTTGTTAATGCTAGAGTTTATTTGTATCACAAATTACATGAAGCATTTTGTCAAAAAGTTTTTTTTCACTATCATCAATGAATGTTTTGTGAAATCTTCATCAAATTCTATTTTTAGGATTTCAATACTTTTATCGAAAGAGGCATACAATCCCATGTAGCATATTGGCAAATTTAATACTGCCATACCTACCTGAATTTGCCCATAATATTTGTCTTTTTCATGCAATAACCCTCTCTATTTCTTTCTAAGAATTTGCAGTCTCCCAACACATCCTTTATTGTCTTTGTTGCTCCTTGATTTTTTTATGTATTCTCAACAAGAAACATTTTTTAATCACTTATATTATACAGAAAAATGAAGGTATCGTAGGGAAGTGGACAAATAAGTAAGATCTCTTATAACTTAGTCGACGTTTCGGAAAAGTTAGTTCCTTTCTCAAGACTCGTTACAATATTAAATCTCAAAAGTTGGAAAGTAATCTTGGATTAAAGTTGGATTATCGGCTTATTAGATCGAAAATAAATTAATTAAAATTGCACACAACGTGACCATCAAATGACACATCAATAAACGCCACAAACATTTGAACATGGACGAGAACACAGAATTCATTTTACAGAAAATTATTGATAAATTAAAATAGAATAATCATGGGATATTAATCCTTTCAAATTATTTGGCAATATCACCTTCATATAAGCATTTCACTTCCATCAGAGCAACTGGTTTATTTCCCTCAAAAATAATCCAATCGGGGGAGTATCCAAGTCATGGATTAGAATGGGATACTACCATACCACAATCAACCACACTTAAAGAAGTTGCATTTACGAAGGCATCTTTAGCATCGTTCTCATACCTAATTCCATGTTTGGTGTATTTACTCGTAAAACTTTTACCATAAAAATATTTCAAAGCTTTACCATTCCAATCTAATTTGGAATACGTAAAGAGATCATATACTCGTGAACCTATAATAAAAGGAAGTATAGTTTCCAGAAGGCCACTAAGGTTCTGTGAGACTTTACCAGTAACTCTATACTGTCTTTGTTCCTGCCACTCATTTGATTGTTGTCTGAAATTAATTATTGTGTCAGGTTCCTCACCAAATAATTTTGACATGAGCAACTGACAACAATTGTTTTTGTTTTCAAATGAAACAGATGCAATTTCCATCATGATAACTGACTGGCACGCGTTGTCCAATACCATCTGCAGATTATCATTTTGTATATTGTCGACTGTTTCATCTAACCTCCTTTCCGTGATACTCCTTCTTCCAATGCTGAAAGCATATGATTGATCTCTTAACTATAGCAGCTTCTATATCAAATATCACTTACTTATGTTTACAAATTGCTGATTCGGGTAAGTTGTCAATAAAAAAATTGAACATCTTATCTGCGTCAATTTTCAAATCAGATTTCGTCACAACATTTTGAAAACATGGCATGTCTTTTATTGGCACCGCTTTATATTTTTCTGTTGTAACATGTTTTTGTGCTGACCATACACACTTTAAATCAGTGTGAGAGATTACCTCCAACTCTTGTAGATTTTCTCTGAAACAAAACAAAACAGCAGAAAGAGAACCAAGCCAATAAGCACATCTAATCTAATCATATCAAAAATCAACTTGGCACAATTACGCCTTTCGAAATTAGTAAAAAGATACACCTGGTGCACTTGATCAACACAGCAGATATATGTTTGCACCTTCCACTATTACCAGCTTTGCATGAGCAAACCATGGAATTTATCTTACAAGTTCCTGCCTCACACTGGAGTTCTCCACGAATTTGATGTGGTTCAGAATTTATTGCACTACTTTGAAGGCACAAAGCACAAATCTTTATTTCCTTCGAAGTTGACGAGTTCAATTTACCACACAATATTAGATGTCCAGCATTCAAAACACCTTCTCCTTCCTGGACATTTCTGGAAGTATTTGTGCCCTCCAGGTATTTTAAATACTCCACTAGGCTTAACCTCAGCATGATTAAACTCAACGAGCTAATAAAATTTAAACAGTTCTCGATTTTAATATTTTTCCTGAAATTTCCAACAAACACTAGGCAGAATCCATACAAATAGCTTATGAGGTTACTAGTTCCTCTGGTTCGGAGTTTACTCACCCGAGCGCTGCAAGCATAAAGTCAGACGCCAATAGGGTAGAAAAGATATTAAGTATTACCGACATAAGTAAAATTATAGACCAATAATGAATTACAAGAAAGTTGCTATGGATTTATGGAGTCGTCGTGTAAGGATGATTTTAGATTTGTGGGTCTTTTTCGTTTTTCTTTCATTTACCTTTGCTGTGATATTTGGGAAAAATATATGTGGGTAGAAGGGAGTTCAGTAATTAGGTACTAATGATTGTTTTCAGTTTTCTATTTTAGATCAAATTAAACTAAAAAAAGTAATTAAAAAACAACTCAACTGAAATAAACTTTTATTTTTCACTTGAAATAAAGTAGGTATCATAAACATATGAAATGAAATTTGAAAGAATTATTGTTATATATAAATACGGTAGTTTGTAGCTTATTTTTCTGTTTTTTTTCTTTGTTTGTTGATTTCATATAATAATATAATTAATACTATTGAGAGATTGGAATAAGGCGGAGAACCGTGGGCCTCGGTGGTTGGTGGACCTGAATCGTGGTCGTGCTTTTCGGGGGGTTTGTCGCGATTTGGATTAATATATTTCAATATAAGAAGCGTTCACAAAAGCTTCAATGAATTACGAATATATTTGAATAAAATTAATTTAGACACTAAACATATTATAATATTTTAGAAACATTCAACATGAATAAAATTAAGCGATTCTCGATAAAAGGATACAAAATATGTATTTCATATTGAATCGGTTCATAACAAAAATGATGGATTGTTGTATATATTCGAGATGATTCGAAAACTAACGTTTACAATGTTACAAGTGAAACTACAATAACACGAGCTGAAATCAGCATTTGTGAGACGGTAGGAATTACTTCAGCGTATTGCCCACCATCAACCAACTTAAACGTATTCTGGAGAAAATCGAGGGGTATTTTTCAATTTAAAAAAATGATCCTATTGAACTATTTGTGAGAGATACGAATATATTTTGGACTATACAGATTAATATGTAAAATATGTATGTTAATATGTTGGGGTCACATGGTTATCTTTCCTATATAGACCTACAAGGTAACCGAAAATACTTCAACTTTAATCGATCATCTCTTTGTGAGATCCCAAACAGGAATTAGAAATCAAATAAAACTAAAACATTTTATTTTTGAATGCCCACTAACGTAACATTTTTCAGTAGGGGTAGAAATTGAATATAATATGGACTTCATTAAAACGAATTTTAATAATATAACAAAAATAGATATTGAAAGTGTCTGCTTTATTAGAGAAAGAGTCTTCGCAGGGTGTTTGTAGAGCAAATAATGTAGAAGAAAGTAACCATATTCTCATAAAAATCTCATTAAATCGAATGAACTCTTGTGAAAAAACCATACGTATAAATAGTGAAAATAAGAGATTGAAACCTTGGATCACTTCCGGACTGATAAACTCCATTCGGAAAATAGACAAAATGAAATTGAAATTGAATAGAAACTTCACAGCGAATAACACGAGTTATCAAATAGAGAAAAATCCTCAAAAAACAATAAATCAGACAAAAAATATCTATTATAGAAACAAAATAAATGAGGCCAAAAATGACCCGAAAAAAATTGGAACATAATGAATGAAGCACTAAATATGTATGGAACAAAACAAAGCGTCAATAATCATTAATTATTACTCAACCGGCCGAAATTGCTGATGCGTTCAAAATATATTCACCACAATAGGAAGTCGAGTCCAACTAAATATCAAAAAAACACATTAAAACATAAAAAAAAGAAATGAAGAAATAAAACTTTTTTCTTAACGCCAGTAAATAATCAAGAACTCGTACAACAAATATCATCATTAAAAAACGATTCGGCAAACGGAGCAGATGGAATAAGCGCTAAACTCTTCAAAGACATACATATACCCATATAATTAACCTGTCTTTCGATAAAAGTCAAATTCCTTCCGATTAGAAAACATCTTTCATAGTACCCGTTCACAAGACGAAAACTTGCAAACTATAAGCCAATTTCCCTAATTAATATTTTGTCAAAATATTCGAAAATTGCCTGAAACATCGTATCATGAACTTTTTAGAAAACACAACTTGATCAACTAATATCAATACGGTTTCAGATCAACCTTTAGTACGGAAGACGCTATATTTAACCTCACAAATGAGCTGAGTAACACGCTAAACGCTAATACGGTTTGGCGGTTTTCATCGACCTAGCTTAGACTTTCGATACCATACCGCATAACAAATTACTAGAAAGAATGGAAAACTTGGGAATTAAAGTTGCAGGCTTATTATTTAAGAACTATTTCACCAATGGAACACATCAGGTCAAGATCGAAAACACCTACAGTAGTGAGGAAAGGTCGACCAATAGAAATTCCACAGGGTACCGTGCTAGGTCCGGTGCTATTCTTAATATACCTAGAGGCCCACCACCCACGCGATGGTCATTTTGAGGGTGTAAATGATGATAATTTGAAAATACTTTTTTATGGTATAAGTGTAGAGTAATCAAAAGCACGATTTAAAATTATTTCCATATACAAGGTGTTCCAATACAAAGACACAGACCAAAGTTTCACTTTTTAAATGTGACTCCCTTTATGACCTTAAAAACGAAAAGGTGAGCTCAAATAACGATGAGTTTCTTCAGATTCAAATATGGAGTCATTTTAAATAGTATTTTTTCGAGGAGTCAGTTACGTAAGCGATACAAACAATGTTTTTTTGAGTGGACATATAGCTAGTCCCATAAAGGAAAAAAAAATTGAACTCTGGAATGTACAGAGTGATCCTGATCAATTCCCAAACATCTACTACGAATAACGATCAAAAACGTTTGTTTGGGAAACTGCATATTTTAGTTTAAGTTTTCAAATAATACCCGCGTTAGTGGTATCAGGGGTCACCTATGTTTTCCCCTTTCCGATTGTACGAAAGGAGGGACGCAATAAGAAGATCAGTCAACATATGGGCAGAAGAATAAAGAACGAACAAAGAAATCGATCGTTGCCGTCACCTTTAATGAGTGAATTTACGCACCTAACGCTATTTTCAAAGATTTATCTCTCGCTTGGACTTTTTTCGACGCTATTGTGTGGTGAAACTACCCTAAAGTGCTGCTGGAGGTGCAACAGACTACGCAGCAATACATCACGTCGGCCCTAAAAAAAGGTAGGTCTCTGATACCCCTCTTTCTCATTTTGCAACAATTGAAAATTTATTAAAAATACAGTCCACTTTTCTCTTTGAGCATTATTTCCCGAACATTTGGGTCCTTCGGGCCGGATTTGAATGTTTATAGTTTGATTTTTATTCGAAAGTAATATTTCGTATTTTTTCAAAGAAATCGCTTGCGTACAAAAATCTCGGATTGCTGTTGGGGGCAATTTAATATTAGATTGTTTCCGTAGAAATTGGGCATTTTCTACTTGTTTTACGCTGCTGTACGTTGTGAGATAGAGATAATTTAATTTTGAAATTATTTATCTAGAACGCATTATAAGATTTGACCGCCATTGAAAATTCATGAACTTGACCTTGAAGAATTAATTAATCTGTTTCCCTCACTCTTGCATTTTTGAAGTTTGCGCATTAACGGACCCTCCCACAAATTTCGCACGGGGTCATTAAACCTCTACAACGATCAGCAGTTCATATCGATATATTTTCCTTCTGCAAAATGGATAAATTGAAAAAGTTTAAAACGCATCGGAATACTGCTATTAGTGACATGAATTCTCTTAACAATCTAGCACAAAAGGCTAAAATCGATAAAGTTCAACACACTTTATTTAAAGTTCGTTAACGAGATATTGAAACAATTTACGAAGAATTCTTGAAACATCATAACAGTGTCATATCTACGCTTTTAAATGATCCTGATGCCGACGTAAATATGGAAAAGCCAATACGTGAAAGTTTTCTCGCTGACTATTATGCGGTTAAAACTGTTTACACCGATTTATTTGAGGATAATCTGCATTCACCGTCAGGACCAAGTCATTCTAGCACCATGTTACTTCCATCATTAGCGCATGGAAACGCTCGGCTACCAAAAATTGAATTAATGAAATTCAGTGGTGATTATAAAGAATTTGTATCATTTCGAGATCAATTTGATGCACTTGTGCATAATAATTCTGCGCTTACTCCTATTGAAAAATTTACGTATTTAGCTAATTCTCTGCAAGGGTCTGCTCTACCTATCATTGGTGAAAACTTTACCGCTAACTTCTGCTAATTATATAATCGCTTATCGAAGTATTATTGAACGCTTTTCCAATCGCCGATTGCAATATTATAGTCTCTGGTCTGAAATAGAAAACGCTCCTAAGATTACTACGCCTTCTGCACAGTCCTACAGGAACTTATTAGACACGTTCACTGAAAATGTCGCCGCCTTGAAAAATTTAAATTTCCCAACGGAACATTGGGATTACATTTTGGTAATGATGCTTCTGAAACGTCTCGATAAAGGTACTTTAACTCGATTTGAAATGGAACATCAATCTGCTGACGTACCTAATTTTAAGGATCTCATCGATTTCATAAACAAACATTGTTTAGTATTAGAAACTTTGGATTCTTCAGCGAATAATTTTGAATAATAAATCTAATCAATTAGTGAAAAAACCAATGCAAAATACACGCTCAAGTCAATCCTATCGCACTACACCTCGAGTTTATTAATAAATCTCCTTCCAAAACTTGCATTTTATGCCAGTCAAATCATTCGCTTTATACTTGCTCCGGCTTTGCTGCTAAATCTGTTAATGATCGCTATAATTTTTGCAGAGAAGTAATAGATTATGTTTCAACTGTTGAGTTCCGCTCATGATCTACGTTCTTGTAAATCCTCTTATACTTGCAGAATTTGCAAATCGAGATTTCATCATTCGCTTCTCCACGATGACAGTAAGTTACGCTCTGCTCAGGCCTCTGTTTCAACAACGACATCAAGTGATGCATCAGATCAGCATAATTTGACTAATATACCGGGTGGCTCAACTTTTGTTGGTACTGGTCTCATACGAAATTCGACTCAAGTTCTTTTATCGACAGTTTGTATCGATGTACTTGATCGACAAGGTAATTACCAGACCATCAGATGTTTGATTGATTCCGGTAGTATGACTTGTTTTATAACCGAAAAAGCAGTACATCGTTTGAATTTACGCATATTGAAACACTACATTGAAGTTCGTGGCTAATGATCAATGAATACTAAACTGTCAAAAGGTCGTGTTTCACTGTCCATGAAATCTATCAAATCTAACGATAACACTTTGTTTTACACAGATGCTATAGTAGCTGATAAAATTTGTGATGATTTGCCTGTCGCTCCTATACAAAACACTGATTCTTGGACTTAATAGAATTTATCGCTTGCTGATCCCCGTTTTTACGCACCGGGTGTAATAGATTTGCTACTCGGGGCAGATGTCTTCTCAGATATAATTTTACCAGGATGTATATCTGGAAAACATAATCAACCTGTTGCCATTAATACAAAATTAGATTACATTTTAGTTGGAAAAACCACCTGTATATCCCGCCTCATATTTCTTCCTGTTTCCTAAACTCAATTGAAAGCTCACCAGAAAATGATCTTCATACTTTTTGGGAGGTTGAAACAGTACCAGAGTTGGAGAACTCGGTTGAGGGAGTTTCTGATTGTGAAAAATATTTTCTGAGAACAGTTTCTCGAGCAAGTGATGGTAAATTTATAGTTTCACTTCCTTTCGCAAACAATTCTACTCCACATTTTTCAAATATGAGAAACTTCGCTTTGTCAAGATTTTACTCGCTTGAACGACGTCTATTTAATCGATCTCATTTATATTCACAATATAAAGAATTCATGAAAGATTACTTGGAAGCACATCACATGGAAAAAATTCCATCGAATGAGATTGAAGCTAACTCTTATTACTTAATTCATCATTGCGTCTTGAAACCAGATAGTTTATCTACGAAATTACGAGTTGTTTTCGATGGATCCGCAACCAACAATTCACAAAATTCGTTGAATGATTTTTTAATGATAGGTCCAAAATTGCAACCGGATATATGTAAGATTTTGATGAATTTTTGGCTTTTTGAGTATGTAGTGTGTTGCGATATACGTTAAATATACAGAATGATCTGGGTTGACCCAGAACAGTGTAATTTCCAGAGAATAGTTTTTCGATTTTCCGCTACCGATGAAATATGTGATTACCGCCTTAAAACAGTTACATATGGACTTCGATCCAGTCCATATTTAGCGCTGAGAGTTCTTCAAAAATTAGCCGAGGACGAAAATTTGAACCATCCCCATGCTGCTCAACTTATCCTTGATAATTCTTTTATCAGATATGTTGTCCATCATATTAATTGGAGCTATTATTTATTCCGAATAAATGAAAGATTTCGTGTCTACTCCAAAAATTGGTTTAATTGAACTGTGCTACATGTTTCGACCCTTACAAACTTAGGGTCATCTTCAGGCTTGTGGGACAGGAAAACAACACAAACGTCAAAATAAATGAGGCCAAAAATGACCCGAAAAAAATTGGAACATAATGAATGAAGCACTAAATATGTATGGAACAAAACAAAGCGTCAATAATCATTAATTATTACTCAACCGGCCGAAATTGCTGATGCGTTCAATAAATATTTCACCACAATAGGAAGTCGAGTCCAACTAAATATCAAAAAAACACATTAAAACATAAAAAAAAGAAATGAAGAAATAAAACTTTTTTCTTAACGCCAGTAAATAATCAAGAACTCGTACAACAAATATCATCATTAAAAAACGATTCGGCAAACGGAGCAGATGGAAAAAGCGCTAAACTCTTCAAAGACATACATATACCCATATAATAACCTGTCTTTCGATAAAAGTCAAATTCCTTCCGATTAGAAAACATCTTTCATAGTACCCGTCACAAGACAAGACGAAAACTTGCAAACTATAAGCCAATTTCCCTAATTAATAATTTTGTCAAAATATTCGAAAATGCCTGAAACATCGTATCATGAACTTTTTAGAAAACAACAACTTGATCAACTAATATCAATACGGTTTCAGATCAACCTTTAGTACGGAAGACGCTATATTTAACCTCACAAATGAGCTGAGTAACACGCTAAACGCTAATACGGTTTGGCGGTTTTCATCGACCTAGCTTAGACTTTCGATACCATACCGCATAACAAATTACTAGAAAGAATGGAAAACTTGGGAATTAAAGTTGCAGGCTTATTATTTAAGAACTATTTCACCAATGGAACACATCAGGTCAAGATCGAAAACACCTACAGTAGTGAGGAAAGGTCGACCAATAGAAATTCCACAGGGTACCGTGCTAGGTCCGGTGCTATTCTTAATATACCTAGAGGCCCACCACCCACGCGATGGTCATTTTGAGGGTGTAAATGATGATAATTTGAAAATACTTTTTTATGGTATAAGTGTAGAGTAATCAAAAGCACACGATTTAAAATTATTTCCATATACAAGGTGTTCCAATACAAAGACACAGACCAAAGTTTCATTTTTTAAATGTGACTCCTTTATGACCTTAAAAACGAAAAGGTGAGCTCAAATAACGATGAGTTTCTTCAGATTCAAATATGGAGTCATTTTAAATAGTATTTTTTCGAGGAGTCAGTTACGTAAGCGATACAAACAATGTTTTTTGAGTGGACATATTAGCTAGTCCCATAAGGAAAAAAAAATTGAACTCTGGAATGTACAGAGTGATCCTGATCAATTCCCAAACATCTACTACGAATAACGATCAAAAACGTTTGTTTGGGAAACTGCTATTTAGTTTAAAGTTTTCAAATAATACCCGCGTTAGTGGTATCAGGGGTCACCTATGTTTTCCCCTTTCCGATTGTACGAAAGGAGGGACGCAATAAGAAGATAAGTCAACATATGGGCAGAAGAATAAAGAACGAACAAAGAAATCGATCGTTGCCGTCACCTTCAATGAGTCAATTTACGCACCTAACACTATTTTCAAAGATTTATCTCTCGCTTGACTTTTTTCGACGCTATTGTGGTGAAACTACCTAAAGTGCTGCTGGAGGTGCAACAGACTACGCAGCAATACATCACGTCGGCCCTAAAAAAAGGTAGGTCTCTGATACCCGCTCTTTCTCATTTTGCAACAATTGAAAATTTATTAAAAATACAGTCCATTTTTCTCTTTGAGCATTATTTCCCGAACAACGTTCCTATTTCAAATGACACGACCGGTGTTCCTTCATCTCGTTGAACGCAAAAATTAATTGCAAAACTTTGTTCATGAGATTTTCATATACCTAAAACCTATATAGTTTTTCAGCCATTCTCAATTTTCATTTCACTAAACATTGAACAGGCATTCTGATTAATTAGTTCTCTGAGATTCGTTCTGAAACTGTCAAATCACACTGTCATCATAGAGAATTT
Source organism: Propylea japonica (assembly GCA_013421045.1). Classification (NCBI taxonomy): domain Eukaryota; kingdom Metazoa; phylum Arthropoda; class Insecta; order Coleoptera; family Coccinellidae; genus Propylea; species Propylea japonica. Next base: position 3,703,274 of record CM024247.1, read on the forward strand.
TCTATGATTATCACTACTTAAAATTGTTGGTTTACTTGTTTCTAATGAAAATCGAAAATTTCAAAGAAACTATATGGTTTAGATATGAGAGAATCTTATCAAAAAAGTTTCGGAATTAATTTTTGCGTTCACCGAGATGAAGAAATACCGGGCGTGCCCTTTTAAATAAGACAGTTTTTGACCATAATTCGTAGTAGATGTTTGAGAATTAATTTGGATCACTATGTACATTCCAGAGTTAAATTTTTTTTTTTTTAGACTACCTAATACGTAACTGGTTTATATAAATTACTATTTAAAATGACTCTATTTTTCAACATTTTCGCTATTATCTCGTGAATGGTGCAACAAATGTACAGAGTGATCTGAAAAACTCATTATAATTTGAGCGTGCCTTTCCTGTTTTGAGCTCATAAACAAGGTGTTAAATTTAAAAAAAAGTGTAACTTTGTCTGTATCTTTTTATTGAAACACTCTGTATACAGGGTGTTCATCAAAACTGGACAAACATATATTTTCGTGTAGAGGACATCGAGAGAATCATTTTTGCCTTATACAATATATCCCGTTTTCGAAGCATAAGCGAGATACAGGGTGTCAAACGTCATTTTGAGCAAGATTCTTATGAGTGTGGTCAGTTATGTAGAACACTTGGTGTAATGGTTTTTGGTCAAATCTCAGTATTTTTGGATCTTCTATTCAGAAAGTTGACGAACTCCGAAAAAAAATTTACAAAATGGCGGAAAACCTGCAATGTTCCAAATTTTTTTTGCGGTTGTAAAATTGACTTTTCTTTTCTGAATGAACATAATTTTCTTAGAATTTCTGTGAAAAAATTTTTTCAAAAATCGAACACAAATTTTTTTTTCATGTCTACAGCGATGAAAAAAATTTCACTCGAACGGATGAATTTTGTACAATTGTACTTCTTGAATTATCAATCACGAATATGAAAAACAGAATCGTAAAATATCGAACGGTTTCGTTACTACAGTCATTCTAATGTTTCGTTCGGACCTCTGAAATATTGAAAATAAAATTGTTTTGGGTTCTAGAATCAAATAATTAAATTATTGGCATGTCTTAACATTTTAGATGAATTAAACGAAAAAAATCAGTGAAACTTAGTTGGGACTCGAAACGACGTAGGTATTAAATAGGGAAATGGCACTGTTCTAAGGATATTAATATTCGTTGCCAGGCAACGGTAGTTCGTAGTTCATAGAGTTTGACTACTGGCTAAATTATATTCACTGAAATTAAAATACCAGTCCAGCTCTATGAACTACGAACTACTGTTGCCTGGCAACGAAAATTAATATCCTTAGAACAGTGCCATTTCCCTATTTAATACCTACGTCATTAGAGTCCCAACTAAGTTTCACTGATTTTTTTCTCATAAATTCATCTAGAATGTTTAAACATGCCAATAATTTAATTATTTTGATTCTAGAACCCAAAACAATTTTATTTTCAATATTTCAGAGGTCTGAACGAAACATTTGAATGACTGTAGTAACGAAACTGTTCGATATTTCACAATTCTGCTTTCATATTCGTGATTGATAATTCAAGAAGTACAATTGTACAAAATTTCCTCCATTTCGAGTGAAATTTTTTCATCGCTGTAGACATGTAAGAAAAAATTTGTGTTCGATTTTTGAAAAAATTTTTTCACAGAAATTCTAAGAAAATTATGTTCATTCAGAAAATAAAAGTCAATTTGACAACCGCAAAAAAAATTTGGAACATTGCAGGTCTTCCGCCATTTTGTAAATTGTTTTTCGGAGTTCGTCAACTTTTCTGAATAGAGGACACAAAAATATTGAGATTTAACCAAAAACCATTATACCAAGTGTTATACATAACTGACCACACTCATAAGAATCTTGCTCAAAAATGACGTTTGACACCCTGTATCTCGCTTATGCTTCGAAAACGGGATATATTGTATAAGGCAAAAATGAATCTCCCGATATCCTCTACACGAAAATATATGTTTATGATGAAACGCCCTGTATATGAAAATAATTTTGAATTGCGCTTTTGATTACTCTACACTAACCGTAAAAAAGGTTGTCAAATTATCATTATTTACATCCTCAAAATGATCATCGCCTCAGAGGTGGACCAACGGTATATGAATGTAAGTGGATATGCTTCGGGTGATAACTTGGCAATTTCATACGCTGATGATACCGCTATTGTTTTCGAATGTTCTAGTTGGGAAGAAGCATATCAAAGGAATACATTCTCAGACAACTATATAGCTGGTCAAATTGTAGTATGTTAAGCATGAATGTTACAAAAACCCAGTATTTTGCTTTTTCGATCTCGGCAGCTGACAGACCACAAAACTTAAAATTGAGGATACATACCGATGAATGTGATCATCAAAACTGTAATTGTGCGATTATTGGAAATGTAGAAAAAGTTAAATACTTAGGTATTATTGTAGATCAACATCTAAGAGGTAATAATCACTGTTACTACATTAATGAGGAAGTGAGAAGCATAATCTTCAAATTTTACCAACTGAAAAAAATCCTACAGGCTTAAATGCTCAAGATGGTTTATACCTCATTAGTGGAGTCAGCTTTTAGATATGGTTTGATCATTTGGGGAGGAAGGTACAATAATGCTGTAGGAAATGTTCTGACTACTCAAAACACAATTCTTAAAATTATTTACAAGAAGAAGCGGGCATTTCCAAAAGAAATGTATTCAAAGAGGCAAATGTTCTATCAGTGAGAGCCTTTTTTTTACAGTTGCCTGAATTATCTGCCTAAAATTAAACAGCTCTCACCAAATTCCGGAACGAAATATAATATAAGAAATAGCCCATTGCACTCCCAACTCTATCTCAAAGCTCATACCCAACGTATAGTTACTTTTTTTGCTTCAAAATTCTACAACATGCTTTCCCCGACTTTAAAATCAGATTTGAAAAATAAAAGAAAATTTAAAGAACTAACAAAAAAGTATATTCAAGAACATAACATAACATTCATAACATCAATGTCCAGATTATAAAACAATAATAGTGTCATTGTTGTCTTTAAAGAATGATAGTATTAATGAGTATTATAATCATTATAATGTACAAACGCTTGATAGGAATTATGACATTTCGTGACGCTCACCCCGGGGCGCGCTCTCGGTCTGGTTCTTGGGCGTCGTGGTTCACGGTTCCTCCGCCCGCTCCATTTTCACCTGCATTTCACAATCATCATAGTGGCGAGTGCTTCACAACACAGACCAGGAATTATACTTCCTCGTTTAGTATGAGTCACTCACCGATGTTACATACAAATCAAATTTTTTGATAAGATTCTTTTTAGGAAAAAATTGTTAACGATGTATGTAAGGTTGAAATCATTGAATTTGGTGAATAAATAATTGAATTGAATCTGTTTAGCCGCCACGTTCTTTATGCCCACAAAGCCTTGACTGCCTTCACTTCTTGGAATCGTTGTTCTTTCAACACAGCATTTAGGATGATGCTTGTTGGCCTTTGTGCACAGTGTTTCCATTTTTTCTTGAAGACGATAGAGATATGTATTACTTCACTTTACTCTTACGAAAGAGAAGGCGAGCAGGCATTCTAGTTAGTCCTGCTTGTTGCAATTAGTTTCAAGTCATCGACGTATAAAAGATGGTTTAATAATTGGCATGAATGCATTATTATTATTATACTATGAGATTTGCTTCAGTAGGTATGTTCAACATGTATGTTATAAAAGGAAATAATTAGATTTAGGAGAAACTTTATTGTTTTGACAACCTTTCAAATTAAAATGAAATAATCTACCCACGTCTTTTTATGAGTGTAAAGCTTCTTCTACTTCATACGAAGGTCCCAAAACCCGTACAACCAAACCATAAAGGTTGAAAGACATCTTTTGTCCCCGATTCTGACTTCACAGATTGAATTTTCTTCCTGAGAAGAGGTCGGAATATGACCATTAGTGATTTTTTCATTTCAGTTCTTATACTTGAATATTGTCCATAATTCTGCCTATTCTTTTCGAGGCATCATGAACTTTGTGCTCAAATATATGCTTTTTTACGGAGTAATCCCATATCACCCTTTCATTTTCTAAATGTTCTGATAACTTCAGGAATGCTTCCTTACTTCACTCCATCATAGAAATTTTCTCGGAATGATAATAATATTTTCGAAAATATCAATAGTTTTCAGAACAGTGGCGGTCTAGACCAGGGCCGAAACCTTCAAAAATGGTAAAAAATGAAAAAAAATCGCAGTAGGATAAAACCTATTAGAAAAGGAGGGGAATATGATCAAAATGAAAGGAAAAATAAATTACGGTCGATCTGAGTTCGGGAAGTGGGAGGGGTGAGTTTTTAAGGGTGAAAAATGGTTTTCCTTGATTTCCGGCAAAACTACAAGTCCTATGGAAAAAAATTTAATGGCAAAGTTGTAGGTAATGAAAAGATCTACAACTTTTGTATCGACAATTTCTTCACATAACCTCAAAATTTAGGTGAAAAATTCAAAAAACCAAGTTTTTGGTTTTTTATTTATATCTTTTTCAAAAAAAAACTTTTTTTTACGAAATTTTGTGAAAACTTACCTTATTATGTCCCAAATACACTATAATTTATTTGAGTTAAAATATTTATGTTTTCGTCTCATTTTTACTTAATATCAAAAAAGCACCCCAATTTTCAATCGAAAATTCTGACGTCAAAATATCAGCTTTTTTCAAATAGTTTAAAGGCTTTTTCTTCATTGAAATATCTACTTTCTGATGGAGTGAAAAAAATATACATTACTATAAGGAGTGTTCTCAGAATCAACGATTTATGAAACCCACCATTAGAGTAACTCAGTCCCCACTTCTCTATGAAATAACTTACAATGGGTTAAAAACTAACCAAAAGTCACTCAGGTATATGGATTATCTCAAAACAGCAATAAATAGTCATCTAAAAATATTATTTAAACAAGATTCTACAGCTTTTTCAAAATATTGTAGATGTCTTATTAAATATTAACTTTATTAACTTATTTTTTTGTTAATTATAGAAGTATATTTCAATTTGTAATTTTTTCGTTTATGAATGAAACAGGAAATCTTACGTTTTTTGAGTAATTAAAGAGTAAATTTTAATAAAAACCTCAAAATTGTACATAATGATCAAAAAAAATTTCGAATTTGGGTTTTTTCAATTTTTGCATTTTCTGAGAACATTTCTAGTAATGTATATTTTTTTTACACCATTAGAAAGTAGATATTTCAATGAAGGATGACTATTTATTGCTGTTTTGAGATAATTCATATACCTGAGTGACTTTTGGTTAGTTTTTAACCCATTGTAAGTTATTTCATAGAGAAGTGGGGACTGAGTTACTCTAATGGTGGGTTTCATAAATCGTTGATTCTGAGAACACTCCTTATAGTAATGTATATTTTTTTCACACCATCAGAAAGTAGATATTTCAATGAAGAAAAGGCCTTTGAACTTTTTGAAAAAAGCTGATATTTTGACGTCAGAATTTTCGATTGAAAATTGGGGTGCTTTTTTGATATTAATTAAAAATGAGACTAAAACATAAATATTTAAAATCAAATAAATTACAGTGTATTTGGGACATGATAAGGTAAGTTTTCACAAAATTTCGTAAAAAAAAAGTTTTTTTTGAAAAAGATATAAATAAAAAACCAAAAACTTGGTTTTTTGACCTTTTCACCTAAATTTTGAGGTTATGTGAAAAAATTGTCGATACAAAAGTTGTAGATCTTTTCATTACCTACAACTTTGCCATTAAATTTTTTTCCATAGGACTTGTAGTTTTGCCGGAAATCAAGGAAAACCATTTTTAACCCTTAAAAACACACCCCCTCCCACTTCCCGGACTCGGATCGACCGTAATTTATTTTTTCTTTCATTTTGATCATATTCCCCTCCTTTTTTAATTGGTTTCATCCTACTGCAATTTTTTTTTGTTTCGAAAATTGTCGACCCTGGTCTAGTCCTTTGACTCACGCCCGAAAAACCGTCAATTTAGGGAGCGTTAGGAAGCGCGACTAGCAGCGGCATCAGTAGAGAAGTGTACCTAGTGATTAGGTACATTCTTGTGCTACCCATTTTCCTGCTCTCTGCCGTAGTGCGATGAATATAATCGAGGTGATGCAGTTTACCTGACAAACGTTCATATGAGAATCTGAATCATCGGTTGGCTACCAGGAACCAGAACCCGCCACAAATAATCGTTTGGACCGCTGGCGCTGGCTGTAACTGCGGATGGAATTTCCCCAATCCTTTGCATTGAGCCTGGCGTCAAGTTAATGAGACATGTTATCAGGAAAGTGTTCTTGAGGCTAATTTGAAGCCGTGGGTAGACAATCATTTCGGTCGCAGACTATAGACGTTCCAACAAGAATCTGCACCAGCTGACAAAGCCTAGTGAATCAAGAATGGTTGAAAATCAACGTTTTGAATTTTATTTCGACCACACAGTGGCTCTCGAATCGACCAGAAGTGTATCCAGTGGATTTTTCTCTCTGAGTTAAGTTCGGTTAACTTGCGATCTGTTTTTTGACCGTCTAAAGGCAGTAGTCACAATGAAAGTTGGTCATATCGAGCCAAAGTGAATTGATTATGCAATTTTGATCTTCAGTCTTCTGTGTAGGACCTTTGGGTAAAGGTTGGAGGCACCGCTAACGGTACGAAACTTTTAATTTGTTGTACTTATTTGCCACCAAAGACTATGTAGGATATTCTTCTTTCAATTTGAATCTACAACAAGTCTTATCCATGTTTTCTGACCGAGATATATTTATCTGTGGAGATTTCAATTTTCCGAACATTGTGTGGACTCCATCTGTAACGATTTATCAATCGTGTATTTTGATATTTAATTATTCCAATGATAATTAGAAATATCAGAATGAAACTCGGAGATCTTCGTATTACACTTTATTTTATTAACCATACATTCAGACTGTCTGGCCGGATCTCTCTGATCATCGACCAGTCACATAGACACCGAACAATGAAATATGTGTTGCCTACATATTTACATATAAAGATGGCCTCAGCCTTTTCATTATCGTTACATCCCCCCTTTCAAGTCAAATTTAATCCCAAAATATAAACAATGAATTAATGACAATCACAAAAATAATTGACAATGTTATTTATAATTCAAAGACATCAAATAACCTAATTTGGAAACCTATCAGGTTTCTTTAACAAATTTCTGTCTCTTAAAAGATAAGGTGAATTGTTATTATATCCATCATTACAGTCATTAACATTTTCATCAGAATTGGAGTCACAAGAAATATCTCTATACAGGGTGAGTCTTTGACTTGTACATATATTTTAACCGAATATTCCTGGGGTCAAAAGAAACACTTTTTTCCTCTACCATTTTTTCCGATTCGGCCTAAATAAGAAGATATAGCCCATTTTTATTTTCAGAATAAGCTATGCCGCCACTGGTAAACTAACCACTGAATTTTTGCAAGTACGAGATCTAGCATTCAAACCTTTGAAATAAGCTATTGTATCAAAGAAACGAGTAGATATACCATTCGAAATTTTCAAATAAGCTGCTGTATTAAATGGAGAAATATAAACTCACTTTTTTAATACCAGTTGTATTTCTAATGCAATTATTGATTCATCCAAAATTTTGCTGGTGATAAAATGAAAGAGAATAATCTCTTCTTGATGTATGCTTCATTTTTGATTATATCGGATTAACTTTTAAACCACCTATTTCATCTATAGCATTCATTTCCAATATCTCTTGAAATCTTTCGTGCAAGAATTTCGGAAATCAAAACAACAACTCAACCATAAAATTTGAATAAATGACATAATTCACTTGAACAGTCTAAACCACAGAACATAAATATAAGAAGTGCGAGCTGCCTACTAACACGGCCTTCTAAACCTACGGGCACGGTCATAGTCAAGAGCGGCAACGCTGTAGAGTCCCGACATATTACAAGCACAGCCTTCTAAAGTAGTCCCTATGTACAGTTGTGTTACAGGCGCAAGCGTGAGCGCTAGTAAACATCTAGTGGTAAATTAATGTTTTTAGTGTCGATTGTGGTCGTAAATGTGAAAAATAAGTGAACTTTAATTAACTGTTGTGATTGTTTGAGTGCTGTGAACAGTGAAAGTGTTTGTGATATTGGTGTTAGTGAATTTTCCTTGGGATAACTACTTTCGTCTTTTGTAGGTGCGTTGCGGTAGGAACGTTTTATATTTTATCGTGTAGAAGTAATATCCGTCTAAAAAACTTAAGGATATTTCAATTGTTTCAGTTTGCCGAAACATGAACAGCGTAAACTTTTATAAATGAGGGCCATACTGCGAAATTTCATTCCAACAAAAGTTTTGGTTGTGAAAAACATTTCGATTCCAACGATATAATTAAGTTCCATTAACATTCACTAGTTCTCTTATCATTTATCATTCCAGATAACAAATTCTCGAATTATTCTTGAAATTTGTCAACGTGACAACGTAGGGAAAATTGAATTCTGTGAATATTTTCGACAGAATTGCATTCAGCCAAAGTACCCAATTTTTCGAATTTCTAAGTTTTTTTTTTTCTTTCAACATCGAATTACTCGGAATTTTGTATTCGGGAAAGATCAATCATATTCAGGAAAAACTGTGTTCCAAAAATCATTTCATTTGAAGAAATCGTTTGCGAAATATTACTGAAAATTGATGCTTTTCATGGATTTTCAACAGCCTGTATCTTTTTAACCAGGCCGAATCGGAAAAAATGGTAGAGGAAAAAAGTGTTTCTTTTGACCTCAGGAATCTACGGTTAAAATATATGTACAAGTCAAAGACTCACCCTGTATATAAAATGTTCCCTATTCCTTCTAAAAAATCTGTTATTTTTATCTGAAATAATAAAAGATCTGGGTTCATTACATTGGGAGACAATTTTTCCTTTGTTCCAAGAGTTCTTCTTTCGGAAGAAAACATTCTGCTTATTACTACTACAATTTTTCAAAGGTTTACTGTTCCGATCATAGTAAAACTTTTGTTTTGTTTGTCGCTTAAGAACATTCCGTCCGTAGACCTCAGAATTGATCAGTTTTGGTTCAAGCAAAGAATCTTTTGCCGGAAGTGTGTCCTTAAGACGTCTATTCAAAAACAATTGTGCAGGTGACAGACCAAGATCAGGTATAGGAGTATTACGATATTTGAGCAAATACAAGTGATAGTTGCCATTATCTAGATTTGATCTTTTTAAAATACCTTTACATATGTTGACAGCTTTCTCAGCCATCCCATTGCTTCTGGGGTAATTTGGACTAGCAAAAATCAGATTAACACTTTGGCTGCCACGTCAGTCGTATACGACTGACACTCGATCCTCCGTTTACGCCATCTGCCGGAGGCGAAATTGTTCTGCCAAGCCCGACAAGCCCTGCGATATCTAGATTATATTCCGTAAATCAACTTGGTTGGTTTGGTTGGTAATTTTCTGTTCCGTAAATATGATATTCTCGGTTGGTTTCTGCGAACAGTTTATTTACGAAACCCGGTTACAAAAAAAGCGGTAATATTCAGGTACCAGAACAACCAAGGATATTGTTCGGTTTCTTTGGTTTGTTCCTGTTTTTGTCTTTTGGGATTCAAGTTATTTCACGAATATCATGAGTTATTTTGGACTTAAATCGTTGTGCTAGCTGTGATATTTTATGTTCTGTGCTGTGATTTGTGTTGTTGAATTAGACTGAATATTTATTTCATTTTATGTCGTGTCGATTTATTTTCTGATTTTATTAAAATATATATCTTATCAATGCATTTTTCCCATTACAAAAAAATATTCGTAGGTACCCTATTTTTTACTGCAAATGTCAAAATAACTAAACTGACAGTTATTCACTTCATGGTCAAAAAAGCAGGATAAAATGTACTCTACTTTTCAATTTTTTAAGTGGGAACAATATCTGGTTGAATGAGAACATTTTTTTTTGTATACCTAAATGATTCCTTCTTCTGTTGATTATCATTTTCATCTTCCAGTTCCTGTGGACTAAATTCTAAATGAATAGAATTATTTTGAAGTTGAACCTAAACTAAATAGTCACACAGCAACCGCAATACGTTCCGTAAATAAATTTCAACCAAAACAACCAGAGATGACCGCTGTCAAAATATTATCAACCGGTCTGGTTGCATCGGTTGATTTACGGAATATACGCCTAGTTAGAGTAGAGTTGAAAAACAGATACCTGTGTAGTCAGAAAGAAGCCGAGACACTCGATTTGCTCCATATGTCATGTCAGTCTTTAAAGACTGACGCGGCTCAAGAAAATGACACGAGGTGTCAGTCAGATTTGACTGCCAAAGCCTGAATGTGGTGTTCGATTGTCAGTCCTGCATGACTGACACAGCCTACCAGAATATTGACCTGAAAACTGTATGGCAGCCAAAGTGTTAATATTATACTCTTCTGCAAACTTTTTAAAAACATAAGAGTTAAAGGGATTATTATCCGACATTATTTTATTTGGAAATCCAAAAATAGCAAAGACTTCCATAAGGGAGTCTATCACATCTTTAATATGTTTTGATCTGATAAACTTGAAATCAACCCATTTTGAGTAATAGTCAATTACTGCAATGTAAGATTTATTTTTGAAATCAAAAATATCAATACCTATTTTATCCCAAGGCCTATTTGGTAACTCATGGGGTAATAATGGCTGTTTAGCATTTTTATTTTGGAAATATCTGCAAGTTTCACATTTGAGAATATATTCTTGTATGTCTTTTGACATACCATGCCAAAATAAGCATTCACGAGCTTTAGCTCTACATTTGTTAATACCAAGATGACCCTCATGAATTTTCTTCAACATTTCAGGTCTCATGCATTGAGGTATAATCAATCTATCCCCATAAAACAATAAATCATCACATTCAGAGATATGATTTCTGATACTATAATAAATCTTCAATTTATTAGGTAATTTTTTATAATTTTTCCATCCCTTTCTAAGACACTCTTTCAACCCAACCAGAGTTTCATCACTGTTAGTTGACAGTGTAAAATCAGACAACTTATCGTCAGAGGTAGGCAATAACTCTTTTAAACTGTGAACATGAATTTCCTCATGATCCTTAAAGGTGGGATCTTTAATACTAGCCCGAGACAGAGCATCAGCTATGAACATCAGTTTTCCAGGTAAATATTCTACCTTTAGATCATATTTCATCAACCTATACAGCAATCGCTGCAGTCTGGAAGAGACTTTATTAATATCTTTTTTTTAAATATTGACTAGAGGTTTCTGATCAGTGTGAATTTTTACTTGTCGACCATAAACAAAATAGTTGAATTTTTCAACAGCAAAAACAATAGAGCTTAACTCCCGTTCGATATTTGCATACCTCTTTTCTGTATCAGATAGAGTTCTAGAGGCAAATGCCACTGGCTTTCCATCCTGCATAAGGCAAGCACCAAAGCCATCCATGGAAGCATCACACTGTAAAATAACCTCTTTGTTGACATCAAAATGTGCCAAAGTAGGAGCTTGCATTAGCAAATTTTTTATCTTATTTACTGTTTCTGTGTGGATCGTATCCCATTGAAACAAAACATTATCACATGTCAACTGTCCCAAAGGCGAAGACAATGCTGATGAATTTGGACAAAACTTTCCCAAATATTGCAATGTTGGGACACTTCGGTGACGGCACTCGAAATATTTTCACTCTGAACACAAACAACCTGAGAGGACATATCTTAAAATTGAAACGTGAGCACTTCAGAACATCTCAACGTCAAAATTTTCTACCCAACCGTATTTTCTACTCCTGGAATCGACTTCCTGACATGGTGGTTCGGTCATCCTCAGTAAATGGATTCAAGAACAGTTACGACAGGTGAAGGTGTACATCATGATGGTGGATCGTCAGATGCTGTTTTTTCGTCACCGCTTTGACAGGTTTCAACCTTCTGTAGTTTTCCCCCGTTCCTTTCTTATTTTGTAATTTTATTTCTAACTTGCTTCACGTTGCCAATTGTATGCTTTTATTTTTTTTGTAAATTACCGAGTTTATAGGTTCGCCCTCAACTCGAATCAATTATATAATAAATAATAAATAAATAATAAATAAATATTTTACAACCCCTAAAAAACGGAGTAATTCCTTTTTATTAGTAGGAATTTTCATCTTTTCAATAGCCTCAGTCCGCTGTGGGTCTATCTTGATGCCCTTCTCTGATATAATAAAGCCTAAAATCTTCAACTCTGACTTTTTAAATTGAAATTTATCTTTATTGAAAGTAATACCACATTTTTTTGCAATTTCCAAAACTTCATATAATTTTTTGTCATGTTCCTCTTCTGTAGAACCTGAGATTATTAAATCATCGATGTATATACTATCATGCAATACATCACCAAATATTTCAACATTCTTTCGTTGGAAAACTTCTGCTGAAGTGTTTATCCCAAAGGGTAAACGGAGAAATCTATATCTGCCATACGAAGTAGCAAAAGTACATAACTTAGATGATTCTTCATCTAATTTGATCTGATAAAACGAATCCCTCAGATCAAGAACGGAAAAATATTTTTTTTTATTTAAACTAGTCAAAATTTGATCAGGAGAAGGAATTTGGTAATGTTCGCGCTTCAAAAATTTGTTCAAATCAGAAGGATCGAGGCAAATCCTTAACCTTTTATCGTTTTTTTTCAGTAATAACAATATTATTGACCCAATCCGTTGGCTCAATTTGCCGACAAATCACACCATCTTTCACTAAATTATCCAACGATTCTTTCAATTTAGGCAAAAGTTTTTTAGGAATTCTACGCGAGCAATGAACAACTGGAATTGCATTATTATCCAGTATCAATTTACAAGCTTTGCCAGGAAAACATCCCAGATTATTGAAAACTTCACTATAACTTGATACTACTTCATGTTTCGATTTCAAACTTATCTTCGCTAATGAAGTCATATGTTTAATCAAACTATATTTCAAGCAATCTTTCAAACCCAATATTGGTCTATCAGCATCATCAACCAAATAGAACAGTAAAGTTGTTCTTATGTCTCTAACAAAACACTTCAGGCTTACCGATCCTCTTACTTTCACCAACTTCCTTCCAAACGCCATCAATCTGACATCAACAGACGAAATCTCCTCAAGCGAGCCAATTTTATCGCAGTAGACCTTTGTAGGAATCACATTGCATTCGGCTCCAGTATCTAACTTGAAACAGAAAATTTCGTTATTAACTAATATGTTTTCACTTAACATTTCTTTAGTATTATTAATATGAATGGAATCAATATATAAATTATCAAATTCATTAGAAAAGGAAATAGTTTCAACTGGAGATATCTCTGTTTTCTTTTTCTTATTTACATAATTTGATAAGCAACGAGATGAAAAATGGTTTCGTTTTTTACAAAAAAGACAAGTTTTACCAAAAGCTGGACATTTACGAATTGGATGTTTATATCCACATCTTTTACATTCTTGAAATGAACATTTTTCTTTACTTATCTTATTCTTTCTTTGGCTGATGGCATCAACAGCATAATCCATTTTTGATTGGTTACCCGTTATCACATTTGCTTGCTGTCTGCTTATTTCCATAATGTTGCATATTTCTTCAGTCTTCTTCAGAGACAGGTTCTCATTCTGCAGCAGCTTTTCTCTCAGATTGTCATCCTTCAGCCCCATTATGATTTTGTCCCTCACCATCTCATCTTCGTTGGTGTATTCACAGTTTTTCACAAGCGTTCTAATTTCAGTTATGAAGTTTGTTATCGACTGACCATCCTTCTGGGCACAGCTCAAGAATTTAAAACGGTCGAATACCACATTCTTCTTCGGCTCGCAGTACTTCTTGAATGCTGAAACGTTGACTTTGGGGAAAGCCGGTTTCAATGCAATAGTAAGCTCGCGTCCACACTCAGTGGAGAAGGGAGTGAGTTATATATGATAGAATAAAATGGGCGCCAGGTAGAGTAATGCCTGCCTACTCAAGGTAAATGAACTGCTTACTCCTCTACCAGAGTAACAGTTAACAAAAAGCCCTCAAAATTCAAGTCACAATAATTTATTACCAAAAACAAAAATATATGTGCAGTGGTTGATTCAATACGAATAAGATTATCCCCAAGGGGTAGTCAAAAGGAAAACACTAAATACACACTAAATCAGATAAGAACCAATAATATAAACTAACAAACTAAACCCACTTAATCAACTTACGTTCAGCTTAACGTTCGGGATTAGGTTATCAGAACCTACTTTAAATAAATACTCTAAATTAAACAATGATTCCTGAAGGGAATACCGATCAATTATCCTATAATAAAATCCTGAAGGGATACACGATAACAAAATCCTGAAGGGATATACGAGTACCTTTGGTGGTACCCAACGCAACTTATGAAGTGCACCTCACTATAATTGCTCACAGTTATATATAAAATTACCTTATAGAATAATATCACACATTATCAAAATAAAAGAAACCCATGATTTACAACTTTAAAGCCAGTGCTATGCACTGGTTACCTGCACAAACTATTACAAATGGTAAGTTGAACGTATGGGCACGTAGACCTCCAAGATGCCAATTGTTACCCCTCACTGACAGGTACGTAGATGACTCAGGTACTCGGGACTCCGAACTACGTGGATAGCTGACACGTATGTGGAAACTGACCAGTACGTGGAATACGTGGAACTACCCCAGTATGTGGAACTACGTGGATAACCCTGGTGGGTGGAGATACACCCAGATACGTGGATAACCCTGGTGGGTGGAAATACACCCCAATACGTGGACCCTAACAAAATACTATAAGAAACGGTTCATAGTTATAAAAGGATATCTTAGTTACCTCTGTTGTTCGAGGGAGATAGGTTCAACCTCCAATTCAGTCAAGAATTTGTTCCAAATAATTCCAATTATATTCGCTACACAACAACCTATAAAGAAGATGGTAAGACAACTGGTTCAAGATAGAAAATGTAGGCATACCTAACGAATTTCCTGTGGAAGAGTTTATGATCACGTATAAAACGTATTTTCCCAAAATATTCCAAAATACTCTCCAGGGAATAATGACACTCGAAGTTATAATCCCTCACAACGAGGATGAATCTAGATTCAAAATTTATCTTCGAAAAAATGTCTACAAACCTCCAACAACGAATTTCGTATTAACAAAATGTCCGCTTTGACAGTCACACAGAAATTTCCAGAAACTCAAAGTTCACAGAGCCTATCAGTTGTCATGGTTGTCATAGCGAAGAAGAAGAAAACACATCAAAACCAAAATATAAACGAATCGTTACGTTACTGTTTAATTTACGCAGTTTATAACAGAGGAGGGTCCCTATAAATCCATTTCTATAATTCTTCCACGATTTTCCGAAGTACTTTACTGAGGCCAAATAATAATGAACTAACCCAAAAATAACAACACCACTAACCTCACAATTTTCAAAAATAATAAACAAACCGTTTTCTGAAGGAAAACAACTCGAAAAGGTAGGCAAACGAAGGGAATAATTACAACAATGAGGAAATTAGAAAATGAAACATCCCAACCAGTTTACTTAACTAATAAGTTCTGGGAAAAGATGGCAAAACTACATTTTATGACAAGTTCAAAATAATAACGTTACAATTCCCCCCTTACTTTAGAAAAAAAAATGACTGAAGGTCCATTTTTTTTGTTTTCGGTTAATGGTTTTGCCATCCAGGCACACTGAAACTACCACAAGTTGCGCTAATGTATAAGGAAAGTGAAAGAGCATCTGATTACTGAAGGCCATTTTCACCGAGATGGAAACGGAGCGAGAATACCGACAAATATCATCACTCAACCAGAGCCCGAAATAAAAAATAAACAAAAAAAAAATACCTGATCGCTGAAGACGGCAAGATATTGACAAAAATACTACGGTGACTTTCAGAGCCCACCACAGGGAAAAATCCCTAATCCAGACAACACAAAAGTGAAAGATATCCAATCGCTGAAGGCGACTGGTTACCAAAACAACTACGGTGACTTTCAGAGCCCACCACAGGGGAAAATCCCTAATCCAAACAACACAAAAGTAAAAGATATCCAATCGCTGAAGGCGACTGGTTACCAAAACAACTACGGTGACTTTCATAGCCCACCACAGGGAAAAATCCCTAATCCAAACAGCACAAAAGTGAAAGATATCCAATCGCTGAAGGCGACTGGGTACCGACATGTCCAACGGGCATAACGAAAACTAAAAAAAGGAAAACAAAACCAGTTCAACTAAGGATACTAACAAAAAGGCCGATTTTTGGGTGTACACTTTTTTTTCAAACTAAAGGAGAAACTTACCTGAAATTCGAACCGAAAATTCCAGGTAAGGTGCTGGACATGGAGGACTTCTTTACAATAAAGTCGCAACCTCAACGACTCCCATCACAACCCTACAGGAGTGATGTCAAAATCGAGAATCAAAATCGGTAACACAAAAATGACAAGATCGGGAACGTGAAAATAAGGAAAAGCGGTGGTCCTCGTGGGTAAAGAGCAACAGCTCAATACACGACCAAACGCGTCACTAACTCGTCGGGAGTTTCGGGAATCACAAAAAAAAACAAAAAAAAGGTCACAATAGGGGCTAATAGCAGGCACGCTATCCATAATCCTCCACAAAGGAGCTACCAATCAAGGAACATAAATCAAAAATCGGGAAAACACCAACGTCACGTTCATATCGACACTCAAAGTCGAGATACCTTATCCTCCATTCGGGAGTCACCACATTAAGGAATATAAGTCAAAAATCGGAAAACACAACAAAATCGACAAAGTCGAGATACCTAATCCTCCATTCAGGAGTCACAAAAATCACAATAGGGGCAATTTAACAATGAGTCAAAATCAAAGAATCCATAATCCTCCACAAGGGAGTCACCATACAAAGGTATAAAATACAAGTCACCGTCATATCGTCATAATCAATGCTCCATATAGGAGCCACAAAAACCACCACACATGGCAAATAGTCCTAAACAGAAATGTCACAAAAAAAAAAATCACCAAAGAAAATATCGAAATCGGGGAATCAAGGTCACACTTTAATACAATATACTTAACCTCGTCACCAATTACAGAGGATGAAATGTAGCTATGTTACTACCGTGGAACTGAAAATACAAACGATGTTGGTTGTACTTCAGCCACTGAATGGGGGTAGTGACCACCCTAGTCAATTTATGCTCAAGGCAAGGGACAGCCATCCTCTGCCCCATCACAACCAAAATTAAGTCGACAGTTGTTCATCTGTGTCGTGATCCGGTGGATGAGCTTTCAAATCCTTTACATTCCAAACTCCCGCATATTTACCATCATTGCCCTGCAATTCATAAGTCCATGGAGAAACTCGCTTAACAACAATAAAGGGTCCAACATATTTCGGAGCCAACTTAGCTGTAAAATATTTCTTAGAAACTTTATAGGTTTTCACTCCCAGTCTCTGAAACATAAATAATTAAAAAAATTTTTTTATTAAGGTGAAGTGCTCCTGCGAAAAACTTTGCACTTATTTGTCAGGAGCAAATTGGTCTTGAAAAAATTGTTGCCTAACAGTAAAACTGAAAAATGAAACAAATTAAAAGGATATTGTAACGTTTCGGTGGCTATATCAGACACCTTCTTCAGACAAACTCTAAAATTCTTCAGAATTGTGTATTTTCTCATTTGTAATCTGATTACTCTAAAATTCTTCAGAATTGTGTATTTTCTCATTTGTAATCTGATTACAAATGAGAAAATACACAATCTGAAGAATTTTAGAGTTTGTCTGAAGAAGGTGTCTGATATAGCCACCGAAACGTTACAATATCCTTTTAATTTGTTTCATTTTTCAGTTTTACTGTTAGGCAACAATTTTTCAAGACTAATTTGCTCCTGACAAATAAGTGCAAAGTTTTTCGCAGGAGCACTTCACCTTAATAAAAAAAAATTTTTTAATTATTTATGTTTCAGAGACTGGGAGTGAAAACCTATAAAGTTTCTAAGAAATGCAGAATCCTCCCAGAATATATTTCAATCGATATCTGTAAAATATTTGGCTGCATCCGAGAGTACTTGATTTCTCCTCCAAACCAGTTGATTGACCGTATATTGAACGTCACGACGTCGAAGATTGTACGCTTTTCTATTAGTCTCATACGCTTTAGCCAATTTTTCCTTAACATCCGCATATATCTTGGCAAAAGCTTGATCCCTATCTTTAGTTAAAGCTGACCTATCGAAGCAAATTTGATCAGGGCAGGTGTTTTCACCCTTGAAAGACACTTCTCTTCCGAATACAATGAAGTTTGGGGAATAACCCGTTACTTCGTGTTTGAGGATCGAATAGCCAACCCAACCTGACTCAGTTGCCTGTCCCAACCTCTCTGATCTTCTGAGAGATATGATTAACATAGTTTTTATTACTCTATTTATCCTTTCGACTGGATTAGCCTGTGGGTGATATAAGGCAGTATACTGGACGCGAATATTGAGGGATGCCAAGAATTTAGTGAATTCCTTAGAGCGGAATTGAACGCCATTGTCCAAGATTATCGAATTGGGACAACCAAAGACGGGAAAAACATTTGTATCCAATATTTTGATAATAGACGTCGGGGTCGCGGTACGGAGGGGAAAAAGTAGAGGAAATTTGCTGAAACAATCAGCAACAACAAATATATATTGGTTACCTGAGCGAGATCGAGGTAAAGGGCCAACCAAATCAGCAGACATAAGTTCAAAGGGTCGAGATATTGACACTTGCTTGGAAAGCATAAAACCTGGGGGCTTGCTTTGATCAGGTTTAATGGCATGACAGGTGGTACAACGACGGATATAAGATGCTACATCGTATCTCATTTTCGGCCAATAATATCCTTCTGTCAACTTATTATAGGTCTTGAACACTCCTACATGTAGAAGGGATTCATGGATATTTTTGATGAGGGGCTTGCGGTAAGGTCGGGGGACAACCTCTCTCCAATAGTCTGAAGGAGCTGACAACTCAGGAAAGCGGGGGGTGACATTTTTGAAAAGTTTTCCTTCAAGTATTCGCCAAGATGGAAAGCGATGTGGTGACCTAGAAACCTTATCAAGGAGTTTTGCATACCACCGATCTGAGGAATGGCACTGGGAGATATCCACAGAGTCGATAATGGGGACCGTCCTAGAGAGAGCATCTGGCACGACATTCTCCTTTCCCTTACGATGTATGATTGTATAGTCATACTGCTGTAGCCTAATGGCCCATCGAGCTAATCGTCCAGACGGGGAATTCAACCTGTCTAACCAGAGCAAACTGGCATGATCCGTAATAACGGAGAAATGAGAACCCTCGATGTAAGGTCTTAGTTTTTCAATTTCCCATAGGACAGCAAGACATTCACGCTCAGTGGTGGTGTAATTACGCTCCAATCGGGTCAACGACCGGGACAGATAACATATGACCTTCTCTCCGTCTTCTTGCTGCTGTGTCAAGACAGCACCTATTCCGTAACCCGAAGCATCGCATTGTATAGTGAATTGTCTGGAGAAATCCGGACAAGACAAGACTGGGGCACTGATCAAACATTCCTTTAATTTGTTCAAGGCATCGTCACATGCATTAGTCCACTTGAAGCTATGATTTTTCTTAAGAAGCTCTGTTAATGGAGCTGTCACATCCGCAAAATTTGGCACGAATCGCCGGTACCAAGAAGCCAACCCTAGTATGCGCCGAACCTCTGAGACGCATTTGGGGACCGATATGTTCAGAATGGCTTGGACTTTTGCTGGGTCCATTCGCAAACCCTGCGAGTCAACCACATAACCCAGATATAATAATTCTGGTCGACAGAAGTGACACTTACTTTTGGAGACAGTAAGATTGGCCGCCTTGAGGCGTTTGAAGACCTCCCTTAACACTTCTACGTGTTTCTCGAACGTGTCCGTAATGATGATGATATCGTCCAAATATACAAATACATATGGTTCCAGATCAGGACCCAAAACTCTGTCTACTAGGCGTTGAAAGGTGGCCGGACTATTAGATAATCCCATCGGCAGTCGGAGAAATTGGAAGAGACCTCGGTTTGGCACCGTAAAGGCCGTTAGAGGGCGCGAGGACTTTTCCAAGGGAACTTGGAAATACGCCGACTTAATGTCCATAGACGATAAAAATTTGGCATTCCGGAGTCGGTCCAAAGTGGCATTTATATAGGGGAGAGGATACGCATCTTTTTCGGTGACTGCGTTTAATTTTCGGTAATCTACACAGAACCGGTAGGAATTATCCTTCTTTTTCACAAGGAGGATAGGGGAAGACCAAGGACTGGTAGAGGGTTCGACAATACCTTGCTCAAGCAAACTGTCTAATTCGCGGTCGATATGATCCTGCATCACAGGACTGACAGGGTAATACCTCTGTTAATGGGACGACTGGAAGTTTTATTTCATGTTCCACCAAAGTGGTGCAACCTAACTCATCACCCATATTTTAAAAGCCTCTTGAACAACCTTGTTCAGAATCCTGGACTGTTCCGCCGTGAGATGTTTTTCTGATGCAATTGCACCCACGGTTACATCAGCGTCGCGTTGAAATACCCAACTACCATTACCAATGTCAGGTACGATACCAAACTTCCTCCAGAAGTCAACACCGAGAATCAAAGTATGCGGTAGATCCGGGACAATTATAGCCGAGATCATTTTCACCCTATTTTCAAGCTTTATCGGCAACTCCACAGATCCAATACTCGAACAACTCTGTCCATTCGCCACCTTACACGAAACAACCTTATCACAATTAAGTTTGAAATTAAACTTCCTCAAAATTTCCCATCCAGGACCACCAATGATAGTGCTTGTAGCACCAGAATCCAACAAACCCAGCAATCCCACATCAAAGACAGAAACAGACAAATACGGACGTTCATCATTTTGCGCCTGTGCCAACACATAATCCAGACGCAATTTTTGCCTCAAAGGCAACCGATCACTGGCAGATCGAGAAAGGAAGACGTCGGTTCTGCCATCCAATGTCTTCCTACTTAGTTTTCCGACTTACACCTAGGGCAGGTTCGAACGGTGTAATCGGGACGACCACACCTAAAGCAATGCTTCCTCCTTGCCTTGCCACATTCTCTAGCCGCATGGCCAGGCTGCCTACAATTCCAGCAGGTCAAAACGGCACTCACTTGCGCAGATGGGGTAGGGGGTTGTTCCGCATAAACATATGCCAAATCGGGCTCCATCAAAGAGCTCCTATTCTTAGGAGGGGGTGCAAAGGATTCAATAGACTCCTTACGAGTCTCAAGCTGTCGTCCAATATGTAAGAGCTGTGCAATGGAGGTTATCTCCGTCAAACCCAATTGACTTTGATAGAATGGGGAGATGTTCCGAAGGAGAATCCTCAATCGGGCATCCTCATTTAAAGGAACTGTAAGACGTTTGAACATATTATCCATGATCGCGAGGTACATACCCATATTTTCAGTAGGGCCTTGAGCTCGATGTTTAATTTCATCAAAGAGTTTTTCATTGTAATTTGGAGGAAGAAACTGTGTCCTCAATTCGTCAACTAACTGAGACCAAGTAGAGATAGTAGACCGAACAGATCGGAACCAGACAAGTGCTTTGTCTACAAAAAGATCGCTGGCAGACAAGAACAACTGTTGCTTTGTAACATTCCGGGAGACGCATAAATCATCAAGAGTTTCCAGGAAGGAAGATAGGGAACAACGAGAATTATCGCCACTGAACTTGACAATATTCCATTTAGCCACTGATACTGAAGGTATCCTATTATGGGGGGTAGAAACCGAAGTTACAAACTGGTGAGCGTCTACATCGGTGGGACTACTATCCGATTCAGACCCAGACTCCCCAAACAACACACTCACATCTAAATGACATCTAATAGATATTAAAAGTGATCTGAAGCCATCTTGCTCTGAAATCTGATTGAAATAAGATTATCTAATTGAGATGTTTTCTATACATAATGTCTAGAAGACATCCTTTAGATGCATTATCTAAGACCTGAAAAAATTTTATATCCTGCAGATATCCAAAAATTTATAGCTTTTTGATCACACCTCCAAAAGCCGTATATTAAATATCGAAGTTTTAAAATCGTGGAGGAGGTATTTTATTTAACGTTAATGGACATCTTTTGTTTTACGTCTATTAGACATCAACATTTGGCTCTTTTTTGTCATCTAAAATACATCGATAAAACATCTAACTCATATGGTCGTAAAACAGTAGATTGATTGACATTTTTTAGATATATACTGTATATATTGTCTTTAAACGTACGGTTTTGTATGTCTCAAATATGTCGATAATTGTATTTCAATTCGACCACAAGTTTTTGAAATTTATAAGACATCTAATTGATACTATCGAAAAAATAATAACGTTTCGACGTATAATAGATATGCCATGCCACATTCATCGAAATAAGACATCATTATTCGACAATATTTAGTCATCTAGAATACATAAATAAAATATCTAACTTTAAACGTCAAAGAATTTTGAATTGATTTTCATCCTTAAGAACTATTATTTATATAAAGTCTCCCAACCAAAGATTATGAATGTTTTTAAGATGTCGATGGAAATATTGCATTTCGACTATATATGTTATCAAAATGTTTATAGAATATCCATTTCATGCAATAGAGAAGTGAGCAATTTTTTGATGTTTTTCAGATATGCTATGCAACAATTTTAATACCAAAAACCATATTGAAAATGATAATTTATTTATGTATGAATTCGACTAACAGATACGCATAGACATACAGGTTGTTTTCAAATTCATGCCACAAAATTAAGCATGTGAAATTTAAGATGAGTCTTCTCTACAACAAAGTTTTCTCAGTCATCCCTTTTCGAGATATCACCCCTAAAAGGTAGTGACAAAAAATCCTTGAACTTGCACGGCAATCCACGACACGTAAACTACGTTCATATAATTTGGCTGGAGGTTGTCGTTTCCTGCATTCAGCATTCATTATGAACCGTATGACATTTTAAATATTTCCTACCCAACTTAATAAAAAAAATATGAATTATGGTCCTTTTCATTCTCTTCAACTATTGGATGAAATGGAGTAAGGACCCTCAATTTTATGCTAGAGGGTTTTTTGTTTTCATAAATAAGTACTTAAACAAAGAATTATTGAGTTTTCCACGAAAATGCTCATTTTTTCCGTTGTTTTATGATACTGGAAACAACAAACATTTTCAATGATTGAAATAGACACGGGGTGTTTTTATGAATGAAAACATTCCATGTTTTTTGTTTCTCGTATCATGTTTCTTTGGTGTGCGGCCTGACAAAGAGCTATACCGGCTGTCAACGGAATATGGAAACACGGTATATAAGGTATCGACTTCGTTTTTTTTTATTCAACAAAGAGAAGATTTTTGAAGTACATTGGTTATACCGGAAATGATTTTTTTCAAATGGCGCAGTAGGTGTATTTCTTCATATTATTATTGTAAATATCGATTTCAGTACGAATATGTGTCACTTGTTAAATATAAGTTTAGTATTAGTGATTTTTTTTTAATTATTTCAGTTTCGTCCTAGATGAGTGAAAATGTCATCGTTGAATTTTCATTCCCCAAAAAAAGTCTAAGATTGCCTAGTTTTATCAGCCTGCAATATATTCGGAATGTTAATCTTTTTCTTCAGATGTAAATGCCTTGGAAAAAAGTATTATTAGAATGGCCTTTTTTCTGCTCAATTCAATACATAATAGATAAAAATCGAAATAATAATTATGAAGATACAATACTCTAAAGCTGGCAATTTGGTCAGGTGACGCATATTGTGCTCTGGAAGTAAGATATAAATACAAATTCTAATATTTCGGTACGACCGGAAGTACTTCAAACAATAAATCTAAGTTAAATTTGAAAAAACGAAATCGATAACTTGAATACCACCTATTGAAATATGAGCGTTTTTCCATATTCCGTTAATATAAATAAAATATAAAATGAAAAATAGGTGATCTATTCTATGCGATCACGATGAGCGAACTCCTATATCGGGCTCGGTCACGTGGTTATGAACCGCCGAACCGCCAAATGTTAAAATTCAAAGGGATAGGGGGTAGGGTTATAGACAGAAAGACATTCGAACTTGATCATTTCGTTAGAACAGTGCTTCGTCAAAAGGTCAAGTCGAATATCGAGTGATTGTTTTTGCTTTAGCCTTAGCTTAGTGAATATACTATTTAGTGATTAGTGCTGCCACAATTAAAGAAGGTGAGTGCAAATGTTGCTTATGGTACCTAGTTCTAGTAAGTACAATTTCAATTTCTCCATAATATAGCTTTTCAAACGTAGCTGGTTCAGGTCTGGGCTCATTGTTATAAAAATGAGATTTATTTATAATTTCCAAAAACGAATCTGCATCTTTGGATAAAAGCAAAATAGGTATTATGAAAATATCTTTTACAGATGGATCATCTATTAAGATCTATTGAATGATGTTTTTAGATAACCGTTCAAAAGTGAATAAAATGTAATGTTGAATTATATAGGAACCTACTATTCCCGGTGTAGTACCTAAAATGTGTTCCTCCGAATAATGTGGTGGCACTATGCTAATTAATATAAACTTGGAGATTTGTTATCTTTCATGGTCCGATGATCTAGAAAAGTCGATTGAATGATATCTTTCAGATAACTAACTAACACTAGTGATTAACTTTTGATTAGGTACTACTTCCTATAAATTATACCTATAACATTTGTTCTACTGGAGAATATGTTGATTAATTATTGTAAATTAGGTAGGTATATTGTAAGTAGAAATTTGAAACCTTTCATAGAATGATCATCTGAAGCAGTCTATCGAATGATATCTTTTGAATAACCGTTCTATTGAACTGTTATGTCTGTTATAACTATTCTGAATACTCTGTTTATTTAGATATTATCCCAGGTACCAGGTACCTGAAATCCGCTCTTTTTAAAAATATGTTTATAATTTACACGATGATCGGTTTTGGAATCTTTTTTCAAATATTTAAGGATAAATATTTCAAGATCATCTGAAATTTCAAATTATAGAATTTCATAATTTGCATTGGGGATTTCGTAGGGCTCAAATTGTTACAGTATCTATTATAAAATTAATATTTTTCTGAATAAACTTGGTAGGTTTATCATCAAAGAAGTCAATTGATAGACCTCTTTGAGATATTGATTTAGTAATGAATAATACTCAACCACTCGACTTGAAAAACTTGCTGAAAAATATTATCATTAGTCAAAAAGTCGAGCACAAAATAGATTCAATCAGGATTTGAAGAATAATTGAATGTCTTGAGCTTGAAATCTTCTAGAAAATGTTAAGATGTTTTTCAGATCATCTTAGATGAATTATAGCAGAAGGTATAAGTGTTTTCCATTTCTATTTAGAATGTTTTTTTTCAGCTATCGTTTCAAAAAATGATATTTATTCAATATACAATGTCAAAAAAATTAGCATTTTTATAAAATATAGATTTAATTGACAATTTTGCAATTTTATCGATTTTGGAATTATCAATTGACATTTCTTGATCACCTTGAATTCAAAATATCATTTATTATCTTTCTGATGTTGTATTCGAAGGTCATATCATTACGAATAAGTCGAAATCCCAAAAAAAAGAAATTTTCATAGCAAGCCTTGAATCCTTTGGAAAAATATGAGTGAGAAGCCTAATTCATTCACTAATTTTTCCATTTCTAAAAGTTTTTTCGACAACTTAAGCATTTACAAAAAAAATATAAACAAAATGTATTCCAAGCTCTTATTAAATAGCATTTTATTGAACAACAGCCAATAAAATTAAAATGCATCGAAATTGTTTTCTCGTGAATGATTGAGTTTTCGAAAAGAATTGTAGAAATAAATGAGTAAGTATATGGCTTTTCAGCCATATTTTTTTTAAAGTAAAATTCTCATAAAAAAAGTTGTGAAAAAAATTGTTTCCGTTAATCTTTGGAAAAGTGTAACCTTCATTTTCACCATAGCATCACCTCTCAAATTTTCTCGGTGTTACCCTGTATTCATAAACTTTCAATTATTTCTATTTCTCAGAAAAAAAACTGAACGTAATATAAAAGTACATTTTATCGTTTGAAAAAATTGTTTTTATAATTTTCTGCAAAACTTTGATATTCTTTTGTTCTCTGTTGTGATTGTTTTTCAAAGTTGTACTTAATTGTGAAAAAAAATCACTTATTTTGATTTGTGTTGGTTCCAGAGGCTGTTTATAATCTGTTCGAGAGTGAAATCCTGGTAGATCTCAACGACACGACCATAATAAGGCAATTCAAGACTGGTTACGCCTTGCAAACCAACGATACGAATATGAGAAAACGAAGAGCAAATCCTCGCAAAGTGCCGATGCCTATGACATTTTTATTTATTTTTTAATTGAACAAATTGTCTCGACTAAATTGGTCATTGACACAATTTATATTTTTGATACATTTGAATTGTGTTTATTATGTTTTTATATTATGAATATACCTATTTATTTTTTCATATCAGAACTTGTTTTTGCTTTCCTAACTGCTATGAGAGATTTCAACTGTGTTGATAAAATATATTATTATATCTGATAATTTGCTGGGCCGCACACCACATAAACATGAAAGGGGAAGCATGAAACAGTTTTAATTGATAAAATAAGACTCAAGGTGTTTTTATGAATGAAAATGCATACTTTTGAAGTTTCTCACCAAATCTCCTTAGGATAAACATGATCTTGAAACTAGCAAATGTCAATTTTCTTTGAATTTTTTACCATACAACCCTTCTCCGAAAAATCTGATGGAATAAATCAGTACCAGGTATAAATATGACGTCTTTCAAATCATTATATCGTGCGTTCAAAAAAATTCGTGGAATATTATTTATGAAAATTGTTGGTGATATTGTACACGTATATTAGATGAAATAAGATGAACCTTCGTTCAATATCCCTAAAATATCTTTGCATTGTATAATTTTTGACATCTTACTATTGTCAATTCCAAAACAATATTGATAACGTGCGTTCAAAAAAATTCGTGGTCAAGTGAGCTGTGGATTCTGTTTTTCCTGAGAGTCTATGAGGAGAAAAATAGAATCCACAGCTTACTTGACCACGAATTTTTTTGAAAGTGAATAAAAAATGTTCAGCATATTTCTCGAGATGTAACATAAACGTAGTAAATAGAAAAAACAGACTCCATAAAATTGGAAGAGATATGGTACAATTATTGCCGATTATAATCTTTTCAGTCAGGTTAGAAATTCCTCAAAGAATATGATTGCTGCAGACTTTGAAAAATACATAGATTCGATTGAATAAAACATTCCACTGAACATTAAGAAGTTTTGGAATTCAGTTTCCATAAAATCTAACAATAATAATAAGCTGCCCTTCTCCATGTTTTTGGACGACATAACTGCGTCTGGTGGACAGGACGTCTCTGAGTTGTTTGCGTCTTATTTTGGGAGTGTACAGCAGCCACTCGAACAGAGGCCCCTATCTCCCGGGTTCAAGTCACTTCGGGTTTACTCAGGGATCCCATCTGGGTACCCTCCTTTCTCTCATATTATATATATTAACGATTTGGTGTTCATATTCGAGTTTATTATGTTCCTGTTATACGCATATGACATTCAGTTTTTCCGTTCCATCAGAAGTTTATATGACTGCTTACTCTTTCAGGGGGACTTGAATTCTTTTGTTGAATATTGTAAACTGAACAAGCTTTATCTAGTTCTTACCAAGTGTAAGTTACCTTTCACTACAAATCTCATTATCTTTGATTTCAACTACTCCCTTGGCGACTACACTTTGTATAAGGTATCCTCTGAGAATGATTTGGGCATTTTGTTCGATTCCAAGATGACTTTCAAGAAGCACATCTCCAATACAGTGAGGAAATGTAACAGACTAACGGGCTCAAAAATAAGAACCTGCAAATCTTTCAGATCAACTGAACCACTTTTCAGCCCTTATTTTGCATATATTTTCAGCCGATTGAGTTTTGGCAGTCGCGTCTGGAATCCTCAATACAATGTGTATAAAAAACGCCTCGGACAGATTCAGAACAGATTAATCAGACACGTTCAATACAAAGATACAAACGTCTACTCTTTAGGGAACATTTCACTACTGGGGAAACATATTCTCTCAATACACTGAAACTATTAAGAATTTACAGGGATTTCGTGTTTCTATTCGAAATCGTGCGGGGTTACATAGATTCCCCAGATCTTCTCTGTCAACTGAATTTCCACATAACCACATTTTATTGGAGAGAACAACCTCTTTTCAGGGTTCAAAATTACAGGACGAATTCAGGAGGAAACCCCCCGTAATGTAGAATGTGTCGGATGTTTGACTTGAATTCAAGAGAGATCGATATCTTAAATTGTTCCTCAAATTGTTTTAAGAAAACTTTGAAGAAATACTATAATTAGATGGATTACTGTACATTTATTTTGGATATTTCTGTCATATGTACAGAAATGTGAATAAATAAATAAATTATGACATGTTCTGTACATAAAGATAAAGGAAAATCGTTCTGCTAACCGAACTCATGGTCTTTTGAATAGGTCACAATTGCCGGACCCTGTATGATAGTAGTTCAAAAAATTCTTCGAGCTTTCATTTTTCCTATACCAAATCAGTTCAATGTTAATATTATGTCAGTGTATTTGTATGTCCAGGAATGGCACAGCATGATCTTCATCTTCACTCAACAGTTTAATGTAAATCTTCAAGCTTGGAATTGAAATGGTTCCTCGTAAATAAATTCGATTTCATCCTCCGGTTAAGGTTGAATGATTCCATCGACAATTTTATCCACTTATTATAAAAAAATTATAAATCATAATGGAATATTGGAAACTTAAATGACAATAACTTCGAAACTATTCAACCGATTAGGCCAGCTAACGAACTCAAACATGATATTCAGGTCTTATTCGTATCCTGAATATTTCTTAATTTCAGCTCAGTCCGTTCAGAAAATATGAGATATGAGGTCCAGAGCAACACTATTCCACAGCAAATCCATTTTTCAGTAAATACTCATACTAAATTGTAACAATACAATTCTGAGGAAATCGATCGCAAATATTGTCTTAGTTGTAATTATCCATTCAGATATTTCTGATGAGTCCCCTCGGTTAAGAGTTGAAGTGGAGTGAATTGGTTGGTCCACATGGCATCGACAAAAAATATCATCTTTATTCTGAATACCAAACTCCGTATTTATCAGATAAAAATTTCAGAAATATCGATATAATAGTAGGCATCTATGAATGGCAATTAACTCTTATTCGAGTGATACTCATTAAAAAATATTTCTAAAGATAACATATGAACCAAAATTGAAATATTTCTTTTTGTGAAACTGCTTTGGACTAGTATTTAACAAAAAGGAATACAGAGGGTACATTGACATTAAGTATCAACAGCTATCGATCAATGACCTAGTTCGTTGGAATACAATAAACATTTTTACGCTCAAGGTAACTTTACAGTAGCCGCACTATAATACATGTAATTTATTTCAAACATCGATGTGCTATTGAATATAAAATCTATGCAAACTATTCAAGCTACGCATTTCCATTTTGATATTCGTGAGTATTCATGGAAAATTCGTAAGGCTAAAATTAATTCATTTCTATTTTCAGAACTGCAATGGAAGTCTACCACATTATTCTCATCGTCTTGGGTCTCTGTATTGGGACGTTTGCTGTTGACTGTAATAAAAATCTTCTACCCGATCTTAGTTATAAACTCAGTGGAACCGAATTGGCATTTCCATGCAAAAGCACCGAAAATATTTACAAACAAACAAGCAGATACGTTCCAAAGAATGTCATTGCTACTAGATTGCAAGTTTTCCAGGATAACGCAATTGTAGCACTTCCAAGATATAAACATGGTGTGCCATATACTCTAGCAAAATTTTCATTGAAAACTAAAGGATGTAAAGCCATTCTTGAACCATTTCCTTGCTGGTCAATTCAAGAAGAGGGTAACTGCGATGCCTTGCAGAACGTAATCGATATTGTTGTGGATCCCAATGATATTCTTTGGGCTTTAGACTTAGGTATCTGTAACACCCTGGAACAACCCATTCGACGTTGCCCACCTAAAATTGTTGCTGTGAATGCTGCTACAGGAATCGTCGTGAAAGTTGTAGATTTGAGTCCCTATATATTACCTGAAAGCAGGCCTCAGTATATCTTGGTTGACTACGCCCCTGACGGTACTGCATATGTGTTTATAGCTGATGCTGGAACTGGCTCTATACTTGTGTACAATGTGTCGCTTGCTAAAGTATTCAGAGTTGTACTACCTGCTGCAGCTATTCCTGAAAATAAAGATGTCCTCTACATTGCCCTGGCGAGAAAATCATGTGGAAATGTCATCTATCTGACTTACTTGTCTTCGCCGAAACTTTTTTCAATCAGAACAGAACTCATTTATCAAGGACAAGCCAATGGATGTGTTATAGAAGCTGGTATTAACCCACCAGGTACCAAAATAGTTATTTTGGGTACCGACAATGGAGCAGCAATATTTTTCAGATATAAGGGTGAATCTGATATCTTCATTTGGAACTCTGAAACGGCTTTCAAACCAGAAAACTTCCTCTTGGTTCAAAAAGGAGGTGACTGCCGATTAGCCACTCAAGTAGTACCAGGATTTAAGAGACTGATGTGGGCTTTGGAGAGTAACTTTTACGATTATATTTCGAATACTGTTGGATGTTTGGGAGCATCCATGATTGTGCAACCCCTCATCAAAACTTGTGAATAAATTTTCAGTTCAGTATTATTTCTTGATATTATTAAAATCTTTTTCAAATATTCATGTTGTTTTTACAGTGTGTTGTAAGATATTGTTTCGGAGAAAAAGATGTTTCAATTCTATATGATAATAATAATGGAGATATATTACCAGAAAAAATTGAACCATACTCAAACTGAAAAATTCATTTGAGAGTATCTCAGTTTCAAACATATTCAGGGATCTGCTCAAATAAGATCAATAGAATACCTTCTTAGTACTCCGGACACTGACAATATTTTTTTATTCTGACCACATTAAGATATTAGTTAATCTTGAGAAACTAGATATTTCAGAAACGGTAAAAATTGAGTTCACAACAATTTTTTCCCATTTGACCTCTTCATCCGTCTCGAAATTATTTCCTTGGAGCCAACTTTTCAATCAGATAATAAGTGCTTGGGCTTAAATCTGGGGAAATGGGTGGATGAGGAAGCAATCAAAGGTTTAATTTATGAATTTTTTCTATCGTTATTATTGATTCGTTTGCTGGTGCATTCACTTGCAGAAAGAAGTACCCGATTGTTTTTATACTTTCTTAATAATGTTTGACAACCTTAACGTTGTTGGATACGTTATGCCGAGGCCTGAATTCCGCTGGATGGCACAACACGAAAATCTGAAGGAATAAAAAAACAAACGTCTTCTAGCCCATACAACCACATCCCGTCGGTATTTATGACCCCTAAGAAAATTTAACTTCGAAGCGACGAGCTTCAAAATATACTATAACAGACTCGGTTTTGACTTTAGGTTCTATCTAGGGTTTTTGATACATGATATATTCTGAATTTTGAAATTGCAATACTTTTATAAAAAAATTGCTTTCCACTAAAAGAAATATTTTTCCTTGTATTAAGAAATGAAAACACACTAAATTTTTTAATAATAGTCTATTGGCTATCGATTTCGACCGTTGGCCATCATCAGGCCAGCTGAAAATATAAAAGAAAATAAAAAAATATTAACAAATAATTCAATGGAAGACATATGTTCAAGTTTGTATGAAATGTTTCAGATATCTATATTGTGTATATTTATTATTTATTTATTATTTTAATTTTTATGAAATGTTTCAGATATCTATGTTGTGTATATTTATATATCAAAGTGTGTTTCTGTGTTCCGGTTTGACACTCATTCCCCTCTATCTGTGATATACGTCATTCTCATTCCGTCAATCTTCCAGCCTGCTTGCTCAGTTAAGATCATTTTAGTAGAATAAAACTATAACCTAGAATTGTTGAATATAATTGTCGCCAGATTTTTATAGTAATTGTTAAAACCTACGAATGTGTCTCGTTTTATTGTTATTTCATAACATGACGGTGAGTTTTACTGTTCAGGAAAAAGATGTACCTGTTTACTGCCATTTTTTATCAATCTAACTGTGTTTTTCATAAGATTTTTCTGTATGTAATTTGTTTTATATTTTCAGCTGGCCTGATGATCGCCAACGGCCGAAATCGATAGCCAATAGACTATTATTAAAAAATTTAGTGTGTTTTCATTTCTTAATACAATAATGCTCACACTAATAGAAGAATTCACAAGTACAAATATTTCCTTGTTTAAAATTAGAGACTAGCGAAATATTTTATGGCAAAATTTATTTTGCCAAAGTATTAAACCTCAGTACATTTTTGAACGCTTGTTTATTGTGGAACAGCGTGCTATGGCCGAAATGTCTGTTATTTCCATATCTTAGGTCAGAAATGGTCTCAAATGACCCAGTTACCTCACTGATAAAAAATTCTATGTCAAAAATGACTCTCTATGGCCATAAAAACGATTACTGTTTGCTTCAATTTACTTCGGAATTTCCTTTTGTTGTCCACTATTTCATTATCGGAAAAGTCACTGCCTTCACTTAGGTATTTCATTCGACAAGTAGGGGAAGGGTGTACAAAATGACACAGTGGGGTAAAATGACATAGCGCTCGTTTTTCCTCGAATCGACGTGCAATTACAATCATAAACGAATATACTGTTGCAAAAGGTGTCTAAGATTCTGCAATCAACATTCACTTTTGATTGGTCCATAGCAAACTTTATTTTAGATAGGTATCGAAAAATTTTCGAAATTACTGAATGAAATCTGCTATAACTTTCGAATGTTTTGAGACGTTGAATTGAAGTTTTTGATTGACGTTACTAATGCTTTTGAAATTATACCCTTCAGATCTTATGAAAAAATTGTCGTTTTTTTCAGATGGAGTTTTCTTTTCGAGTGACAGTTCATAACACTAAACTCCAAATTTCGAATAGGTTCAGGAAGGTAATGAATTGAAGATGAATATTTCAGTAGAGAACAAAAAAAGTAACAAAAAAGATTCATACAAAATTGGAGTCAGATGAAGAAAAAAACTCTTATCTTCGGACGAGAGGGAAGAAAATTTTGCGTGCATAGATCATATAAAACTATACAAATTATCGAAATAAGGTGATATTCGGCTAGAATGCTGTTTATATGGGTAGTTAGCACATAACTCGGAAGCAGGTTCAGATAAAAATGTGTAATGTGTCATTTTAGTCTCTGGCTGGGGTAAAATAAATTTATGCTTTACATTTTCGTTATCATCAACTAGAAAACAATATTTCGTTTCATGTTGAAAATGTCTTGTTTATATTATAGTAGAAAATATGGGCTATGTTTTTGTTCGACAGTTTTTAGAAAAATACAATTTTTTCATTGAAATTTTCAAAGTTCTTCAAGAGGTATGTCATTTCGTACACCCTCTCTCTACCTGAATCAATATTACCCTAACCCCGCATATTGTAAAACATAAGTATTAGGTGAGGGGTCTACTTCAATAACAGACTTCGTCTCGTTCATACCAATTAAACAGGTATACGCATTTTCTGAAAAAAAGGTTCGTCACATTTGGGGTTTGTTTGCTTTGATTTATCTAGAAATTCCAGAAATTGGGGTTTCATCGCTAGAACCGAAATGATTTTATCTTTCAGACTGATGTCTTATTATCCATGGGTTGACTTGACCTGATTGAATTCCCAAACCATTGAAATCGAAATTCAAATTCAACTTTCCATGATTTATGAAGGTTAAAAGCAACTACATCACACGAATTCCCCTCAAAGTTTGTACGAATTCATCTGGTATATTTTTAAGACTTTACCTACATCGAAATTCTAGAAATGGTTTAGTCATAGGTAAAACTCAATATCTTCTTACTTTTAGCCTGATATTTCATTAGCCATGTCTTCTTTCATGTTTTTGAACTTTTGAGCAGAATACGCAGACCATTCATTTCAAATCCAACCTATGGTGATATTTCCACGAGAGGGTGAAAATAATTCTCTCGAAGTTCAAACCAATTCAGAACCGATATTTTTAAGATTAGGGTTCGTTTGATTTATATAAAATTTCGAATCTGGTTGGTCATAACTACAAATACAAATTCTTTCTCTTATGATGACTTATCTCATTTTGTTGAACTTGTTACTGAATTGAATTTAGTTGTAATCATAATAGAATAAAAATATACGAATAGTTAATACATTTAATTGATCGAACAATTAATTCAGTTCTCTGACATTCATTCATCTAAGTATTCTGGCATTGATTATAGCCGGGCGAATAGATTTCATGAAAAAATATGTCAGTTACGCATATTATCGAAAAGAGTACTACTGCTTGTGAACCTTTTTTCTATACGTACCTATCGTCATTCAAATTTTAGATGAAACTTCATCGGTTAGTCCTTTTTTTCAACTTTGGGGTGCAATTTGTGTTTTTGTCATTTTCAATGCAGTACGTAAACGCTCTTCGGATAATACTCCCTCAGGGGCTCTGGAATGGTAAGTTCTAGAGTACGGGCTTAGCAAACCCGGGGTACCCGAGCTAAACCTGGCAGTAGGTATAAAATGCAACCCATAATGATGGTGCAATCAAGGAATAGGAATATTGAGTCGCTGCCTGAGGATCGTCAGGGCATGTCTGGAGCTGGCGCTGGACATGACAGCATGCGGGACGTCAGTGGCAGGGTGCTGAGGAGGCGGGCCCCTGTCAAACAAAACACTACAGCTCAACAGGAAGAACCAAGTAGACAAACAACAGCAGTGTCACCCCCTACAGTAAGTGCTACGCAGGATCTTCAACCAGCGTTCACTCAAGCAGGGTTACCCAGAAGACACATGAAATGGACAAGTTGTATGAATGAAACGATCATGCGCATCTACTTTAAAATAACAAACATGGGTCAAGAACAAACTGGATACAGACAACGGTTATTCAATGAATTCAAGCGATGTTTTCCAGACCTACAAGTAACTGAACAGAGGATAGCTGATCAGTATCGCGTAATCCTTAGAAACTAACTTATCTCAGAAGATAGGCTACAGGAAATTGAAAATGAAGTTGTGAACATCGAAGAAAACCGAACAAGAGAAGAACACACAACTTATAAAAACAGAGATCACAACAGCGAAACAACAAGAGAGGGAAGTTCAACGGAACTACAATTACCGCTCCAAGAAAATGTCCTCACGAATGAAGAGTAATGTGCAGACTATTCATCAAATACAACGGCACCGATCCACTCTCCAGACCAACACTACCCAGGAGAAGATCATCCAAAAAACTAGCGATCATTCTCAAGAAAATGAACACTGATGTCATACCAAAGTTCCTCTCAATGGCAACACAACTGGAAACAATCCATCTCATTCTTTATTGTGCCGCAACAACTGTAGTGGAAGTGCTGGGTATGAAGACCAAACCAAGACAGCACATAATTCAACCCTGTCCACAACCTCGCCTACCTCACTGGCAAAGAAGGCTGGAGGAAAAAGTTCAACGCTGTCGGCAGGATATAGGAAGGCTGACACAATATGAAAATGACACCAGAACAATCAAGCTGAAATCGTTGGTATAATCGATTATCGCAAGCACTCCAGCTATGAGGAAGAAAATACAACAGTTAAGCAGTGCATCGACACACTGAAACAAAAACTCAGTGTCTACTCCGAGAGATTACGAAGATATAAAGAGAGCAACAGGAGGAAGCAAGATAACATCTCCTTTGGAAACTCGGAGAAAAAATTCTACAGACATCTGGATGGAAAACAACAGAACTCCTCAAACATTTATCCGAATAAGGATGACATGGAGAAATTTTGGACCGAACAACTGTCAACGCCTACTTCTTACAACAAAAATGCAGAGTGGATAAAAGACGAAGAGAAAACTCAAACCAACACCGAACAAATGCCCCTCACAGTCATAACACCACAAGAGCTTTCGAAAATTCTCAAAGAAATGCACAACTGGAAATCACCTGGTCCAGACGGGCTCCACAGTTTCTGGCTGAAAAAATTCAACTGTTTACATAGTAATTTAATTAAGGCAGTGAATGAAATTCTAAGCGGTCCAGAGAGTATGCCCTCTTTCCTGACAGAGGGTATAACTTATCTTCTGCCGAAAAATCACCAAAGTACAGACGATCCAGCAACATATAGGCCAGTGACTTGCCTGCCAACTATGTACAGGGGGGCATATTTCGATGTTTTAGTACTACAACTTTTAAACCAGAGGAGATAGACAAAATCTGATACCCACTTCTCGATCTCTTTTTCTGAGAAACTAACAAGAGTACTATTCATTTTTGGTTACCTTCTTTTGTTTTCGAGTTATAAGCGCAACTTGGAAAAGTGGCGATATCGAAAACAATTCATATCTCCGCTAATACTGATGATACAGCTCTGAAATTGAAACATTATACAGGCACTTTTTTACGTAGAATCCAGTGGCGTGCTAGCCTTTTTTGCACCATTTCTAATTACGAAACTATGACCCAAAGTTATGTTTTTTAAATGGGAATACTAGATTTTTGTGCATTTTCTGAAAGCTTATTTTTTTCTGATTTCAAAAATATATAACATTGTATGGTTTGTATCAATATGAGTATAGAAAATGATCAAAAACCTATTTTCATCTGAGTCTCAATATTTTCTATGGTTTCAACTGTTGATGAGCACAGAAAAATGGAGCTTCCTATATAAAGAGCAGTCTCCTTTTGTCAATTTCATTATTTCTATGCTTTCAACTAATTTCTACAAAATTCGAACAAGGAGATATTCCTTAAACTCTCATATCTTAAAATGGATTACGAAATGACGAAAAGATCCACATGATCCTCCTTTTCAACGATATACTTAGGTATAATGAGATGGACGCAGGAGAATATTTTTATTGCTCTCCAGAATAAATACGCACAAGTGACAGTCTATTTCAAATCGCATATGAAATAACGCATATATATTTTATTACAGTTATCAATTCAATTAGAAGAGTAACAATGGAAAATTATTTTTCAATACCTTATAGTGATTACAATAATAGGTCAGTAGGTAATAACTTAGAACGAGGATCAAGTTTTACAGAGGTCCATTAATCTTCTATATTGAAGAAATTGAGTAAAGAGCATAGAAATGAAAAGACTACGAGAAAGAAATTCTGATAGTTATACGATGCTAAATTTTTCTGTGCTCATCAACAGTTGAAACCATAGAAAATATTGAAACATAGATGAAAATAGGCTTTTGATCATTTTCTATACTCATATTAATACAAACCATACAATGTTATATATTTTTGAAATCAGAAAAAAATGAGCTTTTCGTAAATTGCACAAAAATCTAGTATTCCCATTTAAAAAACATAACTTTGGGTCATAGCTTCGTAATTAGAAATGGTGCAAAAAAGGCTAGCACTCCACTGGATTCTACGTAAAAAGTGCCTGTATAATGTTTCAATTTCAGAGTTCTATCATCAGTATTAGCGGAGATATGAATTGTTTTCGATATCGCCACTTTTCCAATTTGCGCTTATAACTCGAAAACAAAAGAAGGTAGCCAGAAATGAACAGTACTCTTGTTAGTTTCTCAGAAAAAGAGATCGAGAAGTGGGTATCAGCTTTTGTCTATCTCCTCTGGTTTAAAAGTTGTAGTACTAAAACATCGAAATATGCCCACCCTGTACAAGCTCATAACATCTTGCATTACACGTCGAATATACTCTCATTGCGAACGAAATAATTTAATTGCATCGGAATAGAAAGGATGCTCCAGGGGTGCAATGGGATACAAAGAACAACTGATAATCGACTCTATAATCTGCAACCAAGTCCATAAGAAGAGGAGGAATTTGTTCACGGCTTATCTTGACTACAAAAAAGCTTTTGACTCCATGCCGCATGAATGGCTCATAAAAGTTCTAGAGATCTATAAAGTAGATCCGAGAATAGTGAGCTTTCTCAAAACAGTTATGTCAATTTGGCGCACTAACATCGAAATCAGCGGAACAGGCATAAGAACTGGCACAGTGTCCATCAAGAGAGGAATATTTCAAGGAGACTCTTTGAGTTCATTGTGGTTCTGCATGGCAATGAACCCGTTATCAAGTATTTTAAAATCCTTCAGAAAGGGATTCAACCTTAAAGGCAACACACGCAACATGTCGATAAACCACCTTTTATACGTCGATGACTTGAAACTGTTTGCAGCAAACAGAGATCAACTACAGTGCCTACTACGACTTGTGGAGAAGTTTTCCAAAGACATCAGCATGAGTTTTGGACTGGACAAATGTCGTTCCCTAAATACGAGTATAGCAGAAGGAAAAATCCAACAGGCACCTCTCACCTTATCTAACGGAGAAGAAATTAAAGCAATGCTGGCAGGTGATCTATACAAATACCTAGGTATGAAACAATGTCAAAGGATAGACCAACGAGTGATGAAGGACGAACTAACAGCGGAGTTTACCAGAAGAATGAGGAGCGTTCTGAAAATGAAACTGAACAGCAGGAATCTCACAAAAGCTGTTAACACCTACGCTTGATCAGTTCTCACCTACTCTTTCGGAATCGTAAAGTGGAGTAATACAGATCTCGATCATCTCCAATGGAAAATGAGAACACTGTGTACGAAGGCCAACAAACATCATCCTAAATGCTGTGTTGAAAGAACAACGATTCCAAGAACTCAAGGCGGGAAAGGCTTCGTGGACATAAAGAAAATGGCGGCTGAACAGATAAGCAACTTAAGAAATTACAGTAGACTCTCGATAATTTGACACTCGATAAATTGAAACTCTCGATAATTTGAAGTTCTTTCCGGGTCCCTTCAATAACACTTGATAATTTGAAAAACATGAACTTGTTCTGATCCCCTCGATAATTTGAAGTTGTAGCTGTGGCATCTTGCTCAATAACACTCATTAATTTGAAGTCAAATCACCCAAACACTCTATAATTTGAAGTCCCCACTCTTCTGTGATCCGTTTCATCTTACACCG
Source organism: Propylea japonica (assembly GCA_013421045.1). Classification (NCBI taxonomy): domain Eukaryota; kingdom Metazoa; phylum Arthropoda; class Insecta; order Coleoptera; family Coccinellidae; genus Propylea; species Propylea japonica. The sequence goes on from CM024247.1 coordinate 3,742,523, forward strand.
ACGTAATTGATTTTGCGCAGACTTCCTCAAAATTGCGTTGAAATAAAAGCTAATTTCGAATTTTTGGGTTAAAAATGAGTGAAGGAAAGTGTCTTTCAATCCATGAGAAAAGACTTCTTATCGTAGCAGTAGAAAATGGAACGTTGAAAAAAGATGTTGCGAAAGAGTTCGATATTTTACCACCTACATTGTCCATGATTTAAAGAATAAGAAACGAATCACTGGAAGTGCCTCCAGGATAGGAAGAAAAATGCTTCGTCAAGCAGAATTTCTTCGCCTGGAGGAGTCCTTACTTCAGTGGATTCGGCAGTGTAGAGGAAACAATGTTCCTATTGGCGGTTTCATTTTGAGCGAAAGACTTGGCTTTTTCCTTCAAAATAAAAGTCTTTCGCTCAAGCTCTCGGAATTGAAGAATTTTCAGCGAGTGAGGGCTGGCTCTCGTTTGTTTATGCCGTCCGGGCAGAAACAAACGATGATTTCTTCTCAGCTCTCAACATTATAGAAAACACCCTGGACAATGCTAGATGTCACCTAACTAGAATGAAATTTACGGATTACTTTTCGAAATGAAATACTCATAAAGATACACATACAGATCATGTATGTAAAATATAATACATAATTCAAATTCAAATTCAAAACAATTTTATTTGCTAAGTACATAAGGGGATTTACAATTTTTTAATTACCAAAACAAGCAAAAGCGGACTGTGCAGCGACTACATAAGCCGATCACAGCAGATGCCATGGCACACACTGTGTAGCACAAACGCATGAAAATACCACATATGAGAGTTTGAATTGTGGAATTCATGGATCATTCATGATTAGCTAACGCGAATGAGCGCGAATGTACTTACACCGGTATGCCGACGCGCATTGAGATTGGACGTCACTGCGGAGCATTTCCATTGCATTTGCGGGATGGATGGATGTTAGAACTCCAGAGAATGATTGGAATAATGCAATTAATCCCAAGTTTCATTGAAAATGCAATCAACTAACAATTTCAAATGAAATTTCTCCGATGTCTTTGTTTGTTGATTCTAAAATATATCATTGAAATTGCATAAATATGAAAGTGAAAAGTATTTATTTGTTGATACAGAATAAATTATTGAAGGTTCATTAAAAAACTTCGAATAAATGAAAATATTTTTATCATTTTTAGGGAAATTTCAATGAATTTCACTTATAATTCGTGAACTTGAAAAGTTTTTTGTCCACTTTCTTCTTCATATTCTGAAAACTGATCTTCTTATTTAGATCCCTGTCTTAAGTTGGTGCGGATTGTGCTCAAGCAAATGATAACATCGAATGGAATCTGAATGTCATTTTTCAGTTTTGCAACCGTGTTATATTCTAACACTTTGAAAATATTTTTTCCTCAGATAATGAAGTACTGACGGGATACTTCCGACTTCGGAAAGGAAAAGTAGCTTATTTCGGTTCCCTTTTAACTCTTCTGTAATTCTTACAGCCAAAAAATGCGCAATTAGGCATGAATGCAGGTATTATAACAATAATAATATAACTCCACTTTTATCTCTGCTCCTCAATGACGTAGATGAGCGCGCCGGACGAGTTTAGACTCCGAATCTGGCATACCGGTGTGAGTGTATCGTGGTTCGTGCCGTTTTACCGACAAGACTTCGGATAGAAGGCGAATGCCGAATGATAACCGAAGTTGAGCTTCCACACACTACGCGAAGCACCGCCAATGCCGAACATTCGTCAAATACACGCATTGTCTGGGACCGGCTTAAGCAGCTCCCAGTAATCTATCTCTCTGTCAGTAACATAATTCTCTCTTTTCCCTGCTTCCATAGCGGCCAAACCAGACGTTTCAGGAATTTAATTGAAAAACATTTCCTTTTGTACTTTCAATGTTGCATCTCAGAATATTATTTTTGTCATATAGGGTGTTCCTACATAAAATTATTCAACAAATGAAGGATTTTTTAACAGGAACACCTATTATATTTTCGCATATTTTCAATGGTCTCCAATATCTCTCTCATAACGCAAAATATTAGGGATATTTTTCTAACAGTAGGAATTTTCAGAAACAACTGGAAGAAGTATAGGAAGAAGTAGTTCAATAAATGTCATCTATCGATTTCCAGAAGCGATAGTAAAATACCTCATCTTCATGGCCGGAATAATGCTTCGGACAGCAGTCACAATCCTCTCTCGGATATTGGAAGTTGTTGTTGGAACTTCATTATACACGATTTCCTTTATATATGCTCACAAAAAAATTATACTTTGGTGAAATCCGGTGATCTAGCAGGCCATCTTGTCGGTCCGCCCCTACCAATGCTCGCTACTAAGGAGATTTAGTTGAACAATCCCTCACCCAGGAACTAAGTTTTGACAGGATCCACCGATTAAGTAATTTCCTGAATGAACGTTATATTTAAACTTCCTTCAATACTGCTGAAAGCAAATTATACAGCTTGCTTCCAAGGTATGTAGGTATATGACTTCTTTAGGGATAAGCTTCAATTCATCTTTGACACCTAAACACAATTACGTTTGAATCTGGTGTTTACGAGTTCTTGTTTATTATAGTGCTGTTGTTTTTTTAACTCCATCTTTATGGGACAGCCTGTGAGGCTATTTGACCCAATCTCTATGTATGTGTTAGAACTGGACGTGGACGTACACGAACATCCATGTCCACGCCGAGATTCGAACCCAAGAACACCGGGACCACGATCAGGAGTCATACCCACACCACTGGGGTCGGCAGTGCTGTCGTTAGAGAACTCTTCTTCAGAATGAGTGGCGTACATTCATCAGCTGGTTTTCCATGAAAAGGGTGTTCGTTTCATATCTCCATGGATTTTTAAAAACCATTTGCAATAAACGTTTTTATATGATTTCTAGACCATGAAGGTGTTTTTCATGTGTCCCTCCCCACGATATAATTCCATAGTTGATATGCGTTTCTGCCAGACAGTGATACAGTATCTTCATCTGCTCAACTTCAACAACCTTGTATAATTTTCTAACATTTAAATAAGAGTGAACGATGCTTTTTCGGTACGTACTGAGTATGCTTGTGTCATAAGTGGTTGTCAATGATCACTCTTGGATACTTAACATGTGCAACTTTAACAAACTCCTTGATTGTTGATGTATGAGCGTCCTTCAAGTGAAAATTTTAGCTTTTGAAAGATGTCTAGATAAAAAAAAATTGAAGTGCGATATAGTCATTCACTCAGATAATCAAGCTGCTATTTAAGCACTGAGTTCCTACGTTATCGACTCAAATTTGATTTAGGAGATCCGGAACCAACTCAATGAGGTAGGCAAGAAAAATAAAATCTTTTTAATCTGGGTTCCCGGCGATTCGGGAATCCAAGGAAACGAAGAGGCTAATACACTTGCTGAAGAGGGCGCACGATGTCACTCATTGGCCCAGAATCCTTATGTGGTGAAGGTAAAAGTACCTATAAGAAGGAGTTTCTGGAGAAGAAGAAAGCCGAGAGGGAAAAACTCTGGCGTTATCTCCAAGGGATGGATCATTTCACTTTTGAAACAGCAAGATACAAAAAATATCTGGATATTGGTAAGAAACCATAACACCTTCTCACTGGCTCTTTTACAGGGCACTGCCGCCTCAGTAAGATGGGATTATCGGACACTGACGGGTGTAGGTTATGTGGGGAGGAGAAAAGAACGCCCATTCACCTAGTAATGTGATTTTTTCATGTCTGCTGGATACAGGAGTGAAAATAATCTCAAGGTTACTCAAGAGAAAATGAAAGGTATTGAGGTCCTCCACATCATGAAAAAATACAGGGTGATACTCTTGAAAAATCGGGAAGAATGAAAACTTCCATATTTGGACTTCGATAACTGTTATCAATCGTACAGGTTGTTCCATAAAATAAAGCCATTCAAAATTTTCATTCCTCAACATCTCGGACAGAACGAAACCAATCGATATGAAATTTTGTGGCCATAGTGTGAACAGAACCATAAAAAATTCGATAGGAATATTGAAAAGAAGAAACAGAATGTCCGATTACAGTGAAATTTATATTGCAAGATGGATTTACTGAATGTTCATTTGAAATTTAAAAAAGATCGCATCATCTCAACTATAGAAAAGTCAATTAAAATATTGAAAAGAAGAATCTCCATATTTCCATAACAAAATGATCGATTTTGATGAAATTAATTTAGTGTATGAAGATTGACATATTCAATGTGCATGCAAAATTTCAAGGCGATCGCATAATCAGAACCATAGAATTCAATTTTTTTGTTCGTCAAATTATTACATTTCAGTTTTTGAATAATATTCAGAATATTATTTCGATCGTGCTAAGGTTTTGCATGCACATATTTATTCATCTCCATTTCAAGTCTTATACCAAATTTTGAGGTAATAGCCTCATTGCTACACCAATGAACGAGCGCTCAAAAGCACCTAGCCAGGAATTTTTTAAATTCTTTTTTTACATTCACAAATTGAATGTCCTTATTTCAAAAATAAAAAACAAGGAATGGTAAGAAGCATATATTTTTATAAAAAACAAAATACATTTCTTTCTGTTCATAAACAGCCAGACATTAGGCTGATTTTTTGGTTAGCTCCGCATCCTACAGTATTCTGAACATAGTCGAGGAAATTGCTTTCCAAAACACGCATTCTCTCTCTCTTCACATCAGCTAAAGCTTGAGTGGATAAGAAACAGTTGTCAGATTTATAAACGAGGACAAAACTGGCTGGTAAGAATGGTGTATTCGTATCCCATCTGTATATTTCAGGCTGACCCTCATATCTGAAAAATATTGCTGATCCCAAGTCTGTTCCAAGAACGATCAATTTATTTGGTTTGACTCCTACATCTTGGATTTTTCCCGACGCGCATCCTGCTCTTAAATAGTCAGTGCGAATTGAAAATACTCTTGTAGATGAAAGGTAGGTGAAAATAATATAGTTATTTCCACAACCCTTAGTTACAAGTGCAATATAAAGAACATCTCTACGTCCACAGCCCACAACTGCTTTTGGCAGAACTACCCTGTAACCCCTATTACCGGCGACATCGAATACTAACAAAGATCTGGTAGCGGCGTCACTAATATATACGTATGGTCGGCCATCTGGAGCATACTCAACTGCCAAATATTGTAATCTCGAAGCTTGTGCTACCAATCCCGATAAATCGAGAACCTTAACCTGTCTATTGGTTTTCAGATTGAAGGCAATTACTTTTGGTGGACATTTACGTACAGGTGAGCTCAATGTGTTAATGACACCGACATCGAGAACCCAAAGTATATCATTGGGATCTACGAAGATATCGACAACGGATTGCAAGGCAGCGCAATTTCCTTCTTCTTGACTTGACCAACAAGGAAAGGGAGAAATGACAGCTTCGCAAGATCTCTGCTTCAGTGAAACTTTTCCTAATGTAACCGGAATACCTGGTTTATATCTCGGAAAAGCTACGATGACATCATCTTGAAATATTTGAGCCCTTGTAGCAATCACGTTTTTGCCAATAAAGCGTCCAGAAGATATGTAAAGTGCCTTGGTTGAAGGTGTTGGCCATTCGAAAGAACCTCCTGTCCATTCCAAAGGCCGTTGAATTTCTTTATCACAAACTGCTTCCACATATAAGACAAAAGTTAAAACTAAGATGGCTGCTTTTACTATCATATTTGTTCTGAAAACAAGAAATAAATTCACAATCAGATGATATCATAAAATAATTGTATAAGATTACAAATCAAATTAGAGTTATCTACCAATGATAATGTGGCTATCATTTTGGAACCTACCTTCGAGAAAACCAAACGAACAAAATGATATGTCTTGAAATTGTTAATTACTTTATATATCGTCAGGACTTCGAAAATAAAGGTCATGTCAAACGTGTTTTTCACCTTATACATTCTTGCTGAAATTGTTTATGCGCTTCAGTTCACTATGGATTATTTGAACGGTCAGAATCAGTTTCTAGGGTCAATGAATGAGTGTTGCCCACACGTACTAGAAGTATAATATGTGATATAGTTTATTCATGAATGTTGATGATGAAAATCATTTATTATCTGAATTTTCATATGGTATAGAACTTCAGATGACATTTTACCGGTAAAATTTCTCGAATGTGAAATAAGAGTTTGGGCTTGGCCGTTTAGTGAAAGATATTTGTATAGCAATAATAACTAGAGAACAGACCATTTCATAATGGTATTCTGCTTTGACATATACAGAAAAATATTTTTCTAACGAAAACATTATAGGTTATTTTAAAATAACTGTTCAATATTGAAATTTATTTCCAATATTCAAATGAAATCGTTCGATTGCAGCTCTTTCGATTCAGTCTAGTTCATTCTATCGTAAAAAAAATAGTAGATAACTAGTAAAATCAAAGCGCAAAACAGTCAAAAATACCCAATACGTATATACGTGTGCGCGAAGTTACACAACAATCTCCCAAGCTAAATGGCCGGGAAACAGGCTGCGAAGGACTTTGAGGATTATTCTGCTGGAAAGCAGCTTTTACTCAGTTGTGGAATTGTTTGCACATATGTTTTGAACATATTGAATATTTATTTCATTTTTGTATTGATTTAAATTGGATACGTTTATTATTGTGACATACCATGTAAGTGTTTATTTGATGGTAAAAAAATATACTACTACTTCTACAACTACTACTTATTTCATCGAAACTTTTCCAAAAAAAATCACATGAAAAATATGCTCTAAGCTAATTCTTTCTTTTTCTCATTTAAACTCAATGTTCATTATCGGTTTTAGGTTATAAGGAAACTGGTTATATATTCTGAAAGATTCAATTTATAAATAACAGTCACCAGTGTCTTTTAGCTGGAAATTTTCCTTCAGAATGCCAAGAACCCCAATGAAAACATAAATCTTACATTTTTTTGTGAACTAAAATTTCTTTTTCTTGCTAGTTTATTCCTCGGAACGTGGTTAGGCCCATACCTCAAAATAAATTCAGTATTTGCGAAAGATATATTCAGTATTTGCGAAATATATAACTCCATAACCACTTCTGAACTGCTTTGAAATTTTAGGGTAGGTTCGGAATCCGAATACCGCGGTTAATTTCGTTAACGGGCCAAATGGGTCTAGCAGTATCGGAGTCATTGACATATAAAATTCTTCATTATTTTTCGATATTAACGAATCCATTCATCTGATCAATTAATTTTTTTGGAAATATAGTGAAGATAGTGCCATTAGGGAATTTTTTGAAAATATATTGTCTGTGCGATGCCCATTGACAAATTTCTGGTCACTGGCCGGTAACTATCGAACGGAACGAGTTTTTTAGGGTAGATATGAGAAATCCACAATATGTTCATATACGATATATATTTGATATCGCGAAAAGTCGAAATCGGTCTATTGATTTTGGAGTTAATCTTTCTCATACTTTGTCACATATATTTTCCTTCATTTCGAAATGACGAACCGATCAATGTCAAACTTGATATTTATAATGAAAACAGAAAAGCCCATATTTGTCCCTAATATCTTTAAAATCTAATCATTATAATATTTCCACAAAAATGAAAATTCAGCCAAGTACTGCTGTTTTTTTCTTTCCCTAAGACTTTGTGATGCTGGTCATTGTTCATAACCCAAATAACATAAGATGTTGCTGGTATATCTCGCTAAGGTCATTTGAATGTCCCAATGTGTCAAGCTTCAGCTCGGCATGCTAGAGATGCTTCTTTTGAGACACTCTTTCAATCGGTGCGGCTCGCTCAACCGAAAGATAATTCCTTCGAAACCTGATTTGCTTTACGCTTCCCCTTTATTATCTGTAGGTAATCTTTAAGCCTATTCGTTTTGGAGAGTTTCGTACTCCTCAGTAACTCAAGCGCTCGAAATACGGCTTGCCATTGGTTGCGCACGAGCACTGGAAAAACTCATGAGCTCGAAACCCTTCAAAACGAATACTATATTATTATCCTACCATTCGAAGGGTTAGACTGTGTTAGACAATTGTTATTACGCCAATGTGTTATTATGATTGCATATGCCACGAATAATATGGGGTTTTAATCGTAGGTAGAGTCAGATACCTGTAATTTCATGAAACGAAACAGCTTATATGTAAACATAACCTTCAAACATTTCAAAATTTGGTTAGGTTACGGCGACGTGCCAGTCTGACAAATAGTTGACAAAGTTGAGAATAACACTCTTCATAACCCTTTACTTCACAATTTTCCGAAATGCAGAAAAAAAATTTCCAGATGGGATTATGGTGTAAGAGCAAGGAAAAATAAAGAAACAAATTCAAGTTGAACAGTATTATTTTGAAAATGAAAAAAACGTTATGTTGCATATCTGCTACACTGCGCGGTAAAATGTTCTATATATACAGGGTGTTTCATCATAAACTGGACAAACGTTTTCGAAGCATAAGCGAGATACAGGGTGTCAAACGTCATTTTTGGGCAAGATTCTTATGAGTGTGGTCAGTTATGTATAACACTTGGTGTAACGGTTTTTGGTCAAATCTCAGTATTTTTGGGTCCTCTATTCAGAAAAGTTGACGAACTCCGAAAAAAAATCTACAAAATGGCGGAAAACCTGCAATGTTCCAAATTTTTTTTTGCGGTTGTAGAATTGACTTTCGTTTTCTGAATGAACATAATTTTCTAAGACTTTATGTGAAAAAATTTTTCAAAAATCGAACACAAATTTTTTTTTACATGTCTACAGCGATGAAAAAATTCCTCTCGAAACGGATGAAATTTTGTACAATTGTACTTCTTGAATTATCAATCACGAATATGAAAACAGAATTGTGAAATATCGAACGGTTTCGTTACTACAGTCATTCAAATGTTTCGTTCGGACCTCTGAAATATTGAAAATAAAATTGTTTTGGGTTCTAGAATCAAAATAATTAAATTATTGGCATGTCTTAACATTTTAGATGAATTTAAACGAAAAAAATCAGTGAAACTTAGTTGGGACTCGAAACGACGTAAGTATTAAATAGGGAAATGGCACTGTTCTAAGGATATTAATATTCGTTGCCAGGCAACGGTAGTTCGTAGTTCATAGAGTTTGACTACTGGCTAAATTATATTCACTGAAATTAAAATACCAGTCCAGCTCTATGAACTACGAAATACTGTTGCCTGGCAACGAATATTAATATCCTCAGAACAGTGCCATTTCCCTATTTAATACCTACGTCGGTTCGAGTCCCAACTAAGTTTCACTGATTTTTTTCTTATAAATTCATCTAGAATGTTTAAACATGCCAATAATTTAATTATTTTGATTCTAGAACCCAAAACAATTTTATTTTCAATATTTCAGAGGTCTGAACGAAACATTTGAATGACTGTAGTAACGAAACCGTTCGATATTTCACAATTCTCTTTTCATACTCGTGATTGATAATTCAAGAAGTACAATTGTACAAAATTTCCTTCATTTCGAGTGAAATTTTTTCATCGCTGTAGACACGTAAAAAAAATTTGTGTTCGATTTTTGAAAAAATATTTTCACAGAAATTCTAAAAAAATTATGTTTATTCAGAAAATAAAAGTCAATTTGACAACCTAAAAAAAAAATTTGGAACATTGCAGGTCTTCCGCCATTTTGTAACTTTTTTTTCGGAGTTCGTCAACTTTTCTGAATAGAGGACCCAAAAATATTGAGATTTGACCAAAACCATTACACCAAGTGTTATACATAACTGACCACACTCATAAGAATCTTGCTCAAAAATGACGTTTGACACCCTGTATCTCGCTTAGGCTTCGAAAACGGTATATATTGTATGAGGCAAAAATGATTCTCATGATGTCCTTCACACGAAAATATATGTTTGTCCAGTTTATGATGAAACACCCTGTATACAGGGTGAGTCTTTGACCTTGCAGAATATTTTAACACAAGATTCCTGAAGCCAAAAGAAACATTTTTTTCCCATACCATTTTTTCCGATACGGCCTAAATAAAAAGATATAGGCATTATAAATTTTCATAATAGGCTATGCCGCCCCTGGAAACCTGAACACTGAAGTTTTCCCATGCCTAAGATATCCATTCAAATCTTCGAAATGAGCCACTCTGTTATGAAAACAAGCGTCAACCTACCCTTTACCGCTCTTTACATTCCAGTTGGTGAAAAAAGTTGTATAAGTACAATAATAAACAAGTTAGGTAGGTATTCCAAATTTCGTGGGCGATAAAAGTTGAATATTCTTCTCTTGGTTTTGTTTTCGAGAATGAGGAATTCATTTAGCTATCACCCATATTAGTTCTGAGATTCATCTTCAATTTGTAATTATTAATTTTCTTTGTTTATTTCATTTTCTCCAAGAATTACCAGATTCAGACATAACCCATTCAAACTTTCATTTTCATAAATAAATAAAACAGATTTACCTTATTCATCTATGAACGTACAAACGTTGCCAAATTGACGAACATAAACTACAGAAAGAAATAACTCTTCGAAATCAAACAACACACAATATGCTAATTCTATGTACACTTGTATAGTCTGTGATCCTGATCTGTGGCTCCGTGGTTTTAAGGTTATGTCATGATTGTTTTCTGGGACTGCTGGGTTTTTATGTTATGAAAGCGCATAGCTCATTTGAAGAATACTTCAAGATAAATAATAGGGAGTTGAAGTGCTGCCAAGGACGTAGACGTAAACGTTACAATTGACATGTGCTCATGCTCACTCGTCAGTTTCTTACGTTCACGCTTGGGCCGGCTTTACGTGCGACGTAAACTAGCGTCCTGTTACGTACGTACGTAGTACGTACGTACGTAACCGAAAGTTGAACGAATCCGACCGATGAAGGGCGAATGCTGGAATTTTGAAATGAAATGCTTCTAACATTAAAAATTTAAAAACAATCTAGTAGCTGAAACTTTGTTTTGAGAACACGATTAATTAACTTTTTACTTAATATCTTCCTTATTATTTATAAACTGTGATTTTGCATGTTTCTGAGAAGTGTTGAATTTTTTTCAATGCAATACTTCTGTTACGAGATTGCATATAAGTACCAAGAACTAATATATTATTTCGATAAGTTACAAATGTGGCATTTTCCTTTCAAATGAGAGTGATATTTACATACAAGTAACTCATTTGTGATTATTTCCTCTAAAATTCCTGCTTTCGGCAAGAACTCAAGTTATTTCATTATTATTCATTTTAAAATTCGAATGTAATGAAGTAATCCTACAAATATATGTTCACATCATCAATTTGTTTATAGGAAACAGACAATCTGAATCGCTAATATCAGAAACTTTCTGTCAGAATACAACAAAAAGAAATAATAGGTTAGCTTTAGTCTCTAATGGTCTGCCGTACGTACGTATGGCAGCACTTCAACTCTATTTTTACTCCAAGACGTAAACGTTATATTTCTCACGTCTACGTCCACGTTCGGGCTTACGTGTTGCGCGCACTTCAACTCTCTAATACTATCAAAGTTCTGTACATAATTTAAAGAAATTTGGGCCAGCAGAAAGATTGCATTCAAACCAGTAAGAATCCCCATTATCATGGAAAAGTGAGAAGTTAATCAATTTTTCTCAAAAGCGAGGTAGTGAGAACTGAGAATACTTGCACGGATTGAATAAAGCATGGAAAATTTGCCTAACATAAGTGCCTAGATATTACACAAATTAGCTCGAAATTGAAATGGAAGCTTCATGAATGGATTCAGAACCGAATCACCACTGTATCACAGAGATATGTTTTGGGATGGAAGCCTATTTTGGAGAAACTTCTTATTTCGTCTTGGTGATGATAATCGTAGTTTGGAAAACCTGATGAATACATCACTGGAATTGTATGGATTCAAAACAAATAACTTCAAGACGTGAGCGTTTAGTTAGATCGTGACAACTATCCCATTGTCAACAAAATAGGCAATGGAAAGGCAGAAAATTAACAAAACTGTTTATTATTATTATTATTATTATTTAATGAAGATAAGAGAAGAGGCAATAGCCTATACATCTCAAATATGGACAAGTACAAAGAATTACATTGCAATACAATAAACTAACAGCAGCGATTACGGAATAGTCAAGTAATGATCAAGCCGATTCTTGAAAGCGTTAACTGACGGGGCACAGACAACTTCACCAGGCAGGGCGTTCCACTCACGGAATACCCGATTTGAGAAATAATGCTCTCGAACGGTAGACTTGAAGTTCTCCCGGTAGAGCTTGAGATGATGACCACGGCGGCCTGCCCGATCCGGCACAAATAGTCCACTCATATCACAACCGAAAAGCCCATGAAGGGCGCGATACGTCACAATGAGATCACCACGCGCACGACGGTCTGAAAAATATGGTAGACCAAACAACCTGAGCCTCTCCTCGTACGTTGGGCGGATGGTACCGAATGGAATCCTGGTTGCTCTTCTCTGGACTGACTCCAAGGTTTCACGATCTCGAGCTAGCACTGGCGCCCAGACAGGACCAGCATACTCCAGTACGGGTCGAATATAGGTGGTGTAAAGTAATTTGCATGTCTGAACTGAGCAACGAGGAAATGACCGCCTGATGAGGTATATGAGTTTGTTCGCTCTGCTAGCTACACTATTAATGTGTTGGGACCAACTAAGGTCGTCAGAAACCACCACACCAAGATCATTTTGTGAACTCGTAACACGCACCAAGTGCCCGTCGATAAAGTACTGTTGCCTGGGATTTCCTTTACCCAAGTGCATAACAGCACATTTTTCAATATTCAGTGGTAAGAGCCACTTTCTGGACCATTCCAATATGCGATTTAGATCCTGCTGCAGGCTAACACCCGAAGACACATCGGCGAAGATCTTAAAATCATCCGCATACGACGAGTGACTGCAAACCAAGCCCGTCGGCAAATCAGCCACATAGGCCAGGAATAGGATTGGGCCAAGGACTGATCCCTGTGGCACGCCACTACCAACTGGGAAATTCCGTGACGTAACGTTAGCCACCCTTACCTGAAACTGGCGGTCCTGCAGAAAAGACTCAATCCACCGAAGGAGTCCACCCCTGACACCAAAATGCTCAAGCTTGTGGAGGAGTCTTCTGTGCGGTACGCGGTCGAATGCCCGTGAAAAATCTAAATATAGAACATCCATCGGTATATTTCCATCAATTGATCTCGTCCACTCATCGAGACACTTCAGCAAGCCGGTTATGGCTGACCTTCCCGGAAGAAAACCATGCTGATCAACCGGAATGATGCTGTTTTGCTCGAAAAACGATAAGAGCCTCGAGCTCACCAATCTTTCAGCAACCTTACCAATAATAGGAAGAAGACTTATAGGCCTATAATTTGTAGCATCGAGTTTGTCCCCTTTCTTATAAACTGGTGTCACCTTAGCACGTTTCCATTCTAAGGGAAGCTTCATAGAGTCAAAAGATATGTTAAGTAGTCTGGTAATGGGTTCAGTTAGAGACTCAGCACAGCTTTTCAAGATGCTACCAGGAATGCTGTCAGGACCTGGTGCAGAGGAGGGGTCAAGTGATTTCAGAATATCATTAACTTCTGTGGAACTGAAACTGACACGATCCAAAGTCTGATAACATCTTGCTGCCTCAACATCTGGAATTCGATCGTTTGTTTCCGATGTGAAATATGAAGCAAATGATTTGGCAAAAGAATTGGCGCACTCCAGAGAATCAGAGCATATCACACCGTCATGGTTACGAATATGAGAGGGCGTTGCAACTTTTGAATTGAGATTCGATCTGATATATTTGTAGAATCGCTTTCGATTCTTTGAGCCCGCCAACATAGCCTCAAAATTTTCTTTAGCCACCTTGATGGATGCTGACAGTTGGTTAGAGTAACGTCTATGGGCATCATAGTTTGACCGCGATCTATTCCGCAGGTATCTCTGCCAGAGGCTCTTCTTGCAGCGGATTTGGTCAACTAGTTCACCGTTTAGCCATGGTTTAGTAGGTATCCTTCGAGTTATACGGAATGTGGTGTTTTTATCTATATTTTCGTTGAGAATAGACACGAATGAATCCCAGGCAGAGTCAACATCCATGCCGGGGTAAAGCAACCTATTCCAATCCACCGACAACAAACTCTGGTTCAGAGAGCGATGATCAATAATCTTCCTACTTTTTCTGCTATAAGTTATTTTTGGTTGGCATATGAACTGGATGTTGGCAGTAATTACCGCGTGGTCTGATCTCCCGAGAGGGTCGTGAAGAGTGACCCCACTCATTAAGGCATCGTCATCGGTCAGCAAAAGGTCAAGAGTGGACGGAGTCTGGCCAGGAACATATCTGGTAGGACCGCTCACAAGCTGCGATAGACCTGCATCGTTCAGTACCGAAAGGTGCGCAGCTAGTGAGCCATTAGGTGGAGAAACAGTAATTGGCCAAGTGAGCTCTCTGAAGTTGAAATCTCCAGCAATAATTATATTCTTTCTGCTGTTTGAAATTGAGGTTAGGTGGTCAAAAAGAAGATTGTCTGAAGGAGAAGGACGTGGACGATAAATGCAGCCGATATAGGTGGAGAATTCTGGAGAAGAAAAGTCCAAAAACACACTATCGATGCCAGGCAGGCCGAGACTACTGACCCTGAGATCGAAGCTACTGCACAACTCATTCACAACATAAATGCAAACGCCGCCGTAACCAGCATTTGTGACACTGTCATTTCGAAACAAGGAGTATCCATCAATACTGAAAGTAGAGTCTGGTATGTCTGGACGAAACCAAGTTTCTGTAACGAGTACTAGGTGAGGCCTCAGGTGGTCAGCGAGGGTGGAGAGCTCGTTCATTTTGTTCTTCAGTGAACGTGCATTCGTATATAATAAACTCCATTGATGTATAGGCCGCTCTAGTTTGCCGAATCTGCATTAACTGTTTGAGAGACAATTTTTGGGACGCCCTTGACAAACTTTATTGTGAGATCAGCCTCTCCTTGCAGCTGACGCTGCTTAAGACTGTCTCTCAATTCACGAAGATAGTTGGATTGACTTGGGGTCATGTCGTCTGAGAGAGAAATTCCCCGAAATGAGCCCACTCGATTCAAAAGCTTTTTATTTCTCAATATCTGTTTGGCAATAGCAGGGTTGCTGAAAGTTACCAGTATTGGACGGTTCTTAGGCGGGGTCAAACTGCCAATCCTCGATATCGAGATAACATGATGAGATTGTTGGGGACTGATATTATTTATAATCTGGTTGACCACAAAAGTATCCTGCCCAGGCTCGTTGGATTCTGGAACGTTGCGAATTATGATGTTGTTGGACCTCCGTACCCGCTCCATTATTTCAGCTGTGTCCACCGGGGTGTATCCCTCGTTAGAAGGACAATGGGCTGCCCTCAGATCTAGAATATCCTTCTTATCTGTTCTGTTCTTATTGTTGTATTGGGTTGCAATTACCCTGAAGATATCAGACGAATGCTTGCCGAAACGTCAGTAAGAACTAAACAAGATAATATGGAAACAGCCCCAATAATTTTCCAACTATGAAAATGTGGATTCGAAGGAATGTTATGACTTTAAAGTGGGCTGCTTCCTGGATTTTTCTGTATTCAATGATCAAGTTTGTTCTATCATGTACCTACACCTGCACTGTAGTTATCTCCTTAATTAATCCAATTATTCTTCATCGCTTTGTAGCAATTATTTCTTTATTATAATTTTTACTAGGTATAAACTTCTGACATAGTTGTTTCATTCTACAGAGTTAACTCTCAGCTACTTTCTTCATGTTTATATTCAGTTCTACTACTGATGTACTGTGAAAGAAAAAAGAATAAATAATTTTTTTTCCATTGAACCAAAGTTTTTTTGAATTTCATGATAAAATTGTTTCACCTTGATTTTATCATGAAAAAATTAGTAGTATTCGATATAAATAACAAAAATCACATAATTTTATTTCTTTTAAAACATTGAATTCTCTCTTTTTTCCATATTAAAACAATTATGCCAAATTGGATAAATTGAACGAATGTGGATAAATATAAGTATTCAATCACAAAATAATATGTTATTTCAGTATGAAGGGTATGTTTTGGTATAAACTTGAATTGCCTGAAGAAGAAATACAGCAATGTTTGGTGGCAAAAGTCAAGAAAGATTGTCAAATCTCCATTGATGTCATTTCATTATGAGACTAACTTGAAAAAACTCTTCTGGAAAAAGTACTGCCTCAAAATTAGACATCATTCAAGATATGATATAACATGCGTTCAGAAAAATTCGTGGTCAAGTAGGCTGTGGATTTTAGAAATAAATTAATAAATATTCTGTGTCTGTAAGTAATTCTTCACTTGAATCACTCCATGTTCTGAAAATGTAAATCTTGATGACATTTACCTCTATGTATATCGCAATTTTGTATGAAAAAGCACTTTTTTCAGAAAATATTACAAACAAATTGAATAATAATTTCTTCCTACATGCAAAAAGAATGTTTATAATTGAATTTGATTACAGGAGGCCAAACGGTTGCTCAAGTTTTAAACATGTAGATTCTCATTTGTCGAAGACCTGAATCTTGAGCTGAGGTCTAACATCGTGCGTTCAAAAAAATTTGTTGTCGAGTAAGCTGTGGATTCCATTTTTCCTAAGGTTTTATAATGGAAAAATAGAATCCACAGCCTACTTGACAACGAATTTTTTTGAACGCACGTTATTTTTGGTACTCCGAATTATGCAAATAGGTTGTATTCAATAATATAAATAAATCACAGTGGGAACCTCAATATCTTTAATTCCCAATGAATGTTGAATTGATGAGACCATTACATCATAAAAAAGCTTAACTGAACTGAAATAAACCGAAAAACATGATTTCTTTACAATGACTTTCAGGATTCAGACTTCACTTAAAGTAGATGCTGAAAATGTCCTCCTCTTTGCTTCAAACAATTCTCACATCTTCTTTTCACAAATCCAAATACATTATTCAAAATGAAAAATAGTCCCCACAATTCGTCTTTGACTGATTGCACACAAAACTCCAATTTTTTGGGAATGAAAGTAGTGCCTCAATGTAAAAATTTTCTGGTTTTTGGCTGCTCCACATCCTCATATTTTGAGAGGTGACATATCCCGAGAGATGGAACCAGGCTTCATCAGAAAAAAAAAATTGGTCCAAGTTATGGAGTTATCGGTTGAGAAACCACTGGCAGAAAGCCATCCTACGAGGGTAATCAACTTCCTCAATTTTTTGAAAGCACGTTAATCTATAAGGAAATAAATTGTTGTCTTCTTTCAAAATCGTGTGACATGTACCAGCGGAAGCTCCAGCCTGTTGAGATAAAACTCGAATGGAGGTTCGTGGGGTTTCTGTCATGACGTTTTCAGTATTGCTGATTAGTTCTGGGGTTCTCTTCTTTGGTAGTCCACTTCCTTTTTTTCTTTGAGCACTAACTGTTTCACGGAAAATGCTAACACATCGCGAAACAGTGCTTCTGAAATTTTGATAATCCCGAGCAACATTAGGATACTCGATCCTGAAGTCGCTTAGATATTTATCGACAGAATATTTCCATTCGCCTTTTATTCTCTCCCCATTTTTGAAGTACGATTCAATTATGAAAGCCTTTTGCAGATCCGTGAAAACCATTTTCAGTATTCTCTGATGATTTTAATAAAACATTTTTAATATTTCAATGCTACTGGAACGCTAACGTAACAGTTAACCTAGAAAATGGTGAAGGAGAAGCTAAGAACTATGTTCAGTCATAGAATATTGACGGTCAAAATTCGGTTAATGATTTGTTATCCGAAACTCTACATTTCAGATGATACTTCTATTTATGTTTTATATTATAAGGCATAACAAAATGAAAATCGTACAAATAATTATAAATTTGAAGGTTTGTAAAAACTGATTATTCGCGAATCTTCTATGTTGGTCGGTCATGCGCATAGAATGATTAGAAAACAATTGAAATTCGAAATTCATATTTCATGGTAACATGATTTTCAATTGAATTATTGGATTAACTAAGTTTAATGAGCACGATGTATTCTAACCAGGAAATGGTCGATATGCTAGAATGCTATTTTACGAACGGAAAAATAGCAACCAGAGCTAAAGAAGCCTATGGAAGACAGTTTCCAAATAGAAGGATCCCAAATGCAGGAACTTTTGTTCGGATCGTACAAAGATTGCGTGACCATGGAACGCTTTCTTCCAACTTGTTGGATAATGGCAGGGCTCGATCTAGGGCGATGGATGCGACAGTGGACCATATTTTAGACGAAGTCCAACAACATCCCGATACAAGTACGCGACGTCTAGCATTGCGATACGACGTATCGCAATCTACAGTAGATCGCAGCTTGAGGGACCACGGTTTGTACCCCTACCACGCCTTAAAAGTACAGGCTTTATTGCCAGCAGACCTACCAAAAAGAATTCAATTTTCTCAATGGCTTTTGCGAAAGCATTTTGAGAATAGTGATTTCTTGAGGTATGTTCTGTTCACCGATGAAGCAGGATTCACGAGAGAAGGCATTTTTAACAGCCACAACACTCATATCTGGGCTGTAGAAAACCCTAAGGCAACAAGAGAAATCGACCACCAACATCGATTCGGTGTTAATATGTGGGCAGGCATTGTAGACAACCAACTGGTAGGACCACAGGAATTATCGAGGAGGTTGACGGCTGCTGAGTACCTGCATTTCCTGCAAAATGATCTGGACGACTTATTGGAGGACGTGCCACTTCTCGTTAGGCAAAATTTGTGGTTACAACAAGATGGCGCTCCTCCCCATAGTTCTAGAGCAGTGACAGAATGGCTCAATGAGAATTTCAGTGGAAGATGGATAGGGCGGTACGGCCCAGTATCATGGCCTGCAAGATCACCAGACTTGAATCCATGTGATTTTTTTCTGTGGGGTTTTATGAAACAACTGGTATACAGCAGTGCGGTTGATAATGTGGACGATCTAAGATCGCGTGTGGCAAGTGCGGCTCGTCACATACAGGACCATCCAGATCTCCTTGAGAGAGTGAGACATTCCATTGTAAGGAGAGCTCGTGCCTGTTTGGATGCAGACGGCGGACATTTCGAGCACTTACTATAAGTGGTTGAATGTGGGAAAGTAGGGCTCCTGGCGAACAACCCACTAGGACAAAAAAAATGTAACGCGCCTAAAGCAATACTTCGATAGTGGTGTGGAAATTTGCTTGAACATTAGGAGTATTTAAATTGTAGAATTTGAGGTGAGCTTATTCATATTACTCCACTTTCGAACTAATAGCCAATTTACAATGGACATAACTTAACCGTGAATTTACTTATACATAAAATGTAAGGATTAAACAACAGAAATCATAAGGAATAAGAATAGAAATGCATTCGACTTATGGGAGTCAAAAGCAAAGTTGAACCTATTGTGAAGATTTTGGTATGAATTTTGTAGTTTCCTCTTTGATTTTTACGCACGAGTTGCGGGATTCTTACGGTTACGTCCATTATTGTGAATTGGCCAAAGTCGGCTATTCCGCTCACAACTCATTCCAAATAAAAAATGCTAGGATTCCATTCTCAACTTTTAGACGTGGCAACGCGGGAAAATTGAATTCTGTGAATTTTTTGAACAGAGTTGCATTCAGCCAAAGTACCCAATACTCGGAATTTCACAGATATTTTTTATTTTTGAATTTCAGATTACTCGAAAACGACGCATCATACGAAAAAAAATAAGGAATACTTTTACTTTCCAAAATGGTCAAAAATTCGTTGAATAGCATTCAAATTATTTTTAAAAGTTGGATTCTTTGAATTCCTGGTATTTTTATGAAATGTTATAGTCATATTAAAGAAACAGGAGGATGTGGATGAAATTTTGTAATGCAGGAACATTCATCGTATCAATAAAAAACTATATTCCAAAAATCATCTCATTCGATGAGATCGTTCGCGAGATATGATCGAAAATTAAATTTTTTTATGGATTTTCAACAGTCGGTATCTTACGAACCAAGCCGTATCGGAAAAAATGGTATGGGAAAAAATGTTTCTTTTGGCTTCAGGAATCTTGTGTTAAAATATTCTGCAAGGTCAAAGACTCACCCTGTATAGTATGAATTATTTGGTTCATGCATAGAGCAATATAGTACTTTCATGAGTTACACTACAAGTTATGAAATTTATAAAAACAATATTATTATTCTTATTCAGACAAAAATTGGCCTTACATTTTTCGCATATAATAGAAGAAAATCCTTTACATTTGGGAAACTTTCAGCGACCTCTTTTTTCCTCAGTGCTGGAAAGCATCTTTTCTAACTGGTCCAGGTGGTAATAAAGTCGCACATTTTTTCTTTATTTTGGAGGCTATTTCTTTATTCAAACTGAAAGGTCTGCCACGTTTGTTGGTTCAATTCTGAACTCTGTACAGGCATTCAGCAACTTCTGCTCGAAAATTGCACAATGATAAAACGTTGGATTCATTCCTTTTTTTACAGACCTTTCGACAGAGTACCCACGAATTAACTACTGTCACATCCCATAAATGATAGAAAATTCGTAGATACCATTTTTCAGATCGTATTCTTATTTTATATCTACCAATCAAGCTATCTGTGAGATCTACCCCTCCCATGTGACGATTATATTACTTCACAATATTTGGGCATTCAATTATAATTTTCTGTTTCTTTTTTTGTCAAATCTAGTGACCTGGTGTTTCGGCATTTCAATGTAGATAATAATGTTACCGACTTTTTTTCATTCCAAAGCAGAGCAGAAATTTTTGTTTCCTCGATTTCGGATATATACGAGTATTCAAACGAAACTCCTCTTCTTTCCTTTTTTATGTTTATTTTCGTTTGGGAGAAGACAATTGGGAATTCTTTTTCTTCTTATTGTACCAATACTGTGGAAACCATTTTTCTCTAAATGATGGAGTAATGGTAAGGATGTGTAATAATTATCATATTACACCCTGTAGTGTAGTGTTTGGGTACATCCCTCAATAGTCTTATGACCACGTTGCTACTCGCGCCGAGATCTGGTTCAGAGTCGAGTCTTTTAGAGTCATCATTTTCTTTGCCAGTGTACATTTCAAAATCGTAAGTATAACCGGATACACCACTGACAACGAAAAATTTGAAACCCCATTTATGAGGCTTCATTGGAATATACTGTAGTAAGTAATGTCGAGTTTTAGTGGCACATAGTTGTTCGTCAACAGATAAATACTGCACTTTTTTGTACCGCTTTCTCGATGTCTCTATAACGGCCCATAACGGGTCGTATTTCATGTAACCTGTCATGATCTGGCATATCTTTTCTGAAGGTTTCATTATTATTGAAGTGAATAAATTGCCTTATGTGTTCGATTTTTTTCAAAGACCCTGTGTCATCATTTTCATCATTTTCTAAACTTTAGATTATTGTACGGCCCGTGGTATATTTTCAATATTAGAATAGAAAAACAATTTCATGGTTACTATTATTTAAACTTTTGTTGGTAGCAATGATTTTATGTTATATGGTTTTATCATTAAAAAACTCAAATATGGGATCGTATTCTACGTACTCGTATACGTATTTGTGAGTTCCGTCCCGGTTCTTGAATAATGTCGTATTCGCGATTCGGCAATTGTCGACCAACTTCCCTGCTAAGTTGGTCGACATTTGTCGATTCGCGAACACGACATAATTCAAGAATCGTCCCCTTGAGTCTGTAATAGATTTTTTTGAGCTCCTTGGCGATCGCTTCCCCAAATTGACCAATCTCGGCTTAAAAATGGTTTCGATGATGGGCAGTACCTATTTTTGTGAAAGTGCGTATTCCACGATGAATTTTATAAAATCTAAATATAGATCCTCACTATCGGATAATTCACTCACACACGCACTGCGTCTGGCTACAACTAATATTAATATGGATATCGAACAGACGTGAAAGATAAATTAATGAAGCACTAATACCATTGTATCAAGATATACAATGATAATACCTGAAATTTAATGTAACAGTTAAATAGTAACTATATTGAACGTTATTAAACCTTTTCAAAAATATGTTTTTTATTTGTGCGGCCCTCCAATCTATTCAGTAATTTGTCTGGACAGCCCTGTTCTAAAGCGTCAATAGATATATCGCTCAAATGCGCTGCGTACTATTCAAGTTCGTCTTGAGTCAGTTTTTGTTTCGATGTCTTCTGTAATGAAAAAAAGTATTCATCACGCTTACAACATAGCAAATATGTTTCATAAATTTCAAAGTTGAATATATTTTCATTTTCAGCGGAAATCTTCCCAAAAAACAACACACATAAATGCACATATCTTTACGTTCGCCATTGGTTCTTGTTTTATTCACTAAATAATAGTCTAAGAGCCCGTGAACCCCAGACCTTCGTTATTTTATAAAAGCTGAAAACTTGTCTACGCATTCTCCCAACACAGGTAAAAACGATAAACCATTATGAAGTTTGGGTTACCCTGGCTTTGGCAAGTAAATGGTATTAAAAGGGTGTAAAATACCGATCTAATTTCGTCAAATAATAAAGTGTGATTTTTTGGTTTTTCCTTAAGAATATCATTAAAATCACGTCATTAATTGCCAGACACTTAGTGGCAACCCCTTGCCAGACACCCTTAATGTTCATTAAATTATATGTAATTCTACTTACGTTATAGTATAAAAGTTGATTTTTATATATAATTTTTGGATAATAATTAGATGATGTTTCCTCATAAGCCAGACATTTTTGATTGTGACAACCCTTTGCCAGACAAGCATGTAGTTTAGCTGCAGGTGCGAGCGCGAGACAGTATACCGATTCGGAAATTCACATCGAAAACATACGATATACAAGGCATCAGACAGAGAATTTTTCCCTCCAGTTGCACAGATGAATAGGCGAGATAATCAAGTGCGATAACTGAATGAATTCAACTGTCTTAGTGCAAATATCTAGTCTTGTCTCTCTCTTATCGCAGTATGGTAGGGAACCCGAACTACACGTATAGAATTTTTAATTTGTCAGGCTGCCCGTAATACTCGATTCAAGTATTTACTGTTGCCTACCATACTAAAGAATTACGCTCCTCTAAACGATAAGAGAGAGACAAGAGTAGAATAATGAAGTAAGACAACTGAATTCAGTGTGTTACAGCAAGTGATTGTCTCAACTATTCATCTGTGCAACTGGAGGGAAAAATTCTCTGTCTGGTGCATTGTATATCGTATATTTCAGATGTGAATTTCCAAACCTGTATATGAGTGGGTGCGAGTGAGACGGCATGATTAAAATGACTTAGGCAAATGAATTTTTTAGTAAAGATTCATATAACTAATCATTCAACTGAATCTCGAAAACATTTGAAGAGGTCTTTTCTTCAGATGTTTTTGATATTCACTTAAATGATTAGTTATATAAATCTGAACACATCTGAAAAAAAAAACATCTGAAGATGTCTTTTCTTTAGATGTTTTTGAAATTCACTCAAATGATTAGTTATATAAATCTGTACCAAAAAATTCACTCGCATAAGTCATTTTAATCATGCCGTCTCACTCGCACCCACTCATATATACTGTCTCGCGCTCGCACCTGCAGCTAAACTACATGCTTGCCTGGCAAAAATGTCTGGCTAATGAGGAACCATCATCTTATTATTACCCAAGTATTATATATAAAAATCAGCTTTGATACCATAACGTAAGTAGAATTACATATAATTTAATGAACATTAAGGGTTTCTGGAAAGGGGTTGCCACTATATTAAGTGTCTGGCAATTAATGACGTGATTTTTAATGATATTCTGAAGGTAATACCAAAAAATCATACTTTATTATTCGACGAAATAAGATCGGTATTTTACGCCCTATTAATACCGTTTACCTGCCAAAGCCAGGGTAACCCAATCTTCATAATGGTCCATCGTTGTTACGTGTGTTGGGAGCATGCGTAGACAAGTTTTCAGCTTTTATAAAATAACAAAGGTCTGGGGTTCACGGGCTCTTGCTCTATAAGAAAAGTTGCAGTTTATAATAACTGAAACCACAGTAACTTCGTCCGAATCTGTCGTTGGGGACCATTGCATCACAACTAATGTTCTGTAACTTGTGTTGCATATAATTCACTGCTTCAAGGTTAAAGCCAATAGGAAACGGGTAAACATGTAGTGAATCCAATACCATTGTTTAAGTAGACTTAAACAATGCTAATACAGTGAGCGCTAGAAAATAAGTGCAGTTTATTCATATGAGAACAAATTAAAAAATGTTGCACATTTGCTACAATGCGCATTAAAGGGATCAATTAGTCCCCTCTAACATTCCCGTTCATACGAATTTATCGGAATAGAAAACGGTTTTACCAAAAAATAAACGAAATTAAATCATGAGTCCCAAACCTGCGGTCACCTAGGTTTTAATAAAACATTCGCTAGAATCACTTAACTTTATTATTGGCCGAAAATGAGATTTAAAATTTTTAAATTTATTCGACTTTGTAAAATCTGTGGAGCTCAAAAAATCTTCAACAAACCTGAATTAGAATTTATGAGAAAGGAGAAAAATGTGAATTTGCCCTGAAAAGTATTCGATTTCATTTGTTTCTCATTTGCAAACGTCAGTTTCCAAAAACACAATATCAATGAAGAAAGTTTATTTTATCAAGTCGCTAACTTGTAAAACTCACAGTTAACTTGCAAAATTTTTACAAGTTAGTAGTATTATTATTTACATTAGAAAATTTTGTTTTATCGTCATATATGTTGAAAATCATGGAACAATTGTTATTTCTAGTAACACAGATTTTTACAGATGAAAGAGTTGATACTGATGATGATGAACCATCTGTTGACTCAGAAACTGCTGAACTCGAGGACTGCAGAACATTTGTACTCTCCTTACTACCGAATAATTTGTTAGAGATTTCGATTTTTTTGTTGACCGAATCATCGACATAACTCACCGCAATTTCGGTGCTCTTCCACCTTCCTGCAGGCTTTAGTGCTAAAATATCTCCACCCGAATCCACAACCATAGTGGCTCCAGTTCTGTGAAAAGAGTGGCCGGTGTATAACTCTGGGTCTTTTGAACCTAAATATTTCGCTATTTGCTTTGTATCGGTATGTCAAAAAAAATCTTAGGCTTTCTGTTCCAGGAGGCCGAAGATTTACATATTTTCTGTATAATATGCAGGGCGTGAAGCTGCAGCCATCATCGGTTATGGTGAATCTTCTTGTTGATTTTTTTGTTTTTCGCAATGTCACAATAACGTATTTTCTCATATCTTCTGCATCATTCATGTTTAAGGAAAGACTTTCGTCACATCGACAACATCCAAAAATCCCAAATATTGTTACAATTTTCGTCAGCAACCACTGGTCATCAGGAGCATGTAAAAGAAATTGTTCAGCCTCTTCTTTACTTGACTTACCTTGACCTTTTTTGGCGTATAACGCTCATTTTTTTGTTTCAGAAACGCTATTACCTTTTGAAATCTGCAAATTACAACTAAACGTCATATTTTTCAATAAATTTTTTAGGGAAAACAAACCTGCGAACAGGGGCATTTTCTTTCATTCCAAGCAGCTTTTCAGCATAGACCAATTTGCCCATAAAGTATTAGGACTGAATCTAGCTGACAGTTAATTCATGTAGACCAACAAAATACCTTCAGTTACCCCATTCACACTATTTTTGTTTTGCCACTTTTTGAAGTCGTCGTATTCTCGCTCGTACCTTGAAGCTGATTTTGCAGGTTACAAACTTGAAGCTACACTTCTGGCTGCCTCAATAATTTCTTTTGGTACATACATTTTCGCTTTCGCCAAAACAAATGTAAAGGAAAATAAACAGACATGTTCATGGAAAGGCTTCCATAGCTTACGACATTTGCGACAAATTATTGAGATTTTTTTGGAATTGATCTAACCTTTTTACAAATGAGAAAAAAATAAAATATAAAACAATACACGCAAGGTAACGGGTTTTACTGGCTCAAGGAGGTAACTGACTCGCCTGCGGCTCGTCAATGATATCCTCCATTCGCCAGTAAAAACCCCCTTACCTTGCTAGTGATGTTATACAGGTTTGGAAATTCACATCTGAAACATAGGATATACAATGCATCAGACAGAGAATTCTTCCGTCCAGTTGCCCAGATGAATAGTCGAGACAATCACTTGCTGTAACACACTGAGTTCAGTTGTCTTACCTCTTTATTCTAGTCTTGTCTCTGTCTTATCGTTTAGAGGAGCCTAATTCTTTAGTATGGTAGGCAACAGTAAATACTTGAATCGAGTATTACGGGCAGCCTGACAAATTAAAAATTCTATACGTGTAGTTCGGGTTCCCTACCATACTGCGATAAGAGAGAGACGAGACTAGATTATCGCAGTAAGACAGTTGAATTCATTCAGTTATCGCACTTCATTATCTCGCCTATTCATCTGTGCAACTGTAGGGAAAAATTCTCTGTCTGATGCCTTGTATATCGTATGTTCTCGATGTGAATTTCCAGATCGGTATACTATTATGGGTCGTTTTCCGAGATCTAAGTAATACTTTTTTACTGGTCGTATCGGATTGGTTCACAAAATATGTTGTACTGCATCCCATGCGAAAAGCGACTGCCGAAAACATAGTTGAGTTTCTGGAATCCGATGTTTCTTTGAAGTTCGGAATTCCCGAATTTATCATAGCAGATAACGGTCCTCGGTTGGCAGGTAGTGCTATGAAGAAGCCAGCCGAATCTTACCCAGTGCAAAAGATTTGGTATACGGCCGCTTATACACCCCAGTCAGATTTCGTCGAGAGAACGAATCAGACAGTGGGGACGACTATTCGTTGTTTCATAGAAGGGTTGAATCATGATTGGGACAAAGAAATACAGAAAATTGCTTTTGCCTTGAATACCGCAAAGAATGAGGTAACTGAATAACCCCGGTTTTCTTGAATTTTGGTCGAAATGTCCCTACTGCTGGCCACTATTATGGAGAGATAAAGTTCACTGACGGCATTCAATTGCTACCTGAACACAGTGATATTTAGCTGCAACTATTGAACCGCTATCTAGCATTTTCCGTGACATTAAATTAAAACACCATAAAGCGTGTGAAAGATATTCACGGATCTATAATTTGTCGACCCAATATGCCAAGCAGGTCATGCGCTACTTAGCATTGACCTTGAAGGAAAGAGATTCATACAAATAAAAAGATGTCACAATGTCACAAAGGTGATTAAACTTGAGAGAAACAGCAACCACTTTACGCCCACAACAGAGTACCCAATCCAAATCGACAACATATACAGCACAAGGAAACATCAACAACAATGGACAAAATACACTGATCAACAATTGCTAGGGATCACTTATGAACTTCTCTTCATTTGTATTTTTTTCGAGTTATCACTAGAATATCTGTACATTAGGGGCGTTCGGCATCGACATCGGACGTGTCGGATCGATCTAAACCGTTCGTTTATTACATCCGGATTGAGGGGAATACAAATCTGTACCGTTCGTCATAAAAATCTGAGCAATCGGACGTCGATCTTTTCGCTCGGTCTATTTCGACGGAGCAAAGCGATTTTATCCATAGAGTTTTATGTTTTTTATATTTTTTTTTGTTTTATGTTGAGTTTCCTGATCCGATAACCGATAGATTGAAAAATTCTAACAATTTTATTCTTCTGTTTTCATTTATTCATTAAAAACTCAATTAATTCATTAAAATTTTTCAATATAGTTATCGTAGTTATAAATGGGCAGGAGGAGATATTGCTTTCCCGTTTCTTTTTCGTGTAATTAATCAATTAATTGATCAGGATCTTTCGGTACAACTATCGCCGTATTGAACGACCAGAAGGGGATATTGCATTACTCGTTTCTTTTGCATTCAGTGCCTTTGTACTTAATTATTTAATTGGGATTTTATGGAAGAGCTACTAAAAGGGTGAAAGTATCGTTAAAAGATGAGCATATTTCCCAAAATAGTGATCTTTAAAATCTCATAATCTATAAAAGTAGAACAGAGCAGTATGTTCTGTGGCAGATGCTCTACCGTTCGTTTATTTCCAGATATTTCAGATTTATCTGTACGATCTGTGGTCACGTGACAAAAAAATCCGTCCGTTCGCGGAGGTCAATGCCGAACGCCCCTATTATATGTTCTCTAAGGAAAAAGTAAGATGTTTTGAGTTCATTATATCAAAGTCTTCCTCACTTCATCGGCTCTTGTTCACAAAATCGATTATTATCTGTAGGCTGTTACAGGTGAAGTGAAAAGCAATGTGGTATTTGTTATTAAATCTGTTTTTTTCTCTCGTTCAAACACATAAGGTGACAATAATTGAAGAAATGAGATCAATATCAGCTTATCAGTCATGCCGAGAAGACGTTCGGCTCCTGTGCAACTGGACTAAATCATACGGTGGATACAGGAGGGTTTGCCCAGCGAGAAGACATGAATTGCATCGAACATGTCTGGTCTGAGATGTCTAGACAATTGTCAACGTTAGAACAACCGACCAATAACCTGGAGGACCTTTTCAACGCTTTACGGGATATTTGGACGAATTTGCCCAAAAATTTTATGAATCGTTTGATCGAAAGTATGCCTCGTAGGGTAGAATGCTTGAGACGAGCTCGTGGGGGACCAACTAGGTACTAGCTCAACCGAAACTTCAGCCTTCTTGTTGTTTCATCATAAAATTTTTATGTTATTCAAACACAGAATTTTGAGTGTTCCTAATAAAGTCTTTTTTTCTCTCCAACTTTCCATTTCTTCATTCTTTTCTCAAGTGAACCATATTATCAACTGAAAATACTCTGATATCTGACTAAATTCATAATCTTGAAGAGAATATTTCACAAATAAATTTAGAACAAGTAAGTGATCCCTATCAATTGTTGAGCAGTGTATTTACAGTATCTAATCAAGAAATGGAACGTTACAAACTCAAGTTATAGAAATACAAAAACGAAGCACAAATCATCGGCATTGGTCAGTCTCAATCGGAAGGATTTCGCAAAGAATGGGCGACACTGAATCAAGAACTTCCAAGGCTTCGAGAAACATACGTACCAAGATGGATTCAATATAGAAGGGATTCAAAGGTGGATATTCGCGTTTTATGCGATGCGATGCTTCTGTGGAAGCATACGATGCTGGCGTTCACTCCAGAATAATCTACGACAGCGGGCAAGTGCACGTGAGTCTCTCAGTTTACACATCCAAGGTGACCAATATAAAAAACAATAAAACTCTTCCTAAGTTGAAATTGTGTGAAGCCGTCCTATAAGCAAAGGTCGTGCACAGAACAATCACGGCCCTGGACATTCAAGAAACCCCTGTGCATGCATATTCCAATTCGATGGTTACACTAGATTGGATAACTGCTGATGCTTCAAGGTTACCTACGTTTGTTGACAACAAAGTTCGAGAAATAGAACTATTAATTGACAAACTGGAATGATTTCACGTTCGATCAGAAAACAATACCGCTGATTTGATAATAACGCTAGGCACAACGGACTCAAAACTGATCGATAACATATTATGGTGGAGTGGTCCATCAACTAAGTCAGAATACCACAAATATTCAAGAAATAATACAAAACATCACATCCGCTTATGCGCTCGACAGCTAAAAAACGTATATATTTCGACTTCCGCTACAATTGAAGAAAATTCATGCATCCAAGATACTCTGGATATCCTATTGCAGAAGTGTGGATCATAGGAGAAAACCATTAAAGTGAGAGCCTTCTGCCTCAGGTTCGGATCCAAATGTTCAAAAAAACACAAAACTACAGTGCTTCTGTCAAGAACAGAAATACAACACGAATACTTTGCTACGGTATTTTCTGTTTATAATGCAGTTTCTGTGATAATAAAATAAAATCAATAATTTGTAAATTACAATATCCAATTTATTTTGAGACGAGACTCAATCAGGGTTAGGTTAGCTGCCTTAATAACAATAATACTCAGGTTTCATACCTGAATACTCACAAATCTATTGTCTAAAGATTAATCGTTACATGTACAAGTCCTTAATACTATGGAGTAAAATTTATTAACAATTTTTAAATTTCTAAACAATGTTCGAAAAACAGAATCAAGTGAAATACCGGCTGAAGGCTGAAGGACCACCCTTTGTCAGGGAATGAAATGACTGTGGAACTGAACGTTTAGAACATTTATTCTGATAATAATGACAAGCGATCTACATTATCTATCTGTACGCTACTACAGAACACCTGTGCATAGATTTATAATACTAACTAGATAGCGAAAATGTCAAAAATTTTGAGGCAAACGGCGGCCATTTGCAGTTTGGGGTGAAATTGACTAATTTGAGAGTTGTCAATTTTTCAACGAACTGAAATATTAGAATTAGCGAGGTTATACCGTTTTTGAGGAATCTATTGTGTATAATCATCATAATGGTACATTATTTTAATAACTAATCACACGAATCGAAAAATAGTATATAACATTACTAGCAAGGTAAGAGGGTTTTTACTGGCGAATGGAGGATATAATTGACGAGCCGTAGGCGAGTCAGTTACCTCCTTGAGCCAGTAAAACCCGTTACCTTGCGTGTATTGTTTTATATTTTATTTGTTTCTCGTTTGTAAAAAGGTGAGATAAATTCCGAAAAAATCTCAATAATTTGTCGCAAATGTCGTAAGCTATTTATGATTATTTATGACATCGGAAAATTATGACAACTGCCAGTGGCTTTACGAGAGGGAAGTCATTCGAGAATATTTGCTAATTTCTGACGAAAAAGGCCAGATCCAAATGAAACAAGGTATGAATATCGTTTTTCAATACTTTTATAACGTTTATTACTAAAAACATTTGTTCCAGGAACGATGAAATTAGAAGGATAAATGAAATTAGAAGCAAGTACGTGAAAAGGAAAGCGAATAGATACGAATAAAACAAGGCACGAATATCGTTTTTGCATAGTTTGAGAACGTTTATTGAGAAATACATATGTTCCAGGAACTCTGAGATTAGAAGAATAAATTAAACTAGAAGCAAGTACTTGACAACTTTCAATGTAAATAATACTACTAACTTGTAAAAGTTTTACAAGTTAACTGTCAATTTTACAAGTTAGTGACTTGAAAAAATAAACTTCCTTAATTAATATTGTGTTTTTGGAAACTGACGTTTACAAATGAGAAACAAATAAAAATATTATTTGATATAGACCGAAATGTCAGTGTTCACAGAACACTAATATACAGAGTTCGTTTTTCGTCATTTCTTTCAAAGGAACGTCTATGTTTCAATCAAAATTCGAGCACATATGGCATAAAACATCAAAATATTTGTGGTTCACTCCAAACTGCAAATGACGGCGATTTGCCTCACTTTTTTCTACGTGACAGTAAGGAACTTCGACGTCCAGTTAGTATTGTAGGTCCATGCACCTGTGACGTTACTGATCTCTGTCGGCAACTCTCCTGTGCAAAGCGCAAGTTCCCTGCGCCTGCGCATCTTACGGAGGTCTTCCGTTCGTTCAAGCGGCGTTGACAATGTTGCCGCGTTCGATTTCTTACATTTCATGATTTCAAAGAATACTTGTAAAATGAATTTGACATATGCCGCCCACCTTGAAAGGATGGCTTTCAACATAAAAACTATAGTGATAAAATATATGAAATGAAAATTTTTACAAATTTGAAAAAAAAAACATTTATCAATCAAGGTTTTCGATGTTAGAGTCATTCTCTAGTGGTAAAACACATAATCTGCTTATTAAGCGTCTGAAAATATTCCCGGTTGACACTTTCACAGAAACTACACGAATCACTTGATCCGACCCTGGATGTAGTTGGACTATGCGTGCCATGGGCCATCGAAATGGTGGTAGGTTTTCATCTTTCAAGATGACCAAATCATCTACCTTGGGAGGTGTTGATGTAGTTTGCCATTTAGACCTCTGCTGCAGTTGTGTAAGGTAATGAGCTAACCATCGGGACCAGAACTGTTGTACCAATTGTTGCATTCTCAAATATCGAGACAATTTGCTAATTTTCATGACTAGCACATTCGTCTGAGGTGCAGCAACTAGTGACTCGCCAATTAAAAAATGAGCCGGAGTGAGGGGAAGGAAATCATTTGGGTCTGATGAGAGGGGGGACAAAGGTCGGGAATTAGGGCAGGCCTTGATTTGAATCAGAATTGTATTAGTTTCTTCATATGAAACAGAAGCCATTCCTAAAATACGCCGAAGATGAAATTTGGTTGATTTAACCGCTGCTTCCCATATTCCACCCATGTATGGAGATTTTGAGGGAATGAAAAACCATTTGATTCCGTCTGATGCAAGAAAATTTTCGACCTTTTCCTAGCGATCCCTGTTTCTCAATAAATTGTGTAACTCAATGAAATGATTGTTTGCCCCTACAAAATTAGAGCCATTGTCGGAGAAAATTTGAGAAGGTTTGCCTCTTCGAGCGATCAATCTCTTCAATGCGTTCAGGAAACTTTCTGTTGTCAAATCTTTCACTAACTCGATGTGAACAGCGCGTGTCGACAAACACACAAAAATACTTATATACGTTTTTACTAATTTCGTACGGCGTAGTGTACCCTCCTTGACCATGATAGGGCCTGCGTAGTCTACTCCACATTTTGAAAATGGCCTACTAGGTGTGACCCTGGCACGGGGAAGTTCTCCCATGATGAATTTTGTTGACGCGGGCTTTGCCCTGAAACAGGTTATACACGATTTCACTACTCGTTTTATCAAATTTTTGCCGTCAATGGGCCAATAAGTCAGTCTTATCAAGGAAAGAAGACCTTGAATACCTACGTGAAGGTGCTTGGAATATTCTTGTTCTACGATCAATTTAGTGAGTTTGTGACCTTTAGGCAAAATTATTGGGTGCTTCTGGTTGTCTGCTAACTCAGAATGCCGTAATCTGCCCCCTACTCTGATTAAATTATTTTGATCAAGAAATGGATTGAGACTGATGAGTTTACTACTTGCACTTACTGCTCGAGACAATTCGAGATTGCGCAATTCTTGTGAGAATTCTGCCCTCTGTGCGAGTCTTATTAACAAGTTTAAGGCGTAGTTTCGTTCTTCAACTGTAAGTGTCGATTTCAAGTCTAGCTTATGAACAGTATTTCCCTTAAATCGAATACAGTAAGCTACGACGTTTTGTAGTTTTCGTAATGATGAAAACCTATCAAAAATATCTACATCTACTTCACTTCTACTGACTAATGAAATGGTGGATAATTTTATTTCTGGAAGGCTTTCTATGCTGTCCAGGTCATAATCTACATATGGATAGTTTTCTTTACTGTCTGATAGAAATTCAGGGCCGTGCCACCAAATTTTTAATTCGCGCAATTGATCGGGGTTTATGCCTCTGGAGATAACGTCTGCTGGGTTGTCTTGCGATCTTACATGTTGCCATGCGTTCACGTTGGTAATTTCTGTGATGTGAGCAACACGGTTTGCTACAAATGTCTTTAATTTCCCTGGATCTATTTTGAGCCATGCAAGCACTATCGTAGAGTCCGAGTAGTAATATGTGTTTGATATTTTGACATCAAATATTTTTCTTATGAGATCCATTAAATCCGAAAGCAGAGTGGCTGCCAGTAGTTCCAATCTTGGTAAACTATGACTACCCTGAGGAGCAACCCTTGATTTAGCACACAAAAGTTCTGAGAATAAATCTCCGCGCTTGTCTCTTGATACTAAATATACGCATGCGCCGTATGCCTTTTCTGATGCGTCGCTAAATCCGTGTAAATCAATAGCTATTGGATTTTTACAAAGTACATATCGCTTTATAGCTATACTATTCAGCGCATGAATTTGATTCAAGAAATTTGTCCATGACGCGATCATATCTGCTGGTATGGGTTCGTCCCAAGTAACGTTTCTCTGCCATAGCTGTCGCATGAACAACTTGGCTTGTATGGTTGCTGGACCGATAAGTCCTATAGGATCAAAAATTGTCGATATTGCAGCTAAAACTGAACGTTTTGTCAATGTTTGATTCCCAAAATCAATATTAACTGAATAACTGAACATGTCATTCTGTGGATTCCAAGAAATTCCTAGAGTTTTGAAGTCTTTACTTTCATGCGATTGTATCAGTAGATATTCGTTCTGCTTGTCGCCTAAAATTGAATTTAGTATTTCCTTTTCATTAGAACACCACTTTCTTAGTTTGAAGTTAATGCTGTCTAAAATCTCTGTTATTTCCCTGTGAATTTCTAATGCTTCTTCTATTGTATCTACACTTGTTAACAAATCATCCATATAGAAAGAATTTCGAATTATTTTGCATGTACGTGGATATTTTTGTTCGAATTTGAATGAAATTTCTTGTAACACTTTCGTAGCCAAGTAGCTGGCGGAGGCTGTGCCGTAAGTTACTGTGTTGAGATTATACAATTTGATCGGTTCTGATTCATTGTATCGCCAAATAATTCGTTGAAATTTACGGTCGTCCGGGTGTACTAAAATTTGTCTGAACATCATTTTTACATCGGCACTCAAAACATAATGTCTTAACCTGAGACGTGTAACTATTTCGAAAAGATTATCTTGTATATTGGGTCCTACGAGTAACAAGTCATTGAGTGATATACCTTTATTGGTCTTTCCAGAACCATCGAATACTACGCGACAGCGAGTAGTGGTACTGCTGGTCTTAATTACGGGATGATGAGGTAAAATATATGATGGCTGATCAATTTCATTATCGAAGTTTTTGACAAATGTCATGTGACCCATTGCTTCATATTGTCTCATGAATTCTGTATACTCTTTCTTCAAGTTTTCATCACGTTTAAAGCGTTTTTCTATGGATTGCAGTCGTTTTAATGCGAGCGAACCTGAGTCTCCTAGGTCTTGAACGTGTTTTGAGAAAGGAAGTCTGACTATAAATCTACCATCTCCCTTACGAATCGTTGTGTTTTCAAAATAATTTTCGCAATACTGTTCCTCTTTCGTGAGAATAGTTTTATGCGGTATCTCTTCGGCTTTTCAAAATTTTGTTAATGATTCGTCGAGCATTTCATTTGATATTATTCGATTTAAATTGCAAATTGATTGTTGTCCTGCATACTTGTTCAAGTTAAGCGAGCCGGTGACAATCCACCCTAAAGTAGTTTCTTGCAAGCTAGGTTTGTTTTTGCCTAATATGATTCGATTTTGACACAAAAGATCATAAAAAACATTTGCACCAAGAAGCACATCGATTTTTTGTGATTGATCGAATTCGTTGTCGGTCAAACTTATACCTGATGGTATGTGAAGTGCATGTTTATTGAACTCTACCGACGGAATTCTTTCAGTAATTGACTGTAGCACCAAAAATGTTAGATCATATTTGGCTGACGTGGTCCGAGATTTTATTATTGTTCGAGTTTTTTCTTTGATAGTGATTGCCTTTTGATTAATACCTGCTATTGGTATTCGATATTCTTCGCAAGTCAAATTCAGTTTATCGCTTAATTACTTTGATTTCCTGAGTCTAGAAGAGCTTTACATACATATGGTTTCCCAAAACTATCTAATATCGTTATTTGAGCCGTGGATAATAGAACTAATGTGTTTTCGTGAGAGTTCGTGAATTGAGTGTTTTTTAGAATTTTCGGTTCTGAAACGTGAAAATTGGATGTGAATTCGTTTGAGATGTGTTGCTGAGGAGCTTCGTGTGAGTGAATGTTTGATTTCGCTTGTACGAGAGATTCTAACGTGTTTGTTACTAGATTAGTTGATAGCTCGGGAGATGCCGTGCTCGAAATTGTGCGTGATTGTTCATTGCTTGTGTGTTGAGATGGTTCATTATGTTTTGATCTAGTTGTGTTGTTCGACTGAGAATCGTTGTGAAGTAAGGTGTTATGGTTTAGATTGCATCGTTTACATTTGCTTGATTTGCATTCCCATTTCAGATGACCTGGGCGAAGACAGTTGCTGCATAATCTTAGTTTCCTGATTTCGTTGTATCTTTCGCTTATTGACATTTTCATAAATTCTCCGCAATTATAAATGTGATGGCGCTCTTTACAAACAGGGCACTTATGTTCGCTGTGATCAGTGATTGTAAATGAATGCTCTTGAAACTTTTGTTTATAGCCTGTATTATTCAATTGTGTTATTTTATAACCTTGTGTATTTGAGTTTTTCGGAATTTGATAACCTGGCTTTTTATTAGTCGAGTCGGAAAGTGTTTCCAATATGAAGCATTTTTTGTTCAAAAAATTAATCAGTTTGAGATATGAAGGAAGTTCATCATTTTGCAATGAATTTTCCCATTCGAGGTTTAAACTGTTATCCAATTTTGATGTTATTAAATGAATAAGAAGAATATCCCATTCATCTGTTGGTAATTTAAGGTTTTTCAATGCACCTAAATGCTGATTAATCTTATCTGTATGTTGTCTTAATGAAGTGGCTGAATTTTTCGTTATTATTGGAAGATCGAACAATGCCTTCACATGCGTGTTAACGATTATTCTTTTATTATGATGATTGATAACGTTTGACGAGTGAATCCCATGCTAAAAAGTAATTTTTATCAGAAACTTCAATAGATTGAATCAAACGATATGCATCATTTTTCAAACATGACTTAAGGTAGAAGAATTTTTGTATGTCTGTCAGACTGGCATTGACGTGAATTAATTGCGAAAATGTATCATGGAATGTGATCCATTCGTCATAATTTCCTGAGAATACTGGAAGATTGATCGTTGGCAATTTTAAATTTGCGACAAGGTCCGGGCTTTTTGCTGTCGAAGATGTACTTTGTGAATTTCGAGTATCCGCATTTTTTCATCAGAATACCTCTTGCTTTCGATATCAATTGAAAGAATAATGATTCTTGATCTTCGCGTTGCTCTTCTTCATCTACGTTCAAAGTTTCTAACCGCGACTGAATTTCATCGAAACGATCAAAAGCCAATTCGATTTTGCTTAGACGTACTTCCAACTCAATCGGATCGTTAGGAGTATTCAAAAATGATTGAAATCTTGTTAATTGTGATCTAAGTCTACCCCGTGCTTGCCTGAGATCTTTGATTTCAATTTCTGCTTCGTTCGACATGATGATGAAATTTTACGTGAAAATACAAACTATTATATTGAATGCAAACTGCAAATCGAGAAATGCCTATTAAGTACAGGATGGGTGATAATATGGAACAGAAACACTTTTTCGAAGAATTGAATATGTTGCTGTGTAACTGTTCTGCTTGCTTTATCCAAAATGGCTGCTGCCTCATGGACTGAATGACGCTGATCGCTTCCTGTTGATTTTCTGCTTGTCGTGATGAGAAACTGTTAATTTCGAGTTGATTCGTGAAGAATCCAATGATTGTAATGTAACTGTTGTAAGAGAGCTTTCTCAAACTATATGAGACTTTCCTTTTTTGTACACTGCTTTACGACAAAATGAGCACTGAACTATCGATTACTGGCACTTATCCGGTTCGATTGGACCAAAATGTTGATGTGATTTCACTGCTGAAATACCACCCTTCGTCAGGGAATGAAATGACTGTGGAACTGAACGTTTAGAACATTTATTCTGATAATAATGACAAGCGATCTACATTATCTATCTGTACGCTACTACAGAACACCTGTGACGTTACTGATCTCTGTCGGCAACTCTCCTGTGCAAAGCGCAAGTTCCCTGCGCCTGCGCATCTTACGGAGGTCTTCCGTTCGTTCAAGCGGCGTGGACAATGTTGCCGCGTTCGATTTCTTACATTTCATGATTTTAAAGAATACTTGTAAAATGAATTTGACACCGGCACTTAGAACAATGTTCACTATTGGTTATTAAAACTGAAGTGATAACTGATAATTAACGACAATGAGTGATTTTGGGGTGGAGTAAAATTGAATAATATGAAAAAAATCTTGATTTTGAATAAAAGATGTTGATTTAGCAAAATTTTTAAAATGCACCAAAATATGAATCTTTTTATGAAACTGACAGAATTTATATGTGAAAATTGATGACAGAGAAATTTTGTGAATTTAAAATGTACAGAAATATCTATTATCAGGTGATATTAAAATGATGTCAATTCATTTACAATCAAATTGATGGATATATGAAAGATCCAGTTATGATAAGGAACTTATCTTAAATTAGGACGAACTCCCCTCGCAAGTGAACTGCCCCAAACCAAGTATGGAGTGAACCTTTCTCAGACAAGCTATATGAACCATAAAACCATAAGAACGAGGAGGTATGCACCATTCACCCAAAATTTCCTTGCCAAAACTCGAACGGGTTTAATGTGTCCAAAGGTGAAAATTACATTACGTAAAATTTTCACTAAATTGCAGTTTGAATAAAACTCGACTTGGCTATCCAAATTTAATTGCTAACGACTTAATCAGCAGAATTAATCCAGCTATCAAAATAAATTCAAAAATGCTAGTTTTCTCAAAACTCTACTGTTTGTCGAAATTTTAATTTACTTAACTGTGCAACGGCTAAGATGGAAAAGAACGAACTTCGAAAATACATCTTATGAAGAACTCGACTCATGATATAAGCGATATAAAAAAATGAAGAAAAAGTTAAACTTGTTTACACATATTAATTCTAATGGTTTTAATGCAAAATTGAATTTAACGGATCTTATAACATGACATCTACCGAGAATGCAACATACCTCCTGCGTTACAGAAATCTTTAACAAACATGATATTAACTATCAGAAAACTGTAAAGAATACAAATCAACTGTATCAACTTCTACGAAAAATTCAATATAACGAATTTTCTTCCAAATTTAAAGACTTAAGCAACGATCGACCCCTGAGACTTAACCCTTTTATCGATTGATGCATATAGGAGGACGTCTGCAAAATGTGACGATAGGATAGAACAAAAATCATCCTATCATTCAACACAATAAAAGCTCAGCGACAG
Source organism: Propylea japonica (assembly GCA_013421045.1). Classification (NCBI taxonomy): domain Eukaryota; kingdom Metazoa; phylum Arthropoda; class Insecta; order Coleoptera; family Coccinellidae; genus Propylea; species Propylea japonica. Next base: position 3,781,460 of record CM024247.1, read on the forward strand.
AAAAAATAATAAGAAGTGGCCATCTTACTACATTCATGACTGAATTCAGCTAACCCTCGCATGCATCAGACAGTAGTACTGGATTTCACGATGAAAAGATGAAATAAGAAAGATAATATGAGAACGCCACATTGATTTGCGGCATTGAGCACATAATCATATTCTATTAATGAGATCATCGACCAGGAAAATACCACAACAAGAACCAGAAAGCCAAAGACTGTCGAGAGTGCATTGCGTTTTGAACTTGAACTCATTTATTTTCAAGTCAAAACATAAAACACCATGAGAATTACAGTTTATTTTTAGGTCTAGAAACCTGACACCTGCTATGCCCACATCAACTACCGGGTATCTAGTGGCATAGTAAACATGACGACCACACTAATGAGATAGTTTAATGTGAATTAAACATTATGGAATATCTGGAAAAAATCACATCTAAATATAGAAATTCAAATCATATGGAAAATTACCATTGAGCAATGTTTGCTCCCATATTCAAACCCCTTTCTAGAGCATAAAATATGAGAACTTTGTAGATTAGAGCCTTTTCGTAAGGCGGTCCATGACGAAAGCTCGTCATGGTCATCATAATCGATATTCTGGAGGAGACCGACAGATTTTAGGAGAAATTTACACAAGTCAAGGTAGTTTGGACACAATGTCTGGTTTATGGTTGGCCTTTATTGAGAGTCTACAGTGTGATTCGTAAGATTTGACCGATTATTCTTTTTTTCATAACTGTGGTATGGCTTCATCAATCTTGATGAAAATTTCAGTGTGGAACAACATGATTGTGTAGTTTCAATGACTTCAACACTTTGTCGAAAGACATGTTCCATAGCACGTTCAAATACTTTTATTATTATTGCGCCATGTTCCTCATCATTATTAGCACAAATCAATAAGTCATCGCAGTAGATTACAACACCTGGAATGTCACCGAAGGCATTTTCGCTATATTTTTGAAAAATTTCTGATGCTGTAGACAATCCAAATGGTAATCTCAAGAAGCGATAGTATCCGTAAGGGGTGTTAAAAGTGCAAAGATGACTCGACTCTTCATCTAAAATTATGTTATAAAATCCCTCAGAAAAATCTTATACTGAAAAGAGTCTTTCATTACAAAGTTTATGAGATGTTTGAACGTTGAGTTCGTATATAGGTAAGTCATGCGCAGAATGGTGTACGCGGTAGTCGATATAGAGGTAACATATGTATTGAAAATTAATTAATTGGTACGCGATTGAAGAATGTACGTATACGAAAATAAGAAGAAATTAAATAGAATAAAATTAATATGAGGTTGCATTTTGTATACTCCACTCAGACACCACAATTTATGGCGACGAAGATTAAAGCGGAAAATGTACAAGGTTGAAAATGTGCTAGTGAAAATATTCAAAGGCTTCCCGTCTGATATATCTCTTCCAACGTTCATTCAGGGGATGTGATGCGAAGACGTGTTCAGTTTTGTACAAAACCTACATCCGACCCATTATGGAATATGCAGGCCCTGTTTGGAGTCCCACACTTATAGGCGATTCTGTTTTGCTTGAGTCGGTCCAGCGCCGTGCTACAAGAATCCCATATGGTCGAGTACGCCCCAGTTATGAAACTCGAATGGAAATGCTCCAACTGACCCCTTTCGCTGACCGTAGATTGCGTGGGGATTTGATAATGACGTACAGAGCACTGAGGAATTTCCTTGGGTGTGATATGTCCCACCTTTTCCAACTGAGCCACAATTTGAATCTACGGGGGCACTCCTTGAAGTTATACAGAGAGAAATTCAGAACTACTCAAAGGCAACATTACTTCAGCAACAGAGTGTTTGACATGTGGAATAGGTTACCACAAACTGTGGTGAATTCGAGTAGTGTTAACTGCTTCAAGAATTCTCTAGATGCCTGGTTTGCTTCTATTCTCTAGTGCGGGATACATGCAGGCTTTTAAACTTTTTGTTCGTGTTTTTCCTGTGGTTTATTCGTCTAATAGGACAGGTGCAGTGAGAGACAGATCTTAGTTTTTGTTTCCGTTTACGAATTATATTGTTTTTTTTTCATATTGTTTTTTTTACCGATTATTTAACATGTGCACCATGTAGATATATTATGTATATGAGTCATAATAGGCCTTTGTGCCTTGACTCTAATTATTTTGCTAATAATAATAATAATAATAATAATAAAAAAATTTCCAGTTCCACGTGTGAGGTGCTATGCAAAAAGACAATTTCGGCCCAAGAGACGCTAGTTCAAATCCGGAATCGTTCAAAGTTTCGTGAATTTACGAGTTAAATAAGCAAGAAATAATTAACGAATTGCGAAAATTAGGTTAAAACGTCTTAGAAAGTAAAAGTTTTGAAGCGACAGCTAATAAAAAAGTGGCGTCATATGCATGCAGATAATGTTCCGGGCAGAGGTTCAGAGAGAGACAAAAGTATCCTTCCTTCGAAAGTATCAGTGCCTGCGAAAATGACAGACAATAGAATTTCGTTCTCACTGAATAAAGACAATTGAAATGTTTTCATTGACAGACTTAAACTATACTTCGAAACGCAGGACATTGACGAAAAGAAATATAGTGCCGAATTCCTCACGCCAGTGTGCCACGAAATTTATGCAATTTTTCGTAATTTAGTTGCACCCAAGAAAACCAAAGACTTCGAATACGAAGAACTGGTGAAATTAATGAAAAATCATCCAAATCCAACACCATCCGAAATTTCTGGACGCAACATATTTTACAATATTAAACAATATCCGAGCGAGTCAATATCAGAGTTCGTCTCTAGATTAAAAGAAAATTCTTTGCTCTGTTATTTCAAGGAAATCGAAATTGCTCTGAGAGATCAATTTGTTTGCGGATTACTACAACCAGAAACAAAAATCGAACTTTTTCGTCAAGAAAACTTGACCTTTCAAAATGCAGTAGCCATCGCAGAAGCGAGAGAGAGCGCAGTCAAAAATTCCATAAGTTTGAAGAAAGAAGAAACTATACACTTCGTGGAAAAAAGAAGTTTTAAAAAACATAATAACATCTACAACAAGGCAAATAGAAACAGTCGAGAGCGAGAGGTGAGTCAGCGGCATTTCACTATGGGAGAAAAAGAGATGGAGCACCGGGATCACGCAGGTATGGGGATTGAGCGAAAAGAGAACATGAAGACAGAAGAGGAAAGCAGAATGAAAGCAGCGTGCGCAGACGTAGTAGTAGAGCAAACGGTAACCGTATTCGTAGTTCAAATGTTCAGGTAACCTCAAAAAATGTGACATGTTATTGGTTTCGTGCACGTTTGACAACTGACAGCACATCGGAGGTATAACAACCCCACTTTTCCTATGTAAATCATAGCAAAACAACGAGAGATTTTGGTTTTTCTCAAGTGTTTAGTTGATTTATTGCTTCTTTGGACTGAAAAATCGTGAAAATGGACCTTTCAAATTGTTTGATAAGTTCAGATCATATTCATCGAGGACGATATGTAGAAAAATATCAGTTTTTGGTGTTCACCCTTGTCAACTGTAGAAGGAAGATATTTATCCATCTAACTTGGCTCTTTTCAGAAATAAAATGTATCCTGATATTATCAGTTATTCAGTGGAAACATAGAATGCTGCTGCAGTGAATCATATGATATTTATAATATTTATTCTTCAATAAATGGAAAGAAGAAAAATTATCATATTTGTTTATTGAAATGAAAGCCCATGAATTCCATGATGATTTTATTTACAAAATGAAGGACTTTATCAAAATTAACAACTAAATTTCAATTATTCACAACGTAGAAAACGATTTCTATTAAATACAAATTAAAAAAATAAATATTTTGTCGAGAGTGAAACATTCATCGTTCAATACAAACCAACAAATTATAGTCTCTTGTATGAATAAAAACTTAATTATCTAATAAGTAATTGTAAAAATTTTTAAATACAGAGTTAGTAGTAGGTAAGTATGTTTATGCTATATTCTATAAAATATTGAAAAGCGGAGATAGCAGTTACCTTTTACTTGTCTCATATAAAAAACAAAAGATATACTGCTAATTGAAGAACATCCAGATAATTTTTAATCCAGTGATTTGATTTCAGGGCATATATTTATAAAAACTCAAGTTATCACAACAATTTTGTCCATTAACAAGTACTCTTCATCTCCTTTCTCAACCGGGTGAATTGGAAATACATCCAATAATGTTCTATATTTCCTCCTTTAAGTCCAAATATGAATCCTGAAACTGGCTAATCTCTTTGTCTTCTTGATTTAATGGATAATAATATCAGGATACATTTTATCATCGGAATAAGACACATTAGATAGATAAATCTTCTGCAGTAGATAAGGGTGAATGCCCAAAACTGATATTTTTCTATATCGTCCTCGATGAATATGATCTGAACTTATTAAACAATTCTATAGGTCCATTTTCACGTTTTTCAGTCCAAAGAAGCAATAAATCAACTGAAACACTTGAGAAAAACCAAAATCTCTCGTTGTTTTGCTATGATTTACATAGGAAAAGTGGGGTTGTTATACCTCCGATGTGCTGTCAGTTGTCAAACGTGCACGAAACCAATTGGTTACGTGCACGTCTGACAACTGACAGCACATCGGAAGTATAACAACCCCACTTTTCCTATGTAAATCATAGCAAAACAACGAGAAATTTTGGTGTTTCTCGAGTATTTCAGTTGATTTATTTCTTCTTTGGACTGAAAAATCGTGAAAATGGTCCTATCAAATTGTTTATTAAGTTCAGAGCATATTCATCGAGGACGATATGTAGAAAAATATCAGGGGAATTCACCCTTGTCAAATGTAGAAGGAAGATATGTATCCATCTTACTTGGCTCATTTCAAAGATAAAATGTATCCTGATATGATCAGTTATTCAGTGAAAACAAAGATTGCTGCTGCAGTGAATCAAATGACATTTATAATATTTATTCTTCAATATATGGAAATAAGGCAAATTATTATATTTCTTTATTGAAATGAAAGCCCAGGAATTCCATGATGATTTTATTGATAAAATGAAAGACTTTATGAAAATTAACATCTAAATTTCAATTATTCACAACGTAGAAAACGATTCCTATTAAATACAAATTAAGAAAATGAATTAATATTTTGTCGAAAGTAAAGCAAAAGCATTCATCGTTCAATAACCAAACCAACAAATTTCAGTTTCTTGTATAAATAAAAACTTAATTATCTAATAAAAAATTGTAATTAATTTTACAATACAGAGTTAGAAGTAAGTATGTTTATGCTATTTTCTACAAAATAGTGAATAGCGGAGATGGCAGTTACCTTTTACTTGTCTCATATAAAAAACAAAAGATATACTGCAATTTGAAAGAACATCCAGATAAGTTTTAGTCCAGTGATATGATTTCAGGGCATAAATGTTATCACAACAATTTTGTCCAATGATGAGTAATCTTTATCTCTTTTCTTTAACGAGTAAATTGGAAATACATCCAATAATGTTCTATATTTCCTCCTTTAAGTCCAAATATGAATCCTGAAACTGGCTAATCTATATGTCTTCTTGATTTTGACTGCACTTTACGTATCGAATGCTTCCTCTGGTGCTAACTGGTGATCAACTAAGGAAATACTATTTTTTCATAACCACCATCCTATAAAATGGTGACCTGTGAAAGATTTTCATTGTTTACTCCACCTGAATGAAAATATCTGCAACATACCTCACCATTCTTTGTTAATCCTTCTTTCCAGCCTTCTCGTCTAATGATCATTATTTTCTTTTCTATATATTGAAGAATAAATATTATAAATATCAATCCATTCGCTGTACCACCACTCTTCGTTCTACTAAATAGTGGATAAATTGGATACTAATATCAGGATACATTTTATCAACGGAATAAAGGCCGTATGAAATTATGTAGTTTATGATATCGTTTTCTGTACAGTTGTCAATGTCGACAAAAACTGTACAGTTTGCTGTACAAGAAACTTTATGTCCATTAAATTGTGTATGACACTATGTAGGTTTTCGATATTGAAATTGACAAAAATAACGACTCTGATTGGTGGTAGAGCTGTCAAGTCAATGTAAAATGATATCACAGTTCTTGTTAATATTGATATACTAGCTGACCCGGCAAACCTAGTTTTGCCAGTTTAAAAATTATTTAATCTGTTATAAGTAGAAATCTGAAATGAGTGATAGATTTATAGAAGTACCCTGAAAATATCTATCTATATCTATAGGCTGAATTCAGAATATTCAACATGTTATAGGAAAAACCTGTTTATACTCAAAGCGTCTATTGAAAATTTATATGAAATCTTTCAAATCAAATGACACTGAACAATACAGAACTCATATGTGACACGTAAAAAAAATGATAATGCTGAAGGGTCTATGAAAACGGCTGCTTGGAAAGGATAGTTAGAATATTAGGAGAGCAGCCCATCCGATTCAATATATTTTTGTAGTCATTTTTCTTGAAGAAGTAAACCCGGCTGTGTGTAGGTTTCAAAAGTTCGAGATGTTACTTCTCATAGTAGTCATGTAGAAAACAATTCTGAGATTTCTATTATCATGAGAATTCTACTTTTTGTTCAAAACCTTAAATCGAATTGGCTAATCTCGATATTTCCAGTTGTTGCTCTTGAAGTTATCGAGTTTAGGAGTGGCCTATTGGACACCTATAACAAATGACTTCTGACGGCAACAACTTGAAAAAACGAAAATTTCAAGTTGAGTTTATGGTTTGAACGGGAAGTCGAATTCACATATAATTAGAATGACCCTAAAAGTCCTTATAATTGCCCTTCAAAATTTGGTAAATTCAAAGCATGAATAATTGTTAATCAAATCAAAATAATTTTGAAAAGAGGATTGGTTTTGTGGACCTAAATTTTTCATGAGTAGCTTTCTTTTTTGAATATTCCGTAAATTATTAACAGTCCAAATTCATTATTTAACCAAGCAGTGAAAGTTTATTGAGCACTCCATATCAAATCTTCAGGACCTGCAAAAAAGATATATTAATACTATTTAGTGATCAAGAAGTAAAAATTACTTATTTTTATTTTCGAGTTTTCTATCGATTACATTTTAATGAAAGCAGGCTGAATTCAAATCATTATTTTACATTTTTCGCATAATAATAATTGTTAATATTCTAACATTTCCCTGGCCAATATAATGAAATAAATTATGAACATCAATGTAGTTATCTAAGGAAACCATTTAATCTCTCAGTCTCTCGGTAAACCATGAATGAGTATAATGCACAGACAAAATAATCAGATGTGTGCTACATAGTTCATAATATCAATTACCTTAGATTCCAGATATATTTTTCCTCATAAGTAGCTTCTTAATTTTGAAAACATTCAGTAAATTATCAACAATCCAAATCCATTCATTTAATTTCATTGTTCAATTCAATAAACCTTTTCGGACCTGCAAAAAATATCAATAATTGTAACAATGAATAGGTGAGTCTTCAAACATCCACTCTCTTGTTGAAATGTATGGTAGAATTGATTAGAGCACCTTGTGTACAATGTCTACTCTATTATAGTATTCATTTGAAGAGTTTCGAGCTCCTGAGCTGTACCAGTGCTTGTGCGCAGCAAATGCAAGCCGTATTTGAGCTTTTGAGTTACTCTGGAGCACGAAACTTTTCAAAACGAATAGGCTATATAATATGGAACTATTGTGGGGAACCCATTGATATTAAAGTTAAAGATATGAGAAAACCTCAATGAAATGTAGCATTATCATCATGAATTACTGTTACTTAGATTAATCGTTTAGATATTCTGAACACTCACATGTCTCCAAAGGTTTCGATTTTTCAACAGTGTTCTTCTATTCACCGGATGGATTCACTGCTTCACCATCTTATATTAATCTATCTGAAATGTAAATATCCACTTCTTGAATAGCAGCATTGATATACACTAATATGTGTTGATATTTCATGTTTCTCCTATCATATTACACAAACTCGAATAAGTTGAACATACCTCTTATTATTTCCTATGCGAGGAGTTCAATGGTATTTATCTTCGTTGGTTCCTGCTTCACTTGAGAACTTCATTATAACCTTGTATTATTTTGCTTTTCTTGGGTTGAAAATGTAACTTTAAGTTGGTCTTTCTATTGATATATCTAACCACAAATATCCTCTTCCTGAATAACAATAGTAGAATTAATATAATAATACATATATCACACATTCATGTTATCATAGTACACAAATTCTAATATTAAGTAACCTACCTGTATGTACCTTAAGTAAAAATTGTTGTATAATAGAGAGTTGAAGTGCGCGCAGCACGTAAGCCCGAACGTGGACGTAGACGTGAGAATATAACGTTTACGTCTTGGAGTAAAAATAAAGTTGAAGTGCTGCCATACGTACATACGGCAGACCATTAGAGACTAAAGCTAACCTATTATTTCTTTTGTTGTATTCTGACAGAAAGTTTCTGATATTAGCGATTCAGATTGTCTGTTTCCTATAAACAAATTGATGATGTGAACATATATTTGTAGGATTACTTCATTACTTCGAATTTCAAAATGAATAATAATGAAATAACTTGAGTTCTTGCCGAAAGCAGGAATTTTAGAGGATCATCACAAATGAGTTATTGTATGTAAATATCACTCTCATTTGAAAGGAAAATGCCACATTTGTAACTTATCGAAATAATATATTAGTTCTTGGTACTTATATGCAATCTCGTAACAGAAGTATTGCATTGAAAAAAATTCAACACTTCTCAGAAACATGCAAAATCACAGTTTATAAATAATAAGGAAGATATTAAGTAAAAAGTTAATTAATCGTGTTCTCAAAACAAAGTTTCAGCTACTAGATTGTTTTTTAAAATTTTTAAGGTTAGAAGCATTTCATCTCAAAATTCCAGCATTCGCCCTTCATCGGTCGGATTCGTTCAACTTTCGGTTACGTACGTACGTACTACGTACGTACGTAACAGGACGCTAGTTTACGTCGCACGTAAAGCCGGCCCAAGCGTGAACGTAAGAAACTGACGAGTGCGCATGAGCACATGTCAATGTAACGTTTACGTCTACGTCCTTGGCAGCACTTCAACTCTCTAATATGCTAGTTTATACGTTATTTCTAATAAAATTTTCGTTTCACCCGATGTAACCTCACTTTTTGTTCAAATGTCAAAAACACTATAAGTACTCTATGATATCCAATACGTCAAAGAAGAAAAGAAAAGGAAAGCTTTTTATTTTTTTCCGAAAAATTTATTTTTGAATATTTTGTTGTAAAATAAAACCTTGCCCTAACAATAATGAACACAACAAAAAGAATTGTCGAATTTGGTGCAGTCGTTCAATAGATCCGGCATTTAAACAGTAACCATAGATCCTGTTTTATTAATATAGAAGTATTCACGACTTTACTCATTTAATTGATTTAGTTTCCATTATATCGTTTATAATAACATATAACGAAAGATCTCTCTCCATGTTTTGATAATTTCTCCTAATCAGCCGACTAGTTCACTCGACGGAAACCACGGCTGAAATGATGTTTTCAACTTGGTTGACAACCGCTATTTTCACTTTCATTTGGTTTACAACCCAGTTGACAACATAGTCTTCAACTGAGTTGATCATCTGTAGGTCTCAACGAAGATAAACCACAGACATTGAAACAATTGAAAAACAACATTTGCCGCGTTATTGCTAGAAAAGAGGGTCGAACATTGCGTCCTCTTCATTCGGGCCAGCCCCTATTCCCGCAATTATTTTTTATACTAATGGCTTATAAAATTTTTTGAATAAAACCAATATCACGATAACGAAATTTATTTTCAGGTGCTTTATTTCATTTTGAAGCTGTAGACCTCAATAGACACCCTTTGTACAGCGCTATGAGAGTGTCATTCGTTGACTATCATTATGAAGACTTGATGAAATCCATGTTCATGTATAATAATAACCTGAACCAATAACGAACTATAGTAAGCTTGAAGTCGCTTGTTGAATCATAGTGTTCATGCTGCTGATGCATACTGTAAAAACAATGCCCACTTCATAGAAAATGAATAACTTTATATGACGATAGATCCCGAATACTGCAATCGCGAATTATGTGAAAACAGCGTTTACAGTTTTTGGAGTTTAGATTCCATCATAAACCAGGCAAAGCTTTTTGCAATCATTGAAGAGAAGTTGACGACCTGTAGCATAATAGGTACCATATGAGAAAAAAATTCAAGAAACCCCTGACAATGTGCCTTTGAGCGCTCTTTGATTGGTCGATCAAATATTATCTCAAAATTTTGTACAGGTCTTGAGATTGATACTAAATAAATAGATACAAAATCTCTCCACGATCGGAGAAATATTCTGGATACGATTCAAAAACTGATACATGTAAAATTAGACGATTAAAAAAATTAATTTTTATGGTTCTGTTGATGCGATCATCTTGAAACCCCACCATTTTCGAACGGAACTCTAGGGCAATCCCTTCGCAAGTTATCGTGTTTACGGCCGGTCGAACGTTTGAGACCGTTGTCTTCTCAAAATTCGCAATTGACAGACATTTTGGCAAAACAATATGGTACTCGTTTAAGTAGAACTAGCGCTCAAAAATAATAGTTGAAAATAGGACTAAGAATACAAGATGTAAGTTCTGTAAAACATACAGATGAGCCAACGTTGAAATATTGTTCTGTTATATATTCTGGAAAAAATAATTTTAATCAAATGATGTTTAGATTTTTGAAGAATGAAATCAACTCAGTATATCGGGTCTCCCAAGGTGAGTGGCCTATTAGATTATTATGGAAACTATTGATTGTAAAGATTTCAAACTTTGTAGATCGATATAAGGACATGTAAGGTACATTTTTGAAATAATTTCACATTTCCAGTCTTGCCGAATGTACGACAATTTGACAACAACTTTGTTATTTTAATTGGGACATCCGATATTTCTATTTTTTTAGGATACTCCATGAAATATTTGTTCTATTCATCCTTAATTTTTTTGTGTGATTAATTATTTTCGGAAATTTTAGGTCAAATTGACGTGTAACGAAAATGACTTCAGTTCGCTTTCGCTCAATGTTTGAAATTTAAGTGAGAAATTTAGCAAGTCGTTAGATATTAATCTAATCTATGTCACTGCTTTCAAATTATAGTTGTCAGTTATACAAGATGGACCAAAAATATAACTCGGAATCCAGTTGAGATAGGTATAGAGACGTGAATAGAAAAATTGTAAAGTGTGTTGTACTGATTCCAAAAATTGAAAAATATACTAGGTGTCTTATTTGAAAAAACAGCCTTTTTTACGATTTTGTAACTTGGCAAATGATGATTTTTTAGTCCATCCTGTATAACTGACAAGTATAATACAAAAGCATAAAACCTAGATAAGATCAATATGTAACGAAATGACTTGCAAAATTTCTGACTTAAATCTCAAATATTGAGCGAATTCATCACAATTTGTGAATCTAGCAAATTATGCTATAGCATTTCTGACTGTTACGTTCGTCATAACAAATTACAGTGAACAAATATTTTGAAAATGGTTTCGCAAATTTTAACCATAATTGTTCGCTTGTTAACAGTGAGGGTTATAAACTCAGAGGAAGAAGCGGTGTTTAATTCTTCCATTGGAGTAACAAACAAGAATATCTAAAGTATTTTCTTTATTCGCCTTTCCTATAGTCGCATCCAGATGCTTGAATTATTAGAAGATTGAATGTATTATAGTACGAGATCCCGCTGCGGGATTGGTGCGCTCATCGACTTTTTGTTTAAAACCAAATTTTTATGTTTATTTATAATTAAGAGAATATATTGATATGGTATCGTATAATTATTAATTTATTATTAATTTTGAATTTTGGGCGCCAAATTACACGATTACCAATATACCTCGGCCAATTTTGAATTTATTATACTTTATTAAGACTTCTCAGGGTGGATTCTTTTTGAAATTAATTATTTAATTTAATGAATTTTGTTTTTTTTAATAATAATAAAAATTTAAAACTGAAATGAATTTAATAATAAAAAGAACTCTCAACAATCCTATGATTTCTAATCTATCTCTATGTCCTAACCTTATAAATAACTAACCTCTAACCTATTTCTTGCTTGCTTCACAATCCCAATCCTGATTTTGATTTCTTCTTGTTGTCTTCAAATGAGATTGTTATAGGTATTCAATTATAGAAAAATAATCCAGCCTTTCCTTTGATCTGGTTTCTTGTTTCTTGAATACTTGTAATACCTTTTTATAATCAGCCTATTTATTGGATCTTGATTATTATTGTAGGTAAGTACGTTTATCTTGGTTTTTTCTCAATTCAATCAATTTTTCCTTCCAATTACTCAATACTTAAAAATTCTGTCGATTCTCTTCTCGTTCTTGTTTATAATAATCCCTAGTAACGTATAAATTTTCTTTCTTGTTTTTAAAATATTCATATCATCTCATTTTCCATGATTCACAGCATTCTTTCCATTTCGTCTGACTTATTTAATCCAGGATTGTGATTTTTGTTGAAACCTAACAATAACTAATATTTACAATTTCCTAACTTCTTATTATACACATCAAAATACACTTGTCATTATAAAAATAACAAATTCTTAACTAACATATAATAAATTATATAATTAACTATTTCTCTATTATATTTTCAAACAAAATTCATTCATTTCATTTCATAACTCAAATCATTAACATATTAATGTTTAATTTTGTTTTCAGGATTTCCGAAACTGATTACCACCCTGTTTGGAAGCAAACGATAAACATACTCGATATGAATTTCTTGTGATAATTACTTTATATGAAATTATTCGAATTTTGACCTTTTTCTGTACCTGCAATTTGGAAGAATAAACTGTTTATAAATTTGGATAATATTTGTTATATACAATATGGAAAATTATTTTACTTTGAAGAAAGGTAATGTATGATTTTTTAAATATTCTACTAGTATTTATGTTTTCTATTGAAATGTTGGACAATACCATATCAAATATTAATCGAACCATATCAATTCGATTATTTAGTTAAGAGTTTATAAGTAGGCAGGTTTTAAAAATTATGATATGTTACTATGGAAGTGTTTTGTCAGTTAGAAAAATAATTAAAAAGTGTAATGTCACGAAAATGTTTTCTCTAGAATCCTCCCTGAAAAGAATCTCATAAATCAATACAAATTAGCTCAAGAGTTTGTTTGGATCGTGTAATTTCATAACCAATTGAAATTACAATTAAATCAAGAAAGAAATACACGATTCCATATCAAATGGCGCCCAACGTAGTGGCTGGATCTCTAGTAATGGAAAATAATATATTAGAAATGATATTTGAAAAATTAGAAAAAATGGAAAAGAAAATGGAAGAAAATGGAGAAAGATTGAAAAGAATGGAAAGAATGGAAATGAAAATGGAAGAAACTTTAGAAAGAATGGAAATGAAAATGGAGGAAAGTGAAGAAAGAATGGAAATGAAAATGGAGGAAAGTGAAGAAAGAATGGAAAAGAAAATGGATGAAGTATTCGAAAGAATGGAAAAGAAAATGGATAAATTGTTTGAAAGAATGGGAGAGAGAAAAGAAAGCGAAATACAAAATAATGCTGAGGGGAACAAACTTGCAAATGAAAATCTTAATGAAATTAATTTGGGAAAATTAACCGATACAGAAGTGGTAGAAATGGATAATAATATTGTTTATCCAGATTGCAATGTGGTGTTAGTTGAAAGGCCTGTTCAGAGTATGGTAATTTTTTATGAAGAAGAAATGGAAATAGTTGAAGTGTCAGAATTTGTTGAAGAAGTCTATGACAAACTTATAAAAAAAATCATAAAGAGATCATTCATCAGACAATCGAAGGAATTAAAAAGGGAATTTGATGGGAATTTCATCCAAATGAGGGGAATGGCATATATTATGGATATAAGAGTATCAAAAAGATTAAGAAAACAAATATTCAAAATAATTTTATTATATGAACACCAAAGAAGAATTATCAGTGCAATTTGAAATTTATTACCATTTTTCCAAATTTTATTCAAAATTTAGCAAAATGCAAATAAATTTGAGGGGAATTGATATGGATCGATTATTTAGTTAAGAGTTTATAAGTAGGCAGGTTTTAAAAATTATGATATGTTACTATGGAAGTGTTTTGTCAGTTAGAAAAATAATTAAAAAGTGTAATGTCACGAAAATGTTTTCTCTAGAATCCACCCTGATTAGAATCTCATAAATCAATACAAATTAGCTCAAGAGTTTGTTTGGGTCGTGTAACTTCATAACCAATTGAAATTACAATTAAATTAAATAAGAATTACACGATACCATATCAATATATTTGCTAGGGTGCCTATCAAAATTTGGCCGCCATTATTTTTAATTAAATTATTTTTAATTAATTTTTGGTAAAAAATTTCGTTTATTTATTTTTTATATAAAATAACGTCTACATCACGGTAATTAATATGAAGATTCTAAAAAATCACGGTTGCCGTTGCGCACCTGGCCGCACCTCTTTGCAGCCAGGTGTAAACAGGTATGATTTCGATAAATTTATACGTTTATAACCTATTTTCATTAATTATATGTCAAATTGAAGCTAATTTTTTTCTATTAATTATCATATAAAGTTGCTTAATTAAATCTGGCCGCAAATAAGGGTTACTGGCTGTTAAAGATAATAAATATAGTAGGTAGAGTGAAAGAGAGTTAGCGCGTAACATCATTTGTCAGACGAGGGCAGCGATTGCCGGCATTAGTAGAGTCAATTGTAAATAAAAGGTCATGATATTTATATTTTTTTACGACGAAACAATAACATTAGCGAGCACTTTTGGAATGATACATTATTAAAATCGAGTACATCGCTTTTTTCGTTACACAAAAAACACGACTTCATCTTTATCAATTTTATTTTACGTTAATTAATAAAATAATTTTTAGATGCACAAATAAAATAACAATGTAAATATAAAACGTTGTTTATTACGAACTCCAAAACAGCGTGGTTTTTATGTTAGAATAAAAATGCTGCATCTGTTCAGTTGAGCTGTTGAGAACACTAAGCCGGGCGCCGGCAATCGCTGTCCTCGTCTGACAAATGATGTTACGCGCTAACTCTCTTTCACTCTACCTACTATATTTATTATCTTTAACAGCCAGTAACCATTATTTGCGGCCAGATTTAATTAAGCAACTTTATATGATAATTAATAGAAAAAAATCAGCTTCAATTTGACATATAATTAATCAAAATAGGTTATAAACGTATAAATTTATCGAAATCATAAAAAAAAAGTTGAATGAATAAATGATTTGAAAAGTAAGCTTACCTCAGGATAACTGTTATCAATTTCTGGAATATTAAATTGATGTAGGAATCGAAATCTTGTCTAACTCGAAATTCACGTCAAACACGATATGATACGTATTTCGCACAACTGATAGAAGTGTTCGGTCTGAAACAGTATAAGTGATATACACTGATCAACAATTGCTAGGGATTACTTATGAACTTCTCTTCATTTGTATTTTTTTCAAGTTATCTGTACATTATATGTTCTCTAAAAAAAAAAGTATGATGTTTTGAGTTGATTATATCAAAATCTTCCTCACTTCATCGGCTCTTGTTCACAAAATCGATTATTATCTGTAATCTGTTACAGGTGGAGTGAAAAGCAATGTGGTATTTGTTATTAAATCTGTTTTTTCTCTCGTTCAAACACATAAGGTGACAATAATTGAAGAAATGAGAACAATATCAGCTTATCAGTCATGCCGAGAAGACGTTTGGCTCCTGTGCAACTGGACCAAATCATACGGTGGATACACGAAGGTTTGTCCCAGCGAGAAGTGTCCCGGCGGTTGAATGTTTCGCAAAGTATCGTGAGTCGGGCTTGGAATAGGTTCATCCAAAAACGACTCAGTAGCTTATGTTCATGGGGGAGGTCGGCAGCGCAGTACAACAACTGCGCAAGATCGTCTTTTGATCCTCAATGCTAGGAGAAATCCCACTTGCCTGGCGTCGCGGCTCAATAGATCACTTAGAGTTGCAACAGGAGTTCTAATTCCGAACCAGACTATAAGACGACGGCTACATGTTCGTGGTTTGAGAGGACGTAGGAGGGTACAACATCCCCGTTTGAATAGGGAACACCGGGTTCATCGACGGCAATGGGCTGAGGAGCACCGCAATTGGACACTTGAAGATTGGAGCCGATATTTATTTACGGATGAGTCTAGATTTCGTTTGGTCAACTCCGATGGACGTATTCTTGCTTGGAGGGAAAGAGGTCGAAGGTATGCAGAACAGTTTATGGTACCCACAACAGCTTTTGGCGGAGGTTCTATATGTGTATGGGGAGGCATTTGTTTAAACCAACGCACAGAGTTGGTTGTTCTACAGAACACCACCATGACCAGCCAGAGATATCACGATATGATTATTGAACCCATAATTGTTCCGTTTGCGGCTGCCGTGGGCGGAATTTCATTTTAATTGACGATAATGCCCGTCCACACCGTAGTCGTCTGGTTAATGAAGCGCTAGAAACTCATGCTATTGATAGGATGGACTGGCCAGCTCGCTCTCCAGACATGAATGGCATCGAACATGTGTGGTCTGAGATGTCTAGACAATTGTCAACCTTAGAACAACCGATCAATAACCTGGAGGACCTTTCTAACGCTTTACGGAATATTTGGACGAATTTGCCCCAAAATTTTATAAATCGTTTGATCGAAAGTATGCCTCGTAGGATAGAATGCTTGAGACGAGCTCGTGGGGGACCAACTAGGTACTAGCTTAACCGAAACTTCAGCCTTCTTGTGGTTTCATCCTCAAATTTTTATGTTATTCAAACACAGAATTTTGAGTGTTCCTAATAAAGCCTTTTTTCTCTCCAACTTTCCATTTTTTCATTCTTTTCTCAAGTGAACTAAATTATCAACTAAAAATACTCTGATATCTGACTAAATTTATAATCTCGGAGCGAATATTTCAGAAATAAAGGACCCCGCACATTTTGTATGGGAATTGGCTCCCGGTGGATTTGGCTGAAAATTTGATATGATGTTCTACTAATCCTTCTGATCAAATGTCTAAACAGTCACGAAGCTGAAAAATGCATACTTCTAGGAGTTTTTAGCGATTTTTTGTATCCATTATGGCTTATGTATTATGAGAATTGGCTCCCGGTGGATTTGGCTGAAAATTTGATATGATGTTCTACTAATCCTTCTGATCAAATGTATCCACAGTCACGAAGCTGAAAAATGCATACTTCTAGGAGTTTTTAGCGATTTTTGGTATCCATTATAGCTTACGTATTACCGTTCACACAGAAATGTTTGAAAATATTTCGAATTGACAGAATCTGCTTTCAATAATCACGAAATATACTCAAACATTTCTGTGTGAACGGTAATACGTAAGCCATAATGGATACAAAAAATCGCTAAAAACTCCTAGAAGTATGCATTTTTCAGCTTCGTGACTGTAGAGACATTTGATCAGACGGATTAGTTGAACATCATATCAAATTTTCAGCCAAATCCACCGGGAGCCAATTCTCATACAAAATGTGCGGGGTCCTTTATAACAAGTAAGTGATCCCTATCAATTGTTGAGCAGTGTATTTTATACAGGTAACACGAAGTGTACCGAAACTGAAAGACGTTATGATAAGAAAAATTTCGACCATTGGAAGTGAATATGAATAATGTACACCTAGAGAAGATATTTTACGATAGAGATTTCAGATAATTTTGAGAATACCTGGGCCCTACATGAAGCCAGTTGCTTTCTAATTTTTCAGCATCGCAGGTATCATGAAAATCGTGTATTTTGAATCGATATTTAATCTTCAGTATTACATATTGGAACTAATATTTTCGATATTATACCTACAAAATATACATGTATGATGTATGTATAAATTATGTATTGATATCTTGAAATCTCATATCAATTCATCATATCCCATCAGGCCTAGAAAAAGTTGCCAGAATGGAACCCAAATAAAAACTACCTATCTACGTATTCGAAAACTCCCAGGAAAGATTAAGTGTTTCTGGAAACTTTCGAACATTTTTGACGTCATTTACTCAATCAGTTCCATAAGATACTTAGGGCACTACGAAATGCATTTCATGCAATGCTCAGGTAGGATGGAAACTAACATTAAACACAATCAATCATGGAGATAAACAAAAATACTATAAGTCTTTCAGGTATTTGGATTTCGCATGTACCAACTCAATATGAAATATTCAAATATTGAACTCAAATCTTATTGATTATTTAATGCATTTATTATGAAAATATATCGAATTCACTACAGATTGAGCCAAAACTTCAATAGAACGTATGTAAACATGGGACACAATCGTTAGCATAAAATAATATCATTGTTAAGAGGAAGAAGAATAATAATGTATTTGTTCTGTTATTTTGTATTCGGTATTATCGAAATTACCGGCGAATTACTGGAACGAAAAAATCAGAATATCGCAAACTCTGAAAAAAGTATTAGGGTAGTCATAATCAACTCAAAGAGTAGCCCCACTTGAAAACACGCCACTGGCCTTTTTTCTCCTGTTTTTGGCGACATCTACAGTTATTGTAAGTGCCATCTATCATTGAGTAGTCGACGCAAATGGAACTATTGAATCTGTACGCTTCAATCTACGACATTACAAACTGCACAAAGCTAAGACAAGCTGATGATACCAACTCCTTTGCGCCACCTATCGGTGATATCTGGGGACCGAAACTAAAATCCCGTATGGTTGGCCTACTATCCTTCCTTATACAATGCCAACACTACCAAGGTAAAACATATCATAACGTTGGAGCCCGGATCACAACCCATTTGTGAAGCACCTTATAGAATTCCATATCATCAACGCGAAGTATTGCAAAAAGAAATCGATAGGTTGTTAGAAGCTGGAGTCATACGACCTTCGTTTAGTCCGTGATCCGCCACTGTAGTTTCAGTTACGAAAAAATCACCAACTGGAGAGGAAAAAATAAGGATGTGCATCGATTACAGAGGTTTAAACGGAGTCACAAAAACTGAATTAATTATCTACTTCCAAATATTTCAGACTTAATTCAGGGATACCTACAAGACCGGAAATGAGGCATTGTTTTCTGTTATTGATGTAGCAGAAGCATATCATCAGATTGACATGGAGGAAAAGGATATTCCCTTGACAGGTTTCAGTACTTTTCAGGGACATTACGAGTACGTGAAAATGCCCTTTGGATGAAAAATGTTTATGAATATTACCTTAGCGGGACTGGGAAATCTATGTATGGTATACCTAGATGATATCATCATATTCAATTCAACCGGAAAAGAAGACCATATAGAAAAATTGAGAAGAGTTTTTGAACGACTCAAGGAAGCGAATATCAAATTGAAACCGACAAAATGTTAACTTTTACTGAAAGAAGTGAAATATTTAGGCCACATGATTACTCAACAAGAAGTATTTCTGGATCCAGAAAAAATTGAATCTATTCACAATTTTCCCATTCCCAAAAACATTGAGGGAGTGAGATCATTCCTAGGTTTAGTTAATTGGTATAGGAGATGCCCTTATGCAGCGGAATTAACTGCGCCATTGACCAATTTAACCAAAAGGGATGTTAAGTTTGAAATTATACCGGCAGTATTGGAATCTATAAGTAAATTGAAGGATGTGTTGACTTCTGATAAAGTTTTAATATTCCCTGACTTCAGCCAACCATTTATAGTAGTTACGGAAGCCTCTGGTTTAGGAACGGGAGCGGTACTTAGTCAACTGAGGGATGGGCATGAACAGCCGACAGCATACACGAGTAGGAACTTCAAAAAAGCTGAGTTGAACTATTCAACAACGGAAAAGAAACTTCTGGGGGTTGTTTTTGGCATTCAGACTTTCAGATGTTACCTGTATGAAAAAAAATTTACGGTTATCACCGACCATCGACCACTGAAGTGGTTACTTACAATCAAGGGCCAGGGATCTAGATTGGCCAGGTAGGCAATGACCTTGGCTGATTACGACTTTACAATCATTCACAGGATAGGTCGACTCCATGAAAATGCTGACGCTCTGAGTCGGAGCACTTTATTGACATGGAGTTCGAGGAATACCGGCTGAATTAAATTTACCGGAAAGGAATCTGTATTATTGAGTGACCAACCGGAATTATTTCAATAAACCTTCATATCGGCCATCGGGGCATGTGGAACGCTCTTCGTGATTTAAGAAGATGCTGTGAGAAAAATAAGGATCGCTATTTAGCAATACCTATGATGGGATGTGGATTGGATGAACTTGATTGGCAAAAAGTATCGGAAATTCAATTTTCATAATTCGAACATGGAAATCGACTTTTACACCGGTGCGGAAGTCATTGCAGCTATTACAGTACAGAATTCGGAATTTATCGAGTGAATTCCAATTATTTCAATTAGTAAAAGTACATAGGTCGACTTGTACATAGTCATCAAAACTTGTTATTATTTCTTTTAATTTGATTTTATTTTCAGTTCCTGTTTCGTTTAGGACGTTGAAATATAATTCCTGTGCTTGATGCCCGACACAATTGAGCAAAATGGCCGCTTTTCTTTGTTCAGAAAGCCTTTCATACCCAGCAGCAAGCAGGAAAACCTTAAAAGCTTGCTTGAAGCTTTGCCAACGTGGCCAGCATTTTTCTATATCGTCTAAGTTGAGACTTTCAGGCATTCTGTACTAGACCGCTCCCATGTAGTTACCGATGCTGGTTGTACTTTCATCCGGCATTTTCGTATTTATGTATATTATTCATCTCTGTTTTGCGTCAGCGCTTAGTATTAGTAATTAGTTATACTGTGATAGTCATTCAATGCATTGTGTGATTTTCAAGAATTCAGACGACATGCGGTCATGCACACGTGGGTAATAATGCGGTTTTTTGGTACCTTGAAATTTTCGTGATGCGTTTCTGGTTTCTTCACCGTGACTGCGCCATGTATTGTTATATTTTATTATTAAAATATTAAAACAAAGATACAATTTATTTTTGGTTTATTATTAAACTAATTTTATAACGAGATACTTCCAAATCAATCAGAGTCGTGTTCACTGCTCGAGGTGATACATAAGAATGCAGCGGGGAGCAACTGGAAGCAACCGCTTTACCTATGACAATCATTTGACGTCAGTTTGACAATATAAAATATGGTGCGTTCAAAAAAATTCGTGGTCAAGTAAGCTGTGGATTCTATTTTTCCTAAGAGTCTATGAGGGAAAAAATAGAATCCACAGCTTACTTGAACACGAATTTTTTGAACGCACGTTATAAACAATATAATAATATAAACATTACACATGGACTCTTGGTTCTATTTGTACAGATCCACTATAGATACATTGTGAACACCTGTATATTGCGAGTTCTACTTGAACTCTGAGCATTCTACATAATTATGTAACATAAAATGTGAAGATATAAGAAACAATCGATTGATGACAATGAAACCAGACGCATACAACACTTATTAGTTTCAATTCAAAATATTTAAAGTTTAAACAATAAAATTTCGTTATGTGAGGAACACAAAAGTAGTGTTCTGAAAATAAAATTGGTCCTTCGAGCAAACAACAGTTCCGCGATTTAGATATCAAAAATTTTCAAAATCAGCTTCACAACTTTGATTTTGAAATTTTTCATCAACAACTTGAGAAGAGTGGTCCAATCGAGTGAAGTATCGACGTTCTGCAACATCAACCTGTGGCTGTTTCGACGTTTCAACTCCAAGGCGACGAATTTCTCATTCCAACTCAGAAGAAATTTCTATTTGAGAAAAGGAGAATAATTGTTATACAATTCTACATAGCTGGAAGGTGAAATTCGATAACCAACATCTGGGGATATCATCACAGCCGCAGATAAGTAGATCTGTATATTCATAAAAACTTGTTGTTGAAATATAAGAAAGTGTTTTGAATTGAAAAGTTATTAATTATACCTATTCAAAAACTGAAGGTTAAAAGATCTTATCATAAAGGCACTATCACAAAAATTTGAAATTATATAAAGGAATTAGTTGATTCTGAAACTAATTTTGATATTAGAGAAGATTTAGAAATAAGAAATAAACGATTAGAAAATGCCTTACAACAATACGAAAACATTCAATTGGAAATTTTGAACTTAGATCCGGAAGAAAGTGAGGATATCTTTGAAACTGAAAATAAATTTATAAAAATTTCTTCTGATATAAGTCGAATTTTGAAACAAAATGAAGCAGCCGCTATTGATAATTCTTCAACAACGTTTGGTACTCCAACAACTTCAACGTCATTGCCTTCAATAGAAATTCCATATTTCAGTGGAAGGGACATTGGGCAGTTCAAGCCGTTCATTGATTTGTTCCGTGCTGTAATCGATGAAAATCATAATTTGTCTGAGGTTCAAAAATTGTTCTACCTCAAGAAATATTTGTCAGGTGAAGCTCTTTCAATTATTAACAACCTTCCTCTGGTGAATGAATCTTACAAAGACGCTTTGAAGTAACTGAGCAAAAGATAGGACAACCCTGTTATTTTGATCAATAATAATCATTCAAATTGTCTGTTAGATATAAAGCAGCTGCAAAAAGGTAGGTACTTCATCTAATTTAAGGGAATTCATCTGCACTGTTTTGCAAGAAATAGGTTCCTTGAAAAATTTAAAACAACCTGTTGATTAGTGGGATATGGTTTTAATCTGTATTTTAACAAAAAAATTAGAGAGCTATACAAATAGAGCATATAAGGTTAGCAGAAATACAAAAATTCTGCCGACATTGGTAAATTCATTGAATTTTTGGAAGCAAGAGCAACAGCTCTGGAAGCTTCTTCTAGTCAATCAACAAAAACATTTCATGAACATTTCAAAAAATAAAGATCAATCAGTTGAGAATTATAACTCTAATATCACTAGTATGAACAGATTTCATAATTCAAAAAGTTTTCAGGTGCCTATTGCAAGAGTGCAGATCATAAAATTCATTATTGTAATGATTTTAAGTTGATTTCTTCGGCTGATAAATTTGAATTTGTAAAGGCAAATAGTATTTGTAATATGTGTTTGAATAAACACAACTCTAAATGTAAATGTTACTACTTTAACTTGTAGAACAAAGTAATATTTAATAATTAATTTTGTATGAATTTCAGAAGGAAATAAAATGATAACTATTCAACTCAGCGTTTAATTTGAAACTGAATGTTCCTGCTACATGTGAACATTATGTTGACATGTGTTACAAAAAATAACAATCTTAATACTATAACATTTCTCCCCCTAGAAAATTTTTAATATAAAATCAAAAATAGTTAATAGCCAAAACGTTCAATGGGTTTAACATTCCGTTTGGGTCTCTGTTCAGGAGTTTTATTTACACTTGCTGAACTATTTCCTAAATTACTATTTACATTATTACTTCTTAAGTCTAAATTTACACAATTATCTGAATAATTATTTACATGCTCACTTAATTCTAAATTTTCATTTTGTCCTGACCAATTTCTATTTACATTCCTCTCAACTTCTGAATTTTCAATATTTACATTTTCATTCAAAACTGAATTTTCACTATTTACAGTATTACCTAATTTTTCGGGCATAGACTTTTTCCAATTAAAATGTTTTATTTGATTTACATGTCTCCTCCAATACAAATTTAACTTAGGTATGAAAACTATATACATATTTTTACCAATTCTATCCTTAATAATACCCTCTATTCAGTATCTCTTATTGTTTTTATAATTCAATACCAGTACTTCATCCTCCTCAGTAAATTTTGTAAAATTTTTCCCAGAAAAATACATTTTTTGTTTGTACTGAGAATTTGAGACATTTTCTTTCAAATTATTCGAAATAGGAGGAATTAACAAACTGAACCGGTCATTGACCTTATGCCTAAAAAGTAGTTCAGAAGGGTTGACGCCAGTAGTACTGTGTGCTGAATTTCTATAGTCAAATAAGAAATTACAGAGAACTAAATCCAAATCTTTACCAACATTTTCATGCAAATTTTTCAATAAAGCTTTCTTTATAATTTTAACTGATGACTCTGCTTCTCCGTTGGATTGCGGATGGTATGGAGGTATAAATATTAAATTTATACGATTTTTGTATAAAAATTGTTCAAACTCATGACAATCGAATTGTGGACCATTGTCACACACTAATGTTTTTGGTAATCCAAAACGAGCGAAAGTATAGCGTAAGGTTATTATAGTTTCTGATGGTGTTATTTTGGACATTATAAAAACTTCGATCCATTTGGAATGAGCATCCACAATTACCAAAAAAAAATTTCCCAAAAACGGTCCGCAAAAATCGATATGAATGCGTTCCCAAGCTTTATCCGGCCATTTCCAAGTATCTAATTTATGTTTGTTCGTCCTATCACTGTTAATTTTACAAGCTTCACAATTATTTAGAAAATTTATAATATCCAGATCTATGTTTGGCCACCAAAAATAAGACCTAGCGATACTCTTCATCTTCGCTATTCCCAAATGTGTCTCATGCAACCTATTTAATATTGATTTATGTAAAATACTAGGGATCACTAAGCGATTATTCCATAAAATGCATTCAGACTCAACACTTAGTTCAAAGCGTTTCTTCAGAAAAGCTTGGTAACCCTCGATATCGTTACAAGACGAAGGCCAACGACCTTTTTTCACAAATAATAATATTTTTCTGAGATTTTTATCATTTTCTGTAGCTCTCTTCAGATCTTCGAAATTTATTTGCATTTCACTTTTTTCGAAATAATTACAATAATTAATATCAATATGAGAAATTTCGTCTGTATATTCAAAATTATCAGGAAGAGGTAATCTACTCAAACAATCTGCGACATTATTTTCGGATCTTACATACTCTATTTTGTAGGTGTAATTTGACAAAATCACTGCCCATCTTCTGAGTCGATTTGCCGAAAATTGCGGAATTGCTTTTGACGGATTAAAAATTGCTAATAATGGCTTGTGATCGGTAACAAGGATAAACGGTCGGTTATAAAGATATTGATTGAATTTATCGAGGCCAAAAATAATAGCAAGACCTTCCTTTTCTATTTGTGAATAGTTAATTTCACTTTTATTCAAAGTTCTAGAGGCGTATGCAATAGGTCGTTCAGTTTTATTTTCGAAAACATGACTTATAATAGCCGCAATACCATAATTTGAGGCATCTACAGTAAGTTTTATCGGCTTGTCATCTTGAAAATGTACCAGTAACTTATCAGACGTCAATTCATTTTTTATTTTATTAAAAGCGTTTTGACATTCTTTCGACCAATTCCACTTTACATCTTTTTTCATCAGATTATAAAGTGGATGCAATATAGTAGCTTGATTTTTGATAAATTTTCCATAATAACTAATTAGTGAAATTATAGACTTTAATTGAGTAATACTACGAGGAATGGGAGCATTTTTGATTGCCTCGATTTTAACAGGATCAGGATGTATCCCTTCTTTGTCAATTATGTGACCCAAATATTTCACCGATTTCTGGAAAAAACATCATTTGTCTAAGGAAACTTTAAGTCCTGCATCTTTTAAAATGTCTAATACTCGTTTCAATTTTTCGAGATGTTCTTTTCTATTTCGTGCAGTAATTAAAACATCATCAATGAAAAAAACTACTCCCTCTATTCCGCTAAGTAAGGATGTCATAATTTTCTGAAATTTACTAGGACAAGAGGCTATTCCAAATGGTAATCGATTATATACAAATAACCCTTTATGAGTTGAAATAGTACAAAATTTTTTAGAATTTTCATCTAACAAAACTTGGTTGAAAGCATTTGACAAATCTTATTTAGTATATTCCTCACCACCTGCTAAGCTAGCAAATAAATCATCAGTGCGTGGTAAAGGATACTTATCTACTTCTAGGTGCGGATTTACCGTCACCTTAAAATCACCACAGATCCTTATGCTACCATCAGGTTTAAGAACAGGTACTACTGGGGTCCCCCATTCTGAGTACTCCACTGGAGAAATCACTCCCATCTCTAAAAGTCGGTTCAGTTCGTCCTCCACTTTAGATTTCATAGCGAATGGTAATGGTCTGGCCCTGAAAAATTTTGGCACAACAGTATCGTTCTTTAACTTTAATTTTGCTACACCTTTAGTAAAAGTCCCTAAGCCTGGGGAAAAAACATCTGAATATTTCTCTTTCAAATCATTCACCAAAAAATTATCATCCAAACTATTTAATTGAAATGCATCTGATAATCCAATTGAAAATTTCGAGAGAAAATCCCTACCCAATATAGGTGGTCCTCCCCTATCTATTACAAAAATTGTTATATTTTTCTCCATGTCATTATAAACAATATTTGTGACAAAACTACCTATAGGTGATATCTTTTCACCAGTGTATACAAAAAATTGCTTATCAGTTTTTTTTAAAGTTTCAGATGAGGAAAATTTTTCATAGAAGTATTTATTTATACAAGATATACTAGATCCTGTGTCGATTTGATTGCATAATTATTATTATTAATAGAAATATCAACATAAAGTGGTTTATTTTCTATACTTTTGATCATAAATAATGAACTTTGTTTATCATCAAAGTAATTTTGGAAAGAATTTTGTTTGCCAATTTTAAAATTGCGATTTGTTTTATTTTGATTATGAACAATTCTTTTTGTCTCTGATTGTTGTCTTTTCGGACAAACAGGAGCTAAATGACCTTTAGTATCACAAAAATAGCAAAAACACTCACGGTATTGACAATTTGATGACAGATGATTGCTTCTGCCACAAACTTGACATTTTGTTTGCGCTGACATCCTTCCCTGTGACGTAGAAGGTGACGTCCTCGCTGAGGCTGCGCACTTGTTGCCTTTCCTGAAATGGAACAATGGCTCTTCTTTCAAGGAAAATGGCGTCACTTCTTTTCCACGCGCTGCTTCTTTGGATGACGCTATTCGAATTGCTTCTGCTAGAGAAATTTGCTTTCTTTCTTCAAAGAGTCTGTCCATCACAGGTCCTTTATTATATCCCACGATGAACCGATCTCTTAATGCAACATTCAACTCTTCGTCGAACTCACAATGTGCTGCTAAATTTCGAAGTCTAGCTGCCCAGTCGTTTGCTGTTTCACTTGATAACTTCTTAGCACTGTAGAATTTTTCTCTTTCGGCAAAAACCGAAGTTTGCGTTCCGAAATGATCGGAAAATAATTTTATTAGTTCTTCGAAAGTTTTTCTTTCCGGTGCGGTTGGTAGGCACAAATTGAAAATTAATCGGTAAGAATCTTCCGATAGTAAATTCAATAATATGGCACGTTTTCTCACGGGATCTTCTATATTATTCGCCGTGAAATAATTCAATAAACGAGGTTTGAAGATACTCCAGTCATTAATTTTCACGTCGAATTCACGTAAATGACCGACAAAACTCTTTTCTTCACTCATTTTCTCGTCGCCACTGTTACTACTTTAACTTGTAGAACAAAGTAATATTTAATAATTAATTTTGTATGAATTTCAGAAGGAAATAAAATGATAACTATTCAACTCAGCGTTTAATTTGAAACTGAATGTTCCTGCTACATGTGAACATTATGTTGACATGTGTTACAAAAAATAACAATCTTAATACTATAACAGTAAATATCCCATTTTATGTAATAGATGCAATAAAAATCATAATATGTTATTACACTTAAAAAATGAATTAAATAAAAGCTCTTCCATTCTTTGTGAGCGAGAATCTGTTTTTGCAGACGTTCTGTTGCCATCAGCCAAGGTTAAGGTCTTGACCAATAAAGGGGAATATATTCCCGTGAAAATTCTTTTAGACTCTGGAAGTCAACTATCACTAATAAAACGAGATTTAGTGAATAAAATTCAATGTCACATTCATAGGAAAAATTTGAATTTGTTTGGAGTTAATGAAAGAGAATCTCACGTAGAACAGATGGCCTCCTTTAAGATATTTTCTTGCATTAATCAGTACGAGATAAATGTAAATTGCGCCGTGGTAGATAAAATTACTTCGAAACTACCACAGTTTCATTTTGATACCAAAAAATTGAACATTCCGAAAGGTATAGAGCTAGCTGATCCAAATATATATATATATAATACACCACATGAGATTTCCATTTTATTGGGCGCAGACGTATTTTTTTCAATTTTATTAACATTATAAAATTGGGATCTCAAAAACCTATTTTACAGAATACTCTTTTTGGATATATTGTAAGTGGTGTATTACCCTCAAATTTGCTCAAAACTGATTCTAATACTGTTTTTTCTCTCACCATAGTGCTTTAGGTACTAAGAAGCTGGACAGTCTGATGGAAAGGTTTTGGCAAGCTGAGAGTGTTCCAGAAGGTCTGGAGGAATTCACAACTGAACAAGAAGCCTGTGAAAACAGTTTAAGGGAAGGTGTAGAAAAAAATTACAATAAATTTCAGGTGAAATTACCCTTGAAGCTCAAAATAACCGATATTTGTTTAGGTGATTCATATTCATTTGCTCTGAAACGATTTCTCAATTTAGAAAAACGGTTTCACCATCATGTAAACTTATTTCAAAATTATTCTCACTTTATTCATGAATATTTGGATATCGATCAGGCAGAATATAATTCATATTTTCTTGCCCACCACCCGGTCATCCGAAATGAAAAAAAAACCACGAAGTTAAGAGTAGTTTTTGATGGTGGTCTGAGAAAAAACTATAAGGTTAGCTTAACTGATTTTCTCTTCAATGGAAATATTGTTCAAAAAGATATTTATGATATACTTTTATTATTCCGTATTTATAGGTATGTTCTGATAACTGATATTAGGCACATGTTTTCTAGTATATTGGTGCATCCTGAGCACCGTAATTTTCATATCATTATTTGGAGAGATGATCAATCGATGCCGTTGTCTTTTATTCGGTTGAAAACCGTAACATATGGTCTCGAAATCTCCCCTTTTCTTTCAACTAGGTGTATTTCCGAGTAAGCTTTGACGCACAAAGACACTTACCCGCTTGCTTCAAAAATACTTCTCAATAATACATACATGGATGACATAATTTGTGGGTCCGATTCTATCGATGAATCAATTCTAGCTAAAGATGAAATAATCGAATTCTTGAATTTGGGAGACTTCAAGCTTAACAAATGAGCTTCGAATTGTGCAGATGTAATTTCGGATATTCTGGTCGAATTTAGGCTCAAGGGCCCCACTCACTTCGTTCTTCTGCGCCGTTTTTACCCGACGGTTAAAAACGTCAAGAGAACGGACGAAAATCAGGCCTCGTCTGAAATTTGCAACGTCGGGTAAGTGCGCCGTTTTTAGCCCATACACTTCGTTTTTGCGGCAGTTTTACCCGACCGTTTTTAAACCGTCGGGTAAAAACGGCGCAGAAGAACGAAGTGAGTGGGGCCCATCAGAGGAAGAAGTAAACATAAGGCGTTTTCGGATACTTACTCGGGTTAACTCGATCCCTAACCTTGGCGTTCGTTTACCTAACCCGAACATCCAACCCGTGTTCGGAAAGTACGGGGCTATTAACTCGATCGCTGACCCAGGTTGATTTATCGTAACCCTACTCGGGAGTAGGGTTCTAGAGGCACCGCATGCGCACTGCAGTTCAATTTTGTATTTGAAAAAAGCGGGAATAAGTCTTCTACTCCTTTCTTATTAATTTCATATATTCTATTCCTAAAAATTATGGAAAGAGAAGAGAATTTGGCTCATTGTAAAATGAGTGGTTCCTTGAGCCGAGAAAATAATGTGCAACAACTTCTTCATAACTTTGTATGCACATCTTTCTGCGTAAAAGATAAAGCCTTATTTACTTCTATAGGTACTCGAAGATAAAATTGAACATGTGTGGTCACATCAGAAATCATAAGAAAGATTTTACAGAAGCCAATAAATCCAAGCAAAGCAAGAGGAAATAGGTAAATAAATTGGAAATGAAAAAATTAATTCTCTACTTCTCAAATATAGGTAGTCAAAAATGTTATTAAACATGGAAGGGCACACGAGAAATTATAAGAAATAATCAACAGAAGCCAATAAATGCAAGCACAGCTAGGGACAATCCGAGAATAGACTGGGATCGAAAAAATAAATTCATAAATTTGTTTGGTTATGTTATTGATACGACTGTCACTTCAAATCCTAAACCTGATGTGTTCGTATACACAGAACCCGGGTCCGTGACCCGAGTAGATCCGTCACGTGACCCGATGGATCGAGTCAGTAACCCTGAGTAAGTTTCCGAAAACGCCTATAGAGATGCCCTAATACGAATTTAGCACTGCGTTGTAATCAATTGAGACAGTATGATGTTAGAGTGAGACACAGATACAACAAACACTGAATAGACGCTAGAGGTGCAGTAAACAATGCAGTGGCGTAGTTAAATGTTCCATAATCGGAGTTAATAATAAATGAATCGATAATGAACTGAAAATAAATAATTACGGATCTGAGAGGAAGAAATTTATTCTTCCTCTGAAGAAAAAGGAATGAAGTCATGTTATAATTATATTTCAAAAAGCATCTTGTTTTTTACTTGAATAAGCAATCTGCGGAAATGAATTATCTACAAATTTTTTTTCTAGAAAACTTTTTAGGGTTTTCTTTTTAATTAGAAATTTTCAATAGTTTCTGTTTCAGAGAGTGTTTTCTAGAAATGCAGAATCCTCCCAGATTATAATTCATTTGATATACAGGGTGAATCCTGTTGAACTGTACATACTTCACACAGAGATAGAGGACACTTTGCTGGTTTCAAAAAGACCCCACATGAAAGGTCTCAAACGATTCGTTTGAATTATACAGGGTGATTTCCAGTTTTGGGTCATATTTTCAGAATGCTCTATTGGACGAACGAATTATCACAAATTCATCAAATTTGGTACGTAGGAGGACTGTATCAATCTCCATACAGCTGAGTTAACAGATTATCAGTTTCCAGGACCGGACTCTATTTTTCTGATATTATCGGAATTTATGAAAAAAAAAACACCCTGTAGATAAAAAACTCAATAAACCTGTCATGACAGTTCAAACTAC
This sequence comes from Propylea japonica, assembly GCA_013421045.1. Lineage (NCBI taxonomy): Eukaryota > Metazoa > Arthropoda > Insecta > Coleoptera > Coccinellidae > Propylea > Propylea japonica. The sequence goes on from CM024247.1 coordinate 3,812,613, forward strand.
ACTAAAAACTCTACAATGAAGAGTCATAAAATCACGTGGCACACCTACAAATTTAGGGAAAAAAAATATTGAATATGCGTACTCGGAGATAAATTTTTTGGACGGGCCTAATTCACATGGAAAACCATACCCAAATGTATCAAAATTTGAAGACAGGAGAATATTATCAGTTTAAATCCTCTCGATGTTCAAACATCCCAATATTCAGGTAATTTTCGTCAGTTTTCAGGACCGGACTCTATTTTTCTGATATTATCGGAATTTATGAAGAAAATCACCCTGTAGATAAAAAAGTCAATGAACCTGTCATGGCAGTTCAAACTACACTAAATACTCTTCAATAAAGAGTAATAAAATCACGTGGCACACCTACACATTTAAGTATTCCAATATTCAGGGACGGACTCCCATTTTAGATTGGGTTTTTCAATAGATGATAGGTCGAAAGATTCGCAGTGAATATGGAACACCCCAAGAAACTGTTACGGGAGACCGAACAACACAACCTACAATCCAGGGATTATGTTATACTTTCATGGGGAGTGGATATAACCTGATAATATCCGACTTTTCATACATTTCGGTATAGTTCTTCTACTAAACTTCAGCCGCCCAAAAATCTCTGAGTACGATTATTAAATTTTTTTGTTAAATCTATTTGTGTGTCTCGCGATTTCATGAAAATTTCTTGTAGGTTATTTAATGTTGTTCGGTCTCCCGTAACAGTTTTTTGGGGTGTTCCAAATTCAGGGCGAATCTTTCGACCTATCATCCATTGAAAAACTCAATCTGAAATGAGAGTCCGTCCCTGAATATTGGAATACTTGAATGCGTAGAAGATCTTAACCATTTATATTCAAATATTGACACATTTAGGTATGTTTTTTTGTGAATTAGGCCGTACAAAAAAAATGTCTCCGAGTACCCCTATTCAATTTTTTTTCTCTGAATCTGTACGTGTGCCACGTGATTTTATTACTCTTCATTGAAGAGTATTTAGTGTAGTTTGAACTGCCATGACAGGTTTATTTACTTTTTCATCTACAGGGTGATTTTCTTTATAAATTCCGATAATATCAGAAAAATAGAGTCCGGTCCTGGAAACTGACGAAAATTACCTGAATATTGGAATATTAGAATATCGAGAGGATTTCAACTAATAATATTCTCCTGTCTTCAATTTTTGATACATTTGGGTATGGTTTTCCATGTGAATTAGGCCCGTCCAAAAAATTTATCTCCGAGTACGCATATTCAATATTCTTTTTCTCTAAATTTGTAGGTGTGACACGCGATTTTATTACTCTTCATTGTAGAGTTTTTAGTGTAGTTTGAACTGTCATGACAGGTTTATTGACTTTTTCATCTACAGGGTGTTTTTTTTCATAAATTCCGATAATATCAGAAAAATAGAGTCCGGTCCTGGAAACTGATAATCTGTTAACTCAGCTGTATGGAGATTGATACAGTCCTCCTACGTACCAAATTTGATGAATTTGTGATTATTCGTTCGTCCAATAGAGCATTTTGAAAATATGACCCAAAACTGGAAATCACCCTGTATAATTCAAACGAATCGTTTGAGACCTTTCATGTGGGGTCTTTTTGAAACCAGCAAATTGTCCTCTATCTCTGTGTGAAGTATGTACATTTCAACAGGATTCACCCTGTATATTATTTAACTGTGAATTTAGTTATGATAGGACCCAGCTGGAGAAGAAGCCTTTTTCTTTCGGAGATTGACGAAACATATATTTTATCTCATTAAATTATCGCATATAATTCAGAGAAAGGATTAGATATCTGACCACAGCAACTTCCTGAGTAATAGAATGCGTATAAACTACTGTATATAAAAATTGTAACTTTCTTTCTTCGCTGAAGGTGTAGCTCATATTTTTATTAATTCATTGGCTACCAACTTCATCTTTGATATGAACCATGTCAAAATCGACATTTTCATAAATATGAAAGTTCTTATAATATAATACAGAATATCAATAAAGAAAGGGTTAGTTTGTATAAAGACAACATCAAAACGTATATACATATATTTACAAAAGACAAAAATAATCTGAAAAGACTGCAGAGACTACAAAATAAAGTGATAAAAATACTTCACCACCTCCCGTATGAATATCCAACTAAAGATTTGAATGAGGATATATAAAAAAAACCAAAATGGACGAAAACACTATTGGTTTCTAAATAAAATTGTTTTTGTTAGACGAGACCGGACTCTTTCTTGTTCATGCGTGAATCGAGATATTTCATGATGAAACCTTAGTTGAAAATATTTTTCAAATATAATATCAATAATTATATTGAGATGGTTACTTAAGGGTTCATCATCAAATATATGCTCAGAGAACAGGTCCACTAAATTTTGAGAAATGTTCTCCTTGCTCTTCGATCTAATAAAGAACATTATGTGGCTTACATTTTTTGTCTTCATATTGAATAAATGTTTGAAAGTAAGAAGCTTTCTTTCTGCCATTTAAACCGTTTGTGAGAAAATAGCCCACTGATATTTTCCAGCTGCTATTTAGCGAAACAAGCATGAACACTAAAGCTTTCCTCGCTTCCTCCAAATCACAATCAATATTTAGCCCCATGTCAACATAACCGTAAGTTTTTTTACCATCCCATTAAATTTTCTTTCGTATGGATATTTCATCAAAAACCAAATTGCACAACACTTTAGTGCCCTTAGCATCAGCTTCGATGCATTTGATTTTTATTGCACTAAGTGCTTCCTCCATGAACGCTGGTGCAGCATCTACCGTAGCATACCATTTCGAAAGCGTTCTCGTATGAGGCAATGCATTCGAAAAAGTTCGGCGAACATAATTGTAGGCCTTCTTTGAATAAAAGTTCAAAGTTAAGGCAAATTGCCTCAGTTGTGGTGAAAACTTCCTTTTACGTTTTCTTAATAAAAGGGAGAAGATTTGCTTTGCTGAATCTGTCATTGAACTCTGTAAAAAAAGATATTTATCTATATAGTAAGTAGTAAGTAGATTTTTATTTGCAGAAAGTATGCATATTACATACCACTGAATAAAACATACAGAAAAATAACTCGTTTTTAAACAATATCTGCAAAAGGGACACTTACGACAGTTTGAAACTGATTATGAGTAAGTTCCCAAAAACTACAAAATTCAGCCAAAGAAAAATAAACATATTCCTGCACCTGGCAGATTATACAAACTTTACTTATACAACTATTCAAAAAAAATGTTCCATTCCATAGATATGAAAATAAAACAAATAAGCAGAGCGATCACAGAATATTTCAAAATTTCAATATTGAAAAAAACAAAAAAAAAACGTTATGGTTCACCCACACAGATTCATCCCTGGTTCAACAAATATTTTTTAAATTTTCTCCTGAAGACAGGCAAGCTACAAGATTTCAAAGAAGGAGGCAGATCATTGTATTGATTAGAAATATTATAAGTAAACGATCTCTCAAAAACGGCAGTAATATGCGCAGCCGGCGCGAGCAGACCGCGATGCCGAAGGTTCAAATTATGAACATCTGAGCGGAACCTTATAGATATGGAGGGGATTTGAAAAGAATCAATTTATGAAACATTACGACCGAATGAAACCTCCTACGCTTATCCATATCCAGCCAGTTGCAATCAGAAAGCCTATGAATGACCGGTTCAAACTTCCTGACGCCGTATATGAACCTTAAGCACGACGTTTGAACCATCTGTATACTCCGCCTGGACTCGCCTGTCAGACAGGGGCCATAAACCGCATCGCAAAAGTTGAAGTGACTTAGAACCAGCGAGTCAGTCAGCATGATTTTAAGCTTAGTTGCGAGATAGTGCCGATGTGGATACAAAACTTTCAGGCTAGCATATGCCCTCTGAATGCATTTTGTTATATGCTCCCTGAATCTCAAGTCCCAGTCAATCAGAACACCAAGGCTTCTTGCGGAAGTTTCACAAGGCAATCTTACATTGTGCAGTACGATATTTAATCTTTCTTTGAGCTGTTCCTTATGCTTACCGAAAATGATCAATTTTGTTTTCATCGAATTTAAATCAAGATGATGCCTGCTCGAATCACGTGCCAATACCTCCAAATCATCGCTTACCCTATCACAAGCCTGATCAACCTCTGAAGATAAAAATGTGTGCAGCAATTGTTTATCATCTGCATAGCTGAAATCTGTACAATATTTTAAACTATGTGCAATATAAATAGTGTAAATACAAAAAAGCAGCGGACCAAGAATGGAGCCCTGTGGTACTCCACAGAAAACGTACTCCTCATCTGAACAACCCTCATCCGTTTCAACATATTGAGACCGGTCAGTCAGATAGCTGCGAATGAACTCGACCGCTGCCTTCGAAAATCCTATATGTACCAGTATCGCGAGTAAGAGTTCATGGTTTATTTTATCGAAAGCTTTTGAGTAATCTAAGAGAACCAATACACAAGTCCTACCCGAATCACCTGATCCGGGCCTGTAGCATTCGACTTCATCTCTGTAATAATTGATATTAACTTTTCTTCGTCTATAGTTGTGAAAGTCAGACTCTCCTCAAATGGTTTCATAAGAGATGAAGAATAAAAATTGATCAAGTCTCGATCAACCGCCCTCAACTACTGAAATTTCAAAAAAAAGTCATTTATGGATTTTGGGTCATTCAAAAACTCAGGTATGATGGAAGATTTGGTCTTATTATGTACACCCATTTCATGCAAATTTCTCAACAGTTGTTTGGGGCCTGTCTTCGCTGTAGTACAGTACTCAAGGTATGATCTTTTTTCGGCATTAATAGCACCAGTAGTTGCATTCCTAATACTCTTGTAGAACCGCCAGTGTTCAGGAGAACCAGAAGCCTTGAATCTATTGAAAGCTTTATCTTTTTGTCGAATCATCAGTCTGATTGCCTCACTAAACCATGGCTTATATTTACTATTTAACGTGATCTGCCTCAGAGGAGCAATGTGGTCAAAGAGTTCAAGCAATAGACTAGTAAAAGAAGTGACCTTCAAATTCACGTCTCTAATAAATAAAATGTTGCTGAATGGTGTCAACAGAAATAACTCATCCAGTACTTTACGATCAAGTCTATTAAGCGATCGAGATGTTATCACACGAGTTGCAGATTTTTTCTCAACGAAATTGAGCTTAATAAAAACCAAAAAATGGTCCGATAACTGACCCACATCACTCGAACGGACCGATATCACACCAGCGCTAAATGTGATCAAGATAACGTCAATTAATGTCGAAGATCTCTCCGTGACTCTTGTTGGAGTATCAACCACTTGCCTCAAATTAAGAATTTGAAATAACTCCGTTAATATGCGGGCCCTGTAGTCATTACCCCCGATAAAATTAACATTCATGTCACCACCACAGATGATTTCAAAACTTGAGGGATGGAATCTTAGCACGGCCCCCTCAAAAGAACTGATAAACTGAGAAAAATTACCTGATGGAGGTCTATACATCACACATACAATGATACACCTGTTATTGAGTTTGACTTTAATCCACATTTGCTCTATAAAGATACAACTGACCTCGTGTAATAGCTCATACTGCAAATGATCTTTGAGATATATTCCAATGCCTCCCCCTCTAGATGACCTATCTTTACGTATGAAATTATATCCGCTGATGCTAACAATCTGCGCGGGCACACCATCGTTCAGCCACGTTTCACATAAACCAACAATTTGAAGTTCAGAGTTGAGAAGAAAATTCCGAAAATCAGCAAAGTGCGAAACCAAAGAACGTATATTATAAAAAGCTATACCGAAATCTTTCATGTATTACGAAAAACCCCAAAAAAATTATCTTAAATGTGATCGCTCAACTATTTATGCAACAAGAATGAGAGAAAAAAAAATTTATATAAGTATACAAATTCTGAAGATACAAAAAATTGAATGTAAGAACAAAGTTAAATACAAGCACAAGTAAACCTGCAACGTACGTCGATCAGCTCCATCAACCCTGTATAGTACCATTAATAATGCTCTCAAACTCCTCAGTGGTCCTGGCACAATGCTTAGCATTATTCCATTTGAAGAAAATTTTTCCGTTCAGAGACCATACATCTTTCTTTCCTATCTGCTCTTTAACTGATTTCAGTAACCGATAATTCGAGGTACTGAGTTCCTCTAACAGAACAAGCTTGGTCCCTTTCAAGCACTTTTTATTTTTATACGCTTCCTCCTTGAATGGTACCGATGCAAACTTCACCACAATTGGCCTTGGATATTTTTGATCGTTTGTTTTTTTACCAACCCTGTAGCACTGCACAATCTACGATTGGTTCAGTCCCAAATTCGTCGTGAAGACCTTCTGGACCGAATCCTGCAGATTCTCGTTAGTCGATTCCTCCAATCCCATCAGCCTCAACTGCTTTCGTTTACGAGTTTGCTCCAATCTATTTAATTTAGAATTCAATTCATTAATCGTCTGTTTATAAACAAGGGATTCCTTTTCCAGTTCGATGACACGCTGCTCCATACGGTTCAGATGTTCCTGCATCGTTGCGGATATCTTATCAGCCACCTTGTCTGATAAAGATATCAGGAAATCCTTATCAGACAGACACTCGAGTATGCACTGTCTCATTTCTTCTCGCTGTTGTTTTGTTAGCGGCATTTTTCAATTTTATTACCAAAATGAACTACTCTGAAACTGGGGTCACTCGGAAAATGTTTTCACGCAGTGAGATATTAAGATGTCACAAGCTGCCTGGTAGTTAACAATAATAAACCACTGATTTTAGCAATCGAATTCAGGAGCTCCACGAAACACGTCTACTCAGTGCGGAACATGTGATATGTATAATATCTATTTTAGGTCAAGAAAATATACTTACATTCAAATTCATTTCAGCACTCTCTGAAATCCAGTTTTTCTTCCTTAAATCACTCGTCAAACTTTCAAGTGAATATATTTTATTTTCCCTCCTTCTTCTTTTAGCTTGTAAGTTAGTTATTTTCGTCTTCAAATTGGTTACTGTTTTTTTGATTATGTCCCAACAAATTTTTCTACTATTTGGATCTTCCAGATCTTCATATTCTATGGCTCCGAAATAACTTGGCATATTGAGTTTACGTCTGAAATTTTCGAAATGAAAGTTATTAAAATATTTTCACTGAAAGCTATGTAACCAAGTTACTTAGATGAATAAAATCACCATTAAAATTATACTAACATATAATTCTTATCCACCATGTGTTAAAATCTAATGAAATTCCAGAAAATTTGTATGAAGCTTGTGAACTTACTTTTTGAGTCTCGAAACATCAGCTGTGGATGGAAATGAGTCTGCTGGAGATTCTCCTTTTGGTTCTCTCATTGCTACATGAGAAGCATCATGCCTAGAAGATAACAATATTTTTAAATTGCATTGTAAGTTGACTGTATCACACAGATTTCAAATTTTTTTGGAACTCTAGTTATTTCGATACAAGTCTGCTAATTATGAAATAATTTTTCACCTACTTCCTTTTGAGTCCCACAATTGTGCTTCTTTCTGGTAAGGAACTAGTTTGTTGTTCAGGCGAAGACTCCGAGCTAAAAAAAATATAAAAATAAAGTGAATGCATTTTTTGGCAACAGTTTCAAATGAAGAATTTCAAATTAAAAATATATGTTTTTAGTACCTTCCACTAACAATCTTCAATTACTCGTTCAATCAACAATTTTTTAGGAGAGGACAGCAGGCTAAGAATAAGAGAAACATCAATCAGGAAAAATACGTTTTGTGTAAATCATTGACATAATAATAGCTACTCAATTTTCAATTACCTTTGATTATCACTTTCCGAGATGGTTACTGTTCTTGAGCTAGCAGTTTCTGTGCTTGAACCAGACGTTCTTTTCGAAATGTATGGTCTGAAAAGTAATGAAAGTATACACATAAATAAAAATCGATTTATGGTATTTCAAAAATCAGTTTTGAAAGTCTTAGTACCATATGACAAAAAATGAATGAAAAAATTTGGTATTATATAACTTATATTAATATACTCAAACGTGTTTATATTTACCTTTTAAATTCATCAATTCTAGGAACCGCATAAGTATTTGGAAATGTGTGTTCTATTATTGCTCTTGATAAAGCTTTTAGTACTAAAATGTTTGGAACAAACATATGCATACTTTGGTAATTTGTTCATTTGCAATCCTAACGCATGGCACCATATTTTACGAAATTCTCTATTTGAAGGGAATCTAAAAATTGTATTCATTAAATTTGATTCCTACCTCAGAGGAAGAACTTCTTCCTCTGAGATTCCTACTCTAGTAACTGTAACTACGCCTATGAACAATTAAGTTACCGATGATAGGTTAGGTTTTCATTTCCACATGTTTTACATACTGTACACGTTTTTCTAGTTTTTACCATGATTGCAAATAGAGGTATGTACCTTGAAACTCACGAACTGACGTTAAATAATGAAGATTATAAATTTTATAGTGAAATGAAAATTTCACAACGACTTCTCCTCTAACTGTCACAATCAACAACAAATACTAACCGACGATGCCAAATGCACAGAATAATCCGGTAATTTGAACTGTCCTCTAAGCCATAGAGAGATAGATTGTTCACTTCTTCTTTAGATATGGCAACGCCTAATTCTATAAGTATTTATAAACATAAATGTTATGGTGTCGTCAACAAATGCGCATTGGCATCTCTATGTTTACTTCTTCCTCTGAGAGTTTAGGCATTTCAATGAGATTGATTTGAATAAGAAACCAGAAGATCAGTTAATGCTGAAGGCATTGAAGGTTTACGATATCAATATTGACAGTTTGAAAATCAATTTTCCCAGAATCGAACATGATGGTAATTTAACAAAAAGATCATTCTTGAGCATAATTTCTCGGTTGTATGATCCTTTGGGTCTGATTGGACCAATTGTAATAGTTTCAAAACTGCTTAAACAAAAACTTCGGGTTGAAAAAATTGGTTGGGATACACAATTGCCATACGGAATTAATGAGAATTGTCAACAGTTTCTTGAAAAGTTGGCAATTATGCCAAGGGTAATAATTGAATTGAACTATTGGGTTTTTGCGATGCTTCCTTTAGTGCATACGGATGTTGCATATATGAAAAAATGATTGATAAGGCAGGAAATGTATCCACAAATTTATTTACTTTCAAATCCCTTATAGCACCTCTCAATAAAAAATTATTAACAATACCTAAATTAGAGCTGAATGGAGCAGTTTTGTTGTCAAAGTTAATAATGAGAGTATCCGGGATATTTGTGGATAATATAAAAATATCGGATTTATTTCTATTTTCAGATTCAGCAATTGTTTTATCTTGAATTGGTTCAGTTCCTTTGAAATTAAACGTTTATGTGGCCAATAGTACGTCAATTTGTTTCATGCGGGTACCAGACTTGTTCTTTCCCATCTGAATAGAAAATTTTGATTGGTTAACGAAGTTCGGGAAATTAAGAAAGTTCTTCATAAATGTGTAAGATGTTTTGAATTTTCGGAACAATTAATGGCAAGTCTTCCCTCTCCTCCAGTATCGGAATCTCGACCATTCGAAGTTGTCGGAATAGACTTTTGTGGTCCATTCAACATAAAACAGTCGGGACTTAGAAAGGTTTTGATTTCATAAGGATATATTTCTGTATTTGTCTGTTTTTCTACTAAGGCTACCCATTTGGAATTGGTATCAGATTTGAAAACGGAAACTTTTATCGCAGCATTTAAAAGATTTTCTTCAAGAAGAAATTCCTTCAAGGGGACACAAAGAAAATTCGATGAATTCTATAAACTTTAAAACACAAAATGTCATAAGGATAAAGTTGAGTGTTTTGCCGCTATTGTAGGCATCAAATTCCATTTTATTCCAAGTTATTCTCCTGTTTTTGGGGGACTATGGGGAGTTGGCGTAAAAAGACTGAAATTTCATTTGAAAAGAGTAGTTGCGATCTTATTTCAACTTATGAGGAGTTTAACACATTGATTGTGCAAATTGAAGCTATTCTGAATTCTAGACCACACTGTCAAACTTCCCAAGATCCATCAGATTTGAACTTCCTTACTCCCGCTCATTTTTGACTAGAGCAGCCTTTCAGACATTGCCTGAAGTTGACTTATCTCCACTGAACTGGCCCGTAGGTCGAATTTCAAAGGTCATACCTGGTAGGGTAGTTGAAGTTTTCATGAAAAATAAATCTTATTTGAGGTCTATTACTAAAATTGCTGTGCTTCCTATTTACGATTAACTCTTCCTTGCCGAGGCCTTCCTACACCAAATTTGCATTTTTGAATGCTTGGGTTTAATTTTAGTCAAATGGTTTTTTTTTCAATTGTATTCATTAATGATGCTAATATGATTGATGTTAATGTTAATGGTAGAGATTAATTGAATCGAATTGGGAATTTTTATTTTGTATAATATTTCGGGTTTAAATTGTAAAAATCTTTAATTATTCAACTTATTTGTCAAAAAATTAAATGAGTGATAATTATCATTGAAATCTAATGGAATTTTTGATGCGAATTTCATACGATAATTATGTTAGTTACGTTTAAATTGTGTCCGGTAGTTACCAGTTATGTACAGATCCACTATGCATACATTGTGAACACCTGTATATTGCGAGTTCTAGTTGAACTCTGCGCATTCTACATATGTAACATAAAATGTAAAGATATAAAGGACAGTCGATTGATGACCATAAAACCAGACGCATACAACACTTTTAATTCAAAATATTTAAAGTTTAAGAATACAATTTCTTTATGTGAAGAACATAAAAGTAGTGTTCTGAACACTATTCATATTATCGATTAAAAACGACCGTCGGTATCTCAATTGTGTTCAGAAGTATTATTTCGACCTCTGCTAATGTGATGAGATGACACATATATTTCAGAATATATGTTTGTTGTTTGTTCAACGAACATTGCTAGGCTTGGTTCGTTGTCCAGGTCATATTGTCTGCGTTTATAACTTTTTGTCTGGTTCCAATCACTCACTTTAATGTAGTCTTTGTTTCTGTTGCCTGCGTATAATTGATTTAGTCAATTTATAGGGTCTGAATTCACTCTCGCCCTCTCATAGTTAAGATTTGCTTTTTGCCTTTGACTCATGACAGTTTGGAGGCTGTATATTTCATTTTGTTCATTTAATATTGCCAATACTTTATACATTGAATCATTAGTTGAATTTATAACGCTTGAAATATATTTTTGAACAGCTCGGTGTGAGTATATTGGAATTGACTGCGTTTATTCAGCCCTCGAGAGATATTTTTCATTAGGTTATTTGAATTTCCTTCTTTTATTTAGTCATCGGTAGTTACTAAGTTAACTTTCAGTCTGATCGTCAACTCTTGTTCAGAGATATTTTCAAAAAAGAATCATTTTCTATTTTGATCTGAATTTTGTCCAGTATGAACACTGGTTAGTCAACTTTGAATATTATCAGTCCAATGTTGCATTGCGTTTATTAGACGGCTTTCTTGAATTTGACTTCTTTGTAATATGTTATCTGTTACAGAATACAGCTAATGGATTTCATTCATAAAATTGTCAGCTCATTAGATTGATAGATAGATAGATAGAAGGATCTTTATTTGCAATAAAAATTACAAATGGTGTCGATAGTAATAAATAAATATAAAATGTCACAATGGTACCAAGGTTACAACATACAAACAAATAAATTAAACTAGAAAACAGTCATTAGGTATTACATTTTCTTTCTTAACAGAAACTCTTCTATGGAATATATAGTTTCATCCAAAAGCAACCTCTTGACTTTCCTCCTGAAAATCATCAGGGGCCTGCCATGAAACTCAGGAGGAAGTTTATTATACAGGGTTGCGATAAAGTTTGGCACCAAATTAATATCTTTAAAACGAAACGAGCGATATTTTTGAAATTTGGCGGCTGAGTGTAATGGCCCACAATGCATCTGATGAGCATATTTTCATTAATGAGATACTTCCGGTTTAACCGGAAATGCCATCAACTTCTTTAATTTAAATAGGACACCCTACATATTTTTACAGATTTTGAAAAAACTTGGGATTTCGAATGCGCACATACTGGGTTTAGTGTAAAAATCTAATGAAATATTTTCCTTTTCGATCAAAAACTTTTTTAATTTATATGGGACCTCCTGTATATCTTTGCAGATGTTGATAGATCTTAGGATTGTGAATGCTCACATACTGGGTTTAGGGTAAAAATCTCATTAATATAGTCCTTTTCGTTCAATAGATATGTGTTTGGTGCCATACTTTATCCCAACTCTGTATAGTTATATATAGTACTCTTGTTAGTCAATATTGTTACAATGTCTCTTGATTCTTATGTTGTAATAAATAATGTGAAGTGTTATGTCTTTCCTTGTCAACTATCTGAATCCACCCTTATTCATAAATTTCACAATTGTGAATTACAAAATCTGAACACCCGATTTTGAACAGTCTTCAATAGTTTTGTCAACAATATTGTACAATATTTCTACATCTTTATTAACATCATGGTTTATTAGAAGGGTCCACCACGGAATAGAAGAAAGGTGCTGATTTATCGCATCATAATTAACTTTTTTATAATTGAACATAGTGCGTTCACTAGTGTGACGGTTGCTTTGTTTTAACGTTAGTTTTACACAGGGATGGTAATTTTCCTCTGATACTAGAGGCTGATCACTTTTATCTAGGAAATTTATGAGATGTTTGTTACATAAAATTAAATCTAAGGTTCCTATCTGATGATAAGCAAATAGTTGAAATGCTCAAACTCACAGAAAGATAAAGTGTCTAATAAGTTGGTGTAGTGATTTTCAACATTTTCGGGTTCAAGTGGATACCGGTCTGTAGATGTTCGAGACTTCCCACCCTATCGACGAGCAGTTAAAGTCCCTACAAATGAGTACCAAGTTGTTTTCCATTTCACCTTCAATGGAGTCCAAATTGCGTGAGAAGTTATCCATAGGTAACCTATCCCCAGGTGGAAGGTAAACAAAACACGAGTAAACGGAAATGTTATTAACAGTCACTCTGGAAATGATGAAAACACTTTCACCAGTTTTTTTGTGACCTGCTGTTCCACAAGTTTCAGGATCACGTCGGAATATACTTCACAAAATGATGGGATCAACTACCTCATGGTCCAAATTCCCACTGTGCAACCAGAGTTCAGTACCAAATAATATGTCACTGTTGTTAGCCAGAACATTCAGCTTAGTCAGAAGTCCTCGGACATTTTGGTATGTGATGTTCAGAGCCATCTTGGTTTGCGTGAACTTATCCACACTTTTCCAGCCACGGTTTTTGACGTGTATACTGTCGATGTTGGGATAGAGGACAATCGTGCGTTATTTAGTCACAGTGTTGCCAGATATATCTCATGTATGATAATGAGATTAATTCCAACTTACACATGGAAAAACACGAACGAGTAATTTGTTTTTTATTATCTATTTACCAATATCTAAAACTTTTTTAGTGTCCGTCGAAATATAAGGGAAAAATTAAAAACTGACCAACCACGGTTTTAGCGATAACTGTGCAGGGGGTTATCCGGGGGCGGTGCGTTCTCAACAAAAATTTTTTTGCATAGTATTTCGAAATCTATTGAGACATTTTTTTGGGCGTCCGTCGAAGTACGAGAAAAAAATTAAAAACTGACCAGCCACGGTTTTAGCGATAACTGTGCGGGGGGTTATCCGGGGGCGGTGCGTTCTCAACAAAATTTTTTTTGCATAGTATTTCGAACACAGATATCAAATCTAATGAGACATTTTTTTGGGCGTCCGTCTAAGTACGAGAAAAAAATAAAAAACTGACCAGCCACGGTTTTAGCGATAACTGTTCAGGGGGTTATCCGGGGGCGGTGCGTTCTCAACAAAAATTCTTTTGCATAGTATCTTTAACACAGATATCAAATCTAATGACACATTTTTTTGGGCGTCCGTCAAAGTACGAGAAAAAAATTAAAACCTGACCAGCCACGGTTTTAGCAATTACTGTGTGGGGGGTTATCCGGGGGCGGTGCATTCTGAACAAAAATTTTTTTGCATAGTATTTCAAACACAGATATCAAATCTATTGAGACATTTTTTTGAGCGTCCGTCGAAGTACGAGAAAAAAATTAAAAACTGACCAGCCGCGGTTTTAGCGATAACTGTGCGAAGGGTTATCCGGGGGCGGTGCGTTCTCAACAAAAATTTTTCTGCATAGTATTTCGAACACAGATATCAAATATATTGAGACATTTTTTTGGGCGTCCGTCTAAGTACGAGAAAAAAATTAAAAACTGACCAGCCACGGTTTTAGCGATAACTGTTCGGGGGGTTATCCAGGGGCGGTGCGTTCTCAACAAAAATTTTTTCGGATAATATTTTTAACACAGATATCAAATCTAATGACACATTTTTTTTGGCGCCCGTCAGAGTACGAGAAAAAAATTAAAACTTGACCAGCCACGGTTTTAGCGATTACTGTGTGTGGTTATCCGGGGGCGGTGCATTCTGAACAAACATTTTTTTGCATAGTATTTCGAACACAGATATCAAATCTAATGACTTATTTTCCTGGGCGTCCGTCGAAGTAGGAGAAAAAAATTAAAAACTGACCAGCCACGGTTTTAGCGATTACTGTGTGTGGGGTTATCCGGGGGCGGTGCATTCTCAACAAAAATTTTTTTGCATAGTATTTCGAACACAGATATCAAGTCTATTATTTCTTTTATGAACTGGTCACGTTGTCCTACAAATTAAGTGGTACGTTCTTCCAATCCTACCCTAGAAATTTTATCACAGAACCCACAATTAAAAATGGTTACCGACAATTGCCAATTTCCGAGCGTAGGACTGGAAAAACGTACCACTCAATTTGTGGGACAATGTGACCAGTTCATAAAGGAAATATTTGCTGAGCAATAGTGAAAAAATCAGCTGGTAAGTAATATTTTTTCAAGGCCTAGTTGTTGATATGTGTTGGGAGTGGAGGACACTATGATACAATCATCATTTTTGTAGGACAATTATTTTTTTCAATTTGTAATAAAATTGTTTCAAAATTTAATTTATTAAGTAGCTGTTAGTAATTAAATTTGAACATTCACCCATTTAACACTTTCGAGGCCTCTATACTGTATTAGCTCTCACTATCGAGAATTTTCGTAGAGGAAAAAGTTGGGCGTCTCTTCAAAATGAAGCTACTTACAAATATCCAGACTGTTAGTATTCATAATAAAAAATAGGCGCTGACCCATAGACTACAAGGTATCGAAATGATCATGATTATACTGATTCTATACAAGACAGTGTTGTCAATTGAGTAGAGAGGAAATCAATTTTCCTCAGACAGTCGAAAGATTGTTGAATAGGTCAGAACATGATTGTCAAACAGATTAAATATATGATACTAAATTTCGATCAGATAGACTGTCATCATCTCCAGAACTCGGGGTCCTCCGTCGAGGTAGACCGGAACGGCGCGGCGTATAAATCCGGACAGCTCCCAGTAGACTGAGAGCTGGCTACGGAGGGGTAAAGGTCACTAGGTGCAAGGGTAATTTTATCGTTCACAGGTTCGATTGTTACCGACATAGCGTAAGGCGGGCAGCCAGAAGGCACACTGGAAGAATGACGGAAGGGTAGGGGGTTAAACATGCAATTTTTTTACGAAAAAAAAGTCATAAGGTGCAAAGATGGCAATTTGTAGAATAAGAGAAGGTGGTATGAGTAAGCAGGAAAAAACATTGCCAGAAGGCTGAGTGGAAGAATAACGCGAAGGGAGGGGGTTAAACATGCATATTTTTTTCGAAAAAAAAGTCATAAGGTGCAAAGATGGCAATTTTTAGAATGAGAGAAGGTGGTATGAGTAAGCAGGAAAAAACATTGCCAGAAGGCTGAGTGGAAGAATAACGCGAAGGAAGGGGGTTAAACATGCATATTTTTTTCGAAAAAAAAGTCATAAGGTGCAAAGATTGCAATTTGTAGAATAATAGGAGGTAGTATGAGTAAGTAGAAAAAAACATTGCCAGAAGGCTGAGTGGAAGAGTAACGCGAAGGGAGGGGGTTGAACATGCAATTTGTACGAAAAAAAATCATGAGGTGCAAAGATGGCAATTTGTAGAATAAGAGAAGGTGGTATGAGTAAGCAGAAAAAAACATTGCCAGAAGGCTGAGTGGAAGAATAACGCGAAGGGAGGGGTTAAACATGCATATTTTTTTCGAAAAAAAAGTCATAAGGTGCAAAGATGGCAATTTGTAGAATAATAGGAGGTAGTATGAGTAAGTAGAAAAAAACATTGCCAGAAGGCTGAGTGGAAGAATAACGCGAAAGGAGGGGGTTAAACATGCAATTTTTTTCGAAAAAAAAGTCATAAGGTGCAAAGATGGCAATTTTTAGAATGAGAGAAGGTGGTATGAGTAAGCAGAAAAAAACATTGCCAGAAGGCTGAGTGGAAGAATAACGCAAAGGGAGGGGGTTAAACATGCATATTTTTTTCGAAAAAAAAGTCATAAGGTGCAAAGATGGCAATTTTTAGAATGAGAGAGGGTGGTATGAGTAAGCAGGAAAAAACATTGCCAGAAGGCTGAGTGGAAGAATAACGCGAAGGAAGGGGGTTAAACATGCATATTTTTTTCGAAAAAAAAGTCATAAGGTGCAAAGATTGCAATTTGTAGAATAATAGGAGGTAGTATGAGTAAGTAGAAAAAAACATTGCCAGAAGGCTGAGTGGAAGAGTAACGCGAAGGGAGGGGGTTGAACATGCAATTTGTACGAAAAAAAATCATGAGGTGCAAAGATGGCAATTTGTAGAATAAGAGAAGGTGGTATGAGTAAGCAGGAAAAAACATTGCCAGAAGGCTGAGTGGAAGAATAACGCGAAGGGAGGGGGTTAAACATGCATATTTTTTTCGAAAAAAAAGTCATAAGGTGCAAAGATGGCAATTTGTAGAATAATAGGAGGTAGTATGAGTAAGTAGAAAAAAACATTGCCAGAAGGCTGAGTGGAAGAATAACGCGAAAGGAGGGGGTTAAACATGCAAATTTTTTTCGAAAAAAAAGTCATAAGGTGCAAAGATGGCAATTTTTAGAATGAGAGAAGGTGGTATGAGTAAGCAGAAAAAAACATTGCCAGAAGGCTGAGTGGAAGAATAACGCAAAGGGAGGGGGTTAAACATGCATATTTTTTTCGAAAAAAAAGTCATAAGGTGCAAAGATGGCAATTTGTAGAATAATAGGAGGTAGTATGAGTAAGTAGAAAAAAACATTGCCAGAAGGCTGAGTGGAAGAGTAACGCGAAGGGAGGGGGTTGAACATGCAATTTGTACGAAAAAAAATCATGAGGTGCAAAGATGGCAATTTGTAGAATAATAGGGTATGGGTAAGTCGGAAAAAACATTGCCAGAAGACCAAGTGGAAGAATAACGCGAGGGGAGGGGGTTAAACATGCAATTTTTTTACGAAAAAAAGTCATAAGGTGCAAAGATGGCAATTTGTAGAATAATAGGGGGTAGTATGAGAAAGCAGGAAAAAAATTGCCAGGAGGCTAAGTGGAAAAATAACGCGAAGGCAGGGGGTTAAACAAGCAACTTTTTAACGAAAAAAAGGCATAAGATGCAAAGCTGACAATTTGTAGAATGATCGAAGGTAGTATGAGTAAGTTGGAAAAAAATTCAAAAAGGCTAAATGGAAGTATAACGAGAGGCATTTATCCAAAGGACCAAAGGTGACATGAAATATCTCAAAATATGTAAACGAAGTGCCAGATTCTTTCAATAAAATGAAATATCGAGAAGGCTTCCGATGCTCTTTGTATCGCTGATATCTTTGTCATGCTTCCACTTAGCCTTCTGACAATTTTCTTCCTTCTCCTACTTGTACTATCTCCGTTTATTCCACAAATCGTCCATTTTGCACTTTATGACTATTTTTTTCAAAAAAGATGCTGGTTTAACTCCTTTCTACTTACTTATACTATCTCCGATTAGAATAATCGGAGATAATTTTGTAGATTCAAAATGCCATCTTTCCAACTTATGACTTTTTCGAAAAAATAGATGCATGTTCAACCCCCTTCCTTCACGTTATTCTTCCACTTAGCCTTCTGACAATGTTTTTCCTACTTACTCATACTACCCTCTTTTATTTTACAAATAGCCAGCTTTGCACCACACTCCTTTTTTTCGTTAACAAGTTGCTTGTTTAATCCCCTCCCTTTGCGTTATTCTTCCACTCAGCCTTCTGGCAATGTTTTTTCCTGCTTACTCATACTACCTTCGATTATTCTACAAATTGCCATCTTTGCACCTTATGACTTTTTTTTCGAAAAAAATATGCATGTTCAACCCTCTCCCTTCGCGTTATTCTTCCACTCAGCCTTCTGGCAATGTTTTTTCCTGCTTACTCATACTACCTTCTCTTATGCGACAAATTGCCATCTTTGCACCTTATGACTTTTTTTTCGTAAAAAAATTGCACGTTTAACCCCCTTCCCTCGCGTTATTCTTCCACTTGGTCTTCTGGCAATGTCTTTTCCGACTTACCCATACCCTATTATTTTACAAATTGCCATCTTTGCACCTCATGATTTTTTTTCGTACAAATTGCATGTTCAACCCCCTTCCTTCGCGTTATTCTTCCACTCAGCCTTCTGGCAATGTTTTTTCCTGCTTACTCATACCACCTTCTCTCATTCTAAAAATTGCCATCTTTGCACCTTATGACTTTTTTTTCGAAAAAAATATGCATGTTTAACCCCCTCCCTTCGCGTTATTCTTCCACTCAGCCTTCTGGCAATGTTTTTTCCTGCTTACTCATACCACCTTCTCTTATTCTACAAATTGCCATCTTTGCACCTTATGACTTTTTTTTCGTAAAAAAATTGCATGTTTAACCCCCTACCCTTCCGTTATTCTTCCAGTGTGCCTTCTGGCTGCCCGCCTTACGCTATGTCGGTAACAATCGAACCTGTGAACGATAAAATTACCCTTGCACCTAGTGACCTTTACCCCTCCGTAGCCAGGTCTCAGTCTACTGGGAGCTGTCCGGATTTATACGCCGCGCCGTTCCGGTCTACCTCGACGGAGGACCCCGAGTTCTGGAGATGATGACAGTCTATCTGATCGAAATTTAGTATCATATATTTTATCTGTTTGACAATCATGTTCTGACCTATTCAACAATCTTTCGACTGTCTGAGGAAAATTGATTTCCTCTCTACTCAATTGACAACACTGTCTTGTATAGAATCAGTATAATCATGATCATTTCGATACCTTGTAGTCTATGGGTCAGCGCCTATTTTTTATTATGAATACTAACAGTCTGGATATTTGTAAGTAGCTTCATTTTGAAGAGACGCCCAACTTTTTCCTCTACGAAAATTCTCGATAGTGAGAGCTAATACAGTATAGAGGCCTCGAAAGTGTTAAATGGGTGAATGTTCAAATTTAATTACTAACAGCTACTTAATAAATTAAATTTTGAAACAATTTTATTACAAATTGAAAAAAATAATTGTCCTACAAAAATGATGATTGTATCATAGTGTCCTCCACTCCCAACACATATCAACAACTAGGCCTTGAAAAAATATTACCTACCCTTCCGTTATTCTTCCAGTGTGCCTTCTGGCTGCCCGCCTTACGCTATGTCGGTAACAATCGAACCTGTGAACGATAAAATTACCCTTGCACCTAGTGACCCTTACCCCTCCGTAGCCAGCTCTTAGACTACAGAATGCCATCGGCCACCGGGAAGATTGCCGAGAGACATCTGATGTTCGTTTATACTCGAACATATGGAGTGTGAAAAAACAATCCACAAAAACTACAGCACTGGATACCCAGTGACTTCTTGGAGATTTCCATGACACAGACTGCACTGATTACTATTTTTTTAACACGACAATTTTTCGGATGTGAGCTTAGTAACGATGATGCAATTTTTGGAATTCAGATTCAGTTTATTGTTGTATTCCGAACACAATTGAAGAAGAAAGCAGTATGCTGTCACCAGGGCAGCCTTTTGAAGTAGCTCCGGAACTTGTTGATATGAGGGTGATAATAGATGAAGTTGATGAAGTTAGGTGGATTCAGGAGATAAATCCAAGGGTTGATCCAATTACTGCAATAAAGGATCCCCCACACCGACGCGGGACAGCGGGAGCGGGAGCGGTAGCGGGAACGACGCGGGATCAAAACATGTGGCGGGATATGGAAGTACTCACACTCAGGCGTAGGGCGGGGCCTACGAACGCGGGACTGCAGCGTTCTATATTGGTAACGCTGCATGCAGTGTTTTTCCCGCGTTCCCGCTCTTCCCGCTGTGTAAATTCATATACGTACCTAGCACGTACAATGTCGTTTACTGAGAGATTAATTGAAATTGTGAAAGCCCATCCAATTTTATATGATTTGGGAGATCCCGAATATAAAAATCTTCGGAAAAGAGATAAAGTATGGGACAAAATAGGCACCGAATTGAACGAAAATGGTAAGTTAACAAATCTAAAGACATTTGCTTAGATTGCTTCTTCAAAAAAGTAGTTCTTAAAAAAACTCAATGAATTATCTGAACTTTATTTAAAATAACCATAAACGATTTGTATTATTAGGTAACTTATAAAAATAAAAAACAAAATATAATAATTTGAACAATGTGCACTAGCAGGATAATCCTACTGTTCTTCAATCATTATTGAAAAAAGTGGCAAATTTTTCACGGACTTCAAATGCTACATTTGGCGCCCTTCTAGTGTCATTTTGAATATTTGTGAATGCGTCCATTGTATTTTGTGGTGGATCCAAAAACTGAAAATATTGATCATCGCATTGTTTTGAAATTAGGTAATTATGTAAAATACATGTCGTTTTCACAATCAAAATTGTAGTTCCTACGGACACTTCGATAGGTCTGTAAAAAATTCTCCACTTCTGGGCAAGAATACCAAAGGCATTTTCCACTACCCTCCTTGCTCTACAAAGTCTTTTATTGTAATTTTCCTTGCGTGGATCTGATCGAGATTGTCTATATGGATAGGGCCTCATCATATACGTTCTAAGGGCGAAAGCTTCATCGCCTATCAAGACATACGGACATGCTTCATTTTGACTTGGTAGGTTTTTATCCTTTGGTACAGCCATTTGCCCTTGTTCAAACTTCTTTCCCATATTGGAAGATTCAAAAATGCCACTGTCACTATTTTTTCCAAATCCTCCAATGTCAACACATAAAAATTTATAATCGGGTCCCACAATAGCCATAAGAACAATGGAAAACTTTTTTAAGTAACAAAAATAATTTGATCCGCTCTTATCTGGACACTTTATTGTGATATGTTTTCCATCTATACTGCCAATACAGTTTGGAAATTGCCACTTCGTCTCAAAACCTTCAGATGATTTTTTCCATATCTCCTCAGTTGGCTCTGGCAGATATATATTTTGTAACTTTTTGATAATTGCATTGCATACTTCAGTAACGATTTTACCAACGGTTGAAAATCCAATGCGAAAACTATGGCCAATTGTATAATAAGTATCACCTGTGGCAAGAAATCTGAAATAAATTGTATGATTTTTAATTTTAGGGGATGAAGTGAAAAGAAAATGGAAAAATTTGAGAGATTCCTATTCAAAATATTTAAAATCGATTAAAACATCTACAGGCCAAAGTGCAAGAAAAAACTACAAGAACTGGCAGTGGGCTCCCCTAATGGAACCATTCAAACCCTATTTGGCATTTGCTAAAACAGATTCGAATATAACCGAGCCTGTTTATAATATTGAATCTCCAGATGAAACCATAACAAGAAATATAACTGATAGTGATCAAATATCAGATTCTCCCAGTCATTTAGAAAAAGAAAGAGAAAAGATTATCGATCAGAGTCGATCAAATGAAGCACTTGAAGTTACCGATGAGAATCCCAAAGAATTACAGGTGTCTACGCCATCAACATCGAAATCAGTTTCTCGGAGGAAAACTTCATGTAGTCATACCTCTTCAGTTGACTCAGTTATGGATTATTTGAAGAATAAAAAGGCAAAAAAAGAATTAAGTCCAACTGACATGATCTTTTTGGGATATTCTCAGATCCTGCAAACATTTTCGCCAAGAAGACAGGCCCAAACAAAAATGAGAATAGCAAATATCATGACGGAACAAGAATGTCTACATCTTGAAGAATTAACACAAAATAATCAAGTTTATTCTGGTTGTGTTCCTAGACCACTTTCATCCCTTTCATTCCAAGGTGTCAGCAATAATGCATCTTCCACAAATAAAACTTTCACGACCTTGAGGTCACCCGAAGAAACCAGGAGTTCATTGCAATCTGCAGAAAATTCGTTGCTGCATAATGAGAGCATGACGTCACCAGAAGACAAAACTTACTCAATAATGGTACTGTCTGAAGATGCAAATCCGCCAAATTATGACATTAATCCATCAGCAGGTACTTTTCTTAATTCATTTCTTCCATAATATGTGTTCACTTTCCGAATAAAATAAAAAAAGAATTTTGTATTTTTTTACCTTAGTGTTACTGCAAGACGTTCTTCCGGACTAATTGCTTCTCGAAAATGGGTATCACTTTTACGGATATCTTCTTTAATGAGATTTAAAAGGTCATCGAAATATTCAGGGGTCATTCTGAAATATATGTAGAATCTTTTTGGATCTTTTCGCAACTGTGGCATTAAAGTGTGAAATTCTCCATATTCTTCTCGTTCAAGATTAATATCATGAACCCACTTCTTTTTTTTCCTGAAAGCAATATAATTTTTTCAATACTATTGCTACTCTATGAAGTAATATATATTTTTTTAACGAAAAACTAAGTTTATTAACATTACTTACGCTTGCCGTTCATCTTCTGCTAAAGCAAATAGTAGAAGGGCTTCTTCTTCATCGGATGAGAAATCCATTTTTTTTGACCAGAAAACTCACAGAAGATATCTTCACGTTACCGCGTACTTTACCGCTTTGGTGTGAATAGAAAAACTTCCCGCTTCCCGCAGTACCACCGCGTCGTTCCCGCTACCGCTCCCGCTCCCGCTGTCCCGCGTCGGTGTGGGGGATCCTTAAAGGAACAATTTCACTTGTTTATTATAAGGTGTTCACTAGAATTATAATTATTTCACTTGTATTGGGAATCACTGGTTTAAATGTGAACACAGTATGAGAAAGCACTTGTTTATTATAAGAATAACACACGTTACATTTATTACAATAACGGAATCTGAATATATTTACGAAACGAGATGTAAACTCGACGGAAGATAGAAATGAGACTGAACGGACGATAGAAATGAACGGATTATGAGCGCTGCGTTGCCATTTGATATAGTATTTTGGAAATAGCTGAAGTCAGCAAGAATATGTGAACAATAGGCTCATTGTTGAGGGATTGCCAACATTATACTAGAATAGACCGTTTCTCTTTGAGCTACACTAATACACGTCATACTCGTACGACGTATATAAAACATGGACGGTATCTGTCAATATCCTTGTTTCAAGTCGATGGTGGAAATGAAGTTGGATTTTCGTAATTTATTCAGAATTCGGAAAATTTAGGGTAACGGTTAAACATCTTTAACGGAGACATGGTTAACTGACCGGAAATCTGTACAAAATCGGTAGGTTCCGTTCTTTTTCCTGACCAATACCACAGGTGAACTCCACGGCGACTTGCAAGGTTCGATCACTCCCTCAGCCCACATCCGGTCCACTTTCCGATTGAAAATTTCCTGCATCTTAGGTTTTTGGGGTCGATATCGCTCTTTGATCGGTTCGGTACCCGGCTTCAGTCTGATCTTGTGTTCAATCAGTTCGGTAGTACCTCGTACCATCAAATTTCTTCAATTGTTGCAAGTGACCCTCGGCGGTTTAAACTTCAATAGTTTCTTCAGTGGCCTTCCCTCGAGAAAACTCTCTGCTGTTTTGAGATTGATGATGAAATTATAGGCAGACAGGACCTTCATTCCTTATATGATGTCCACAGGCAAATCAGGTACAAGTAGGAATTTCACGTTGTTCAGAACACTACTTTTGTGTTCTTCACATAAAGAAATTTTATTGTTTAAATTTTAAATATTTTGAATAATAATAAGTGTTGTATGCGTACAGTTTTATTGTCATTAATCGACTGACTCTGATATCTTTTACATTTTTGTTACATATGTAGAATGCGCGGAGTTCAAGTAGAACTCGCAATATACAGGTTTTCACAATGTATCTATGTATAGTGGATCTGTACATAACTCGCAACTACCGGACACAGTTTAAAAGTAACTAACATAATTATCGTATGAAATTCGCATCTAAATAAAAATCCAAAAAAAAACTACCATCAATAATTCCATTCGATTTCAATGACAATTATCGCTTATTTAAATTTTTAAACAAATAAGTTGAATAATTAAAGATTTTTATAATTTAAACCCTGAAAACTACCATCAATAATTCCATTCGATTTCAATGACAATTATCACTCATTTAAATTTTAAACAAATAAGTTGAATAATTAAAGATTTTTATAATTTAAACCCTGAAATATTATACAAAATAAAAATTTACTATTCGATTCAATTAATCTCTACCATTAACATTAACATCAACCATATCACCATGATTAATGGATACATTTGAAAAAAAAACTATTTGACTAAAATTAAACCCAAGCATTCGAAAATGCAAATTTGATGTAGAAAGGCCTTGGCAAGGAAGAGTTAATCGTAAATAGGGAGTACAGCAATTTTAGTAATAGACCCCAAATAAGATTTATTTTTCATGAAAACTTCAACTACCCTCACTTTATTATCCCTACCAGGTATGACTCTTGAAATTCGACCTACGGGCCAGTTGAGTGGTGGTAAATTATCTTCCTTTACTAAAACTAGCATGCCTTTCTCAATATTTGGCAGTGCTTTCTTCCATTTAGGTCTGTTCTGTAACTGAAGTAGGTAATGCTTATGCCAATGATTCCAGAATTCCTGTCTCATTTTTGTACAAAGTTTCCAAAATTTCAACTGAGACTGTGACATGTGAGATAAGTCAACTTCAGGCAATGTCTGAAAGGCTGCTCCAGTCAAAAAATGAGCAGGAGTAAGAAAGTTCAAATCTGATGGATCTTGGGAAGTCTGACAGAGTGGCCTAGAATTCAGAATAGCTTCAATTTGCACAATGAATGTGTTGAACTCCTCATACGTTAAAATAAGATCGCCAACTACTCTTTTCAAATGAAATTTCACGCTTTTTACGCCAGCTTCCCATAATCCCCCGAAAACAGGAGAATAACTTGGGATAAAATTGAATTTGATGCCTTCACTAGCTGCATAATACTCAACTTTATCCTTATGGCATTTTGTGTTATAAAGTTCATAGAATTCATCGAATTTTCTTTGTGTCCTCTTGAAGGTTGCCCCATTATCGCAATATATTTGGGATGGCAAATTTCTTCTTGAAGAAAATCTTTTAAATGCTGCGATAAAAGTTTCCGTTTTCAAATCTGATACCAATTCCAAATGGATAGCCTTAGTAGAAAAACAGACAAATACAGAAATATATCCTTTTGAAATCAAAACCTTTCGCGACTGTTTTATTTTTGAATGGGCCACAAAAGTCTATTCCGACAACTTCGAATGGTCGAGATTCCGATACTCGAGGAGAGGGAAGAGTTCCCATTAATTGTTCAGAAAATTTGGCCTTGAGTTTAAAACATCTTACACATTCATGAAGAACTTTCTTAATTTCCCGAACTCCGTTAACCAACCAAAATTTTCCATTCAGATTGGAAAGAACAAGTCTGGTACCCGCATGAAACAAATTGGCGTGCTCTCTAATGATGATCAAATTAGTGATATGACAATTCTTCGGTAGAATTATGGGATGTGTTTTCGAATAAGATACAGGTGCATTGTGCAATCTACCTCCTACCCTAAGTGAGCCGGTCTTGTCTATAAACGGATACAAAGACTGCAAGCTCGATTTACCACCAAGTGTACCATTGCCACTTAAACATTGAATTTCCTCTCGAAAATGGGTGAATTGTACAGATATAATAATGGCATCCAGAGCAGCATTCAATTCCACACATGTCAAATTTCCGAATATTCTTTCTTTTTGTGACAACTTACAATTCTTTACAAATCGTTTGACAAACGCAAGAATACTCTGAATTTTACTAATCGAAGAGTAATCTTCAAAATTAACTAATTCATCCTGTTGAGTTTCGGCCAATACAACACTTGAAGGAACATTTTGTCTCGAGTTTTCTGCCTCATTACTATATTCTTCATTGGCTGTTACTGACAGTGAATCATTTTTCTTTTTTTGGAATTCACTAATATTCTCTGGGCCATGCCACCACAATTTGTTCCCAGTAATTGAATGAAAAGACCGAGCATTTTTCGTAAGTAAATCGGCAGGGTTGCTTTCACTACTTATATAGTGCCAAGATGAATCAGAAGTCAAATTTTTAGTTATTGTAATTCTATTGGCCACATAAACGTTTAATCTCAAAGGAACTGAACCAATCCAAGATAGAACAATTTCTGAATCCGAAAATAGACATATCTCCGATATTTTTATATTAGCCGCAAATATCCCGGATACTCTCGTTATTAACTTTGACAACAAAACTGCTCCATTCAGCTCTAATTTAGGTATTGTTAATTTTTTATTGAGAGGTGCTACACGAGATTTGGAAGTCAATAAATTTGTGGATACATTTCCTGCCTCATCGATAATTTTGACATAATATATGCAACATCCGTATGCACTCAAGGAAGCATCGCAAAAACCCAAAAGCTCAATTCGCTTAGCCCCGCTGGAGTTATTTATATTTCTGGGAATTATTACCCTTGGCATAATTGCCAACTCTTCAAGAAACTGTTGACAATTCTTATTAATTTCGTATGGCAACCACTATCCCAACCAATTTTTTCAACCCAAAGTTTTTGCATAAGGAGTTTTGAAACTATGACAATTGGTCCAATCAGACCCAAAGGATCATACAACCGAGAAATCATGCTCAAGAATGATCTTTTTGTTAAATTACCATCATGTTCGATTCTAGGAAAATTGATTTTCAAACTGTCAATTTTGATATCATAAACCAATCCTAAAGCCTTCAGCATTAACTGATCTTCTGGGTTCTTTTTCAAATCAATCTCATTGAAATGCCTAAATTCTACCGGAATATCCGAAATTACATCTGCACAGTTCGAAGCCCATTTGTGAAGCTTGAAGTCTCCCAAATTCAAGAGGTCGATTATTTCATCTTTAGCTAGAATTAATTCATCGATAGAATCGGACCCACAAATTATGTCATCCATTTATGTATTATTAAGAAGTATTTTTGATGCAAGTGGGTAAGTGTCTTTGTGCGTCAAAGCTAACTCGGACAAACACCTAGTTGCAAGAAAAAGAGAGCATTTGAGACCATATGTTACGGTTTTCAACCGAATAAAAGACAACGGCATCGATTGATCATCTCTCCAAATAATGATTTGAAAATTGCGCTGCTCAGGATGCACCAATATACTACGAAACATGTGCCTAATATCAGTTATCAGAACATACCTATATATACGATATAATAAAAGTATATCATAAATATCTTTTTGAACAATCTTTCCATTGAAGAGAAAATTATTTAAGCTAACCTTATAGTTTGTTTTTAGACTACCATCAAAAACTACCCTACTACCAATGATTTCTGCCTGATCCAGATCCAAATATTCATGGATAAAGTGAGAATAATTTTGAAATAAGTTTTCATCATGGCTTTTTTCTAAATTGAGAAATCGTTTCAGAGCAAATGAATATGAATCACCTAAACAAATATCGGTTATTTTGAGCTTCAAGGGTAATTTCACCTGAAATTTATCGTAAATTTTTTCTACACCTTCCCTAAAACTGTTTTCACAGGCTTCTTGTTCAGTTGTGAATTCCTCCTGACCTTCTGGAATACTCCCAGCTTGCCAAAACCTTTCCATCAGATTGTCCAGTATCTAAAGCACAATGGTGAGAAAAAGAGTATTAGAATCAGCTTTGAGCAAATTTGAGGGTAATACACCACTTACAATATATCCAAAAAGAGTATTCTGTAAAATAGGTTTTTGAGATCCCAATTTTATAGATTCTGTAAATAAAATAGAGAAAAATACGTCTGCACCCAATAATATGGAAATCTCATCTGGTGTATTATAATTTGGATCAGCTAGCTCTATACCTTTCGGAATGTTCAATTTTTTGGTATCAAAATGAAACTGTGGTAGTTTCGAAGTAATTTTATCTACCACGGCGCAATTTACATTTATCTTGTACTGATTAATGCAAGAAAATATCTCAAAGGAGGCCATCTGTTCTACGTGAGATTCTCTTTCATTAACTCCAAACAAATTCAAATTTTTCCTATGAATGTGACATTGAATTTTATTCACTAAATCTCGTTTTATTAGTGATAGTTGACTTCCAGAGTCTAAGAGAATTTTCACTGGAATATATTCCCCTTTATTGGTCAAGACCTTAACCTTGGCTGATGGCAACAGAACAGTGTAATAAAGTATTATGATTTTTATTGCATCTGTTACATAAAATGGAATATTTACATTTAGAGTTGTGTTTATTCAAACACATATTACAAATACCATTTGCCTCTACAAATTCAAATCTATCTACCGAAGGAATCAACTTAAAATCATTACAATAATAAATTTTATGATCTGCACTCTTGCAATAGGCACATTGAAAACTTTTTGAATTTTGAAATCTGTTCACACTAGTGATATTAGAGTTATAATTCTCAACTGATTGATCATTATTTTCTGAAATGTTCATGAAATCTATAGATTTATTAATTTTTGTTGATTGACTAGAAGAAGCTTCCAGAGCTGTTGCTCTTGCTTCCAAAAATTCAATGAAATCTACCAATGTCGGCAGTATTTTTGTGTCTCTATTAACTTGATATGCTCTATTTGTATAGCTATCTAATTGTTTTGTTAAAATACTGATTAAAACCATATCCCACTGATCAACAGATTGTTTTAAATTTTTCAAGGAACCTATTTCTTGCAAAACAGTGCAGATGAATTCCCTTAAATTACATGAAGTACCTTTTTGCAGCGGCTTTATATCTAACAGACAATTTAAATGATTATTGATCATATCTTTCGCTCAGTTACATCAAAGCGTCCTTGTAAGATTCATTCACCAGAGAAAGGTTGTTGATAATTGAAAGAGCCTCACCTGACAAATATTTCTTGAGGTAAAATAATTTTTGAACCTCAGACAAATTATGATTTTCATCGATTACAGCACGGAACAAATCAATGAACGGCTTAAACTGCTCAATGTCCCTTCCACTGAAATATGGAATTTCTATTGAAGGCAATGACGTAGTAGTTGTTGGAGTACCAAACGTTGTTGAAGAATTATCAATAGCCGCTGCTTTATTTTGTTTCAAAATTCGACTTATATCAGAAGAAATTTTTATAAATTTATTTTCAGTTTCAAAGATATCCTCACTATCTTTCGGATCCAAGTTCAAAATTTCCAATTGAATGTTTTCGTATTGTTGAAAGGTATTTTCTAACCTTTTATTTCTTATTTCTAAATCTTCTCTAATAATATCAAAATTAGTTTCAGAATCAACTAATTCCTTTATATAATTTTCAATTTTTGTGATAGTGCCTTTTTGATAAGATCTTTTAACCTTCATTTTTTGAATAGGCATAATTAATAATTCTTCAATTCAAAACAATTTCAACAACAAGTTTTTATGAATATACAGATTTACTTATCTGCGGCTGATGTGATGATATCCCCAGATGTTGGTTATCGAAATTCACCTTCCAGCTATGGAGAATTGTATAACAATTATTCTCCTTTTTCACATGGAAATTTCTTCTGAATTCGTCGCCTTGGAGTTGAAACGTCGAAACAGCCACAGGTTGATGTTGATGATAAATTTGAAAATCAAAGTTGTAAAGCTGATTTTGAAAATATTTGATATCTAAATCGCTGAACTGTTGTTTGCTCGAAGGACCAATTTTATGTTCAGAACACTACTTTTGTGTTCTTCACATAAAGAAATTTTATTGTTCAAATTTTAAATATTTTGAATAATAATAAGTGTTGTATGCGTACAGTTTTATTGTCATTAATCGACTGACTCTGATATCTTTTACATTTTTGTTACATATGTAGAATGCGCAGAGTTCAAGTAGAACTCGCAATATACAGGTGTTCACAATGTATCTTTCTATAGTGGATCTGTGCACACGTCAGGTGAATTATAATCGATTATCCTGACGAGGACGGTGTAAAGTTTCGGTGTGGCGGTAATTTTGTCGTTTGCGGTTACTGCAAAACAGTTCTCCATAAATTTTCCTTGGACCTTATGTTTCATGAAGTGTTTGTCAATGTTCTGGCTGCAGAACGTCTTGGTGGCTCCGGTATCCGTTAGTTCTCTGAACGGTTTTCCGGCTTTGCAGACTTTTACCAACATACTGTTGTTATCACAGTTACTGGGCGTCAATGGAGTCAAGGTTTAAGGAGATATGGCTGACTTCAATTCCATTCCTCTCTCTAGTTTCTCGAATATGAACAGTCTCAGGATATAATGTCCTTCCTCTGGCAACGAGAACAAAACATCTTCTGTTTTTTTCGGCATTCTCGGCGAATATGCTCATATACACTTCAAGAAAAACATTGGGTTTTAAAGAAAACTCTTTTCGTTTATCGAGGTTCCATCTGATCGTTGTCGGAAGTAATCTTCCGCTCTTCGCTGAATGGGTGGAGGAACTGATGATCGTCGAACATCCGGCTTCGGTGTCATAGTTGTCCGCGATCTATCTTCTTCCACATTCTTCGTTTGTTTGTTCTCGACGGCGGTATCTGTTTTTGGAGGGTTTCTTGGTTGACTGGCAAGGGATGATGGAACTGGAGACAAAATTTTCGAATCGGCAGAATTCGAACAGTGTCCCTTTCTGCAGTAGTTTGTCGTAACTATTCGTCTCTTGGAAGGTTAATGCTTATTGGAGAGATGCTAATAACCTCTCTTTGATCAGGCGAATTTGTTCCTTTTTCTAATGGACGGTTGTGGGTTTACTTCTGGAACAACTTCTGTATTCGGGTGACATACAGAACGAGTTTTTATCAGGGCCTTGCATTCGTTTTTTGATTTCTTCAAATAAATATTCTTCATAATTTATCAGAAAGAATGCCTCTTTCAGTTGGGTTTTGAAGTCCTACAAATTTTTGAGGATTCCTCTTCGCGGAATAAACCGGCCCTGTCATCTCTCCTCAACAATTCATAGACGGCTTCGAACACCAAAGTCAAGGGTACTATTCGATATTGGGCCAGTCGTTCAACTTTGTCGATAAATTCTGTGGAATGTTTTCTGTCCCTACTAACTTGTGCTGCCATCCTTCACCTTTTTAAATGGAGATCTCGGGCTCAACTCAAGTTTAAAGTGTTGAGGTCACAACGGTACCTATAAGCGGTGTCCAATAAGGTACAGGATTTACTAGCCAGAGAAGGTTACGTCCAACGATAAATAACAGCAGTCATCAAAATAAATCATGGTATATCAAATATAATGTAAGGAGAAAGGGTGAGCGGGCGGTAAGAAAGTCGAAGCGGGATGTAACGTGCAGCATGATTTCTGCGGTGAAAGCTCTGGAGAAATAAGCAATAAAATATTCACAGGCGGAATAAGAAGGGGGAAAAGACTGTCGACTTAAAGTATGAGCGAATTGTTCCAGCAGTTTTAAGGAACGGTACAAAAGCAAAGGTTCTGACATAAGCAAGCTCCTAACAGACAAATTCCCAAAAATGGCATCCTCATTTGCTGGCATATAACAGTTCACAATCACAATTACGGGTTTTACGGATTGGAGGTGAACGGAAGTTAGTGGGCTCCCAGAAAGAGCATATGCGCCGTTTGAAGCTAGCATACACCTACCCTAGTACTTTGAGCTTCGAGGCCCATGCACGCCTCGAGATCCCGGAGCGGCACAAGGTAGGGTGATAGATAAAGCCATTACAAGGCTGCATATGGGTCGTTTAAAACTAACATAAGCACTCTCGTATATCGAAATTCCAAGACGTCCAATTTTGATTCGATTCGATTGTCACTTGATAGGTGCCGTAAAAACGGCCAATGCTCTTCAACCAGTTTTCTTGTATCGACAAGTTTGTTTTCGATTTACGTGAATTCTGTACGGTGAATCATTCTGTGCTCTGTCTCTTCTGAATAATTGCGATATGTGGAATTAATTTTAGTGAAAAAATTATTGTAACCGCCCTCCTTCTTTCCATAATTTTGATTTTTAAGCCGTTAAGATCAGTACAATGAATTTTCATACAAATTTCATGATTTTTTACTGTTGGTTTGAAGCATTCAGTAGAATAAATAATGTAATTTCACTTTGTTCAGATGTGGGCCTGATATTATCAATAATTTTTTTGGCGAAAAAAGTTCCAGCTAGAGAGATTTTCTGAAAAATTCCAAAATATCTGGCCAAATTCGCCTACTCACTTTCTATTCCTCAACTGTTTTTCCAAAAGTCATTATATTCATACAACAATGCTTGTTAAATAAGCTATATTGATCGTTTTTTCTTCACACATTTTGCTGAATAAAATGAAATAAGAATTTTATTCACGTTTTTTTCTTGTTTCTTCTCCAATAAAATTTTATGTGAAATTTTTTTTTGATTATTTCATTATTTATCATTTATAATTATCATTAATCGGTTTTTCATTAGATTATGTTCAAATATTTCGGGTAATGTAATTGGTGGGACATCATTGGGTCTATATTCTTAAGGGAAAAATTATGCCTGTAACGGTCACTGGGACAAATATGTCCCACCAAAAATTTCGCGTATGGGGCTATATCGAAAAAAACTGAATACACTTTGGATCACTAGGGACCTTTCACAATATTTCCACAAAATTTCAGGATGATAGTCCAAGCCCCACTCTTTTGCCCTATAAAGGGTTAAAGGCTACTACAACCTCTGGGGGTTCGAATGATGCCAGAAAGGCGCAACAAGACAGTGTCTAGGCCATTTGAAGCTAACATACACCCTCTTGCGAATTCAAAATACCAGGACGTCATGCTAGCCGTTTGAAGCTACTACACAACCTCCAACTCACAACAATACAACAAAATATCAAGATATCAAAACCACCAAAAAAGAAATAAAACAATCATACTTATTGAACTTGCCCCTGCAGAACCCTCTGTTGACACTTACTTCTGGCAATAGTAGGCTATTATCTCTTTTGAATGCGCTGTTATGTTTCATTCGACTCGTATTATTAGGCGGAGAATCTCGCATTTCATACATTTTTGAAGGCATGTGTCCGACGACGCCCCGCGTTATCGGTATCGGGAAATTGCAAATTCCTTGTATGTTTCAAGTGAAGAGATAAATGTATTCGTTTACCGTCAACTACGATCGAATGAAACTGAAAACCGATTGAACCATTTCGCTTCGTTACAAGTCGGTCAAACTTGTAGACTCTTCATAATGTATGTTCCGTTTATGATTCGGTAGGAATGGAGAGCTTGATCTTTGGTTTTCAGGTGAAATATGGAACGTCGGCGCAGGATCGTTGCACCCCAGGTTTTCATACTGCATGTTGGTGACGAAATTTCTGTAAGGGTTGTCTCCATTTCGGCATGTCTTGGTTCTTCAGGTTGTAGAAACGGAAATAATATTCTTCGGGCAGATTCTTCTATTCCTTCCTTTCGCATAAGTGGTTCAGCTCCATTTTCGACGGTATGTGTCCACGAACTCGTGAAATCCAAACGTCGACGGACAGCCTCACAAGCTCTGTTGTTCAATCGCTGGAAGAAACTCAAGATCAGTCCTGTATTGTCTAGAGGTTGCTGTGCCTGCTCACACATTGTGTTTTTCAACCTCACGTGGTTTCTCAGGTTGCTTGGTTCATTTGTGATGTTCGATGGTCTAGATGGAACTGTCTGTATCTCCGGCAGCTTGTATTCCAGAATCTCTTGCATCGTCGAAAGAAATCAGTTCTACTTCATTTTCTAATTGAGTATTATTATTAGTGTTGGCTGACATGTTAGCCAACGGTTCCTGCAGTATATGTCTTAATTCGGCTACTAAATTAGCATCTCTCAACATATCGTAGGTTTGCGCAAAAACTTCTCTCAAATAACCCAGAAGACTCTGTTTCTCCATTGATGACGGTTTGAATTGGCCTAGGCAATTTGGTTTTCCAGATGAAGTAGACGAAGTTTGTCGTTACAAGCATGTCTGTCGAATTGTTACACTTTCGACAAGTTCCTCCGAAGTCTACCTGCATTGTCCAACTCTTCTGCAGTGTTTCTCGGAAAGTCGCGACACTAGATGTTCCTTGCCAATGCCTTTCGTAACTCCATCCGGTTTTCTTGCACTGCCCTAGCTACTTGACTAATTATTCGGCTGTCAGTCGTTCCCTTCCATTTCCAACACCGTATCTATCTTTCTCATCTGGTGTGTCTGGTCAACACAAATTTATCAGAAAAAATTGAGTGATAGTTTACTGGACTCCTCGAATTCTCTATGAATAATAGTTTACTGGACTGTCCGAACTTTCTGTAACAGGGTGTACACAGGTTGTACGCGAACAGAAACGGGACAAATAATAAACGAGATAACAAATTGTCCACCCCTAGGGTACTGATACACAATTCGAAATCGGAAACTCTTGAAAATTTATACCCGAAAAGGAAAACCGATTCACGCGAATCACAAGCAACTAGAAATCTGATACAAAATGGTGTTTGAGTTAAACCCGGAACCTGATTCCTCTCTCTCACTGAATTTCAACCAAAACTCGAAAATAAAAATTCAAATAAAAATAAAACCGACTGACCGGTACCTAAAAAATAAATTTAAATTTGTAATGAAGAAACGAGAAGAAACGCTCTGAGGAATATTGTGTTGAACTAGCCGTAAAATTTAGCGAAGCTATGGGGGAAACCTGGGCACTAATAATTATTTTCTGCGCCGATTTGAACTTCCGAATTTACGTTGCTAGAGATGAACCGGGACAAAAACATGTCCTTAACTGTATTGCATATGATTTCGAGGCCCATGGCAGCGGTGAAAAACGCGATTGTATCTCGGCCTGGCGTTTTCTCGTTGTTTTGATCTATAATACGGCCCATACACAAGCTACTTTCTCGGCGTTTTGGCAGCTAGCGTTTTGCGAGCGTCCTAGACGCTCGTGCAATCTTCATCGCACACAAGCGTCTCAGTAGCTCACCGATCGCTGACGAGAGAGGTTTGAAATGTCTTCCGTACTTGCACCCGACTTTTCCGTAGCTCGTAACTTTTCTTATTCTTTACGGAATGAGTCTTGGAGGCTTTTTATTTTTTTCTTTACGGAAACAATATCGCATTCATCGTTACATAGTTTAAATAAAGCTAACAATTCTTCGTACACTTTATTCTTTAGTGTGCTGCTCGAATATTCCTTGCTCCTAATCAACCACACTTATTCTTTCTAAATAGTTCTATAAAATTGGTGATAAATTCTTCTGAATGTGCAAATCTTGCATTACTATCTGCCATTCTAGACGCTCTCACACACACACAAGCGTTTTTCATGCGTTTCGCCGGCTATCTTGACGCTAAAATCAAACACGTTTGATCTTGGCGTCCAGCGTTGCGTCCAGCTCGGCGACTCGCCAGCGTGGCAGCACATAGACATACACAGGCGTTTTTCGGGCTACTTTTAGGCGTTTTGTTCGCTTGCGGTGACGCTAGCTGCCAAAACGCCGAGAAAGTAGCTTGTATATGGGCCGCATAACGGATTTAATACTTGATAAATCAATGAACGGAAAAATAAAAAAATCAACAGCAAAATAGGTATTTCTATAATGCGAAATTATTGATTGAACTTGGTTTATTACAGAATGCCAAAAGTATTTTATTTCGATTTTTTTTCATTAAAAATGAAGTAAGATTATTATCTAGGAAATTCGAACTTCATTACAAACCTTTATGGGATCATATACTAAATTCTGAAAAACCGAAGAAAAGGCTCAATATTATGACTTCACGGTAATGAGTTCAAAAGGAATGCTTTATAAATTCTGATGAACTAGATCTGGATTTTATAGACTCATCAACTGGCGCAGCTACGAGGGGGCTTTTCTTCGTTATTCCTTTCTCCTTTATTTTTTGTAACTTTCGTATTTGTTGTATCATCAAGAATTGTTTAGGTCGGCCCCCATAACAAAATCCTGGCGGCGCCACTGGACTCATCGCAAATTGAAATAAGATAAAATTACTTTTAATTATTTGTAACCACCTAAACATCATGCGAATGCTGTTTATGAGCTTAAGCTATTTTTTGTTACCAATGTAATAATTATATCAAACAAAATTGATCCGCTTCATTAAAATGAAATGCATTATTCAAGTCAACAGATTCATTTCGGGAATACATGAAAATCATTTTATGCAATGAGTTCGAAATAAAGATATATCTTCAAAAATGAATATTTCTTGGTTTATTAAAAAACCGAAAACAATAAATTCGCAGGATTTCTTTTTCGAACCAGCCTTTTGGTCTTAACATCACAGATTCTGAAAGAGAAGATAAACTTACACATTACTAGATCACCTTGAATAATTTAATACTTTTAGTATAAACCCCGACCAGAATTAAATACTAAGCTACAAATTATACAGGGTGTCCCGTAATTAGACCGACAAACTTCTAGTGGACATTATAGATCGTATTTTAGACAGATGCGACCCAAATCATATAATGCAAAATTGCTTCGTTAAGGAGCTAGTGGCCTTTGAAGATGACGTCTTGTCCACACTTTTTGCCACATTGGCTAATATAAAAAATACTCATCGATTAGATTGAGTGCATTTCTTTCATGTCAAGCACAATCGTATCATTTGGGGGGGGCGAAGGGTATTTTTAGTTGAAACTTTTTTAACTTTCATTATTTCGCGAGATTTACATCATATTCATAAACTCTGATTTTTTTTCTTGAAAAAAGATGCTCTTGTATAATAACGCCCAGATGCATCATTTCTGAAAAAAATAGATTTGAAATTTTCTCTCTTTTCACTAAGTACTCAATGTTTCAACTAAAAATACCCTTCGCATCTCCCCCCCCCCCAAACAAATAATACGATTGTGCTTGACATGAAAGAAATACACTCAATCTAATCGATGCGTATTTTTGATATTAGCCAATGTGTAAACTTTCAGCACTTTATGTGACTCCGTTTTGCGAATATGTGGCAAAAAGTGTGGACAGGACGTCATTTCATTTCTTTATGTGAAAATGGAATTGTATTCATTATTATTATCCAGACCTTCACCAAATAAACTTACTTCTAAATAAATTCGTCTTTTAAAAAACATAGTTCGAGAGTGGAAAAATATAATTGCTTATGTATTAGTGTTGAAGTCTCTCGAATGGAATGGCCAGCAAAAGTCGAGATCTCAATCCGACTGAGCAGGTTTGGGATAACCTCAATAGAAGGCTGAGAATTTCAGAAAATCATCCAGCTACTTTTAATGACTTAGGAATCCAACTCGGGGAAATCTGGAAAGGATTATATCAGAACATTTTAAGATCACTCATTTTGAGTATGAACCGTCGTTGCAACGCAAGGGGTGGAAATACCAAGTATTAAAATACTTATCAGCATTCCAATATTTTGAAAATTGTTTATTTCTCTTTTTTCACATGAGATTCGGTGAAATCCTGAGTTTTTCCTCCATTTAATGTGTCTTGTTTCGTTCAAAATCTTACCGAGAGAACATAAAAAATAAGTTATAAAGTGAATTAACTTTCATTAAAATTGAGATTTTTAGAATGTGCGTTAATTTTTTCGCACAGTGTATAAGAACGATTGATGAAAATCCCGTGTATGTGTATGAGAGATGTCAATACCCAGAGGCAAATAAAGAAGATGTGAAAAAAAGATACTAGATCTATTAAATGAAAACATCATAAGACCGATCATTTCACCTTGGTCATTTCCTATTGTAATTGTTCCGAAAAAAGCACACCAATCAGGTCACAAAAAATGGCGAATAGCCATCGATTATAAAAAACTTAATGATAAAACAATTGAAAACAAATTTTCTATTCCAAACATAGATGAACTTTTGAATAAATCAAAAATGCGGAGTAGTTTAGCGCTCTCGATTTAGCTAGTGGTTTCCATCAAATAGAATTAGACGAAAAGTCAATTGAAAAAACTGATTTTGCTACGAAAGAAGGACATTACGAATTTTTGAGAATACCCTTCGGCTTGAAAAATGCTCCATCAGCATTTCAACGTTTCATGAATCGAGTCTTGAAACCCATTATCAACAAAATTGGCGTAGTATACATAGATGATGTTCTTATATTTTCCGAAACACCAGAAAAACATTGAGCAGACATTCAAACAATACTGCAACTTTTAGAAAAAAAAACCTTAAAATTCAATTAGATAAATCCTATTTCTTTCAGACCGAAATTATATTTTTAGGACACAAAATATCTGAAGAAGGTATAGAACCAAATCCGGAAAAAATTGAAGTTGTTAAAAATTTTTCTTCATCCAAAACAATCAACGAAATCAAATCTTACCTAGGAATGAAAGGATACTATAGAAAATGTATACCAAATTTTTAAAAATTAACCAAACCAATGACTAAGTACCTGAAAAAAGACATTTAGTTGAATATTCATGATCCAAGAATACATTGATGCATTCCGTGTAAGCAGAAAAATTCTTATTAATTAACCAATTATTCAACATCCAGATTTTAACCGACCATTTGTTCCTACGACAGACGCATTTCAATTTACCATAGGCGTTATTTTATCGCAAGGGACACCCTCGAACGATATTCCTATGGCTTACGCGAGTCAAACACTTAATGAAGCTGAAATTAAATATTCAACCTTTGAAAAGGAACTTTAAGCTGTAGTTTGGGCTACAAAATATTTCAGACCCTATTTAGTTGGCCAAAAATTCACGATCTACACAGATCATAGACTGCTGACTTGGTTATTTTCTTTAAAAAGACGCTTCTTCACGATTAATGAGATGGCGTATTAAATTAGAAGAGTTCAATTTTGAAATTAAATATAGAAAAGGAGTTAATAATAACGCTGATGCCATTTTTCGCATAAAATTTGACGAATTGAACATAAACGAAAATAGAGATGATGATGATGATTTAGATTCAATAATCTCCCAAATTTCTCATGATGATCTAGAATTAACTCAAGGAGGAATTAGAAGAAATTACAGAATCTTGTACAGAAGAAAAATTTGATCAATCCTCCTCTCAGTTCACAGTAATGCCGAAAACCCAATTTTGGAAATACCTTATACTGAACGCTCCTTAAATACAGCTATGAACCAAATAATTTTTCAAAAAGGCAATTCATTCAAAGAACTAACATAAACATTTTAGACAATGTTCTTATAAAAATTCAGATTCGCAGAGAATTCATCATAAGAATAAAATCAAACAAAGAAGGTAATCATTAACTTTTTTCTCTCTCTCTTTTCAGAAAAACAAAATGAAAACCTTTCATCTAATAAAGTGAAAGCAGAGAATAATATTAATCGATATAAATCAACCAATATTAAACTCATACTTCGGAGCTAACTTCGTCCTTGTTCGAGACAAAATGCAAGGAAGTGGTATCAATCAGAGCACCTATGGATGGCCATTTCGTCCTTATTAGGACTCATCAGCACAGGTCAGCTCTGAATGATAGAAGGTATTTCTTGGGACTTAATACAAAACGGCGTCCTCTTTACGGTATTATTCCACACAACAATGCCATAACAGTTACACTGAAAGACACTGAATGCATGTCAAAAGTACCGAAGACGCCATCTCTTGTCCCATACGAAAACCTTCTTCCATAGCATGAATCTCAACCAAAGTACCGAAATGTTCACTATTTGTTGCTTTGACTGAAGCGTTTTTGCATATCGCAAAATTTTCGTCCTCAATCTACAACGAAGAGCGCTCAGGTAACGTCACGTGACTATAGTAGTGAATAATAGAAAATAGGTTTAATGCGTACATCGCGATGAATATTGAAAAACAATAAAGTGAAAGCAGAGAATAATATTAATCGATATAAATCAACCAATATTAAACTCATACTTCGGAGCTAATACCGTAAAGAGGACGCCGTTTTGTATTAAGTCCCAAGAAATACCTTCTATCATTCAGAGCTGACCTGTGCTGATGAGTCCTAATAAGGACGAAATGGCCATCCATAGGTGCTCTGATTGATACCACTTCCTTGCATTTTGTCTCGAACAAGGACGAAGTTAGCTCCGAAGTATGAGTTTAATATTGGTTGATTTATATCGATTAATATTATTCTCTGCTTTCACTTTATTGTTTTTCAATATTCATGGCGATGTACGCATTAAACCTATTTTCTATTCTTTCATCTAATTTTCACCCCCTTTTTCTTTCCCACTTTTCATTCGCTTAAATACCAAGAAATTAAAAAAAACGTTTTCCCATTTTTCGTAGGAAAAACCTACATAAGTGAATCGAAGCACATATTGATGTACCATTATAATTTGACTAATATAATTAATTATAATTTGACTTATAATAATAATATATATAATTAATTATAATTTGACTGATATAATTAAAATAATACATGATCATTTTGTCCTAATGGATCAACTACATTCAATAAGTTAACATAATACCATGGTTTCAAACTACGTTGACTCAAAAGTTAAAAAAAGTTTAAAGCAAAACGAAAACATGCTTGAAAATTTATAAGATACCTTTCTGAACAAGGTTTAATAAATTTAAGTGAACATAATATAGCAAAGGTATTATTTGGCACACCTAACAGTTATGACGAATCCCTGTAGGACCTAAATTATTTCATCCAATCAATTGAAATGGAACATAATCAAGTTATAATTATCATAAGATCTATGACATCTAAATATTCTGATGTTCAAAATTATAATCATCATCGATTAGTTCAAAAAGACCATAATCGACTCATTCTTGTCCAATTTGAAGAATTATCAATGAACAGAATTCTAACCGAAATTAATACAGCAGTCAGCTTTGCAAGACTTCATCTATTGCATGAGAGTATCCTACCACAAGAATTATTTCACAAATTCGTGAATTCAACTGATCTTATGAGACATCTATATTATTTGAAAGATTTCTACTCTATTTGTTTTACGTCAGTTATTTTCATAAACGAAAATGTGATCTTTAACATTGAAGTTGCTTTAACCTCTCCAAATCCATTGGACACCTTCACTATGTCCTATACAAAAATGTGACCCTCTAAGAACAGCCGAAGCATTTATTATATCGATTGAAATATATTCTGACTGGGAGTGAAAACCTATAAAGTTTTCAAGAGAAACATTTATTAGTCACAAAGAAAAAAATATTATATGGTCCATCGATCAAGAATGCCCGAAAGTGGAAGAGTGGTGGATCTGCGCCCAAAATTTACTTCGACCAGTGCCCCATTGCATGGAAGAACTCATTTCCCACAAAATAAAAAAATTGCAGAAGACAACATGTGCAGTGCAGTGACGATTTGTTGAAACTATCACCAAAAAAGTATTTATCGATCGGTAGTGAGCAGATCAGCGAATTATGCAAACTGCATGTAATTTAACTAATAATTTTAAGTATTTTTCTAATGATATAACTTCATCAATTCTTCATATTGTACCCCTCATAAATATCAAAACTGAAACCATTGAAAATTTAACAATACCACTTTTAATATTTGATAATACCACTTTAATACCATTTTAAATTGGAAAATTCATCCAGTCTTCATGTTAACAAAGCTTTCGATAGTGTGTGGCACAGAGGACTATTATACAAATTGCACCTAACGAGAACACCTAGATTCCTACTACACATAATAAAAGACTTCCTTGAGAATAGAAAATTGTTTGTAAAAATCAATGATACAAAATCTAAAACATTCACACCAAAACAAGGCACTCCACAAGGATCCCCGCTGTCACCGTTTCTGCATAACTTCTACTCAGCAGACATATTTAAACCTAAAAGGAATGATGACGGGCAATACACTTTACAATTTGCAGACGACACTTTGCTGCTGTCCCACGAGAAGAATCTAAAGAAATGCATAAAAAGTTACAAGAACTCATGGCAAGAACAGAAATGTGGTTTCGCACTTGGCGAATGAGACCCAACCCTAAGAAGTCTCAATATATCATCTTTAACCATCGATCATCAGAAAACTCTCCAACAATAAAGGTTTGTAATGAAAGCAAACAGCCACAACAAGCCATAAAATACTTGGGAGTTCATATAGACCAAAAATTGAATTTCAACCAACACACAAAGATCATGAAAAAGAAAGCCATATCTAGAGCAAAACACTTCTCTAAGTTAGTAATCAGGAACCATGGACTCTCCGTCAAAAACGCTGCGAAGATATACACCTCAATATGCAGACCATTATTAGAATATGCCCATCCTATTCTAGCTAACTGCAGGAAACCAGCTATTAACAACTTAGAAACTGCAGAGAGAACAGCCCTGAGAACAATTACACGAATTAGACACCCCAATAACAGACTATATAACCCACCCAATCATTTACTATACACAAGGACAAATACAGAACCAATTTCAAGCAGACTACACAAACTCAATACAAAATTCTACAGGAAACTAACAGATATGAAAGAAATAATGAAACTCTATCATGAAGATATAAACGATGTCAGACAAGAAAATTCCCCGCCAGCACATTACTCCAAAAACTAAATGAAACCCATAGCAATAATGATATATAATATAGGATTATGTGTCAACTCTAACTACAAACAAAAGAACCTTTCTTGAGATGTGCTTCATCAACGAAAATGAAAATAATATCAACAAGAAGACTGACACCAAAAATCTAAGTGCGATATATAGTTACCTGTTATCCTTAGAC
The DNA here is from genome assembly GCA_013421045.1 of Propylea japonica. Taxonomy (NCBI): domain Eukaryota; kingdom Metazoa; phylum Arthropoda; class Insecta; order Coleoptera; family Coccinellidae; genus Propylea; species Propylea japonica. The sequence goes on from CM024247.1 coordinate 3,855,638, forward strand.
CGACGTTCTGCTGAAGACCATATTGCCGATGTCATCACTTGATTGTTTGTTTCTATGTTTTACTGTATTCTGTATTTTACTATATTCTGTGTTCTGTGACATTAACCTATAATTGTGATTTATACCAGCTTGATTTGTTATTACATTATTGACGACTTTCATCACAAAAAAAAAATCTCGCATGAAACATTTTCCAATGCTCTCTTTGTTAATTTAAAAAACAACCTTGTCGGACGTAAGTAAATAAGTTTGATAAAAAAATTTTATTTTTGTATATAACCATGTTCATTGTATTTTAGCATCCTGAAGAAGAATCACAGACGATTCGAAATATAGATGTAAAGACACTTGATTGTTGATTATTGCCCAACCAATTGCTGAAGAACCCAAATAACTACTTTCCCCTAATATAGGATGTATAATTTTTTTTTTGTATATAATAAATATTGTTAAAATTTACTGAGCTGAAGGACCTAAGGTCGATGGCTCTTGCCTGTCGGACAATAAAGACTTATTCTCTCTCTCTCTGTAAACTCCCATAAAAATAATTCAGCATGTAGTTATTTCCTAAAAGAAGGAAGGTATTATGTATCATAGGCTTAGACATTCCTTCGTATAATGTTAATATGCACTCTCCCGATTTCATGGAAGTATCTAGGCAAGATCATTTCTGCTATTTCAGCACTTCTGTAAACCGATCTTTCTGTATGTGAAAATGGAATTGTATTCATTATTATTATTCAGACCTTCACCAAATAAACTTGCTCCTAAATAAATTTGTCTTTTTGAAAAAGATATTATTATATACACTCACTTTTCTCCCAGGAAAAAAGTAATTTCGTGAAAAGTTATATTTTGTTACCTGTCAAAACAGAGATAAAATTTTTTTCTGTCACAGAAAAAAATATATTGCTTCATGGAATGAATGATATTAAGCACAACTAATATCCTTTCTTTCACTAGATTAGATTAGAACTAAAGTCTCATTTCTGAAATTTTTACTCCCTCCCTTTTGCCTTCACCAACCAGCCTTCTATCTCCAATTCCACATCAGACTCCGCAATCTTCCGATGAATTTTCATTTTTGATTCTGTGAAATATGAGAAGTATTTCAATAATAGAATATCGGTATTTCAGTTAAAATTATAATTCCCAATATAGCTAATTCGTTACCATGTATTGATAAGTTATTCTATCAAATATTGCTTCTTAATAGAGAAAGTAGTAAATTCTTCCAAAATTGTTTACTTTCATTACATTAGACCAAATCAATTCCGAAAAATTATCCTTCTTCCTGCAATAACCTTTTCAGAAGTCTTTCCGTAATTCATGCATGATTGGACCGTCCAGTTTCGAACTTGCAAACCTGAAAGAAAAACCCAAATGTAGCATAAATAATAATAAGCTGTGGACTTATCTAATCGTATCTATTAGATTTGATTAATTTCCAGGAGATTATTATACAATAAACTTTTTTAAAAGAACAAAAATCTATTTGAATGTAACATTTGGATACACCACAAATCAAAACAGGGAACAGTATGCAGTTTATCATGTTTATTATTATTATGTTGTCTCGATAAGCTTGCAACGTCCTCTGTCAATGAGGGCTACCGTTTTTTTTTCACTAGTTGGCGCCTCTCTTGCGTGAAGTCCTATCAGAGTTCGTTGTACTGTCATTACTTTATTATTATTATAAAAAAATTCGTATTTATTAGTGTCCGGTGTTATAAGACGTGCGAAAAAATACTGTACAATATTGAGCATGCCGCAGGGTTGTGCAGTTCAGTATTGTTCAGAAAATACATAAGTTTCCGAACGATAATACCTCCGTAAAGCAGTTGATTTAACCTCTTAAAAACATTTACTTGTTCTTAAAAAACTTTTCAACCCTGATGAAAATACGTGATTTAACGTTCCTAGTACAGACAACCATGAGTACCTAATAATCTTTCACATTATGCTGCTTCAGACACTTGACTCTTACAATTGAAAAAGTTATAGTTTTATTTCTTACTAGCGGACCCAACAGACTTTGTTCTGCATACACAAAAATTCATTCAATTCTATCCAGCCGTTTAGTTGCAGATTAGATGAATAACCTAGAGAACGACTACAGCACCATCTGTTGATCTGATTTGTGATCATAAACATACAGGCATCAGGCAATTCAGAATACATTCATACATCATAGGTTTGAAATTTGTAAAATATGGCATTAGTAAAAAATTGTTGTATACACGTTATTTCTGATTGAAAAATTTATATAATAGAATAGAATAATAGAATATTGAGTTCAAAAATGTAACGGCGAATACTCTGGAGGAATGTGCCTCTTAGACGATAACAGAATGTGCTGAAAATTAAACATTATCTATGTATAACATCAACTTATTACAAACAACTCTTTGATAATTAGTCGAGATAGAATAGAATAGAAATGAGTTTATTCAATTTACCATTGTTTAAACTGCGAAAAACTGTTAGTTTTTCATGAAACTTGCTTGCAGTTGTTAAATAAAATTGCACACCAACTACAACAAATTAATTAAAAACGTTTAACACGAAATTCACTAAGATCCTTTCCAAGTTTTTATTCTTCGTCACGCAGTTGGTAAAATTTTCGTCATCATTGGGTTTAGAGTCACGTTCGGGAGTTTTTGTCATAATCGAGATATTATGTTTTATATTTATTGTTATATTTGTTTCTTGTTTTTTTTTTCATACTGAGTTTATGATTTTATGCATCTTAGAGCAATCGTCTGAGATAAGCCATTTTTTTCATGTTTGTTGAAACAAAAATTTTACTCGTAACTAGTGGTTATACTCGTGACGATTTACAGGGTGTCCACTTTTGAAGTGGATAAACTTCAAGGGGAGATTATACGAGTCATTCGCAACAAAAAATGTCATATAACACATGGTCGAAATAATGATGGTTATTCTTCAATTTAACATTTCTTGATTTCACGAAATATTTCGAGCGTTTTCTCTAAAATGATCATCATTCAGTTTTCCTTGTAATCTCACTACATATTCGGAAAGCAGAGCTGTGCCGAGCATTGAAGGAAAGTGCTTCGAGCACAAAGCACTAAGCCCTATTGAAAAGTGCTCCGGAATCTCGAGCACTAAGCCCTTATTTTTTTAAGAATGCTCGCGATTACTAAGCACTTCTGGAAAGTAATTCATTTACACGAGCACCGAGCACTAAGCACTTTAAACTTAATATTTTCCATCCAAATATCTCTTAGTTTGGAATTTTGATCTTTGATGTCTTGATTTTTCTGGACATTATTGTAATTGACAGTAGGTTTTTTCAGCGAGTAGTTTAATAGATATTCAATCAAATAGGTTATTTAAGAGAGCGACTTAACAGTTCGAGACCATTAGTCGCTAAATTAATAACTGTGTTGATTACAAGATTTTTCCGACGACATCAATATGATTTGTATATAAATTCTCGATTGAAATACAATCTTATTTTTCACAAGACATACATAATATAAATTTCTATATTTCTTTGTTACTGTTGAGTTCTGATATTATCCTATCGCTTGATAATGCTTTATCTTCGGTTGTCCATGGAAATAGCACATTGAAACAGCATCAATTGAATATTACAATTGGTCATTTATATTCAATTTTGTACATATTAAAATCACCTTCTATGCCGACGAAATAATTATTTTTGATAAAAGTCCAAATATACAAACAGGTTACCATGACGACATACCAAAAAAAATTATAGAGAAACAGTGACGTCTTGTCAATAAATTAGATGAAAATGTTTCTTATGGTTTTCTGAGCTCTATATGGCATTCATTCAGTTAACAAACTGTAACTAAAATATTCGCCAATAAATTACTTGAAATCATTATACCTAATAATAGATACCTGAACCGTATGTTAGAAAAAGATCGCATTGCTCCATATAATTTTCCTAAAAAAATTACGCCATAACATAACAATCTGTTCTTTTTGTCAAAAAAATGAAAACTCATAAACTTGTTCCAGAAAGTCCATAACATACACCGAGATTGTTTTTTTAACACCAGTGTAATGCAAGAAAAAATGAACAAATTTAAAATCTAAGTATAGAAGTGAAAAGAAAAAAAATATTTCAGTTCTTTGTCTATTTGAATCACGCGACGGTCTGTCATTTCCATGTTCCAACAAGTCCATGAAGGGCTTAGTGCTTGGGAGCATTTTAGTGCTTGGGAGCACTTTTTCGAATTACTAAGCACTAAGCCCTCTCGAAAAATTCGCGAAGCACCAAGCATTAAGCACTGGTTCAATCAAGTGCTCGCGAGCACAGTGCTTACGAGCACTAAAGTGCTTCAAGTGCTTTCACGAGCACTAAGCACAAGGCTTCGGCACAGCTCTGTCGGAAAGGGCAATAAATTTTCTACAAGATAAGAGAGTCTGTGTGCAGAAAAAAACTCTTATTGCGGGTTTGGTTAAGAGATAAATATCACGATTCTAAAGTTAACAAAATTAGTCCCATATTTCCAATAGTTTTTTCTATGAAATATCAATAATTAGGCACACGTTTTCTTTTCAGTAAAAAATACCTCATGTAGTGTTCTTTCGAATGACATGCTAGCTTCTCATCCTGTGCCATAATATCATGGCTAACATGAAAATAATGAAAAAGTGTAAAAATTCCCAACCTAAATTTGCTCTATTTTGAAGCTCTTCGTGATTGAATATTTATGTTATTTTATGGATATCAAAAAATTTACCTTATTTTCGAAAAGGGCAAGTAATTTACTACAAGATGAGAGAATCTGTGTGCAAAAAAACTCTTAGTGCGGGCGGGGTAAGGACATAACTATCAAAAATCTGAATTTCACAAAATAAACCCTATCTTTCCAACGGTTTCATATCTATGAAAAATCAATAATTATGTACGTATTTTATTTTCAGTGAAAAATACCTCAGTTAGTGTATTTTCGAATGATATATCAACTTCTGTGCTAGCGGCTTATCTACCGCCATAATATATTATGGCTACAAAGATTAGGAGTGAAATTGGAATTGTATTCATTATTATTATTCAGGCCTTCACAAAATGAACTTGCTTCAAAATAAAATCAGTCTTTTTAAGCACGGAGTTCGAGAGTGGAAAAATATAAATATATTATATTTATATATTTATATTTTTCCACTCTCGAAAAACTCGAAAGACTGATTTTATTTTGAAGCAAGTTTATTTTGTGAAGGCCTGAATAATAATAATGAATACAATTCCAATTTTACCTACATATTATCCCTGCGGCAGTGTGCAATGTTTTTCACACAGGACCAGAGTAGTGGGGTATCACATACCCCAAATGCGAAACAACAAAAACAAATCTTTTTGTACTGTTGGAACATTTCAAGATTCATTTAATCAAGCATAATATATTTATAAAAAAGTATTTACTTGCAATTTGTTGAAAATATTTTTATTTAAAATATTACAATAAAAAACTAGACTTAGTGGTTTTTTCAAGGAAAATATACATATATTTTTGATAATATTATAGCATAATACTCAAGGAGAAAACAAAATTAAAAATTAATTACTCGTGAAGGAAAAATATGAAATATTGATATATAAAAAACCAGAATTAATTTCATTCATTATTTGTGAAGTTACAGCTGTCGCAATACACCATAAATAGTTCCAGAGAAATTGCTTTTCGCTGTTTTCCGAACCTTTCTCCTTGGCTTGGTTCTTCAGTATCCTCTCGATCTTCTCTCCTAGGCGCTTGAAATTCTTTTGGAAGTCTCTCTTCATCTTGACATTGTTATTTTTTGGCCGAAAAATCACCGTTGCATTTATACCAGCACAATTGAGGAGAGCATAAAATATTGTCAGTGTCCATTTCTTACTGTTTCGGGATCATAAGATGCCGATAATTCGTCAACAACATCATCGCAACTTTTTGTAGCATTATAGAAAGTGATTACTTGGAGCTTCGTCTTTTCACCAGTAGTACTTTCATCGATTCATCTATATCTGGTCTATGTAAAGTAGATAAAAGTAAAACAATTCCGTTTTTTTGAGTATACGAAACCAAGGTGAAATATTTCTGAATGCCAAATTTGGAGGAATATTGTGATCTTCCCTGTGACACTTTGAAACTTTCTACTTCCTTCCGCAGTGCCAGTAATCGCCCCTGCTTTCGTTCTTATGATTCGACCATAACGAAATTTTAAAAAGACCCGATATAAATCAAAAAATATTAGTTTTCTAGATTCAATTGTACACAAAATGTTGAAGTTTTGACAATATTCATGAAAAACAATACCTACAACATAATTATTTGAATACATTTTTATACACACTTACTAGTGTGGTGGGGTATATGATATCCCAGAGCACTTTGATCAAGAAAATCTGAGCACTTGTCGACCTTAACATCAAAACAGCTACTGAAATGGGTAGAGCAAGTATGGACTTGAAGGTACTGAACCCCCCAGTGGTACAAATATGAATTTATATAACGCCATATTACTGTCTATAAGGAGCTTTTCCCACAAACTTTATGTACTTTTTCAAATTCGCTATTTCAGATATCACGGATAACACGCACATATACAGGACACTCATGTATCGATTGAAATATATTCTGGGAGGATTCTGCATTTCTTATATATACATCAGGAAATTTCAAAATCAAATAAATCAACATCTCTATAGATTGACAACTATCAATGTCAATCAGATTACAAATGAAAAAATACACAATTCTGAAGATTTTTAGAGTTTGTCCGAAGAAGGTGTCTGATATAGCCATCGAAACGTTATAATATCCTTTTAATTCGTTTCATTTTTCAGTTTTCTTCTTCTTCTTCTCTGTGCGGTGCCTTACCGGCCGAACTGAGGCCTAGTGGCCCATTGGTCACCCGCATCGTTCTATAGAGATTCAGCTCCTCAGACACGAAGACAGAAATGTCGCGAGCCTGCCAGGAGTGGTCCCTCTCACCATAGGAATAGAAGGTGTTGGATTTCCTAGGTGTGTTGACCTTAACTCAGTAAGGTTTCCACAGTTGAACAAAATATGCTCAACCGTTTCATTAGTACTCCTGCACCACCGGCATAGGGAGCAGCTCGTTAATCCCATTCTCTTCAAATGCTTGTTAAACAGGTGACCAGTCAATGCACCAGTCACCAGACCGAGTTGTTTCCTCTCCAGCAGCAGAAGCCTATTGACCTCAGATCGCGAGGACGGTCTCTCAATGAGAATCGTCGACCACCTCAGGCCCACCCCTGCGCTCCAATCCGATGAAAATTCCCTGTTCAGCCAGTTCCTGAAGAAACTTCTGACAGATGTGCGACAGATTGGCAGCGAAGGCTCCGGACCAACAAATGCTAATTCGGCTCCCCGCCTAGCCAGTTCATCTGCCTTGACGTTACCAGGTATATCCGCATGAGCCGGACACCAGATTACTTTCAAAAAGTTATCAGAGCCCAGCCCACGCAGAGCTTTCCTGCATTCTTCTACCAAAAGAGAATCAACTATATTATCAGATAGAGATTTCAGAGTTCCCTGGCTGTCGCAACATATATAAATGTGCTGGCCAGAGTATCCCCTGCGAATGTTTTCTAGTGCGCATGCAAGAACCGCAAATAGCTCAGCCTGCACAATGGAACAGTCCTTCCCCAGAGGGATAGCCTGATTGAAGTGAGGACCCACGATTCCGGCCCCAGACCCTGTTACTGTGACAGAGCCATCAGTGAACCAGGTGGGACCTTCTGGACTAAGAAGCCTGTTTGATGAAGACCATAGGTCTCTGTCGGGAACAATTACCCTGTAGGGTTCGTCGAAGTAGAACTTAGTGCCCGCGCGGTCACCTCTCTGGAGAAGGGGAGCGTGAGCATCCTTAACCATTTTGAGGGCCCTCGCGTGCCCAGTGAAGAGTCCTCCATCGCGCCATTGTCCCCGTTCCCAGATTCCTATAGTTGTCTTCATAGCCACCTCCTTCACAACTAGGTGCAAAGGAGGGAGACCCAGCAGACATTCCATCGCTGCTGTAGGGGTAGACCTCAGAGCGCCTGTAATGCTTAAATAAGCTTTCCTCTGGCATTTAGTCATAATGTTCTGGTTGACGGCCCTCTCCATAGAAGGCCACCACACCACACAGGCATAGGTCAGGATAGGCCTCACCACGGTTTTTCAGTTTTACTGTTAGGCAACAATTTTTTTTCAAGACCAATTTGCTCCTGACAAATAAGTGCAAAGATTCTAGCAGGAGCACTTCACCTTAATCAAACATTTTTTAATTATTTATGTTTCAGAGACTGGGAGTGAAAACCTATAAAGTATAAGAAAAGGACACTCATGATCTACTCTGACCCAAACATAGATCAACCTTACAAAGATCAATTATTATACCGTGGTTCGTGAGAATTGAAAATTCTCTTTTCTCCAGGAATAAAAAATATTTTTCGTCGGTAATTCACCACATCGTTTTGAAATAAAATACAAAACCGTTCGATAGCGAAAACATCCATCTCCAAACCATCAGTTATCATCTCCACTAATTTGTAAATCGTTGTCTCAGTTTTTTTCCTTCAATAAAACCATGCTGTTGTTCATTCAAAACCTTGAACTTCCTAAAAAAAACCACGAAGTCTATTGACGGATCATTTTTCTTATGTATATATTAATACTAAATATACCGGGTGACCCACCACTGACGCGATGGTCATTTTGAGGTTGTAAATAATAATAATTTGAAATTATTTTCATATATGACGGGTGTTCCAAAACAAAGGTTCAGACCAAAGTTATACTTTTTTAAATGTGACACCCTATATATGACCTCAAGAAATGAGGTTGTTCAGATCACTCTGTACATTTAATGCACCATTCACGAGAAAATCGCGAACAATTCGAAATATGGAGTCATTTTGAATTTTTTTTTATCTGAGACAGACCACGAAGGCTCAGGCCAAGGGCGTAGCCAGGAATTAATTTCGGGGGGGGTTTTGACATTTTGGCAATTGACTTTGTAGGTGCCGGGAATTGTGAGGGTCGCTTTAAGTAGCAAGTATTTGTTGTTTTCAAGAATTCATAGTGATATGAATAATTTTACCTAGATTTTCGGAGATAAGTTGGTTTAAGTGCAAAATGAAAGATTATTTTTGCAACAAAAAATAACTCTGAAACATTTCGGGGGGGGTTTGAACCCCCAAAACCCCCCCCCTGGCTACGCCGTTGGCTCAGGCCTAAGTACTAGTGTACCGTGGGTGTCGGAGGATGGAGGGACAGATTCAGTCTATTAACACGTGATTTAAAAGACTGGAGGTTCAAATTCTGAGGAAAGGCGTGGGCAGGAAGTTGATTCCACATTCTAGAGACCCTTGCGATGAAAGTACGGGAGAAAGTACATAGATATTCTATGCGTGGAGAGTTGGATGGTGAAGAGATGCATGTGCGATGTTCTTCTTGTGGCTCTGTTGGGATTATCCGAGGGAGGGACAATCGATGCCAATTGCTCGGAACACAGGCCGTGATAGTATCGGTAAAACAGCGAAAGGTCACCCACGGCACGTCGATGGGCTGAGGATGGGAGATTCCTTGTTAGATTGTGATCATTAATGAGTCGGATTGCCTTCCTCTGGATGGAGTCGAGGATTTTAAGCGTTGATTTGGCTGCCGCTCCCCATATGTAGGAGCAGTACTCCATGCATGAATAGCAATTTATGAAGGAACCAGTTACGCAAATGATACCTACAGTGTTTTTTTGAGTTGACCTATTATCTAGTCCCATAAAGAGAAACAAAATTGAACTCTGGAATGTACAGAGTGATCATAATTAATTCTCAAACATCTACTATGAATAATGGTGAAAAACTTTCTTATTTGAAATGGCACGCCCGTTATTTCTTCATCTCGTTGAACGTAAATAATAATTTCGAAACTTTTTTCATAAGGTTTTCCTTTAGCTAAACCTGATAGTTTCCGAGCAATTTTCGATTTTCATTCAAAACTAGTAAACCAACAATTTCATGTAGTAATAATCATAGAAAAAATTTTCTATGATGAGTGATTTGTCAGTTGCAGAATGAATCTCAGAGAATTAATTAATCAAATATGTACCTGTTCAATGTGTAGTGGATTGAATACGAAAATTTGCTGAAAAACTGTGGGATTTAGGTATAGGAAAAACTCATGAAAAAAGTTTCGAAATTAATTTTTGTTTTCATCGAGATGAAGAAATACTAGGTGTGCCATTTGAAATAAGAAAGTTTTTCACCATTATTTGTAGTGGATGTTTGAGAATTAATTATGATCACTCTGTTCATTCTAGAGTACCATTTTTTTTTCTCTTTATGGGACTAGCTAATGTGTCTACTCAAAAAATCATTGTCTGTATCGCTTGCGTAACTGGTTTCTTCATAAATTACCATTCAAAATGACTCCATATTTTAAATTTTTCTCGATTTTCTCGTAAATGGTGCATTATGTACATAGTGATCTGAAGAAACTCTTCATATTTCAGCTTTTCTTTTATTTTTTGGGTCACATTTAAAAAAGTGTAACTTTGTATTGAAAATACTTTAAAATTGTACTTTTGACTACCCTACACGCACCACTAAAAAAGGTTTTCATAATATCGTCATTTAAATGACCATGGCGCCATTGGTGGGTCACCCGGTATAAATACTATATCTGTATTTTTTATGTACAGGTTTTATCACTGCAATCTTGAGCAAATCCTTCAATCCTTAGATACATCGGAAACTGTTATTCAAAATATGTCTCAGTGGATTGGAAATTGGTGGAATAGTTGCCTTTATTACTTTCGTTGGGATTTCGTCAAGGCCTAGGCTTGTTTTGTTTGCTGAATTTTTTACCACCATAAGCAGTTCATCAGTTACCTCTAACAGAGAAAAGGAATGGTCCAGACAAGCAACTAGTTTACCGGATTTCGAAATAAGAGGCCAAAATTTTCGACTACTTGCTGAGGTGTAGTCATATTATCAAACTTAGGTTTCTTATGTACCGGGTTTTTCACTATAATTTGACCCCCCTTTTAACTTTGTTACTGAAGGAGATACAAAAAAATGTTTCATACAAAAGTTTCACGAAATCCACTGAGGGTTTTTGATATTAGTCCAGGAACTGAAATATATACAGGGTGACCAATATATTGATGGCAACTTCATTTTTTCAAATGGAACACCCCGTATATTTTTCCATATTTGGTTAGCTCTTTTTCCCCTGATTTCGAATATGTAACATATGTTGGTCTATCTTTCTTATTCTGAGCACCACTGAGTTTCAAATTTTAATAACCATCTGGCATAGCGTTTTGGAAGTTCGTGAATAATTAAGTGGCCAATTTGATCTTTGGATTGGTAATGGCGCACCCATTTTATGGCCACCAAATAGTCCCGACTTAACACCGTTGGACACGTTTTTATAGACGTTACTGAAGGAAAAGAATTACTTCAGCAATAATGACAATCAATGAAAGCGGACAATAATTTAATGATATAAAATCAACCAATATTAAACCCATAATTCGGAACTAATCCCGTCAACGCACAAAGAATAATGGTAATATTGTAATGATTAGAAACAAATTTTGAAGCTTTAATTTCTGACTTGAATCGGAGCCATAATAATGCTATCAAAAATAGTCTAAACAACTTGAGACAACTATATGAACTATGTGTATTGAATGAAGGTGGTCATTTTGAGCAATTTCTTTAGTTGATGTTATTCTTACCGTAGGTACTACCATAGCTTATCATTTTTCATTGGTCAAGTAATTGTTAAGTATTCATTTTAAAACAAAACTTTAAGTAGATTGGTTGGATATAAAGAATTTCGTAGGTATTTCACTTTTTTTTTATTCGGTGTCATCATTTCAGAACTTTGAAACTCTGAAAATTGAAGAGACAGTGCCCCATTTGAAAAAATATAGTTGCATTCAATGTTGTTCACCCTGTATATCTTCCCATTGACGTTATTATAACTCCAAAAATAAGCATTTTCAGTAAACGCACTCTGCCACTTGTAAAATGATTATAGATCTTGGCAGGTAGTTCTTAAAATTTAAAACTCTGTGGTTCTCAGAATAAAAGAGATAGACCAACATATGTTACATATTCGAAATCAGGGGAAAAAGAGCTAGCCAAACATGGAAAAATATACAGGGTGTTCCATTTGAAAAAATGAAGTTGCCATCAATATGTTGGCCACCCTGTATATATTTCAGTTTCTGAACTCATATAAAAAACCTCAGTTGATTTCGTGAAACTTTTATACGAAACATTTTTTTTATCTCCTTTAGTAACAAAGTTAAAGGAGGGGTCAAATTATAGTGAAAAACCCGGTTCCTTACCCGTTTTTATTGAACCTGTTGATCATTTGAAATATGTTATTTTAAGTGAGCAAGTATTGTGATATATTTGAATTCGTCGCTTTATATTACTGTAGGTACCTATGCATATGCTCATATGTCGATATGTTAAATTAGCAGATGTGAATATAATTCAAATGAATGATAGTATACGAGTTGATCATTTTAAATATAGTTAATCTAATTAAATTAATTTTCATTGTAGATATTTCCTAAGAGTCAAATTACTCCAGACAATAGAGTTTATTTCTTTACATTTCCTGTCGAAACTCTCTATTTTTTCCAATTTTACCTTTACTAAGTTTTTTCTAGGATCTTTATGTGCTGTGTGCAACTTATATTTTAGTTCAAGGGGATTGTAGATCTAAGAGGTATTCCGAAAACTAACTCGTAAGGAGTATAGCGAGTTGAAGAGTCCACGGTATTGTTATTTAGCCCAAGTAACACAAGTAGCTTCGAATTAGCACTAAGGCGCGGGTCTCTCTGGACACCCGCTGTCGGACCGACCGACGACGGACGCGGATCCGGTGCCGTCAACTTCGAAATGGGACATTCGGAAAATTATGGACACGGTCTGTCTCAACCTTCGCGTTGACTACGCCGCAGTCGCGTTGACTACAGCCGACAGCGCCTAAAAGCGATTTCTTTGCTAACTGTAATGCCACTTGGCTTTTAAAGTTAGCACAAATGACATATTAATAAAGTTGTGAGTAACATGCTAAAGCTGTTTAGATAACAATTCCAACTTTTAGCCTGTGATTCGATTTGGAGGCCATATCGCTTTGGATTTATTTTGGCATTTAGGCAATTGAAAAGCTACCAGGGCCGTATCTAGGGTGTGGCCAAGTGGCCCCGCCACAGGCGCAGGTCCGTAGGGGCGCCAAAAAATATCAAATGAAAAAAAATTTGAGCGCCAAAAAATTCAAAGAATAAAATATAGAAGCGCCAACCAATTGAGGTAAGGTAACATGTCACATGTCACGGTTTTCATGTATACGCCAAAATATTTTTTTGCGTAAGGAGTGAGCTAGTTTATTTGTTATTTCGATAAATGTATCACGGTGTGGAATAGAGAAACGTAGAATTTTAGTCACGAGGTGAAGGAGTGTACTTTTGATTCTTTTAAAGTTCAAGTTTTATTGAACTTCAAAATAAACTAAAGTATGTAACACTCCAATGGAAAATGAGATATTTTACAGGAAGAATTCCAGAATTGCTTATTCACGAATTTGTAGCTTATTGTGGCTGAAGGTTGAAGGTTCGATTCCTGTAGAGGTCTGGTGTTTGTGGTATCTGTAGTTTTTGATAAAGAATATATAATATTATATCCATTGATTTACTTAAAGATTGAATTTGGGTACATTGTCAATAAGAGCAGAACCCAAACCCATAGTCGGTGGGTTCTACTGTTCCTACAAAAGAAAGGGGAAGGTAGATAAGGTAGAGCGAGGACTGTTGACTGGAACAGTGGATGGGCGCACTTAGGCGCCTCTGGGGTGACTGGAAACGGTGAATAAAAGAACAAAGAATAGAGTGAAGAGAACAAGTGTAACTGCCAGAGTTAAACGAAATCGAAGCATTTATCAAAACATATTCATTACTTTTCTTTCAGATATCGATTGAAATATATTCTGGGAGGATTCTGCATTTCTTAGAAACTTAATCAAACATTTTTTTAATATTATGTTTCAGAGACTGGGAGTGAAAACCTATAAAGTTTCTAAGAAATATTTATTACTGTATTGGAGTATTAAGCTTAGGTTTCTGCGGAAGTGAGGAGGAGTGATAGCATATTCGATATTTCAGAATTTTTTCGGAAAAATTGATTTCAGTTTTCTGTTTTATGAGTCTTTCTGAGGAGTAGTTGGAAATCTAAAACCAATTTAATTAAAACAAAAAGTTTATATGAAGTGTTGGTTGTTGATTGAGTATTTAATTATTTATGCATTGTAGTTCTACTAAAAAAATTTCTCAAAAAAAAATTTACCAGATATTATCTCTCCAATGTTTGCAGAATCCTAGGCTTACCTTTGAAGCATTGTGGTCTCCCACAGGAACCATGTTTTTTTTAATTCATCGCGCAGGTTGGTCTCATAATGAAGATAAAAAATAGAAAATGCTTCAAAGGGTTAAAAGAATACTAGTATTTGTATGCTCAGTTGACGTTTGTTTCTTTGCAGATATGCCACCAAAAAAGTTATCAGTTTATTCAAAGCGAAAAAAAAATTTGAGCATATACAGGGTGTCCCATTACTCGACGTCAACCCGGAACCGGGTGAAAAGGCAAGTAATGCTGGTTGTCAGAAAAATATAAAAAAAATCTAAGTTGCATGATTTTAAAATAATGCGCATTTAAAAAAACACGCAAAATTCCACACCCTGTGACAGTCTTTTTGCTCCTGTTGCCACAAATATCAACTTTTTCCAACTTTTTCTTTGCTGTGTAACCTTGAATAATGCTTGTCTAAACTGTAATCAAAATTTTGATACCAGCTGCTCTAGGTTTCATTAAAATAGGCTTACTTCTCGGAAAAAAATTCGAAATAAACAATTGCCTAGTTTCAACTGATTGTATTGAAAAAAAAATGTACTACGTAGGTTTGGCATGTTTTTTCAAAAGTTGGCGCATTTAGTAAGGATTCCAAATGGTATAATACTTGTTTAATTGTAGCTGCCGTAGTTCAAATTTATTTTCGATTGCCTTTGAATACACTTTTTCGTTAACTGCTTCCCAGTAATAGAGTCCAATGGGTTCAAGTCCGGTGAACGGGCCGGCCACGAGATTGGACCAGAACGTCCGATCCATCTTCCGGGAAAAAATGTTACCAGAAAAAAAAAATTTTCAGAGAAATTTCTCAGGAAAAATTTTTCTGGAAAAATTATTTTCTCTGGAATTTTTTTTCTGATAACATTTTTTCCCGGAAGATGGATCGGACTTTCTGGTCCAATCTCGTGGCCGGCCCGTTCACCGGACTTGAATCCATTGGACTTTATTACTGGGAAGCAGTATAATATAATATAATAAATTTGAACTACGGCAGCTACAATTAAACAAGTATTATGTCATTTTGGAATCCTCACTAAATGCGCCAACTTTTGAAAAAACATGCCAAACCGACGTAGTACATTTTTTTTTCAATACAGTCAGTTGAAACTAGGCAATTGTTTATTTCGAATTTTTTTTCTGAGAAGTAAGCCCTATTTTTATGAAAACTAGATCAGCTGGTATCAAAATTTTGATTACAGTTTAGACAAGCATTATTCAAGTTACACAGCAAAGAAAAAAGTTGGAAAAAGTTGATATTTGTGGCAACAGGAGCGAAAAGACTGTCACAGGGTGTGGTATTTTGCGTGTTTTTTTAAATGCGCATATTTTAAAATCATGCAACTCAGATTTTTTTTAATATTTTTGATAACCAGCATTACTTGCCTTTCACCCGGTTCCGGGTTGACGTCGAGTAATGGGACACCCTGTATACATATATAAAATAAAGAATGAAAAAATCACGCCAATTTGGAGGCGCTGAAGGGAATCTTGCCACAGGCGCAGAGTAGTACCTAGATACGGCCCTGAAAGCTACAATCATTCTTGATTTCTTAACCTCAAATATTTCCCTGTTAGTCCTGTTTCCGTATATCTGTCATTCCGTTGATAAAATAATACAGAGATACTGCCATAATGGTTATGAAACTTGACATTATGAAATATGAGGTATCTATTATAGTATGAAGGAGTATACAGAGTTTCCCTTTTAAGTTGGCCTATTAGACGCTTTCGGAGAACTAGTAGATATTTCGTTCTGAAATTTTAGGTGTAGCCTTGTAACATATTTTCAAGGCGACAGTGTTGCCACATCTATCTCCAACACATATCTACTTTCTTATTTCAAATGGAACTACCTATATTTTCATTTATGCATCGATTCAATACCAAATTCTCAGTATAACTTACTGAATAAAATTTCTCTTTCATGCACTGTTGCCAAGTTATTCACAAATTTTGAAAATTTGGACATCGGCATTGCCAGTTTGGAAATGCAATATCTCGATTATTTTCTATGTGAACGGGACCAAATCAGCAGTCTCATAGTAGAGAAATCATGCATTCATATGCTATATTCTGTATTTTGATACATCGTAAGGTTTTTGGAAGATATTGCTCCAAAAATGTGGAACTTAAAATTGAAATATTTCGAGATTCTCAAATAGCAACCCCTTATTTATTTCAAAGCATTCGATTCGAAATAAAAAATGAATGGCAGTCTCTTCTCACACTAATTATTTATTTTGGATAGTTTTCGAATGAGATGAAAAATACTGAAATTCTTCAGTATTTTTAGACGATCTATGGTCGTGTTTACGATGAAATGGCCCTATGATTATGAGGTAAATTTTTGAAGGAGATTCTACGGTTGAAATCATAGAAAATGTTCGATGATCATGGATTTCATAGAAAAAAGTTAATCCTCGTTCAACACGATTCAGGTTGTTTCACAATCCAGGGGGAATACCAAAAAATAATTGAAAGGACCTGTAGGACCTTCAACAATCGTTATCCACATTTAGCAAGAATGACTGGAAAGAAATTCCGAAAACTGTCTTGTCTTTCTGTAATCCTGGCCCAATGTTCATAACCTCAACCATAGAATTCATTCCGATTATTCACCTTATAATCACACAGCACAATGTACTGGAGAATTTCAGTATTTTCCATCAAAAACTATCCAAAATAAATAATTAGTGTGAAAAGAGACTGCCATTCATTTTTTGTTATAAATTTGGCCATCAATGCCAGAGAAATATGACGGTGTTACTTGGGAGTGTGTCCCATAAGTCCTTGGAAATTTTAAATTTCGAACGAAATTCAAATGGCGAGCAATAATGGCGCGGGGTGTGTGGTGTACCAACGGTCTTTCGAAATTCTGTCGCCATGTAGCTTTTCACAGGACCGAACGTTTTGTGTGAGTGAGTTTCATCTCAACAATGATTTGGTCAGAGTATCTCAATTTACGCACGTTTAATGTATCTCCTAGTGCTAAAACGACTTAGAATTGGGATCAAAAGTTTGAGGAGACTGCCTCTACGTTTGATAAAAAAACGATCGGACTGACCAAGGACATCGTGGACGGAAGAAAACATCGACGTAGTGCAAGAGTCAGTTCGTGCAAATCCTACTTGTTAATTCTATTGCCCAATTGTCCGGTGACATAGTGACGGGTTGGCCCACGCCTTCCTTTTCATGGCACCGGGATACAGGTGAGGAGCAAGGGGAAAGCAAGATCCAGACGCACAGGGGAAGAAGCCACTTGAGTTGACATGGGATTTTATAAACATTTTCATAGATTCATAACTAAACCACCACACTAGACACTTTCCATTCTATAACATCACACTGTACACATTTCTGACAAATATAACTTTTACGTATTTTAAATACATCACGTGAAATTCTCAAAATCTTCACTTACGAACTAAACATTGGTCCTTCGAGCCGGATGGAAGTGCATTCTACAACACGAAGAAACCGCAACTCATCCTGATTTCCACAACATAAAAGGAAAACACGCTATCCTGAACCACTTCTACACAGTAGCACCTACAGAGTTCTACATTACACAGGTTAGTGCCTTCCTTTTACTACCATCCTTTATTTAACACGTTACATTTGACTTTGATTGATTTTTACAATTTACATACATAAAACATAACACATTTATATTCGCTTATACTTGGTGACTATTTCTGTAAAGGGTGCCTTAACCCGATTCAGAAATCATTTCGAATCTGTAAAACATTTAGATAACGTTGATATCTGCGATTTGCAAGCTCGACTTAGAAAACCCGAAGAACTTCTAGAAGAATTCAATTGCGCTCAACTCGCGATTGAAACTAACGATAATGATTACGATTCAAATTATTCAACAATCCACTATCCAGAAAGACAAAAATTCGACGATGATTTCTATGCAATTACCTCTGCTGTCGGAAAATTCGTACTTGCTAAGGAACAAAACCATAGTTTTAGTAATTCGCAGCAATCCAATGCTGTAAATGACACAAATTTATTCAATATTCGCTTGCCACAAATTAACTTACTTACATTTGATAGAACCTTCATGAGTGGTTATTTTTTAGAGACAGTTTCAGATCAATTATTCATGAAAACGCTGCAATGTCAAAAGTTCAAAAATTCCATTATTTACGTCTATCTTTAAAAGGCAATGCAGCAGACAAAATTAAATCATTACTGGTATGTGATAATAACTACGACATTGCTTGGAAATTACTGGAAGATCGGTTTGAAAATAAGCAGGCACTAATCAAACCTCTACAGAGGGAAGAGTCATACAAAGGTTTGAACATAATATTAGATAATATTGAAAAAAACCTTAACGCATTGAAAGTTTTGGAGCGTCCTACTGATAAATGGGATGATCTTGTTATTCATCTCGTCACAACAAAATTCGACAGCACTCGATGTCGATCATTCAAGTACTTCCACTAACAACAACGGTTCACAAAATCCAAATAATACGTCAAATGGTAGTTCACAATATACGCTTACAACCAGCTTGTCCACACCGTCACAGGTATTACTCTCCACAGCAGTTATTACAGTTTACGACAATAAAAATCGGCCCACCAATGCAGGGTAATACTTGACAACGGTAGCCAAGTAAATTTTATTTCTGAAAAACTTGCTAATATCTTAAATTTGAAAAGACATTCGATTGATATTTCACTATATGGCGTTAATCAAATGCACAACAAGGTACAATTTTCTGTTCCTTTAAAATTCAAATCAAATGTCAATGATTTCGAAAAAACAATTTCCTGCATTGTTTTACCACGGATTACTGATTATCTACCAAGTTTACCCTTTGATTCTACGAGATTAAACATTCCTAGAAATTTCACCTTAATTGGCATCTGCCAAGGTGAAAGTTAGGATCTCCTAACTTTGACAAACCGGCTCCTATAGACTTATTGATAGGAGCTTACACATTTTGGGACCTCTTAAGTATTGGTCAAGTCAAATTGGGCGACGGTCTGCCAACTTTATAAAAACAAAATTAGGTTGGTTGATATCGGGTCCGTTGAACGTGATGAAACACCAAAATTACTCCACACATCACTGCGTTGTCACAATAAATCAAGTAGAAAAGCAGGGTGCTAAGTTTTGGGAATCGGAGGAGCATCTTAAGACACAAACTTTATCGCAAGAAGAACATCACTGTGAAGAGCATTCCAAGAAAACCTTACGAAGAAATTTCGACGGTCGTTTTAATTTAAGCATTCCTTCAAAACAACTACCATCATGGAATCACGTGCGCAGTGAGGATAATCCTGAAGATCTTTTGTCTCGCGGTTTGATTTAAACGGATTTTATTGAATCTGATTTTTTGTTTCATGGTCCTCGATGGCTAACCCAACAGCAAAGTAGTTGGCCGTCTCACGAAACCAACGCTACTGTTGTTGCTATTTCTGAGCTTCCAGAACTTCGAATTAAATCCAACGCATTCGTTAACACTGCTGATAGATTCGTTTTACGCATTCTAGCAATTATTAAATTGAGATCATCTATAATGAAATTACAGCGTATATTCACCTACTTCTTCAGATTTTGAATAAAATCAAACATGCTGAAATACCTAAACAGCAAGATTCTCGTTCTCCTTACGAACTTGATGAAGCGCTCAATTTTCTCATCCGAATTGTACAAAAATATTATTTTAGCGACGAATATTACAAATTGTCCAACTCTAAAGCAATACATGCGAAGAGTAAACTGTTAAGTTCGAACCAATTTTTTGATCAGCTTAATCAAGTAATTCGTGTTGGTGGTAGACTGAAGCAATCTAACTTTAATTTTTCAAAGAAATACCCCATTTTTCTTCCTTAAAACTGTTACCTAACTATACGTACTGTACGTCACAAACACATCAAATTACTGCATTCTGGACCCCAAGCTTTGCTGTCATCGATTAGAGAAAGGTTTTGGCTTTAAGATAAAGAAAAAATGACAAACAAAAAATTCTTTGCCTTTGAGGAGGCTAACCTAACAATTTTTTGAAACATAGATAAATTGATATGGGACACTGACGAGGCCTAATAAGGCCGAAACCGGTCTGTCTCTTCCCTCATTGACAACATCTATACTAATATTATAAAGAGGTAAAGTTTGTGTGCTTGTATGTTTGTATATTTATCCAATTGAAAGGGCTTATCTCGGGATCTACTGAACCGATTTTAAAAATTCTTTCATCAATAGAAAGCCACATTATTCTAGAGTGCCATAGGCTATATAAAAAATCGAAAAATAAGAAGGCTTTCACGTGGTAATCCGTTTTGCAAAGTGAATCGGGTAAAAAACGTATGAAAGCCGAAGCAGCCGAAGGCGCGGGCGCGATGTTTTCGGTTTAGTTCGGTTCGCTTTCGTGCTCGCTTCGGGAGAAGGGGGCGTGGCCTTTTACATCTAAGCGCGGCAGCGCGGCTCTGGAGTCTGGACCGGGCAATGGGCTCACTCTCCGTCAGTCAGTCGCGTCACAGTATAGACACCTATACACCTGTCTATACTATGGTCGCGTGGTCGGTTGCTTACGCAGCGGACGTTTCCGAAATTGAATTTTTTGAAACGTAATTAGTACACTTTCGACATTCGGCCACATAACAATGGAACGGATACTACTGATACGTTCGTACGATACCAATGAGTTGTCAGTTCTTATTGATGAAAATGTACCGAAATTAGTCAAAGACCCAGAAACAAGCTTTTGATTCAATAATTGACATTGTGCTAAATAACAGAGGTTTAACTTTCTTTCTTAACGCCCCGGGAGGCATTGGCAAAAGTAAGACAATCCGGGAGAAATGGGCTAGCGGCTAGCCGTTGCCTCTTCGGGGATAGCCGCTAACCTGTTAAATGATGGGAAAACAGTACACTCCACCTCTAAGCTACCTCTGACAGTCTAACTAGATCAACCGTCAGTTTGTTCCATACGTAAAAATGACCTACTCGGGAAACTTTTACGAGAAACATCTTGAATTATATGGGACCAATTTGCCATGAGTCATAGAATGTTGAAGCAGTAAACCGAACGCTCAAAGACCTCAGAAACTTTGATGCTGTAATGGGTGGCGTAACTGCCTATAGTAACAAAAGGAACAAGCGCCGATATCATCAGAGCATCTCATCTCACTTACGGAGTTCGGCTGCATCTCTCAATTTACGAACGAACATTAGAGCCCGTTTGAGCGACACCGACGATGACGACTTTCCGCGTCAATTACTCAATCTTGGCGAGGGAAAAATTGTCTATTCTAATACCAACAGCAATGACGTTGAACTTGACGAGACATTAGGACACATATTGCACAGGTTGGAACATCTTATTGATGCAATATATCCCGGTTTTGAAAATTCATTGGAGAGAGATTATCATTGGCTTTGTTCTAGGGCTATATTGTCACCCAGAGACGATACAGTGAATGAAATAAATAAACTCATTTTAGAGAAAATTCCCGGTCAGGTCAAACACTATTAATACGATGTGTAGTATAGAGGATACAGTGAACTATCCCCAATAATTTTTAAATTCTTTGAACCCTTCTGGCTTACTTCCTCACGAAAGTTGGCATTCCTATCATGCTATCAAGAAACTTGAGCACCCCCAACATGTGTAATGGGACAAGGCTGCTTACAAAAAAGTTACGGGACAATATAATCGTGGCGACCATTCTCACAGGGCCAGCAGTGGGACAACTGGCTTATATTCCGCGGATACCCATAATTCCCACTGATTTACCCATGCCGTTTAAAAGGCTACAGTTTCCAGTGAAGATCTCTTTTGCCCTCACTATTAACAAGTCCCAAGGTCAAACATTCTCTCTGGTGAGCATTGACCTGAGAAAGCCGTGTTTTTCCTATGGGCAGTTATATGTTGGCTTCTCTCAGGTAAGAACTCCTGATAAACAATATATTTTGTTACCAAATGATAACATTACATCCAATATAGTTTACAGAGAAGTTTTGAACGATTAAAATCACCATTACCAAACTAACTTTTCCCGCGACTTGGTCCCCATGGAATTCGTTTATCGCAAATCCCTCAAATGTTTTTTCTTTCGGACAGATTTACTTTCGAATTTTGTATCAGCATTCAAATACAAACTGAACCTGCGTATAACCCCCTTTTTTGGCAGTTAGAAATCAAAACATAACACTCTGTACTAAAAAAGGATTATTAACAATATGCCCAACGGAGTGGACACGGGTCAGCTAGTCTTGAATAAAGATGAAGAAGGTTCTGTGAGCCTGTAAATTGAAGATTGTATTCATTTCGATGATTACTATTTTCAATTTATCTATGTTTCAAAAAAAAAGGTTTTGGGCATTATCTGGTCGTAATTTAGTGAAAAAGGTGGTACATGAATGCGTTCGATGCTTCAGATGTAAGGCAAAACCACAGGAACATATAATGGATAATCTTTCCCCTTCACTCATAACCCCATCACGCCCATTTTCTATAACGGGTGTTGATTATGCGGGACTGTTTCAACTACGTGACAGAAAGGGTAGAAATTTCAAAACTTTCAAAGCGTACATAGCACTTTTCGTATGTTTTGCCACAAAGGCTTTATACTTGGAGGTTGTCAGTGACCTCACCACCGAATGTTTCTTGGCATCTTTGCGTCGTTTCATGGCAAGACGGGGTAAATGCAGAGAAATCTACTCTGACAATGGCACCACATTTGTTGGTACCAATAACGAAATGAAACAATTTTTGAATTCATCCAAACGTGATTTTAGTAGCCAACTAGCAAGCGAGGGTATTCAGTGGCATTTCATCACTCCCAGTGCACCGCATTTTGATGGTATCTGGGAAGCAGGCGTTAAGTCTACCAAGTAACATTTGAAACTTGTTATGGGTAACGCCTCTTTAACTTTTGAAGAATTCAATACCATTTTATGTCAAATAGAAGCGTGTTTGAATTCCCGACCACTTTACCCTATGTCCACTGATCCCAATGACACTACTCCTCTTACCCCGGCACATTTCCTGATAGGAGAAGAGAAAGATTAACTGAGTTACCAGAACCCAACTTCATTGACATCAAAGAGAATCGTCTTTCGAGGTTCCAGAGGGCACAACAAATAACTCAACATTTTTGGTCCCGATTGAGCAAGGAGTACGTGTCCACTCTGCAAACTCGAACGAAGTGGAAAAAAGAGCATCCCAATATTCTAAAAAATGGTCTACTGGTACTCGTTAAAGAAGACGACCTTCCACCTCTGAGATGGAGACTGGGCAGAATTATACAAATCCACAAGGGGACGGACGACGTAATACGCACAGTAACCATCAAGACAGCCACCAGCGAGCTTAAACGTCCAGTGGTCAAAATCTGTGTACTTCCCAGTCAATAATAGTCTTTATTGAAACCCTGAAGTGTTTCAAGGCGGGCGCTATGTTAAGTCTATTGCCCAATTGTCCGGTGACATAGAGACGAGTTGGCCCACGCCTTCCTTTTCATGGCACCGGGATACAGACGAGGAGCAAGGGCAACGCAAGATCCAGACGCACAGGGAAAGAAGTCACTTGAGTTGACCTGGGATTTTATAAACATTTTCATAGATTCACAACTAAACCACCACACTAGACACATTCCATTCTATAACATCACACTGTACACATTTCTGACAAATATAACTTTATAACTTTCACGTATTTTAAATACATCACGTGAAATTCTCAAAATCTTCACTCACGAACAAAACACTACTCAATCGGTATATAGCAATGATCGAGGATTTTTTTACACCAGAGTTGCAGAATTTTTCAAGTTTAAATACTTGGACCTGGTTTCAACAAGATGGCGCAACTGCCCATACCCCTAACCCGTCGTCTGACAACTTTTCCCTAAAAAAGTGATATTTCGTAAAGGAGACATTCCCTGGCCACCACGTTGCCCAAATTTGAGTCCAATGGATTTTTTTTATAAGATAACCTTAAGTCTAAAGTTTACGAAACAAATGCGCAGTCAGTTGATGAACTCAGAGAAAATATCTAGCGAGAAATGTCAAGTATTTCAGAAAGTGCTTGCTGTGTACTCGTGTAATTATATAAAAGTGAAACTCAATGGTTCAGTGAGGCTGAGCCATTGAGAGGTTACAATAGAATAGGAATAGACATCTAACATAGCTGTGCACTCAGGGCTTGGATGTGTTTCCAGTTTTTGCTTTTGCCCTTAGTACACAGCTATGTTAGATGTATGTAAGTCTATTGTTAACTCTCAATGGCTCAGCCTCACAGAACCATTGAGTCTCACTTTTATATAATTACACGAGTAACCCACTGATATTTCTCCATTTTCAGCGTCCTGATGAAGACGCCAATATTATCTACGAAATATGTACGAGATAGCCAACAGGTGTCAAGAGTACCTAGTGTTTCTTGATGACCAGCTATTGTGTTGAATAGCTCAATTCTGAGTAAATCACACGATTCAATATACATTCCTGATAAGAATTATGTGCCATGTTTCGTAACAGGTACAGAAGGTATACCATACGTTAAAACAAAGTTTTGAATGAAAGATTTTGAAACTAATTCTGCTTCTTTGTTTGGTAGTGGGTAATACTCTAGGAATTTGCTCATGTCACATTGAATTTTTTTGAAACGCAGACGAACCTGTGATTGTAATTGTAAAAGGTTTTTTACCTGCATGTCCACCAGGTGAAAGCATGTGAAAATCATTCAAAATCATTTGCCTCAATTCTTCAACATCAATTCTCGTTACATCTCTTATTATATAAATCATTAAATATTTTCCTAGACTTTCCTTCTCTCAATTTGTCAACATATTCAAGAAAAATTTTTTATATTACTAGCTATTTTCGTGAGGAAAAAGACAACTAATACTTGCATCTGCATCAATTAAAAAATTTAATTCATTTTTGAGCTCTAGTTCTGCTTAAACGAGTGCCATTAACATTTTGACCAAATTTCTGCAATTTTCGAATTTTGAGCCGAAAATGGTCTCAAACGATAGAATTGGAGTCCCTGTTGACGAATTCGTGGTTGAATTCAATTCTGTCCGTGGGGACGGCCGTCCGTTAGCACGATAACTTTCGAAGGAATTGACCTAGAGACATGAGATTTTTTTTAGTTCGGTTCCCGAATGCCTCGATTAACATCGTTAATTAGCGAAATCGTTCAGGGTGTCTCATAAAATATTATGGCCTATCTCTCAGACAAAAAAAAAACCAATCGAAATAAAATGTTGTGGTCACATGCAAGATGTTCATAATGAGCCTCATGCATTATTTTATGGCCGTAACGTATACAATACCATAGAAAGTCCAGAACCTTTATATTTCTTTATATTTCCAACTGGAAATCCGATTCGAGTGAAATTTCTTATGTGACTGAAGATTGATATACTGAGTTTTCATGCAGCCATTGAAACCATATCTTCATATTTCCATAACAGGATATCCGATTCGAGTGAAATTTATTTTGTGAATGAAGACTGATACACTGAATGTTTACGCATAATTTCAAGAGGATCACATCGTCAGATCTTTAGATTAAATTTTTTTATTTTTCTCATATTTCATTTTCTCAATAATTTTCAGAAAATAATTCCGATTGTGCTGAGATTCTGCATTCACACTTTCAAAGTGCCCATACTTCAAGGGGGTGATTTTCAACAAAAATTGTCATATAACACATGGTCTAAACTATTATGTGCTGGGCAGCCATTCATTCGAAACCAGACATTTTATCTTTTTTACAGGTTCATTTCATCCAATATGTTGGTCAAGTTGCTCTGATGAATTCTGTAGCATTAAAGTGATCGGAAAGTATAACTTGTCCGACAAGTTCTCCTCTCATGACTGCCGACCTCATGTTGATACTTAAATCATGTTGGAAATGAGAAACAATAGTCGCATGAGGGTTGCTTCTCTGCCATACGTGGTTGTTGGATAAACTAATCACACCTGATTTTGTGAAAGTGGCCAAATCAGTCTTTGATATCCAATGGCCCCCACTCTCCTGAATTATTCTGGTACCATCTACAAAATGTAAGTCTGGTCTCAGCATCTACAGGTAACAGATGAATTGATGATTTCCATGAAATTACACTGAAATGCGATCACGAAGAGCTTCAAAATATAGCAAATTTGGTTCGGAATTCTTAGAATTTTTCCTTGTTATAATGTCAGCCATGATATTATTGCAAAGAATGAGAAGCTACCACAAAAAATGATATGTCATTCGAAAGTACACTGAATAGGGTATTCTTAATTCTGAAAAGAAAACGTATGTATATTAATTAACATCTCATCGAAAAAACCATTGAAAAAATAAGACTAAATTTGTTAACTTATTCTTCTCCTTACCACGTCCGCAATAATAGTTTTTTCTGCACACAGAGTCTTTTTATCTTGTAGCAAATTGGATGCGCCTTCCGAATATAAGGCAAAATTTTATGAAACTTCAAGAAAAACTGAATAATCATCATTTTAGAGAAAAAACTCGAAATAGTTTGTGAAATCAAGAAATGTTAAATTGAAGAACAGCCGTCAACATTTCCACTAAATGTTATATGACATTTTAAGTTTGAAATGACTTGTATAATCAGCCTTTGAAGTTTGGCTACATCAAAAGTAGACACGCTGTATATTTGGTATCAATCTCAAGTACCATATAAAATTTTGAGGTTATGCTCCACTAATGAACGAGCGCTCAAAAGCTCCTGCTCAGGCTTCTTTTAAATTTTTATCATATCTCACTGAAACATAAAAGGCATTTAAATTGTTATTAGTCACGAAATACTAATCCTTTTCGGACTTATGTTCTGTGGAAGAGTTAGTGCAATTATCAGCAAAATATTCTCTCCGTAGGGTCGGTTACCCATTGTTATTGTTTTCAGAATGACCATTGAATAAGCGACCGCGACCTTGCCCGTAACACTGCTGAGTTGAAATATCGCTTGTCAGGATTCTCTTGCGGTCACGACCTCTATATAAATGGTTATAATTTCCTTCCTTATTAAAATCATAACGATTTCGATTGATCTTTTTCGTATGAAAAACTTTTGGACTAGATGTTTAAGATGAAAATCTTTGAGGTTGGCGAAACTTGCCTCAATGATTGTTCTGATTTCCGTATTCTTCAATACATTTGAAAATGCACCTAAAGTAATTGTTGAGCGCTCGTTCAACTTAAACGAGTGCTATATTGTTTTACCCAAATGTCTGTAATTTTCGAATTTCGAGCGGAAAATGGTCTCGCTTCTCGGATGATGAATCCGTGGTCAAGTTGAATTATGTCCTTAGAGCTGGTCGTGAGCACGATAACTTTCGAAGGGATTGTCCTAGAGACTTTATTTTCAGGGTGAGTTCGGTGCCCAAGCGCCGCGGTTGATTTCGTTAACCAGCCAAGTCGTACAGGATGTTTCATAAAATATGGTCATTCAAAATGTTTGTTCCTCAATATGTCAGACAAAACGAACCCAAGCGAAATGAAATCTTGCGGCCCCATGCTCATAGTAATCATCATGCAGAATTTTGTGGCCATAGTGTTAACAGAATTATAACATTATGAATTGGAATATTGGAAAGAAGAATATTTGTATTTCCATAACAAGATATCCGATTCGAGTGAAATTTATCTAATGCATGAAGATCAGCATACTGAATACCTACTCATGCGAAATTTCAAGAGGATCACATCATCAATGCAATAAAAAACTCAATCTGAATATTGAAAGGAAGAATCCCTATAATTCCATAACAAGACTGTTGGAGTGTTCATTTTGAGAAGTTTGGTATACTGAATGTTCATGCAAAATATTAGGAGAATCGCGTCGTCAGAAATACGAGTATAGAAAATTCAATTGGATAATTGAAAAGAAGAATCCTTATATTTCCATAACAAAATATTCGATTCGAGTGAAATTAATTTTGTGAATGAAGATTGATATAATGAATTTTCATGCATAATTTCATGAGGATCACATCATAGGAAACATAGAATTCAATTTTTTCAATTGTCGAGTTTCTGAATAATATCCAGAATTTTATTCAGATCGTGCTGAGATTTTGCATATAAATATTAAGTACCTATCTCTAATCCGATACAAAATTTTGATAGCCTCATTGTTCCACCAATGAACGAGCGCTCGTATGCAACTGCTCAGGGTTTACTTAAAGGACCCCGCACGCTTTCTTAGGAAAAGTGAGCCCAGAGAATTTTTCCTATTTTTGAATATCATATTTATATCAACGTTAGCAACAATATATCAGATTTTCAGAATTTCATTATTCTGCCTTGGGTTCTGAATAATAAGAGATCACAGATCTCCAAACACCACGTTGAGTTTCGTTATAAAAGCTGCTTCATAAAGCTGTATAAGTACTGAATGTAATTTTGTTAGTAACTTTGGGACCAGTCTGAGTTTTTCAAAATATGATATCATGAAGTATGTCGACCTCTGTAGGAAGTTTCATCAATGTAGAAAGAATAGTTGCAAAATTATTCGGCTTCAAATTCGGATTTCATACAATTCTTTTTCAAAACTTTTGTGTAGTTAGCATTGCTGTCAAGTAATATAGGTTTTTATTCAGTATAAATACACTCACCGGCAAAATAATCGATCCACTCAAAAAATCGATGAAGTTTGTTAATTCATGAATGTGTCGATTTACATAGATAAACATTCTTATCATTCCAGGTTTTGTATCTTCGAGCACTGTGAAAAGTTTTACTCATGTATAAAGAATTGAAAGATTGTTGCTAAATCATTCAGGTTTTAATTGGAATAGACTCAAAGATGTGTTGAAATAATGAAATTGTATTTAAAACAAGAATATTGAAAAAAGCTGCAGAAAACCATTAGAAAACATAAAAAATGTTGAACTTTATACTTCAGTTAAGAAACTAAAAAATTGGTGATTTCAACCAACTCAAGTAGTTTTTTTTGTGAGTTGGTGTCCATGAATATCATGTACCTAACGACAACACCCTGAGACAATGGCCATAAACTACAGATAAGTTTTAAGGAATAATTGCATGAATTCCGAAATTAAAGCTAAATAATTTTGCAACTGTTCTTTGTAAATTCATCAAAATTTAAAAATTCATTATTTCGGAGCTGAAAAATGGTCCCGAACATTAGGGTTCTCCTCCCTGATGACAAATCCGTGGTCAAACGCAATTCTGTCCGTCTAGAAACTTGAGAACTTGAGTTTGGTTCCTGAATGCCGTGGTTAAGTTCGTTAACCAACCAAATCGTACTGGGCGTTCCATAAAATATGGCCATTCAAAAATTTTGTTCCTCAATATTTCAGGCAAAACGGAACCAATCTGAATAAAATTTTGCGGCCACTTGCAAGATGCTCATAATGAGCCTCATGCCAAATTTTCTGGCAAAAGTGTTAAAAAAAACAAAGAAAACTCAATTGGAATATTGAAAAGAAGAAACTTCATATTTCCATAACAAGACATCTGATTCAAGTGAAATTCATGTTTCGAATGTAGATTGATATACTGAATGTTCATGCAAAATTTCAAGAAGATCGCTTCATCAGAACCATGAAATTTAATTTTTAATTGTAGATTTTTTATTGATTTATAGAATATTATTCCGATCGTGCCTAAATTCGGCATTTACAAATTTAGTATCAATCTCAAGTCCTATACAATATTTTGAGGTTGAATACTCTTTACTCCATTAATGAACGAGCGCTCATAAGCACCTCCTTGAACAGGTAATGCTCAGGGTGCATTATCTGCTTGAGCGATCGTTAAATCTAGAGACAATTGCTCAATAAAATTCGCAAAATCTTTTATTGTCCTATTTTCTTGTTTTAAGTTATGAAGTTGGGTAGATAATGCTGCTACTGAATTTTTGGTAAGGAGGAGTTTTTTCATATCTACCTACCACTAAATCTTCAACTTTCTGATACTCTTTACACAATCTTAATGTTGCATTTGCTGTTTATTTTATTTTATTTTAAGAATATAATTATTCAGAGAATTTCCACATGGCTAATCGAGCATATCTTTATACAATTATATGGCATCAATTAAATGCATCACACATTCTTCTGTGCTACTCATAGGTCGGGATGAAAAAGACGCTGTCCTTAAAACAAATTTTCAGCCATTATTATTCTTTCTGATTGAAGTTTATCTGCAATTAATTTTGATCTTTTGTTTGTTCATTTGAAATATAATAAAAATATTCAATAAATTCAATTGAATATTTGATTTCTCTGAGCTTTTCTTGTATTCAACTTGGAATGCGGCGGTTATCGAATTGAGAATTTACCCGTTTCCAGTTAAACAATGAATAGATTCATCAAATCGTTGTATGAGGATTTAGGACATTTTTTTTTCACACTATCTTTGAAAAATAATAAAAACCTTACAGTTTTTCTCTTCTTCAGGCTGTGTCGTTACCATTGTCCTGTTCGTGGAGTCTGGCATAGTTCCACGTTGCTAGTTCAGGTGTGGAAACTAGATTTAAAT
Organism: Propylea japonica; assembly: GCA_013421045.1. Taxonomy (NCBI): domain Eukaryota; kingdom Metazoa; phylum Arthropoda; class Insecta; order Coleoptera; family Coccinellidae; genus Propylea; species Propylea japonica. The sequence continues at coordinate 3,886,546 of CM024247.1, forward strand.
TGTACATTACCATATGAAGGCTGATACTGCATTATGGGCTTTTCAGAGATGAATTCCATTTTCTTCAATGCAGTTTTCTTCCATTATTACACAATGTATCCAATTCAGTTAACAAGCTTGCAATCAACTACTGGGGTGTTACTCTCACCGAATACATCTTGCTTGAACCCGCATGTTGTGCGGAAGAAATTCAGGCTATATATGGAGCCTCACAAATCATTCTTCATATTAAAAACTATATAAGATTGGCAGTGGAATATCATATCATAAACTGATGAAAAACCACATAAACCTCTAACTGCATATACTGACATTGCCATTTGATGTACCCAACTATGGTTGGTTCGTCCAAATCGTCTATCTATACAGTTGAGGGTTGGTGAATAATACCTATTCATCAGAACATCGAAGGTGTTTATTACTAAAAACATTCTGAACTCACTACAGATTAGAGTAGTCAATTAGATATACCTATTGAATCGGCAACTGTGTTACGTAATTCAATTCTTACTGTCTAGCCAAATACCATCTGTTATTCATACATGTTTAATAATTGTGTGTATACAAATATCATGAATGTATAAACATGATCTTCGTAAACATCATGGCACCACGTAATAATATAGACACTGAAATATCTTGCAGAAAGTATAACATAGACGTGAAAAATTATGTTACGTGAACCAAGTTTAACTGTAAGTAATTATTTTCCAGATGTTTACTGAGAATGAGTGGAATTTATACGGATGTTTAGAAAAATTTAATTTCTTGTGAAAACATAACTTCTGCAAAATAAGAGTGTAAACAAAAAGAAGCAGAAAGAAGACGGTTCATATCCCGTTTATCGAACTTCAATGAGATTGGCTTTGAGAATTCTTCAAGACAGCTGCATTCCACTTTGGGGGTAGGAAAATGGGTGCTTTTCTGGTGACTCCCCCAAGCTCCATGAAGAGGAACCTGGGGAAGGTGAGAAAACAATCATAAGAAATAGTAATTTTCATACCTGGCAGTTATTAAAAATTTATCTTGTGGAAAGTTACCCAAGTAAGCAAGTACGCAAGCTCAATGCCAATTAGAATTTCATTCATGTAGGCAGAACCCTAATGAAAACGTACTATCCTTTTCGAATCACGTCGAAAACTGCTACATCAATTTTTTAGGCACCTTAAGCAGCTCAATGGAAGCTACTTAGCGGTAAATTGTGCAGAAATGCTTCAAACTCAAGCTCTTTATGTTTTCTTGAAAGGCTTGAAATGGGAAATAGAAATTATCGTCCGTTCACCTAATTAATGAATGTCGTTGTAATGTATGGGTGATATAGATTTAGCACAAGTTGATTAAAAACGATCTTAACTTGACGTATCAGTTTAATCTTCTTTGATTGCTACAATACCACTGATTTTCACATTGAGCACAATCGGACTAATTTCGATTTTGGTGGGGATTCGACGCATGACATAAATGTTAATAAAATTAAAATATATTACATTCTTCCCCCTACAGAAAAATCTTAACTATAATATGTCAATTCAAAAAATTACAAAATTTCGAATTTTCATGTAACATAATATCACAGTAAAATTTATCACAGCAAAATATCACATAAATAGATATCGATTTAAAATAATTAAGGTTGATATCTTTCAGGAGGTTTCCTTACCCTCTTAGGTCTATCATGCTTATCTACTAATACATTTTCAGATTCAGATACATTTTCATTCTCAATATCTGGTTTGAGATTACCGACAATTTTCTCGGATGAATATACAATATTCTCAGAAGCTTTTCTCAATTGATTAGAGTGACGTTTCCAACATTTGTTCAACTCTAAAATATCTACTAGAAAAGTTACTCTTCCAATTTTTCTTTTGATTTTTCCTTTGATCCAACTTATTTTATTAGGATCACGGTAATCCTCAACTAATACTAAATCGTTAACTTTATAAATTACAGAATTTTTACCCTTATAATATTTCATTTGATCATGCTGCTTAGTACAGCGTTTTTGCAATTTGTTCAAGAAATATCATTTTTGAGCGCTCGTCCTACTTGAACGAGTGCTATAACGTTTGCCCTAATGTCTGCAATTTTAAAATTTTGAGCCGAAAATGGCCTCAAACGATAGGGTTCGACTCCCTGATGACGAATACGTGGTGAAATCCAATTCTGTCAGTAAAGTCGGCCGTCCGTTAGCACGATAACTTTCGAACGGGTTTATCCTAGAGACTTAAAATTTTCAGGGTGAGTTCGGTTCCCAAATGCCCTGGTTAAGTTTGTTAACCGGCCATATCGTACGGGGTATTCCATAAAATATGACCATTCAAAATTTTTGATTCTCAATTCAAATGTAATTGTGCGGACATATGCACCATGCTCATTGTGAACCATATGCAAAATACTGTGGCCATAGTATTATCAGAACAAAACAAAAAAACATAATATTTCCATAAAAAGACATCTGATTTGAATGAAATTTATTATGTGAATAAAGAATAAAGATCGATATACTGTTTCTGCAAAATTTCAAGACTATCGCATTATGTGAACCATAGAAATTCCAATTGGAATATTGAAAATAAAATCTCTATATTCCCATAACAAGATATCTGAGTTAAGTAAAACGATTTTGTGTATGAAGATTGATATACATGTAAAATTTCTAGTGGGTCACATCATCAGAACTATAGAATTAAATTTTTTTAATTGTTAAGTTTTTTATATATTTCAGTTTTCGAATAATTTCCAGAATATTAAGAAATGAAAAATAAAATAAAACACACTATTATTGTTTATTAAAATCTTCGGCTATCGATTTCGGAAATTATTCCATCATCAGGCCAGCTGAAAGTATACAAATGTAGGCGAGAGTATGCAACTTACTGTCTTGAATTAAAATGAACACAAACTGTTTAAAAACATTAAAAGTGGCCCTCCTCTGTCAGAATTGTTAAAATTTTTAAAAATTTTAGTAAACCTTTACTACCAATATATCTTTCTTGTGGGAATATCAACTAAATATGGAATTATAGGATATGTGCGAAATGTGATATCTAATATGTTAATATATGTGGTCTATTGGTGGCGGGAATTTTTGAATTTTATATTTATTGTTGTTTTTTTAGGAATCTATGAGTTTGAAAATGTTTCTTCTGTCGAATTCTATATTATCATTAGGTAAAAATTGGTTGTCTTTATTTTTTAAAATTTCTAGTTGTTCGAGTAATATAATTTTATGGTAGTTATTTTCTTTATGAAGTATTTTCAGATTATCTAATGTGATATGATGTCCAGTATCGTTTAAATGTGTGCCTGCCCTAAAGCGGAATGGGGTTGATTTCTTTTGTGTTCTTTGAATCTTTTTTCTACATTACGAGTTGTCATTCCTATGTAAAATGAAGGGCAGTTTGTGCATGTTATTTCATAGACTCCGCTGGATTGTTCAAGTTTAGATTTCATTTTATTATTGATCGGTATATCCGCTTTTGCTCTGTGTCGTTTATTTGTTAGTGTATAATTGTATTTCTCTAAAGTATGTTTTAGTTTTTCATGTAGTTCTTTGTAGTATGGTGTTGATATGAAATATTTCTTGAAGGGTCTGTGGGGGTAGATCTTATCTAGAATTATTTTTCTTTTCATTGATTTTAGAATTTCGTCGATATATGATTCAGAATATTCATTTTCCCTGCCTACTTGGTATATTATATCTAGTTCTTTCCTATAATTTTCTGGTGTTAAAGGGGTGTTAAAAAGTCTATGAAATAAAAATCTTAATGCGGCTCTCTTCATTGTGGGTGCGTGGTATGAGCTAAAAGGAATGATGGTGTTAGTTTGTGTTGGCTTCCTGTAGATTTCGAAAAGAAAAACATTATCATCTTTTAGTGTTATGCTTAGATCTAGGAAATTCAGTGAATTTGCTATAGCGTGTTCTATGGTGAATTTAATTTTATATCTGGAGTTGATTTCTTGGTAGAATTCTTCAAGTTCTGTATTTGTTCCGGACAATTTTAACAATTCTGACAGAGGAGGACCACTTTTAATGTTTTTAAACAGTTTGTGTTCATTTTATTTCAAGACAGTAAGTTGCATACTCTCGCCTGAATAAATACATGTTCTACATTTGTATACTTTCAGCTGGCCTGATGATCGAATAATTTCCGAAATCGATAGCCGAAGATTTTAATAAACAATAAAAGTGTGTTTTATTTCATTTTTCATTTCTTAATCTCGGAAGAACATACTATGGAAGAATTCATTTGTAAAATTCCAGAATATTATTTCGATCATGCTGAAATTTTGCATATATATACAGGGTGTCTACTTTTAAAGTGGCCTAATTTCCAGTGGGAAATAAAGAAGTGATTCGCAATAAAAAATGTCATATAACACATGATCGAGATGTTGACGGTTATTCTTCTATTTAACATTTCTTGATTTCACGAAATATTGCGAGTTTTTCTCTTGAATGCTCGTTATTCTGGTTTCCTCGTAGTCTCATCAAATTCGACCACATATTCGGAAAGGGCAGTAAATTTCCTACAAGATGAGCAAGTATGTGTGCAGAATATCACGATTTTGAAGTTAACAAAATAAGTCCTATTTTTCCGATGGTTTTTTCGATGAGATAATAATAATTATGCACACGTTTTCTTTACACTGAAGAATACCTCATTTTGCGTACTTTCGAAAGACATATCAACTTTTGTGCTAGCTTCTCATCCTTCGTCATAATATCATGGCTATCCTCAAACTGCATAAGATTCCGTTATCCTTCTTTTTAAATGAAAGAGTTCACTGATTCCGTTCATACATTTTTCAGACCAGGGTGACTCTTAGTTTGTTAAGATCCTCCCGTATCACAATTCTTATGCCCTTTAGTGATTTTTTCATTATAAATTGATTGCTTCATATTGTAGTTTCGTAGTTTGAGGCAAACTGTTATTGGTTTTGGTTCATCGCGGTTTCCCAGTCTGTAGCAAACTTCAGAATCGTCAGAAGATATATCGATCGATATTTTCATCTTCAAAATAGATATGATACTCTCCTTTGTGCGCTCATTTGGCTTTTCCTCATAAATGAAAATTCTGAGATTACACTTTCCCATACTCGTATCTTGATCAATCTGATCAAGCTTTTCTTCCATCAATAGGTATTTTGCGATCTACAATGCCCTCCATTCGCTTTTCGGCACCATCGAATCTGATCTCGCTTTCATTTCTTAGGTTTGACAACTCACTCTGTATATGGATTCCTGGATCGGTGATAACTTTATCTCCACCGTTTTGATAATCACAGCGGACGCATTCTCCACAATACTTTTTATGAACTCTGCACCATTCAAACAGTTAGTTATCGCCTTATTCACTGCCGTTCTTCCTTATACTCTCGTGTTATACCATTTTCTGAATGAATTTAACTAGAAATTATCAACTTGTATATATCAGCGACGAAATCTTCCCTTCGAAATCTAACGCGAAGTACTTTTGAGCGCTCGTTCTACTTGAACGAGTGCTATATAGTTTTGCCCAAATGTCTGTATTTTCGAATTTTGATCCGAACATGATCTCAAACGATAGGGTTCAGCTCTGCCCGTGGATCCTTCTGTCCGTTAGCACTTCAACTTTTGAAGGGATTCTCCTAGAAACTTGAGATTTTCAAGGTGACTTCGGTTCCCATATGCAAAATGCCAAATTGTTCTTCAATATCTCAGAAGAAACGAGACCAATCAAAATGAATTGTTGCGATCACATGCAATATTATCATAATAGCCTCGTGCTAAACTTTGTGGCCTTACTGTACAAAAAACCATAAAAAATTCAATTGAAAATTTGAAAAAAAAAAAAATTATTTTTATAAAAATATACCCGATTCGAGTGAAATTTATTTTGTGAATGAAGATTGACATGCTGAATGTTCGTGCAGAATTTTGTTATTTTTTTTTATTATTATTTATTTATTTCCGCTTCGACACCTAGGTCATTAGCGGTTTTTGCACAATAAGGTTTACAAGTCACTTATAAGATTTCCAGTGAGGAAAAATAAAAATAATAAATAGATTTTATAACTAAATTTTGACACAAATTGATTTGAAGAATAGAATTGTGTTGAAAGCCTCTGGTCTATTGATGTCAAGGGCATCTTCCATTTTTGAGCTAACTACACAGGATTTCCTTTGGTTTTCATAAAAAGGGCTGTTAAAATATGCTTGACCGTAAGTTGGACGTTACATGCACTGCACTGTGGTGGTGGTTCTTTCTTCAGTAAGTATGAGTGAGAGAAATATGTATGACCAATTCGAAGTCTTCTCAGCGTTACCAGTTCATTTCTTCTAGTCATGATGGGATAGTGTTTGACAGTAGAGCGTTCAATGAACGATAATTTCAATTTTCTTTGGTGAAATATAGTAGCCCATTTCAGTTTTATTTGGTTTTTATATTTTGTGCTAAGGTCGTAGGTAGTCATGACTTCTATAGGTTGTCTCTCGTATATGGCTTCTTTTGCATATCTGTCGACCTTTTCGTTACCTTTAATTCCTGTATGGGAAGGTACCCACATCAGAGTTATTTTTGATGGTGACTGGTTTTGATTCATTAAGTCTGAGATGTTTTTGACGATTGGGTTTTTGGAGTACATATTCATAATAGCCTGTATTGAACTCAATGAATCGGAGCAAACAAGTAGGTTTCGAAAGCTTTGAGAGACCGCATATTCAATGGCTTTCTGTATTGCAATAAGTTCGGCCGTAAAGATGGAACAATCTTCTGGGAGTTTAAACATTTGAAATGTTGTATTAAAGAGATAAGCGCATCCATGAAACTATTTCTCTGAAGTGTTGTTGAAGAATTTCTCGTTGGGTTTCAGTTTTTCTGTACTTAGTGAGATGAAGGTTGATGCTGAGTTTCTTACTGATCCAAGGTGGATGAGTTGGTTCTTCATCTATAATTGTCGGGGGGAAATCGGAGGTCAATGAGTTGTTCACCAGGTAATATAAAGGGGGTTTAAAGTACTCATTGTTTTGGTATAATTGCTTATATTTCTGGGTGATAATTTGATTTTGGCTTGGATTCTGGGTATTACCAGAAATTCTTGCAGAGTATGTTAACTGCAACATTTGTCGTCGTAATGATAAGGGTATCTCGTTAGTTTCTTTACATAGGCTATCTGCAGGGCTGGTAATATGTGCACCTAATGCTAGCCGAAGTGCGGTGTTCTGTATGACGTCTAGCTTTTTTAAGGAGGTTTTACTAGCCGTAGAATAATCTACGGCTAGTAAAACACAATCCAGCTTAGACCGAATTAAAGTTCTATAAATTGTTAGAAGAGTTTTCTCATCTGCTCCCCAGTGGTTGCTAGATAAAACTTTCATTATATACAATCTTCGGATACAACTAGCTTTGAGCTCTTTAAGGTGTTCTTGCCAATTCAGTCTTGTATCAAAAGTGATTCCGAGGAAAGTGTGAGATTTGACAATTTCTAAAGGGGTGTTCGAGAGTTTCAAAAAACATGGTTTGAAACGCTTTCTTGTGAAATTTCATCACTTTAGTTTTTGTCTTTGAAAAGTTGACCTTTCTTCTATTCTTTTAATACAGGCCTGTAGTATATTTTCAGTTGTTTCAGAGTTTCTACCACGGCACATTATAACAATGTCGTCGGCATAAAGTGACGGTATTATGGGTGGTGTTATTGCGGAGACAACATCATTTATGGCTACAAGGAATAGAGTAGTGCTGATCACCGAACCTTGAGGAAGTCCATTTTGTAAAATATACGATCCAGATTTGTAGTTACCCAGTTTGTCTCTTAAGGATCTTTCGCTTATGAAATTTTGTATATAGTGTAAAATATTTTCGTCTATGTTTTTCTGCTTTAATTTTTGCAGTAGGCGGTGCCTGCATGTTGTGTCATATGCCTTAGAAATGTCGAAAAACACTGCAATTAATTCTTGCTCATTAGCATAAGCGTCTAGAATTTCTGTATGTAATTGAACTAGGTTGTCCATTGTTGACCTATTTTTACGAAAGCCGCTTTGATACTTTGTTAGCAACCTTTCTTTCTCTAAGATATAACATAGCCTTTTATTTATGATTTTCTCCATGATCTTGCACATAGTATTAGTCAGCGATATGGGACGATAACTTCTTGCTTCCATTTTGGGACATTTTGGTTTCAGTATAGGTATAACAGTCGCTTCTCTCCATTTCTTTACGAAAGTTTTCTCTAAGAAAATTTTGTTGAAAAGTTTCAGTAAGATTTCCAATCCAGATTCGGAAAGATGTTTGAGAAATACTACTGGTATTTGATCGGGGCCTGGTGAGCCATTCCTGCTATTATCCATGGCGTACTTCAATTCTTCTTGAGTTATTGGAAGATTTATTGGGCTCATATCGTCTTCATTTATGTTTAAGGGTTCTGTGAGTTCAACACGTTTTTTGTGTCTTAAGAAATCAGAGGTATAATTATTGTCTGAAGGATTTTCTTGAAAATGTTGTGCCAGCAGTTCAGCAATTTCTTTTTTATCAGTGATATTTTTTTGGATTCATCTTTCAGTGCTGTAATTTCGGGACCTCTTCGTTTGCCTTTAATTGCGTTTATTTTTTGCCAGACTTCTTTGATGTTTGAAATAGTGTTGAGTTGAAATACATAATCCTGCCATGATTGTTTTTTTGCTTGTTTTAAAATTCGTCGTGTGATTGCTCTTTGTTTCTTGAAATCCTAGAGGTTATCAGGTGCATTTTTCTTTTTTAGTTTATATAGAAATTGTTTACTTTGTTTAACGGCGTTATGACAATCTGAATTCCACCACGTATTGTAATTTTTCCTGTGCGTATTCTTCCTTTTTCCCACAAATATCTCGGCGGCTTCGTTAATCATACTCGAAAAGTTTTCTGCAAGTATGTTTACGTCATTCTCTACTACGAAAGTTTGAAATTTATCATGTAGATAGTTAGTGAAAGAGGCCCAGTCTGTGTTATTTATCTTCCAGCTCTCGGTTATTTCTTCATCATGGTTAGTTCCTGTTAGGTATGTGATTTTTATAGGAAAATGGTCGCTATCGTAAAGACAATCTAAAACCTGCCAATCTATGTTGGTACTGATACTGGCGTGTGATAACGTAAGGTCTAAGGTGGAGAAGGTTCCATTAGTCTCATTGAGATATGTGGGATCTGAGTTATTATGAAGTATGAGATCGGTCCCAATTACATATAATATTTTCAATGATTTTTCCCTTTTTGTTTTTATCTTTTGATCCCCATATGGGGCTATGAGCGTTGAAATCGCCTAGAAAAATCATGGGTTTAGGAAGCTGACTTATGAGTCCTTCAATTTCAGACTGCTGAAGATCGAGTTTAGGTGAGATGTAAGTGTTACATACTGTGATTTTATTAGGTAAGTTTATAGATATTGCTGTAGTTTTTAGGTTGGATTGAATGTTTAATTGCTCGGAGTGATATATTTTCTTTACAAATATGGCAGCTCCACCGCTGGCTTTTCTTGCGTTTGTCCGGTTATATAAGTAAGCTTCGTTTTTTAGAAATGGTTTGTGGCACTCCTTTATATATGTTTCCTGTAGACACAGCATGTCGGGATCATGATCGTTCAAGATTTGCTGTATTCGTTCAAGATGGCTATAAAAGCCGTGGCAGTTCCATTGAATTATCGTGAATTTTGTGAATGATGTTCTCTTTCCTCTCTGATTTCATGTTGGTCAACTTCAGCTTGTGAGCTAATGCTCAAACTATTGGACATATCCTGTTCTTCAAGTTTTAATTGAGTCTTAAGTTTATTCAGTATTTTTGTAAACTTTGTTTTTGTGGTTTTACTAGGTGAGTGTGTGTAAATATTTTCCATTGTGTGAATGATTAACTCGACGTTTTCGGTTATACTGTATGTATTATTGAGTGGATTTTTATTTTTCATGCTGAGGTCTAGAAATTTCTTGAATTCTAGGAAATTGAAAGGAAATTGTGTTGGGTCAGCCTGAAAAACCTTTTGATACCGTCTAAGTTGAGGTTGGGTTTGGAATGTTGTGAAGTTTTATACTTTTTGTTTCTACTGGTTTTCAATGTATTAGGGTCATGTGTCGCAAAAATTTGTTCGGGATTTCCTGTGCCTGATTCAGTCGTTGGCTGTGTGAGAGGGTTGATGATCTCTTCTGTATTTGGTGAATTTAGTGAACTGAAAGAAGCTCGACGTTTTTTTGGATTCTCAGGTACTTCAGTTGTAGAATGTTGTTCTTCCATTAGCTCAATTTCTTTTTTTACCTCAGTATTCCTCTGGGTGGTATTAGTAGATTCAGGAGCCTCAGCACTAACGGTTTCCGATATATTAGGACATGTGCTGGCGATGTGGCCTTGTTCCTTGCAATTTTAGCAAACCAGTGTGTCAGAAGCGAGGAATATTCGGTAATTCGTTCGTTCGTGTGTAAGAAGGAAAGATGATGGAAAACCTTCTGCTTCATCTTCTGGGGGGCTAATGAAAACTTGCCTTGTGAAACTCAATATGTGTGTGAATTCGTCGCCTTCTATTCCGGCTCTTAGGAAATTTATGCTGGAGACGAGTTTAAGTCCGAGGTCTTTTAGCTTTGCTAGTTGCGTGGGGAATAAAAGGACATGCGTTCGAAATAATGATTCGCTTTGCTGGGGTTATAAATCTACGAATATATATATCATTGCCACCTATGTTGATACTAGATCGATTTTCTAGCAATTTGTCTACGGTTTTCACCTCATCTAAGAAGATGCAGACCCGCTGGTTGGAAAGACGTGAGATGAATCTTATACACTTCGGTCCTATTAAACTGCCAATAGCTTTTATATAGTCGGAATTTCGGAGCTCTCCAATTGCATTTAGTATCATTGCCTGCTCTTTTTTTAGAAAATTCATGGTCAGTGTGGATTTAATTGCGTTTGCGTATGATGTTTTGGTTTGTACAGCTGAATTATTATTTGCTTGTGAGGTGGATGGTTCATTTATGATTCCTTTATTCATTGTTGTTATCTTATCTGTCATATTCAAGATAGGAAATAATCATGGGCATATTTTCTCGTGAGAAATATACGCCAGTTTGTTCGGACGGATCAACCCCGTCCAGCCAGAGCTCAATGAGATGAAAATAATCCGTTTATTCAGCAATAATCAGATTGTGCAAGTGATTTTTAATATGGGGTTATTTCAGTATAATTTATTAGGTAAATATTATGTCTTCGCTCACCGTTGATAAGGAAGAATAATATGTGTATGTCAAATTGTTCGATAAAACTCATTGAAATTAACTACTTAAGGACTCGAACGAAACTTTTATACTGCGATACGAAATTACTGGCCGACGAGTCCGTAGACCAAGCTCATGTCACCTCTAAAATCAGACTGCCCTCTTTATTCCTTCTTTTCAATAGCTTCACACTTTTTGCCTTTATGCATTTCAGCATTAATTCAACTACGCAATACGCATCTACGCATTTTGAACAGGGGAATCCCCAACCTCTTTGTTCCCTAAAACTTGACGCCTGGTCTACGGCCACGTCAGGCAACACACAATACGTTGCCTAGCCAATGACCTGGTAAAATTCAAATCTCCGACACGGCCAATCCTGACTTTACAGTCGTCCCCGACTGTCTCTGAAATAAAAATCAGACGAGTTCCTGTCAGATATATTAACTATACACATTCAAAAGTAAACGGTTTTCAATACCAGAAATATGTGTCAAAATCTTTGCATCTCATTTTACTACTTCAATCTTTTCAACTATTATGCCAACTGCTACTTGCGCCATGACAAAACTATCAATTCAGATCAGTTTAACACTTGCAACTACAGTCCAACACAATAATTGATATAATCAGAATCTATACCTATATATCTGTCTTTCTTTCTCATTATTTTACTTAATCTCTCTCTCTCTCAACATTCATCTCATCTGGTTCTCTAACGTCTCTTTCAACGTTTCCTTCGTCTAGATCTCTAACGTCTCTTTCAACGTTTTCCCCATCTAGATTTCTAACGTCTTTTTCAACGTTTTTCCCAACGAGATCTCTAACGTCTTTTTCAACGTTTTCCTCAACTAGATCTCTAACGTCTTTTTCAACGTTTTCCTCAGCCAGATCTCTAACGTCTTTTTAAACGTTTTCCTCAACGAGATCTCTAACGTCTTTTTCAACGTTTTCCTCAGCCAGATCTCTAACGTCTTTTTCAACGTTTTCCTCAACGAGATCTCTAACGTCTTTTTCAACGTTTTCCTCATCACACTCATCCAACTCTATAGGTATAGAACTCTAAAACATTTTCTTCCAGATTTCATGAAAATAACTTCTTCAATTACCCAACGATTTTAAGAACTCCCTCTTTTCATTAAAAAGACATCTTTAAAAACAAATCATTATCTTAACTTTCATAGTAACGTTTTGTCTGATCTGAGATATGTTCTCTTTTTTTTTATTGATTCATATTTCATCATTTAAAGTTTGCAACCCTTAGTTTATTTCATTTTATCCGAATTCAATATCAACTTCATCATTTTCTACCTTTTCTAACGATCAATCTCTCAAAACATGAGCATCAATGCTCATCTAATGTTTCACTACTTATTCATATCAACATTTCAAAAACTCTTTCTTCAACTGACCTAATAATATAATGCAGAGCTAATTGCATTTCTTATTGCAATATCACATTTAAATGATATATACCGAAAATAACGATTTCTGTGAATTGATCTGACTTCAGCTTAAGTGGTACCATGTTTAGATTTTGAGTTTCACGTATGTGTTATACAGTTTTCACGATACAACTCCTAATCAACTTAAGATTATGTTCAAAACATTGCTTGAACATAAAAGATGTAACCCAAATGAATTATGATATCGAAGACGTCATTCAGAACTGACCATCAAATGAACTCTGAAATATTACTAACCATAAACGACCTCGAAAGAGATCCAGAACTACTCAGTCCAATAGATCTTGAAAACATTGTTATTTCAATAATGTCCCATTTCAATCACAGATATCTCGAAATAAATTTTTTTTTTATAATTCTGAATCATGGTTATAAGATCATTTGCAATCTCAATCAGTATAATAAACTTTTCTGGAAATTTTAAGAACTCATTTTTCTCAAACTGAATCTAAAAGTTTTTCAAAGATTGTACGAACACCAATAATTATTGCTAACTATATAAATCTACTCAGGTATCATTTATAATATTTCGTACACCTAGCTCATTTTTTCAAAAAATTGCAGTCAGTATTCAGTTTCATGTTTCTTATCGATAATCTCAAAAATGCATTCACACCAACAAAAAATTCAAAACCATCAACTAACTCCATATTATTTTGTTTGAATAATGCCTATATTCATCGAAAGAAATGTGCTTTCTTGAAGAACTCCAATAATCTCCTGATTGCTATTAATATTGGTACAAATATTACGTTTGGTAACTATCAGTAAACAACATAGTTTATCAATTTTCTCGAATCCTCAATAACACAACAGCTTTGATTTTCACTTTTCAGTTTGATCATCAATATTAACACCAAAAATAGTAAAAATACCCAAGAACTTTTATAACATTATGCTGCCTTTCTTTTTTACTCGTCAAGTCGTCAAAGTCAATCATGATTTATTTTTTGTGCCACAAATGACTTCCAATCAATATCATCTTGTCAAACAGATATATCTTGAAAACCACTGGTATATTCCAAATATAGAAAATATTTAGCGTCTTTAGATGTTAATCCGAATCTGAATTAGAAATCTTTGTGATGTGGGCACGCAATCGTTCAGTACCATTAATTTCCACTTGAATTATCATTAGTCTTTTGGAAAAGAGCATCTACTTATTTTTTTTTTGAACTTTTCTGAATTATTTTTCTCGAATATCTACTACACCATACAATATGTGACCTAAGAACAGTTTTAGTTCAACTCTGACCATTTGTAACACTTTTTTCAGAATTATTTGTAAAAATTTGTCATATGTTTTCCCAGAATCAGTTTATATCCGAAACGAACAGATTTGTCACAGATTATCTCAATGCTTCATTAATCTACTTTTTTTTTAATTCTGCTTTCTTGCCTAAAGAAATGATCTCTGATTTTTTAACTCGACAAATTCGTTCCAATTACAAAACCTTGTTCCAGGCAACTATTCGAAACTTCTCAGAAATTCGATTGATTTCAAATTATAAAACAATTTCTACAATACAGCTAAATATGTTCTCTAAAAAGTTTCAATTCAATTATCTAAATTTTCTTTCTCAAAAATATTATCATTTATGCATCATCCATCTAACTAATATTCAGAAAATGCTGCCACTCAATCAAAATCAAACTGATTCGACTTACCACTATTTCTTCAAATAAATACCAGCTGTAAATTAATTCCTTCTGAATATGTTTTATCTCACCGAAATTCTTGTCAGCAATTTCAGCTTTCAGGCTTACCAGAACCAGATCGGCATTTATATAAACAAAGCACTGCATAATGCCTGCGTAGCATAATCGTGGCCACCATCAAAGGGCGTGTCCTCCAAGACAGAATGCATTACTATACTTTTACAGACCTTCTTGATGATGCAAAAATCAATTCTAGTTCATCAACATTATTGACATCTACTTGTCTCAATCCTGATGCTTAAGAAGTAAATTTGTGTAGAGCCAAATCATGATCACTTGATCCTTGATCTCGAAATCACTTTTCACTGTGCTCAGCAAGTTCTTGAAACTTGCGATATTGCTCACTATTGTTCTTGAAATTACGGTGTTTGTGAGTTATATGCTCATCAGTTATAAGCTCATGTCACCTCTAAAATCATACTGCCCTCTTTATTCCTTCTTTTCAATAGCTTCACACTTTTTGCCTTTAATTCAACTACGCAATACGCATCTACGCATTATGTACGGGGGAATCCCCAACCTCTTTGTTCCCTAAAACTTGACGCCTGGTCTACGGCCACGTCAGGCAACACACAATACGTTGCCTAGCCAATGACCTGGTAAAATTCAAATCTCCGACATGTACTTATCGGAGGTAGCACATGTGCACTCACCAACAGTTTGTACGGAACTGTGAATTTTGTGGTCATAGAGTGAAATTTATTTTGTGAGTGAAGATTGATGTTCATGAGAAGTTTCAAGAGGATCGCTTCATCAGAACGATAGAATTTAATTTTTTCATTATTTATTTTTTACATATTTTATTTTCTGAATAATTTCCAGAATATAATTCAGATTGTGCTGAGTTTCTGTATTTATATATTCGGTATCAATCCCCATATCAAATTTTGAGGTAATAGTCTTATTATTGCACGAGTATGAACGAGAGCTCAAAAGCTCCTGATCAGGGCATTTCTAAAATGTTTATTAATATTTTTTTGGTAGAGCAATAATGCTTCATTACTTCAAAATTTTGTATTGGGGTTGGCATTGATACTATCTATATGAATACAAAATCTGAGCACGATCGGAATTATATTCTGGAAATTATTCTAGAAATGAAACATAAAGAAAATTAATAATTGAAAAAAAATTAAATTCTTTGGTTCAGATTATACGATCCTCCTGAAATTTCGCATGAACATTCAGTATATCAATCTTCATTCATGAAATAAAATTCACTCGAATCGGGTATCTTGTTGAAAATATGAAGATTCTCCCTTCAATTTTTCAATTGAATTTTCTATGATTCTGTTAACACTATGCTCACAAAATTTTGCATGAGGCTTATTATAAGCATCTTTCATGTGGCCGCAAAATTTCATTTCGATTCGTTTCGTTTTATCTGAAATATCAAGAACAAAAATTTTGAATGGCGTATTTTATGAAACACCCTGTATGATTTGAAAAATGAAATCACCCTGAATATCCCAATCCCTTCGAAAGTTGTCGTGTTTACGGCCGGTCGGTCCCATGGACAGAATTGAATTCGACCATGGATTCCATCAGGAATTCGATCCCTATCGTTTGATTTTCTGCTCAAAATTCGAAAATTACAGACATATGGGCGGAACGATATAGCACTCGTTTAAGTGAAACGAGAGCTCAAAAATGAAACATAATCATGATTGTTTGTGTAAAATTTCCAAAATGTTGCAAAACTCATAAAAGAAGAATGAAATACCTACTTATTTCATTGGGATTTGAAGCAAACATAAATTTATATAATTTCAGAATAACGAGAAAATATTATTTCGAAACATTTAGTTACACGTATTGGCATGAAATAAATGAATTCGTTCGAAATTAAGTGTCGTAAAAAACGTACTTCATTTTAAATTGTCAACATAATTATGAAATACAAAATGAAAACAACGGGATTTCCCGTTAACCACTGCACCATGTAGGTGACGTCATTAAAACTACCGATAAAAAAATTCATTACCGGTACCGGGATTATAGACACAACGTTCTTTCTACCCACTCCAACTGAGATTAACCGAAAAACTACTGTCATAATTCCAATTTTGAACTGGACTGTCAGCAGTGTCTCAGTTAATCTCAGTTAAAGTGGGTTAAAAAATAGTACAAAAATCAAGCTGATTGAATTCCAAAACATTTCCATTTTTTTGCAACGTTTTCTATAATGGTTAGTGATCGAATTATTATTACAATGCATAAAGAAGCAAATATATAGCTCATTCCCTGTTTACATACACATTTCTAATATTTCTCATGTTTTTATTGGGAAGTTTTCATTGTTCGAATTGTTGACAAATATTAATACAGTGTTTATAAATATTTCGAATTGTAGACATAAATAAACCAACCAGATAAATAACGGACTGGATATTAATTTATCCGTATCAAAAATGCACTCCATCATTAGCTTGTCTCTGTTTTGACGTTTTCGGATCATATACAGCCTGTTCCTAAATCGAGGACCTACCAGACGTTTCTGGAGAACCTGGTCCATTTGAAATCTGAAACCTGGGATTATGAGATTGTTCCATACTCTACATTCAGCCCAACTATTTCAATATTCCGATCATTTCCGGTTACACAGAAAACAGGAAAAAATTGTAGGGAAATTTTCATTTTCATAATTTTTTTCAAATATGATGGAGGATTGAATTTCAATTAAAATTTCATTTGAATGTTAGCAATAAGGTTTATAGTTAGTCATATATCAAGAAGAATCTGAACAAAGGGAAATCAGTATATTATTATTTCGATATTTAGGATGAAATACATACAACTATTCAAATCTATGGGAGATGATTACCCTTCAATAGGGTCCTGTAGCGGTCTTAGAAGAACAGGAGATTCGAAAAATCATCACTTGGAATGCCAGACCTGGTTCAAAACACCCTCCTGGCCCAAGAGCGTGAATTAAGTATTTTGTATCTAAATATTGAAGGTATTTCTTCGAATAGTTTAAAGTTTAAATTTTGTAAACACAGCGAGACAGGGTTTTTTCACTGAGGTTTTTCCCTTTGCTCTGGTATCATACGCCAGAATACTATAGTACCCCGTGTAGCACCAACCTAAGCTAGAGACTTCTTTGTTTCATGTAATGTATTTGTTAGCTCTCAATTAGAAAGAATATATACAGGGTGTCCCGTAAATACCACGCGAAAATGACACTGGAGATAGATTGACATTAGGTCTTTCAGATAGCATCAACATGACCTCAGTAAAAGTCCGCTGGTTTTCGAGATATAACCACTTTTGTGTTTTTTGAAAATCTCCAATTTTCGGTCTTCAAACTCTTGTTTTTTTTTACCTAGGCTACCCTGAATAGTTGCTTTAAACAATGAAGTAATAACTTCACCGAGAACTAGAACAAAATCCTTTAAAAAAATGTCTAACTTGTTGTATTTTATGACGAAGTTAAAACGTTAACTTAAGTTTGACTGACTGATGTGAAAAAAAATCAGACTGAATTGACAAATAATCGTAAAAACTGGTCCATTACCAGCACTTTTCAAAATGATACAACACTACCAATTTTTTTTATGTCAAAACCTTAGAAATTATAATTTTGTCGCGAGAGATGTGTTTATGCCGAAATAATTAAAAATTAGGAAAAATGCACAAGTATCACCTGTTGCCAAATTACATGTTGCTTGATATTCTTTCCTCGCTACCGTTTCAAACAACCATTATTTTTGCTCTTCTTTCTCTTTTATCTCACTTTCTCTTTCATTTTTTGTTTGCAAAAGTGGTGATATCTCGAAAACCAGCGGACTTTTACTGAGGTCATGTTGATGCTATCTGATAGACCTAATGCCGATCTATCTTCAGTGTCACTTTCGCGTGGTATTTACGGGACACCCTGTATATACCATTATTCTAAACATTAACTGTCTTTGTATTTGAGTATAAAAAGAGGTTGAAATATCTTTTATATTTTGAATCCATGATAATTAATTACAGGATGTTTCGAAAAATGTGTCTAAAATTGTGAACATAAATTGCTAATCCCTCCCGTTTTTGGATTAATCAAAACCATAATTTTCATAAAAGCCTAAGATTCCATGAAAAAACAATAATGATAGTGATGGGATTGTTTATGTCCATTATAATAGATAATGTAAAAAATGTCGTGGCTATGTTGGACCTTTATTGGTTATAAAACTTATAACCGAAACTAAAACAAAAATTATTCATCAAGTTGTTTAAAAATAGAAAAAACATACGATAACAATGCAATCCTTTTCATCAATCAATCTGAGTCTATTTGTTTAGATTCAAACAAAATCATAAATTCAATAAAAATTCTCACAGTGTAATATAATCTTCTTCTTCTTGTTATATCCTTTACTATGTGCTAGGACTCAGTCATTCGCACATCGAACAAATAACCTTCTTGGTTCTCTTCTCACATCAAAGGTATCTTAGGTTGCCGGACTTTGTTTGGACTGTCAGACTTCAGATAACTTGGATTCAAGATTTTTTTCTTCTCCTCAATCTCCTACCTAAAAGCCCGTTCGGCATTGACCTCCGCGAGCAGACGGATTTTTTAGTCACGTGACCACAGAATCACTATTTTGGGAAATATGCTAATCTTTTAACGATACTTTCACCCTTTTCGTAGCTCTTCAGTAAAATCTCAATTAAATAATTAGGTGCAAAGTCACTGAATGCAAAGGAAACGAGGAATGCAATATCCCCTTCTGGTCGATCAATACGGCGATAGCTGTACCGAAAGATCCTAATTAATTAATTACACGAAAGAGAAACGAGAGAGTAATATCTCCTCCGGCCCATTCATAACTACGATAGCTATATCGAAAAATTTTAATGAATTAATTAAGTTTTTAATGAATGAATGAAAACAGAAGAATAAGTGTTAGAATTTTTCAATCTATCGGTTGTCAGATCAGAAAACTCAACATAAAACAAAAAAAATATATAAAAAACATAAAACTCTATGGATGAAATCGCTTTGCTCCGTCGAAATAGACCGAGCGAAAAGATCGACGTCCGATTGCTCAGATTTTTATGACGAACGCTCCAGACGTGTACTCCCCTCAATCCGGATGTAATAAACGAACGGTTCAGATCGATCATCGATCCCACACGTCCGATGTCGATGCCGAACGCCCCTTAAGGAATGGGCTGCACTTCTGCCTGCGTTCGATAATTTATACTGCCTGACTAACCGTTAAACTCTCGGAGGGGGTACATGGACTGGTATTACCCCATTACGGAGACGTAATGGTAAGGAAAAAAGGAGTTAGGAGGGTAGACCCCACAGAGATTAAGAAACAAAAAAAAAGAAGGCACATACACTTTGGGAATTTACAGCTTAATCTTTGAAGCCAACAAAAAATTATACAACAATATGTACACTGTAATATCATTGGAAAATATCAAGTCATATATGTTAAGAGGGAAGTTCGTTATTCTTCCAGTATTTATGAGGTCATCATAGAGCTTTGAGCAATTAATCATATTATCTCGACAATTAAAGAATATGTGAGGGATGTCACCCCTCTCTCCGCAACCACACAGATCTGAATCAACAACATAAATCCTCTTCAAATGAAACGGAGAGCAGCAATGCTCAGATCTGAATCTATTTACTGTCACAATGTTACCCCTCGAAAGATCTATCCCCCTAAACCACGATTTGACGCCAAAGGAACCAATGTGAACATATTTTGAAAAGGTACGATTCCCGATATTGACCTTCCACTCCTCTCTCCATCTTTCCCAAACAATTCTTTTGTATCTAGGCCAAAAGTCACTAATATCTGCCCTCTCGATAACTGATTCCTCAGAACCTTGTTTTGCAAGATTATCTGCCATGTCGTTACCTTGAATGTTAGTGTGACTTGGGATCCATATAAGTTTTATAGAGAAACCATGGCCACTCAGAGATAACAGGTTTGCTCTAATTGCTATAGTGATATGGTCTTTTTTAGCTGAATTCCTCCATTTTGATATTTTTCAAGGGCACTCATTGATTCAGGTATTTTCTGAGAGATGGAAATACCCACAGGGCTATATACCTATGCCTGTGAGAGTAGGACTTTTGGAAGCATCCGTGAACACCATTATATGTTTCTAAATTAGCCGAAGAACATGGTGTCGAGGTGGTGCTTCTCCAGGAAACGCATACGGAAACTGAAGAAAATCTTCGTGCGAGGGGATCTCTAAAAGGTTATGTTTTAATTGATTTTTTACTTAGTAGAATATATGGACTTGCTTGTTACGTTAAAAAATCATTAGTGTGTAATGTTCAGCTTATCCAAAAAGGTAACATTGAAGGAGTTTTTTTCATTGCTTTCAAATTTTGTGACATTTCTGTCATTAATATCTATAAACCTCCGAATGATTTATGGCCCAGAAATTTCAACATTAATGTTTTCCACCCATGCATTTACTGCGGAGATTTCAATTCGCATCATGTCATGTGGGGGTATGATAATAATGATAGAAATGGTATAGCTCTTACAGATTGGATGGAAGACCAGGATTACTATTTAATTTTTGACGCGAAAGACAAACCTTCCTTTCATTCTTCGAGGTGGAATAGAGGCTATAATCCTGATCTGTGTTTCGTTTCCCGTGATACTTCTTATAAACCTATTCCAATAAAGCGTAAAATTATGGGGGATTTTCCACGCAGCCAACATAGGCCAATGTTGTTGACACTAGGTAATCCAATTGATTTCGTTCCATGTTTGAATAAACCCAGATGGAATTTCAAAAAAGCTAATTGGCTTAAATTTGCGAATAAAATTGATAGTGATATAAGATGGATTCCACCTTCCCATGATAATTACTCTAGATTCGTAGGTGTAATTAAGGCTGCTGCGAAAAAGTTTATCCCTAGAGGTTTTCGTGAAGAATACACACCTGGCTGGTCACAAGAAACCCAAAATTTATATGAAGAATATCAGAATTCGCCAAATCGAGAAAATTGTGATAAACTTATGGATTCAATTAATGCCAGTCGAAAAGAGAAATGGAATAGTATAGTCACTAACATGAATTTTACACATTCTAGTAGGAGTTCATGGGATGTTTTGAGAAAATTAGGTGAAGCTACACCAATCACAACGTCATCCGCAAAAATTGATCCAAAATTGGTTGCTCGTCGTCTCCTTAACGTTTCTAATTCGGTCGAAATATCAAAATCGAAAATCAAAGATATGAAACACAAATTGCATAAATTCAGAAAATCAAACAAGGAATTAGATGAAATTTCTAGCCCGTTCAATATCGATGAATTAAAATCAGCGATTAAATGCACAAAATCCAGGAAAGCAGCGGGTTTCGATGGAATCTATCCAGAATTCATCAAACACTTGGGCAAACGAGCCTTATCCTGGTTACTTTCATTTTATAATAATATTTTGAATACTGGTAATTTTCCGACCGAATTTCGTAAATCGAAAGTCATAGCAATTTTAAAAAAAGGAAAGAATCCCTCCGATCCTAGTAGCTATCGACCTATTAGTTTATTGAGTGTTCCCTTCAAAATTTTAGAACGACTAATCCTTTTAAGAATTGAACCGAAATTAGATAATTCCTTACAAAATTGCCAAGGGGGCTTCAGAAAAAATAGAAATTGCTGCGATCAGGTTCTTAGTCTTACCACCTTTATTGAATTGGGTTTTAATAATAAATTAAAAACAGGTACAGCTTTTGTGGATTTGTCTGCAGCATAATATGATACTGTTTGGAAAGATGGTTTGATTTTTAAACTTTATAGTCATCTGAAATGTGGAAAAATAAACCGAAGTCTCGTGTTTCCATTTGGATAATCATCAGAAATATAGAAAATTGAACGTACTTTTTGGTAATTCTTCTCTCAAACATAATTTCAATCCTAAATATCTAGGCGTTAAACTAGATTCTTCTCTTAATTTCAAAGCCCATTTGGATGATTTACGTATGAAGCTGAAAACAAGGAATAATATAATTCAAAAACTGGCAGGTACTTCATGGGGTGCGGACGCAAAAACTCTTCGTACGGCAGCTCTAGCCTTAGTGTACTCTACTGCCGAATATTGTTGCCCTGTTTGGCTCAATAGTGCACATGTACAAAAGATCGATTCACAATTAAATTTTTCCATGAGAATAGTAACTGGAACAATAAAATCAACACCAACTCCATGGTTACCAGTTCTTTCAAACATTACTCCTTCACATATCCGCAGGCAGGACATTACTTCGAAAATTTGGAACAAATTCAATTCTTCGATAAATTCATATCCAATACTCTCCTATATTCCAGACAACAACATTCCTCGATTAAAATCACGAAAACCTTTTTGGTCAAATCATTTTCTGAACTCAAATGAAAGTGATAAAGCAATTTGGCAATCCGAGTGGAACTCATGTAATATACAGAACAAATATTTAATAACTGATCCCTCGAATAAAGTTCCTGGATTTGATCTTCCAAGGAAAATATGGACTGTTCTTAATCGTATAAGAACAGGTCATGGACGTTGCAATAGTATGCTTTTCAAATGGAATTCAGTTGAGAGTCCTAGTTGCGAATGCGGAGAAGCAGAGGAGACAATTGAACACCTGATAAATAATTGTTCCATATATAAATTTCAGGGTGGCTTGAGAGCTATACATGAAATTACCGAGTCGTTTTTGAATTGGGTTGTTAATTTTAAATCGATTTAATAGAGTTTTAATCATTCGATTTTTCTGTTTCTTTTTTCTGCTTTGATTTTTTCGTTTCAGATTCAGAATTCCGAAGGCATCCTGGAGAGGGTTATCGTTAAATAAAGAAGAAAACCTTCAATATTCTAATAGTTTTTAAGTGTTATTTTTGTTGAAACGGCGAGACAGGGTTTTTTCTACTGGGGTTTTTCCCTGAGCTCTGGTATCATACGAAAAAATAGTATGGTTCCCCGTTTTGCACCAACCTCAGTTAGGGATTTTTATTTTTGTTTTATGTATTGTATTATGTTAGCTCTTGATTTCAAAAGAATATATATATATTGTTATGGTATGCTCTATATGAATAATTAACTTTTTGAATAATTTGAAATTTTTGAATTGAAATTTTTACCTCGGCTTTTAAATTTTGAAATTATTATAATTTTATTGACTCTTTTCTCAGGGTGGATTCCTTATTTTGATTTAATATTTTAATTTGATGAATTTTGTGAATAATAATAAAATTTGAATTTAATTAATTTAATGAACAAAGAAAACAAACTAATTCCTACTCTATGCTCCTAACTTCCTACTCTATGTTCCTAACTTCCTACTCTATGTTCCTAACTTCCTAACCTTACAATAAATTAATTATTGACTAACCTATTTTCTTCAGTTCTTGTTATCAATATTCTTCAGTTCTTGCACCTTTCAATATGAATTCCTGGTAAATATTAAGTTATTAGTGACCAGCAGATATTGACCAGATTTTGGTGTCATTGTATTCATTGAGTCTTCCTGAACAACATTAGTGAAACCAACAGGTGGCGGTCTGTCTTAGTTTAGAAGATATGGGCCCCCAAAGTTCCAAAAATGTTCCATCTCCACGTCACTTTTTTCACTATAAAAACACAAAAACACTACTTCGATTTGTTCTATAAATCACCCTCGAACATTCACATAACGATTCGAATAGTTTCATTTCAGGTAAATTCAATAATTAACGCAAAAACATCGAAATTCTAGACGTACCACGTAACCACACTTTCTACGGAAAGCGCGCCGTTCTTCACAGTTCTTCAAGGGAAGTTTGGCACCGCCGCATTGTCAAAGACTTGGGGTTTGTTTATCTGTGCGCACGGTTTGCCAAATGTCATATAAAATGATGGCGGGAATTACGTTTCTCAGCGCGATAATTGAAACAGCTGATTGGAAACTGAAAACCATCAGGATATCGATATTTTATTTTATGATTACTTATACATATTTGGTTGATCTTCATTTCGTACATGGCAATTGCGATCTGGGTATGTCGCTATCTGCATACTTTATAAAGGATTTTTAATTTTAATTTAGGTTAATATAATTCTTGGAAAAGCGCGCCATCGGCAACCCCTAACCTTCTATTTCTATTCTATCAATCAGTCGATGGTCAGCGGTTTAAGTGGTCACACCCAATTTTGGTTTTCATTGATTGCTCTACTATATATACCTTTCATTGCTTTATTTTTCTGCCATTTACTATTTGGTGATAAATGAAAGAACACAACCCAAAACTTTCACTTGCCTGAAGCTTCCAGTTTTCTGAGATATTAAATTCAATTTAGGTAGTTAGTTATATAATATTTAAGTGTGTTAAGATTAAAATCGAAATTTACATTTTAACAGATTGACAACTGCAATATCAACATAAATCATTCAGACTTCGATAAATAATTCATAGCCTACAATTATTATTCATAAAACCCCTAAATAATCTTGAAAGGTGTTATACGAATATGTCTATGCAATTAGAAACTCCTAAAACATAATAGCTATTGATATTATACTCAGATAAACAAAATAGTATTTTATTGATCTGAGGTATTATATCATATCCTTATAATAGTTGAAATAAAATTCAATCAGATATTAATTTATGAATAAGGGTAATGTACGCACAGAATATGACATTATATTATATGAACCTATTCTAGATTCAAACCGAAACAGTTTCCGATCAGCTGATTCTAAAACAGCTGTTCATATGTCACTCCCGAAAGAACTGATATGCGGCGGTGCCAAACTTACCTTGAAGAACTGTGAAGAACGGCGCGCTTTCCGTAGAAAGTGTGGTTACGTGGTACGTCTAGAATTTCGATGTTTTTGCGTTAATTATTGAATTTACCTGAAATGAAACTATTCGAATCGTTATGTGAATGTTCGAGGGTGATTTATAGACCAAATCGGGGCAGTGTTTTTGTGTTCTTATAGTGGAAATAGTGACGTGAAGATGGTACATTTTTGGAACTTTGGGGGCCCATATCTTCTAAACTAAGACAGACCGCCACTTGTTGGTTTCACTAATGTTGTTCAGGAAGACTCAATGAATACAACGACACCAAAATCTGGTCGATATCTGCTGGTCACTAGTAACTTAATATTTACCCAATTCTCTAAATTTCCTTTTTTTATTACTCCCGATTCCATGGTAATGATGAAATTGTTTGCATTTTAGTGAGATCCCATATTCCATGGATTATTGCTTTGGAAATCAATTCCTCCTTGAATACTTTTTCATTCCAATTAACTTCTCTTGCCATGACTTAAATCTACCTCATAATTAACATATTCTAAACTAATAAATACATTTAACTCTTTTTTTACATTATTTACTAATACCTTATCTAACTGTGAACTATAATCAACAAAACTCATCAAATTTTCCATTTTAGATTATCCGATGCTCATCAAAAGCTATCGACAACATTAATTAAGTAACCAAGTACATGCTGGATAAATTTTGGAAGATTATATGGATTGTAATGTATTCTGTAAATGTTCTAATTGGAATTAAATATATTTTGGAATTTGGAAAATTTATGATGAAAATGATAAGCTGAGGTAAAGTATTGTGATGTTATTTAATTTAAAGGGTCATTCCATAACAAATTCCCCAAAATAATAATATTTATTCATTGAATGGCTTAATGAAATGGAATAAATATTATTGATTTTCGAACTAAATAAATTTTGTTATCTGATAAATTTCGAATTATGTTAACTAAAAAAAAAATTCTTGATACTTGACTGGTATTTTTTCTTTCAGCCGGTGATAGCATGTTCCTATTAAATCATTAAATTTTCCACTGAACAATTCATTTTTTATCACCTTCTGTTGGGCAGATCCCCAAAAATATTCCAAAAATTTACTTTTAAATGTTTCAAAATCATCCAGTTCTGTTTCCTTATTCGATAACCATAATAATGCTTCATCAGCCAATTGTGATTTAATGTATTCTTTAAATAAATTGAAAGATGTGAAATATTTACTTTTATTTTCTAAATATCTGATGAATGGAACTGGATGTTGCTTTTTTATTATTCCATTGAAAATTAGCTTATTCTCCCCTAAATTAATTATTCCAGATGTATTAGCCATTTCATTTTTCATAAGTCTCTCTAATTTTTCATTTTGTTTTTCTATTTTCTCTTCTTGTAATGCAACATTTTTGTTAATTTCATTACTATTGTATTGTATTTCTTTTCTGATTCTCATTTCTATTGCATCCAGTTCTTCACGGTTTGTTTGTTTAGTTATTTCAATTATCTGCTCTAATTTATCCTCAGTTTGGTTGATTTTTGTTGTGAAATTCTGATTAACTATTATCAATTTTTCATTCATTTCTATTTCCATTTTTTTTTCGATCATTGTCATTCTGTCATTCAATTCCTTTACAGTGTTATTTAATTTAAAGGGTCATTCCATAACAATATATATATATTATATGGCCAGGGAAATCTTTAGAGCAACGAGTAATAAAAGGCAATGAGTTATCGGGAGAATCTTTTGAAAGGCCAAAATTAAGATATGGTATGAAAGATGATTGAACAGTTAAATCATGAAAAAAGCAGGGAAGCTGGTACGAGGAGTAGAAACTTTCTGAATTATCTATGCGCGAGAATTACTCTATTATGGGAGGAGGATTGCCAGCAGAAGTCCAATTTTCAAGGGAGAGGATTTTATTAAGGACAGGATCGTTAGAGATTCGATGCAACTTTGTGACGAATTTGGTTGCTAGGTAGACTCTACGATATTTGAGGGGGAGTTCATTAGACTCCATTATAATAACGGGAATGGGGGTAGACTTCATGTATCTCATTGCTGTGCGCAAAGCTGAATATTGGACCCGGTTCAGTTCATTTAGAAAGGGCCTTCTGGCATTTCCCATAAAATATGCTACCATAGTCAAGGAAAGGGCGAACAGTGGCTTTGTATAAAAGTAGCTGAGTCGATGGGTGACTACCCCACCATGTCCTGCACAGAGCCTTCATTACATTAATACCCTGTAGTGATATAGAACACATGTTGTGGATATGCTGAGACCAATCGAGGGACTGATGGATAGTGACACCCAGATGTTTCACGGTTTTGGTCCAAGGTATACTTTGTTGGAACAATTTCAGCGCTGGAATGTTCGAAATGAGGTTTGTTCTATTACAGCAGAGTGCTGAGGATTTTTCAGGCGACAATTGGAGCGATTTAGAGTTTGCCCATCTTTCAACACACTTCAATGTTTTGGTCATCTTTTCAAATGCTTCTTTGAAGGAAGCCAAAGTTGAGATAATCGTTTTGTCATCTGCGTACTTCAACACAGTAACACCAGGGACATCTATATAATTCTGTAAGTCACTAACAAAACAATTAAACAGTGTAGAATTCTTTGGAGAACCCTACAACAAGCCTATATTCGACTGTTTGGGCCCAATAAGTTCTCCTGAGCATGGGTCAACGAGAAAAATATTTGTATGTACCGTCAGGGATCTCAAGAGCTGTATAATAGGCAAAGGGACTTTCATGGACCTGAGAGTCCTCTCGAGAAGGTCAAAGCGCACAGAGTCATAAGCTTGCTTGATGTCCAAGAACACGATAATAACTACCTCATTCCTTGAGAATGCTGAATACACTGAAGCAACCAAATATGCTAAAGCGTCATTCACTGACTTCCCCTTACGGAAACTAAACTGAAGTTCTCGATTGTCAGTTGATTGCTGGTAAATACTCTCTAATCTGGTGGCCAGTAGAGATTCTAATATTTTTAAGATGCAAGATGTTGAAGCAATGGGTCGGTAGCTGAGAGGATCATCTGGAGATTTATTTGACTTACAGATGGGCACAACAACCGTGTCCTTCAGAGACGATGGGATATATGGGTTCACAAACAAATTATTGAAAATCTGGGTCATCAACTCCTTGGCTTGAAAAGGCAAACTTTTCAACATTCCATAAGAAATACCACCCTTACCTGGGCAAGATTCCTTTTTAGATTTAATGCACAGAATTAATTCATCTAGGATGATAGGTGGGAAAGGTAAAGGACGGTATATTTCCGGTATATTCGTTTGAATATTCGATGTATTCTGAGGGGGGCACAATCGATCAATTATTTTTTGACCACAGGTGGTCGAAGAGACCCGTGTTGCTGGAGGTTTACAACCATGTTTGAATTTCCTTATATCTGACCACAACTTCGCTCCGTTGCGAGTAGACAAATTCTCACAAAAAGCCCTGAAGGATTCACGCTTAGCATTCCGTATTTTATTTTTAACTGCTGCTTGGATATTCTTAGCATGAAGGTATTGTTCGGTAGTAGGATTTCGCAAGTACATTTTGAACGCTTCAGACCTTTTTTTAACAGCTTCAGAAAGCTCAACAGTCCACCAAGACTTCCTATAAGTAGTTGGCTTAGGAGGTTTTTTCTTTGGAATGGATGAATCGGCAGCCTTTTTAATGAGATCACAAAACTCTTTAAGGGTATTGGGTGTTCGGGATTGGATCCCATTGGCGATGGTTTCCTTATATTTACACCAGTCAGCCTGAGAGAGGTTGTATTCCCGTGTAGAGAACCGAGTACGAGAGGTGGGTAAGGAATGTTGAAAGGGATTTAGCGATATTAATATCGGGAGATGATCACTATTTCCAGGGTCAGAAATCACCCTCCATTTGGAATTAATCCTGAGGTCGCTAGAACTCAAAGTTAGATCAGGAGCACTCAAGTTTTTGCCAGGAGCAGTGAACCTGGTTGGGGAGCCATCGTTCAAAAGACATATACTTATCGTTGGATAAAAGAAATTCTGCCACAATTTTACCGTTTAGGTTCAGCACACCTGAGCCCCAACTAGGATTTTGAGCATTTAAATCCCCACAGATAAGGAATGGTTGCGAGATTTTGCTAAGTAACATGTTCCAGAATGATGTTGGTAAGGTTACATGTGTAGGGGAATAAATATTAATTATGGTAAGGTTCATAGAAGTTAAATTGATTTCATAGAATTGAACCATATCACGAACTTTAATAAAATCTAGGTTGAGGACCGTAAAGTAAATATTTTTCTTTATCAGTGAGGCAATACCTCTAGCTCGAGAGACTCTATCCTGCCTATAAATATGAAATCCTGGAACTTTGAAATTCCAAGAGTCATTAAGCCAGGTTTCCGACAATAAAACAAAACTTGGTGAGAACTCCTTTATTAGTGATTTTAGATTGTCAATATTATAGATAGAACCGACCTGATATTCCACTGTATGATGTCCACCACAAGAGTGTGTACTCTGAAAGTTACATGAACTCAAAATAATGTAAGAGGAGAAAAATTAGGGAAAATTATGGTAGTGTTCACTGGGAAGTTGAAGGAGTGGAAGGGATGTTATTAGTTTCAGGGGACTGGGGTATAATGTTTTTCATTAATTCAACAATATTGTTCAATAAAAAAAAATTTTTCATCTTTGACAACAGAATATACGTGATGAAAGACGGTGTACCAATGGGTTCTCCATTCAGTGGTCCAATGTCAGAGGTGTACCTTGACTATATAGAACAATTGATTATGCGCCTGCCTTTAGCTCAATTTATTATACTTTGGAAAAGATACGTTGATGATATTCTGTGCATCTGGGCCGGAACTGAAAGTGAATTGAAGACTTTTTTCGACACTTTGAACACAAAATTTAAAGTGAAAAGTACTTAAGAAACAATGCAGGATAGTTCATTGAATTTCTTAGATCTAAAAATCACTCTTACCAATCATAACACTTTCGTGTATGATATACAAGGTGATTTTTTTAAGTGTTTCATTAGACGTTTTCGAGGAAGGAATTGTAATACAGATTCAAGATTTTGGATTTTCGTTTAAGAGTTCATGAACTTCAATTGTAAAATATTTTCAAGAGAAATCTACTTCCGGTTTCACCGGAAACGAATGTACCTTCGTTATTTCAAATGCAACACCCTGTATGTTTATACATGTTCGAATTCTTCGTTCAATTCTTCAATTATTTGATGTATCACATGTGCAACCACTCAAGCGGTTCTTGAATTATAGCCTGAATATAAATTTTTTTGGAAAAAAGGTTGTCACAAATAAGTGTCCATATCTTCAAAATCCCTCATTACAAGAATTTGTTTTTGCACAAGTGGAACAAAAGAAAGTACGCTGATACTGTTTCTTGTAAAACTTATGAGAAAATATTATACAGGGTATCTGAAAAACGGCCTCAAAGTGAGCCTAAATAAAACTATGAAATCTTACTTTTTTCAAATGGCAACCCCATAATTTTGTATTTCCAATCGATTGCTCGTCAAAAACCAGTTATGGTGTCCCAAACATTTCATGCCTCTAAAATCGGTATTTTTGCCGTTGTTCAATAAAATTCGAATTTCACGATTAAAGACAGGTTTCGCACAGTTTGTTAGCTTGCATTTTTGAAGTAGGCTATGTTAGGAACTGTCATTCTTACTTTTTCCTACAGATCAAGCACCAAGCAAAACATGCAATGATAATAATTTCACTGGAATGATATATCAAGGGTATGTTCTTTATTTGCGGCAAATGTAACAAATTCCTAGAAAAGGTAATTAGAAATTCAACGAACGAAATTCACATTTACTGACTGAGTTCGTAGAAGAATTGATAGACCAGGGTCGATAATTTTTGAAACAAAAAAAATTGCAGTAGGATGAAACCCATTGAAAAAGGAGGGGAATATGATCAAAATGAAAGAAAAAATAAATTACGGTCGATCCGAGTCCGGGAAGTGGGAGGGGGTGTGTTTTTAAGGGTGAAAAATGGTTTTCCTTGATTTCCGGCAAAACTACAAGTCCTATGGAAAAAAATTAAATGGCAAAGTTGTAGGTAATGAAAAGATCTACAACTTTTGTATCGACAATTTTTTCACATAACCTCAAAATTTAGGTGAAAAATTCAAAAAACCAAGTTTTTGGTTTTTTATTTATATCTTTTTCAAAAAAAACTTCTTTTTCACGAAATTTTGGGAAAACTTACCTCATTATGTCCCAAATACACTATAATTTATTTGATTTAAAATATTTATGTTTTCGTCTTATTTTTACTTAATATCAAAAAAGCACCCCAATTTTCAATTGAAAATTCTGACGTCAAAATATCAGCTTTTTTCAAAAAGTTTAAAGGCTTTTTCTTCATTGAAATATCTACTTTCTGATGGTGTGAAAAAAATATACATTACTATAAGGAGTGTTCTCAGAATCAACGATTTATGAAACCCACCATTAGAGTAATTCAGCCCCCACTTCTCTATGAAATAACTTACAATGGGTTAAAAACTAACCAAAAGTCACTCAGGTATATGAATTATCTCAAAACAGCAATAAATAGTCATCTAAAAATATTATTTAAACAAGATTCTACACCTTTTTCAAAATATTGTAGATGTCTTATTAAATATTAACTTTATTAACTTATTTTTTGTTAATTATAGAAGTATATTTCAATTTGAAATCTTTTCGTTTTTGAATGAAACAGGAAATCTTACGTTTTTTGAGTAATTAAAGAGTAAATTTTAATAAATACCTCAAAATTGTACATAATGATTTCTTCATTGAAATATCTACTTTCTGATGGTGTAAAAAAAATAAACATTACTAGAAATGATCTCAGAAAATGCAAAAAAATTGAAAAAACCCAAATTCGAAATTTTTTTTAATCATTATGTACAATTTTGAGGTTTTTATTGAAATTTACTCTTTAATTACTCAAAAAACGTAGGATTTGCTATTTCATTCATAAACGAAAAAATTACAAATTGAAATATACTTCTATAATTAACAAAAAAATAAGTTAATGAAGTTAATATTTAATAAGACATCTACAATATTTTGAAAAAGCTGTAGAATCTTGTTTAAATAATATTTTTAGATGACTATTTATTGCTGTTTTGAGATAATTCATATACCTGAGTGACTTTTGGTTAGTTTTTAACCCATCGTAAGTTATTTCATAGAGAAGTGGGGACTGAGTTACTCTAATGGTGGGTTTTATAAATCGTTGATTCTGAGAACACTTCTTATAGTAATGTATATTTTTTTCACACCATCAGAAAGTAGATATTTCAATGAAGGAAAATCCTTTAAACTTTTGGAAAAAAGCTGATATATTGACGTCAGAATTTTCGATTGAAAATTGGGGTGCTTTTTTGATATTAAGTAAAAATAAGATGAAAACATGAATATTTTAAATCAAATAAATTACAGTGTATTTGGGACATAATAAGGTAAGTTTTCACGAAATTTCGTGAAAAAAAAATTTTTTTTGAAAAAGATATAAATAAAAAACCAAAAACTTGTTTTTTTGAATTTTTCACCTAAATTTTGAGGTTATGTGAAAAAATTGTCGGTACAAAAGTTGTAGATCTTTTCATTACCTACAACTTTGCCATTTAATTTTTTTCCATAGGACTTGTAGTTTTGCCGGAAATCAAGGAAAACCATTTTTCACCCTTAAAAACTCACCCCTTCCACTTCCCGAACTCAGATCGACCGTAATTTATTTTTCCTTTCATTTTGATCATATTCCCCTCCTTTTTTAATGAGTTTCATCCTACTGCGATTTTTTTTCATTTTTTACCATTTTTGAAGGTTTCGGCCCTGGTCTATGATGAATGTATGGCGGTCAACATTTTGAAAATTTATTATAGTTTTAGTTTCCTGTTGTGAATGAAATTTTTGTGATAGTTTTAAACTAAGAGATCATTCATTATCTATTACTGTATTCACACGATTCCGTTTTGGGTTAATGCTTCCACTACGGAGAAAATTGTTTTGATACTTCCTGAACTTCGATTTTGTTAAAGGTGGTAAATGTGGATTTCTTTCGTTAAAAGTTCTGACTGCCCTTTCTAATATTTTGTTACATTCACCATAAATGAAGAACATTCAATACATCACTGTTACTGTAAGTCATATTTTGCAGAGTGCCCGATTAATAAAAAAAGTAAAAATGACAGTTCTCTAAAATACACTATAAATCAACAGACATAGCCTTCTTGAAAACTTCTATCCTAATAAATCTATGATTAGACTAAAAAACCTTGATTCAAATATGAAATTCGAATTTTATTCAATAACGACAAAACTACTGACTTTAGAGGCATGAAATGTTCGGGACACCCTAACTGGTTTTTGACGAGCCATCGATTGGAATTACAAAATTATAGGGTTGCCATTTGAAAAAAGTGAGATTTTATAGTTTTATTGAGGCTCACTTTGGGGCCCTTTTTCAGACATTCTGTATAATATTTCCTCATAAGTTATACAAGAAACAGTATCAGCCTACTTTCTTCTGTTACACTTTCGCAAAAAGAAATTCTTGTAATGAGGATTTTTGAAGATATGGACACTAATTTGTGACAACCTTTTTTTCAAAAAAATTGATAATCAGGCTATAATTCAAGAACCGCTTGAGTGGTTGCACATATGATACATCAAATCAGTGTAGAATTGAACGAAAAATTCGAATATGTATGAACATAGAGGGTGTTGCATTTGAAATAACGAAGGTACATTCGTTTCCAGTGAAACCGGAAGTAGATTTCTCTTGAAAATATTTTACAATTGAAGTTCATGTACTCTTAAACGAAAATCCAAAATCTTGAATCTGTATTACAATTCCTTCCTCGAAAACGTCTAATGAAACACTTAAAAAAATCACCCTGTGTACCGAAAGCAAACTCAGACTGATATAGTCATTCCATACAGATCATATCACTCAACCCATATTAAAAACTCTGCATTCACTTTTTTAATCTACAGACTTCTTAATGTTCCGCTATCTGAGATAAACTTCGAGAGAGAATTGAGGACAATCTATAAGATTGCTGAAGCTAATGACTACCCTAAAAATTATGTCAAAAATATTATGTGTTCGATAGAGAAGAAATTGCAGTTAAAGAAAATATACCCCCACATTCTCAGTAGACAAAATTACATTTACATCTCATTTTTTATAGAATTTAACGATAAGATGAACTCCACTTTGAGAAAACATGATTATACAATTGTCAATAAGAGACATCCCACCTTAAAAAACATTTTAATCAATAACAAATCAAAACTTAGCAATAACGATTGTTGTGGTATATACAAGATTACATGTGAAGAATGTCCAGCCTTTTATCATTGTATAAAATTCGAATATGTATAAACATAGAGGGTGTTGCATTTGAAATAACGAAGGTACATTCGTTTCCAGTGAAACCGGAAGTAGATTTCTCTTGAAAATATTTTACAATTGAAGTTCATGTACTCTTAAACGAAAATCCAAAATCTTGAATCTGTATTACAATTCCTTCCTCGAAAACGTCTAATGAAACACTTAAAAAAATCACCCTGTGTACCGAAAGCAAACTCAGACTGATATAGTCATTCCATACAGATCATATCACTCAACCCATATTAAAAACTCTGCATTCACTTTTTTAATCTACAGGAAGGATAGTAGGCCAGCCCCCGTAGTAATTTGGTTTCACGCTTTCTTGAGCGCCATCTAGGTATATTTACCACGTTCTTGGTCTCCGACTATGCCGTGACGTGGCGACCCCTTCAAAATGGTTCTTATTTTTGTGAACTAAATATATTTGAGTAGATGTTGATACAGATTTCTGCATATTCTAGTAGGTTGCGCATCAACAAGCACATCTTTGATGCATTACATATAAAATGAAAGTAACACAGTGGCGTGTATTATGAAGTACATAAAAGAAAAATAATAAATCAATATCACTTTATTGGTATTCACATAATACATGATCACATTATACAAATAAAAAGTCTTTTTGACATAAAAATCTTTTTATGTCTATTAAAAAAAATCATTTTATGGATTATAGTTACAAAAAAAAGAATCGAGGAAATTTTTAAACATCAGAAAAAATTACAAAATGGGGCTAACATACTTATTACTTTAAACATTGTTTAGGGAGAAGATAGTTGGTTCTGTTTTTGCAACAATCACCATATTTATTCTTCGGCGGGAAACAACAGCAGAATCAACTTTCTAATTTGCAAATTCCTTCAAATTCAGATTAATGTTTTGGCTAGAAGTTTCATTAAATTCTTATTTTTTCATTCACATACTCTGAATCAGAAAACCGTAATTGATTAAACGAAATGAGGCACTTAACTAGACTCTGTAGAAGCTATTTTTCATCAATTTTATAAGCGAAAAATCAATTTCGATGGAATGATAATTTCAAATTTTAAGATGGAGTTCACAAGTTCGAAAAATGAGAAGAAAACGTAGAGAAAATGGAAATGAAATATTAAGCAATTTCAACTGTAATTTAAGTCAAGATGCCAAATTGCAGAGGAAGCACGTTTTTTTATTGATATGTAAATGAGCATATTGAAAAAATGACATTTTTCATTGTATTGCGAACGAAACAGACAAAATTGATATATTTTTCATTAATCGTGCGTTATTATCAATTCTTACTTCTATAAAAAACTTAATACTCGATAAATTGACCATGAAATTCTAATGCCAAAAAAATCAAATGTCCTATTTCCTACTCAATATACATATAGTATAACATGGTATCATATGAGTTAATTTGGCATAAATAAAGTAAGAAAAGTTAATTGGTTCCCTCTTATTTAACATTTCCTCATAATGGGTGTTTTTTTAGAGGTTTGATTTTTTAATTAACAATAATTGTTTCTAGTGATAATCAATTTGTGTATTTGTTGCCAATACGTTTTTCCATTTCAAAATTAACAAACTCACTTCAGAACAACGCTTGCAAGTTGTACAAATTTATTATGTATCCGTTCACCGACCCGAATAGATAAAATAACGCTGGACTGATGTGGTAAGGGCGGTAGCAGATGGTTTTTATGACACAGTCGACTGGGCAAAACTGAAACTGAAATAATCACAACTACCTGCTGTGGAGTTATGCACGAAAAAGATAAATATATGCAATCTTTTCAGAGACTTGGCAGCAATATTGAGAGAAATAGCAAGGACTGAAACTTTTAACACACCTTCATCTTAATGAAATTATTAAGCTGTTCTTTGAAGTTCGATTTTTTGATCGTTGGACACTTGGTAATTCAATATTTAAACGGTTCTTGGATTTCCCTTAAATCTAGATCGCTCGACATATGTTGCTCAAGTTGAAAAATTAAATTAATTTCCCCGTTAAAAACCCTGAAGTATCTTCTGATTAAAGGAAAATATGAAAAAATTTTATTCGATGAACTCTCAAAATTATGCAACAATTATCAATTATGTTACACTTAATTGTTCAACCCTATTTTTTATTGTTCTCAAGTGAACGTTGCGACTATGGAAAGTTTTTTTAGTTTTCACAATTCTGCCCTCAGCCGTTTATTTTCTTCTTCTATCATATGCAATTTTTTTTAGTACTCACTGCATTCACTGGAAAAGTATGTAAATGCTCCAACCAATCATCATCACCATTGTCACTTTCTGAAGTATCCAATAGACAGGGTAAATTATTCCCGACGTTGGTTTGTTTCCTTTCGTACGTATTGGTGATCTTAGATTTCATTATGGGCGCTACTGGAAAATCCAACTTTTCCTCCTCTGACTCTGAACTTACGTCGCTTTTGTATCGAAAGGGATCGGCATTGAGGGGTAACTTGCAGGACAGAGTAAACTTTTCATCGAAATGCTTACTGCAAATGAATTTTTTGCTTAATGTTTCTGGAGTATGATCTGCCAAGGACATATTACCTAAATTAATAAAAAATATCCATTTTATTGTATGTTTTTCGAAAGGAGTTGTTCAAAAATAAATGTACGAGTATCTACCTACTGACTAAGATGAAAAGTTAATATTATTTGTACGAAAACTCTATGTGGAACAAATATTTATCCGGAAATTTCATTATGAAACGGATTGATAGCATCGGCAAAGTCATTACTGAATGTAACAGAAATATAAAGAAATTAAGTTATAATAAATGTACGAAAGAGCTACCAAATTAGGAAAAGGGGAGAAATCCATTAAGAGACCCCCAAATTCTACAGTCGTGACTTGAATCTAATCTCTCATTTTTCCTCAAAGCAAGTTGAATGTGTTTTTCGTCGAACTCAAAATAACTAATAACCCATTTTATTGCTCAATTTTCACTATTTTAAAACATGAAGTATTCAAAAGTAATGGATCCACTCTACTGAAACATAGAAATTCAATTTATATTCTGTGAAATGCATCTCTAATGCAAAATAAAAATGTAATTCAATAAAAAATTTCATAACGCGGGGAAAAATCTTGTGATCCACTCGTTTATTAATCTAGAGATTATTCAACTAGTTGATTTATTAACTATTAGCGCACACGTAATTTGAATTCAATTGCAATAGTAATTTTTGTTATTAAAAATATTTCTTTTAACTCTGACATCCACATAGGTATATCTTGGTAACGAAGCCGTTAGATAAGTTATTCTAAAAAAAAATCTGAGAAATACTTCTGGTTCAACTTGCTGATAAACGACGAACGTAAAAGTTTCAATTTGAAAAACATCCTTCATATATGATTTTTCTAAACAATTTGTGAATCTAGCAAATTATGCTAAAGCATTTCTGACTGTTACGTTCGTCATAACAAATTACAGTGAACAAATATTTCGAAAGTGGTTTCGCAAACTTTAACCATATTGTTCGCTTGTAAACAGTGAGGGTAATAAACTTAGAGGAAGAAGCGGTATTTAATTCTTCCATTGGGCCCATTGGGGTAACAAACAAGAATATCTAAAGTATTTTCTTTATTCGCCTTTCCTATAGTGGCATCCAGATGCTTGAATAATTAAAAGATTGAATGTATTAATTTCTATCAAAGTGATGGTATTTTTGGATGAGTTTGGTGAATAACGACGAACAGAACTCAAATTGCAGTCAAAATAGCATTAATTCAAAATAAGGGATGAAAGTATCTCAGATGCCATTTATCTAACAATTAGTTAATCAATGTAATTTCCAAATTCACTAAAAAATATTTCCAAAAGTGGTTTTGAGAAAACCACACCCAAGTTACTCACTTTTTACCTGGAGGGGTAATAAACAACACGAGCACCGACAATAAAACTTGGTTAGCCTATTTTCTAGTCGCCTAGGTGTTCGAATAGTTACGCTTTTTCGATGAATACAGAAATTTAGATTGAATCTATTTATTTCCAGCTGTGAAATATTATAATTTTCATTTTGAAGTTACCAGAGTTCAACTGGCAAATAAAAAAGTATAAGTTAATCTCCAAAAAAATCGAATTATTGAAGACATAAATTTTTGGGCAAGTTTCGTAATACACAACAAAGTACTAACCGTGCAGTGAAAAAAGATATAGTTCGCAAGAATTATATTTTCATAACTCTTATGTACAATTAATGAATGCAATAAAATTAATTTTTTTCCCTATATGGATGTTCAGGTTTCGTGAGTGGATACTCATGATAGCCGAGAAATATACCGAAGAAATTGCCAATAAATCGTTTATTGCGATATAAAAAAATTGTATATCAAAGAGCACTGAATAAATAAATATATATGCCTTACCGTAAAGAATAATCCATCTTTTACATCTTTCTTCGTCCTTTGCTGGAAATCGGTACATTCTAATCGAAGCATCGATTCTTTTGCTGAGACCACAGTTGAAATAAACACACTTATTTCCTGCCATTTCTAGAATATGTTTGTATTTTAATTTTGATCGGAAATTCTGAAAGAGAAAAAATTGATTTTAAATATCTTTCGAAGTTTAACCGTAGTATCTTCTAAAAATTAGCAAGTTGAATGAATAAATGATTTGAACAGTAAACTTACCTCAGGATAACTTTTATCAATTTCTGGAATATTAAATTGATGTAGGAATCGAAATCTTGTCTAACTCAAAATTCACGTCAAACACGATATGATACGTATTTCGCACACCTGATAGAAGTGTTCGGTCTGAACCAGTATTTAAACTGATATATTTTATACAGGTAACACAAAGTGTACCGAAACTGAATGACGTTTTGGGTAAGCAAAAATTTCGACCATTGGAAGTGAATATGAATAATGTATACCTAGAAAAGGTGTTTTACGATAGGGATTTCAGACAATTTTGAGAAAACCTGGGCCCTAGATGAAGCTAATTTTTCAGCATCGCAGGTACATATCATGAAACTCGTGTATTTTGAATCGATATTTAATCTTCAGTATTACATATTGGAACTAATATTTTCGATATTATACCAACAAAATATACATGTATGTATGAATTATGTATTGATATCATGAAATCTCCTATAAGTTGATCATATCACATCAGGCCTAGAAAAAGTTGTCAGAATGGAACCCAAATAAAAACTACCTATCTACGTATTCGAAAACTTCCAGGAAAGATTAAGTGTTTCTGGAAACTTTCGAACATTTTTGTCTTCATTTACTCAGTTTCATAAGATACTTAGGGCACTACGAAATACTCAGGTAGGATGGAAACCAACATTAAAAACAATTAATCATCGAGAAAAAAATACTATAAGTCTTTCAGATATTTGGATTTCACATGTACCAACTCAATATGAAATATTCAAATTGAACTCAAATCTTATTGATTCTTTAAAGCATTTATTATGAAAATATATCGAATTCACTACAGATTGAACCAAAACTTTAATAGAACGTCTGTAAACGTGGGACAGAATTATTAGCATAATATAATATAATTGTTAAGAGGTTAGAAGAATGATAATGTAATTGTTTTGTTATTTTGTATTCGGTATTATCGAAATTACCGGCGAATTACTGGAACGAAAAAAATCAGAATATCGCAAACTCTGAAAAAAGTATTAGGGTAGTCATAATCCGAATAAATGAAAGATTTCGTGTCTACTCCAAAAATTGGTTTGAACTGTGCTACATGTTTCGACCCTTACAAACTTAGGGTCATCTTCAGGCTTGTGGGACAGGAAAACAACACAAACGTTTGTGTTGCCCACAAGCCTGAAGATGACCCTAAGTTTGTAAGGGTCGAAACATGTAGCACAGTTCAATTAAACCAATTTTTGGAGTAGACACGAAATCTTTCATTTATTCGGAATAAATAATAGCTCCAATTAATATGATGGACAACATATCTGGTAGTCATAATCAACTGAAAAAGTAGCCCAACTTGAAAACACGCCACTGGCCGTCTTTTCTCCTGTTTTTGGCGACATCTACATTCATTGTAAGTGCCATCTATTATTTAGTAGCCGACGCAAATGGAACTTTTGAATCTGTACGCTTCAATCTACGACATTACCAACTGCACTTAGCTAAGACAAGCCGAGGACACCGGCTCTTTTGCGCCACCTATCGGCGTTATCCGGGGTGTGAAACTAAAATCCCGTATGGTTGACCTACTATCCTTCCTTATACAATGCTTTTATATAGGTATGACAACCCGAGCGGCCAAGATTAGATTCAGGGAACATATAAAAAATAGACCTAAATCCGCATTAGGTACTCATTTAATAGAATGTAAACACAAAACCACAATTGAAAATTTAACACTGATTCAAAAAGAAAATAACTATAAAAGATTGATACTCCTGAAACAATATGAGATTCTTAAAATCAAAAATGATGTTATTTAAAAGTTTATGATATTGAAATTAAAGAATATTAACACATCATCAAAAAAAATTTAATGAAAAATAAAAAAATAAAAAAGAAAAGTTTAACATTCTATGGTCATGTCATTGATGACAACCTTGTCAAGACTCCTCATACTCCATGTCCTACCCCCTTCACTAATCTCGTCTCTAACCTCACGCTTCATCACGTTGCAATTACCTACAGCTTTTATTTAAAATCCCCATAGCTCATTTAGAAATTTTGTACATCCAGCAATATTATTGAAAGACTTGCATATTAGATGGACTTCAGATCTGGTTGTGTTTCATAGTTTGACGGTAAGCTCTTGGTCACTCGCTTTCCCTAACAAGATTCTGATAAAAATGTTCAAGATATGTTTAGATATATTTAAGAATGTGTATGTGTATTTTCAGCTGGCCTGATGATGGCTAACAAGCCGAAATCGATCGCCTAATTATATCTTATAAAAAGTGAAGTTTAGTGTGTTTTTCCCTATCAAAATTGTTCAATAACTCTGAACTTTTATTATCCATAAGACGCTTTTAAATTAGACTGAAGATCTCATTATCTGAGATAGAAGGATCTGAATCCAATGGGGTTTTATCTGATGAAAAGTTAGAAGCAGATTGGGTAGATTCTTTGTTGCCTACGATGGGCGATAAAGGAAGGGAGATGTTTAAAAGTTGGGAATCATGGAGGTCATGGTCATAACCTGGGGACTGTGGGATTTTCCTTCTTTTCTTACCTAAGGCTGCTGAATAGAAAGGAGCTGGAGTTGATCGAGAGTTA
This sequence comes from Propylea japonica, assembly GCA_013421045.1. Lineage (NCBI taxonomy): Eukaryota > Metazoa > Arthropoda > Insecta > Coleoptera > Coccinellidae > Propylea > Propylea japonica. The sequence continues at coordinate 3,928,346 of CM024247.1, forward strand.
AGTAGAGTTCTTCTATTGTGGACAGAGACAATTGATGAATCCTCTTTTGTATTGGTAGCCCTAGAGGAAAGCTGAGGAAACAATTGTGAACGTAGTTGTTGGGAAGGGGAATAATTATCCTGAAGCGACAGGTTTACCGTTTTAGGCATGAGCTTAACAGCTTCGAAGTAGGATATATTTTCTACAGCTATTAAATTATTGATTTTCTTTTGACGTAGGAACTCAGGACAAGTACGATCTGTTGATGCATGTTTTTCAGAACAGAAAACACATTTCGGGTTGTTAGGGTCAGGTCAATCACTTTCATTGTGATTACTCGCACAATTTCTACAGCGTTTGGAGTCAACAGGGTTTCTGCAGTTAACCTTGGTATGGCCATACCTCAAACAGTTGTAACACTGTATGACAGGACCCACATGTCTCATACAGCCCCACAAGACAATTCTATCTGGGAGGTTTTTCCCCTGAAATGTTAGTATCCAAGTATTCGATGGAACGTAAGAAACTACACCTTCTGTAGTTATTCTTCTATTCAGTTGTCAAGCATCTAATATTTTGACTTTACTTTCTGCATGGTTGAGTATATCTTCTTTTGTTATTTCCGACCAAACATATTTTATGACCCCCTTACTTGTGACCATTCTAGATGGGATAAATACATCAATATCGGGATCATTCACATAATATGGATTTTCTTTAAAAAAATTGTTAGCTCTATCAGGAAAATAAAATTCTAATGAAATTCTATTTTTGCCTCTTTTAGAGATATTTTTGATTCCCTTGTAGTTCAAAGTGTTAAACTTTTTAGCCAAGTTCATGGGGTGAATGTTTACGATATTTCTTGTAGATTTTGATTCTATTATTACCATAAAAGGGCCCAGATCTGTGTGGTTATATTTTAATTGGAGCTCAGCAGCTTTGGTTTGAGCGGTTAGCTTTTTGTGTCATAATTTGAGAAATTGATTCTGACAAGGATTTTGCTTCCTCAATGATTTCTGAATCATCGTAGAAGGTGTCTACAAGATTATTTACCTCTCTTGATAGTTGATAGTTTACAGAGGGGTTACGGTTCACTGCGACCTTAAGGTCTATTGTGCCCCCTTACAGAGTTGTTCTGGCCAAAAAAAACCTTCACAGCTCGCCTTCCAGTTCCAGAGATCTAATGAAATCTAGTAACTGTGAAGGCTTCAACGAGGCTAGTTCCTCACTCTTGCAAGTTTCTTGTCCAAGGCATTTCCTCCTCAGGCTCGTAATGCCAAGGCATTCCGTGACTAGGTGAATGGGGGTTTCTTCCTCCTCCCCACAGAACCTACACTCGTCAGTGTCCGACAATCCCATCCTCAACAGGTGCTTCCTGAGGCGAGAATGTCCTGTAAGAAAGCCAGTGAGGAGGTGCAATTGCTTCTTACCAAGATCCAGATATCTTTTGGATCCCGCTGTCTCGAAGTTCCGTAGGAACTCAGTGGAATGATCCATCCCTGGGAGATTCCGCCAGAGCTTTTCCCTCTCGGCTTTCTCCTTCTCCAGAAACTCCTTCTTATAGGTACATTTAGATATACCACAGAAGGGTTCTGGGCCAAAGAGTGACATTTGTGCGCCCTCTTTGGCAAGTGTATTGGCCTCTTCGTTTCCTTCGATTCCCGAGTGGCCGGGTACCTCTCTTGATAGGAGAGATAATTCAGCAACAGAAAAATTCTCACCATCTGATTCTTCACTAATTGAATATAAGTTATTTAATATTTTTTGAGAGGATGGGGTTAGTAAACCAATGGTTCTAGGGGACATAGGCGATCTCGGAGGGGGGAGGGGAATAGGCGATAAAGGGGGGTCCTCAGACCATCCTGAATCCCAATCCATCAAAAATCAAAAGTTCAATCGGCTTCAAAGATAACACCTCTGTTAATAATGTTAATAATCCCAGTAGTTGCCTACCTCTCTTGAATTTTGTATCACAAAGATTTAGTAAGATATGAAAATTAATCTCAACAAGGATTTCCACTAGTATTAATTATTAATATTTAATTTTTCCAATAAAACTCAAGACTACACGTGGTAAGAACAATGGTTAACGGTTAACCTCCGAATGGTAATATAATCTCGACATGCCGTCAACCATATAATAAAGATTAGGTATTCTTTATTCAAAGCCGTCAACAAAGTAAAATCAACGATATTCAAGGTATGTCGACTGTCAAGATAAAATATGGATCCATAGATTTAAAATACTAACTAGATGGCGAACCTGTCAAAAATTTTGAGGCAAACTGCGGCCATTTGCAGTTTGGGTTGGATTTGCGAGGTGTCACTTTTTCTATGAATTGAAATATTAGAATTTCCAATATTCCTTTATTTATTTTATTTCAACGAATTAAAATGATAGGATTACCAATGTTGTTCAATAACTAATCACACGAATCGAAAATATTTATAATTTGATATACTTAGACCGAAATGTCAGAGTTCACAGAACACTAATATATAGAGTTCATTTTTCATCACTTCTTCCAAAGGAAAGTCTATGTTTCAATCAAAATTCGAGCACAGATGGCATAGAACAGGGGTTTCCAAACTACGGCACGCGGGCCAAATTTGGCCCGCCAGTTTCGAAAATGCAACCTGCGAAAGCTACCTTGGCTTATCAACTTTTGCACGAGTCCCGAAGCTACTGAATCAAACGGTTAAATATTTTGGCCCTTCGCATTTGCTGGAGTAAGCATTGTGGCCCTCCGGCTGAAAAGTTTGGAGACCCCTTGCATAGAACATCAATATATCATCAATATATTCGAGTTTCATCCCAAACTGCAAATGGCGGCCCTTGCCTCACTTTTTTCTACGTGACAGTAAGGAAGTTCGACGTCCAGTTAGTATTATAGGTCCATGTATGGATCATATACGTTCACAGAATACATTTTGAACACAAAATAAATGTCGTTATATTTTCTAAAAATCTACTTTAATTCGATAAATAATCTAAAAACATACAAACTCACGATTTCAACAATCTGGCAGTAAAAAAGGGCGGAATAAGTATATCATTAATGGGAAGCTCAACAACAGTGTTTTATCTTTTATCTCCATATTTTTTTATTGAAATATTATAAATTCTACCTAAATTTTATGTATCAGTTCTCCTGTTAACTGTGTATCATCTCACTCATGTTGCGATTTTGAGCACTCGTTTTACTTGAACGAGTGCTATATCGTTTTGTGCAAATGTCTGGGTTTTCGAATTTTGAGCCGAACATGGTCTCAAACGATAGGGTTCAACTCTGCCCGTGGATCCGGCTGTCCGTTAGCACTTCAACTTTCGAAGGGATTGTCCTAGAAACTTGAGATTTTCAGGGTGAGTTCAGTTCCCATATGCCGGATGCCAAATTCTTCTTCAATATCTCAGACGAAACAAGGCCAATCAAAATGAAATGTTGCGATCACATGCAAGATAGGACGATAGGATTCGACTCCCTGATGACAAATCCGTGGTCAAATTCGATTCTGCCCGTGGATCCGTTAGTACTTTCGAAGGGATTGTCCTAGAGACTTGATATTTTCAGGGTGATTTCGGTTCCCGAATGCCTCGGTTAACTTCGTTTAACAGCTAAATCGTACAGGGTATTCCTTAAAATATGGCAATTCAAAATTTTTGTTCCTCGATATCTTAAACATAACAAAACATCGAAATGAAATAAGATGCTTATAAAAAGGCTCATGCAAAATTTTGTGGCCATAGTGTAAACAAAACCATACAAAATTCAATTGGAATATTGAATAGTAGAAACTCCATATTTCCATAAAAAGGTATCCGATTGAAATGAAATTTATTTTATGAATGGACATTGATACACTGAATGTTAATGCAAAATTTTGTAGCCATAGTGTTAACAGAACCATAAAAATTTTGATTGGAATATTGAAAAGAAGAATCTATATATTTTTATAACCGAATAACCGATTCAAGGAAAACTTTGCTGACTGGAAGTTGAGAATGAAACTTTACCTCGACGAACAAGAAGTTTTAGAATCCATCCAAGCCAAACCCGAACCAGCTAACTTCAAACAAGTTGAATCGGACAAGAAGTGCAAATCATTATTGGCACAGCACCTAGAAGATTCGTACCTAGAGCACATAAGGAACAACGAGACAAGCTACGATATATGGATATCATTATGCCAAACTTACCAGAAAAAAGGTCCATGCAGTAAAAGTCTACTTTTGAAGAAAATTATGGAACTAAAACATAATCAAAACAAACCTTTGGAAAAACATTTTATTACGCTTGTTAGCATAATGCGTGAACTGAACAATGTAGGAGCAGGACTCGACGAATCAGACTATTCCTGTATATTGTTGAATACTCTACCCAGCCAATTCGAATCGGTTGTAACAGCACTGGAAACATTCCGTGAAAAGGAAATGAAGCTTGAGGATGTTAAAAGAAGACTGGCAGAATTCGACTTAAAACTAAACAAAGCAGAAAAATTAAAATTATGACAAAGAAAAACCATATCATGCATTCATGCTTAAAACCATCATGTAAATTCAGATGAATATTATACTGAATCCATAGAATTAACTAAGCCTGTTGAAATAAAAATAGCTAATACAGAAAGGTGTATGAGTATGAGTTCAAAATTATGGCATAGAAGATTAGAGCATTTAAGCATGTCAGGTTTAAACAAACTCATTAAAGATGGAATGTTAGGAAAAAAAGAAAAAGAAGAGTTCTCCAACATAAAAGCAAAAATAATATGCAAAGAGTGTGCTGAGGGAAAAATGTCAAGGTTACCATGGAAAAACAACACAACCCTAGCCAAACGTCCTCTGGAATTAATTCATTCAGATATATATGGACCAGTAGATCCTCAATCATATCAAGGTGAGAAGTGTTTTATAAGTTTTCTTGATGAATATACTCATTTTATAATTATATATGCATTACGAAGAAAATCTGAGGCATATGAGAAATTTGTTGAATATGTTAATTATGCGACAACAAAAATGAATTATACTATCAGTCGTTTAAAATGTGATAATGGTTCAGAATATAAATCTAAAAGATCTCAGAACTTTTGCAAGGAAAATGGAATAAGAATAGAGTATACAGTTCCATATAATCCAGAATTGAATGGCAAAGCCGAACTATTAAATAGTACAATAGCTGAAAAAGCACGTGCTATGCTCTCAGATAGTGGCTTTGTCAAAACAATGTGGATTGAAGCAGCGATGACAGCAACCCACCTCATAAATCGCAGCCCTACAGTGAATGGTAAAATCCCTGCAAATATATGGTACGAAAAAACAGTAGATCTCAGTAACTTGAAAATATTCGGATGCAAAGCATTTGCATTTATCTCCAAAGAGAAGAGGACCAAATTCGACAGTAAAGCCTTAGAATGTTTTATGTTAGGATACACCACAAATGGATATCTTCTAATCCATGATGGTGAAATAATTATTGCAAGAAATGTCATCTTTGATGAAGCAAAAATGTTCAAGGAATAACATAAGTCCCAACGATAAAATTGAAACTCAGAAGGGGAAAACCAAGGAACAGGAATTAGAGGAACCAACTATAAATGAAAATAATTCTCAACCCTCTCGAAATATTATTAAACCTGTAAAATTTGATGACTTCGAAATGAACCTGTGTTTTCAAGAAGATTTAAAACTGGAAAATTAGAAGAATTCGCCAGAAGAAGAAAGAGAAAAATGGAATATGGCCATGGAAAAGGAACTTTCATCTATGAAGAACAACAATGTGTGGGTACTTGTTGATAAACCTCCAAACTGCACAGTTATTGACACCAAATAAAATCTAAGAACACCTACAAAGCAAGACTGGTTTAATGAATGGACCTAATGAATTTAAGAGAAAAATTAAAATGGAATTTGAAATCAAAGATTCAGAAGTCAAGGAAAGATTTACATTTCTTGGTTTAGAAGTAAATTTAAGCTGAGATTGTATGAAAATACCCCAAAAGACTGCCAAAGAAAAATTAGTGAAAGCATCCGACCAAATTAACTTTAAAAATGCATTAACACATATGGAAGAAAAATTACAGTTGGAAAAAGAAGAGAAAGCAGACGAAATTATACCTTATCGTCAACTCCTTGGCTCTATTATATATATTGCTGCTGGAACTAGGCCAGATATAAATTATGCAATTAATTATTTGAGTAGATTTTCCAATAATTATGGCCAAACTGACTATAGACATTTATTGAGAGTACTGAGATATTTAAACTCAACTCGAGATTTCAGACTTCACTATTTTAAGGGAAACGATAGTCCTGTTCTCAAGATGTACAGCGATGCCGATTGGGGCAATGATGTGGAGGATCGAAAGTCTACTTCAGGCTACGTTGCTTTCGTCTGTGGAAATCCTGTTAGTTGGACAACAAGAAAACAATCTGTAGTAGGTACATCATCTTTTGAAGCCGAATATATCTCACTTAGTGAAGCAATCAAGGAAGCCATTTGGATGAGGCATATTATGCAGGATTTTGATATGAAAGATCATATCCCAATTTTGGAAGATAACCAGAGTGTCATCGCACTAACCAAGTCTGCCCAAGTAGGGGAGAACGGGGGAATTCCGCGCACGGGGGAATTCCGCGCATCGAAATTTCTGCAACTTAGGTCAATTATTTGGGAATTTGAATACAGCAGGCCATCTCGTATTTGCGTGCCCAACATTCGCTCGTAATTTAAGGGCAGTCATAGCGTTAGTTCAGACAAGGCAGCCGATTTTGTGTTTAACGACGCTCTGATGTAATTTTCGAGAGAACTTGGTTAAGTGCCTTTTTCATTAATTTTTAATAAATCTATTGCATGACTAGTTTTCTTCTTATATGTGTTCATTATTCCCTGAAAAAAAACCATTAATTGTATCTCGGTATTTTCCGTCCGTGATTAATTAGGTTAGGGGAATGACGCGCAGCTGCACAGGGGTAATTTCACGCTGCGCGGTATTACCCAGTGTGAAAATTTATACCGATATTCAGTTTTTTTTGTTTTTGGAATGATTAATAATGCCCTGCTTTTATACCCGGTAAACCGAAAAGTCAAAATGGAAAGAAAATGAAACTCAAGCAGCTATCACTGCCATACAATCTGGGCTAAAAATAGGAAAAGTAAGTCGTTCCTTAAATATTCCAGAATCCGCTCTAAGTGACTGACTATAGGTGATTTGTTCAAATTGGGCACATTCAGAATGCAGTGAATGGGATTCAGCAGTTAAATATACATGCGACATGTACGCCAAGACTGAAAACATTGAAGGTAGACAATAAAATCAATTCCTTGATCTTTTTTGTACCTTTTCATGTAAGTTTGTTTTACTTACATTGTACTTGGTGTTACATAAACAATGAAATATATTTTTGAGTTTATCAGCTCTTAATTATATGCGCATAATTACCCCATCGCATGCACGCTATTACCCCGAACGTGGGGGAATACCGCGCAAAGACAGTTTTTAGAATAACAAAAGATCAAAACATGTGGAATTCAAATATTCATTTGTTATAGATTACATTGCTAGAGGAGAGATTGAGTTGAATTATGTGAGTAGTGGCGATCAAACAGCAGATATCTGTACAAAACATTTAGGAATAGTTTTATTCAAGAAGCATAAGGCCTTTTCAGATCAGTGGCGGCTTGTAACAGAATAAAGTGATGAGGCACATAAAAAAAATATTAATCTTATAAAATCTTTTTTGTCAGCTGCATACTTATCATTATAAAAAAATCATCAATGATTATTTGGATTTTTGTATCCAATACAATTCTTCATCTCATTATGGCTATTATACTGACAATTTTAATTTTATTTTCACTCAAAAAATCCTTCGGTATTAATGCTTCAATGATTCTAGCGCTTTATTGTGTGGTAATTGCCCTGAGTTTTTCAAGTCGCTTCACCTAGTTTGTCACTAAACCCTATCGGAATATGTACCATTAACAATGCCAAAAAATAATTTGATTAGAGTTGCACTGCCAATAGGCCAGTAGTACTCTCATTTTGAAACCTCCGATTCGATTTTCCTACCGCACCAATAGTCACAAGATTCGGAATAGATCATATAACTTCTTGAATTGTACATAATTTATACTCATAGGAATGACTCAAAAAAATTTTCTGTTCTATTGAAAAATCTGCAATATCACAAGTACTGCATCTATTTTAGGAATTTGAAACGACTCACTTGTTCTACTAAAGGCATATCGCCTTCTGGTAGCCATAACCGAAGTCAATGAACAAAATGAGAATTCTTGTGGAAAGAATTCACACAACACTACTAAGGAAACAAACCTACCAGCAAACGTGGTACCACGAACGGCGCAAACCCAATAAACCCAAACCAAAGTGAAATTTCGCTATTTTCCGCTTCCCGATTAACCCGAATATGTGCAGTTTGCCGATGAAACGAAACGAAACTATCACGGATCAAGGGTAGATAGTCCGGTCACTCCCGACCAAAAAATGAGGGTGGAGTTACATAAAATCCCAACAAGCTGAAAATCGGTAAAATTGTTCAAAACATAATAATAAATAATATATAAAAGTTCCCTATCATTGCCGTGGATGGAAAAAAATGTAAAGTTCAAAGGTCGAAAAATTAGTTTTTCGCGATTTTCAGCAAAACGGTGAGTTTCATAAAAAAAGTAATTCAGACAAAAATGTGGATGTTAAAATTATCTTCAAGAAATGTATCAGTACTTTTTTTCCTACGATGCACCTGCTTCAAATGTTCTAAAAGTTATTACTAAGAGGCTAGCCTCAAATTCACCTTAGATAAACAACGAAGGGGAGGTTCATGATCTCGTCACGTCGATGTGAAAAACGCGCTAGACAAGGAAGCGCGTGAGGCAAGCCTCACCGTTTACGCCTTGAAGAGGAAGTGAGATGAATGTACAGAATCGGATCTTAATGCCTGTAATGTGTAAAGTCGCGTCCACACTATGCCGAACGACATCATTCGACACGTTGAGGGCCAACACGTTCGATTCAACATCGGTGTGGACGTGAATCATTCGATTCGACTTCCTTTGATCTGGACCGCGCTCATTCGGGTTGGAAGCGACATGATTCGATTCGACTTCTACAACGTCCACACTTATTCGACTTTGTCGAATGACACAAGTCGAATGATGTCGTTCGGCATAATGTGGACGCGACTTAACGTTACGGTCCGATTTTTGTGCATTCATCGCAACGTCTGTCGGATATCATGGAAGACGAGTGCAGTATCGTATAAAAAATTGAGACTGAAGAACATAATGCGATGATGAAATTGATTAATAAAATATTGGACCAATTCGCTTGATATTTGTGATTTCCGTAAAATATAAGGTGAGGCACTGCCTCACTTGCCTCATAGGACAAGCCGCCACTGTTTCAGATACTTACTCGGGTTAACTCGATTCCTAACCTTCTCGTTCGTTTACCTAACCCGAACATCCAACCCGTGTCCGGAAAGTACAAGGCTATAACTCGATCACTGACCCAGCCGACCCAGGTTGATTTATCCTAACCCTACGCGAGAGCAGGGTTTAACAGTCACCGCATGTGCACTGCAGTTTTTTATTTGAAAGAGGCAGGAATTAGTCTTATACTCTTCTCCTAGTAATTTCATATATTAAATTCCTAAAAATTATGGAAAGAGAAGATAATTTGGCTGAATATAAAATGTGTGGTTCCATGAGCCAAGAAAATAATGTGCTAAGCTACAGCTTTCTTCAAAGTAGTTACCCAAAGATAACATTAGACATGGGAGGGCACACCAGAAATTATAAGAAAGATTTCACAAAAGCCAATAAATGCAAGAGAAGCTAGAGACAATCCGAAAATAAACTGGGACTGAAAAAACAAATTATTTACTTCTTCAACATAGGTAATTAGAAATAACATTAAACATGGAAGGGCACACCAGAAATTATAAGAAAGATTTCACAAAAGCCAATAAATGCAAGAGAAGCTAGAGACAATCCGAAAATAGACTGGGACTGAAAAAATAAATTCATAAAATATTTAGTTATGTTATTGATGCGTCAGATACGTCAAATCCTAAACCTGATGTGTTCGTATACTCAGAACCCGGGTCCGTGATCCGAGTAGATCCGTCACGTGACCAAATGGATCGAGTTAATAACCCTGAGTAAGTTTCCGAAAACGCCTATAGAACTGGACCGAATTTGCGACAATTAATTAGGGGCGTTCGGCATCGACATCGGACGTGTCGGATCGATCTAAACCGTTCGTTTATTACATCCGGATTGAGGGGAATACAAATCTGTACCGTTCGTCATAAAAATCTGAGCAATCGGACGTCGATCTTTTCGCTCGGTCTATTTCGACGGAGCAAAGCGATTTTATCCATAGAGTTTTATGTTTTTTATATTTTTTTTTGTTTTATGTTGAGTTTCCTGATCCGACAACCGATAGATTGAAAAATTCTAACAATTTTATTCTTCTGTTTTCATTTATTCATTAAAAACTCAATTAATTCATTAAAATTTTTCAATATAGTTATCGTAGTTATAAATGGGCAGGAGGAGATATTGCTTTCCCGTTTCTTTTTCGTGTAATTAATCAATTAATTGATCAGGATCTTTCGGTACAACTATCGCCGTATTGAACGACCAGAAGGGGATATTGCATTACTCGTTTCTTTTGCATTCAGTGCCTTTGTACTTAATTATTTAATTGAGATTTTATGGAAGAGCTACTAAAAGGGTGAAAGTATCGTTAAAAGATGAGCATATTTCCCAAAATAGTGATCTTTGAAATCTCATAATCTATAAAAGTAGAACAGAGCAGTATGTTCTGTGGCAGATGCTCTGTACCGTTCGTTTATTTCCAGATATTTCAGATTTATCTGTACGATCTGTGGTCACGTGACAAAAAAATCCGTCCGCTCGCGGAGGTCAATGCCGAACGCCCCTATTATATGTCTTTTTCAGTTTACCGTTAGTGTTGAGAAGGGGTGTTGAGTATATTCAATAATGTCAACACTGCTTGTCAAATATAAAATTGTATGAATATCTATGTTCCAGAAATGTCTAAATGTAATGAGGGCTACCATAGACAAACTAATAAAATAGATGAGCCACTCGTCTATTCCGCGACATCTGTCGGAGGAGGAGACTAATACACGAAAAAATTATTTTCAATTTGATAGTTAGATGTCGTTGCATTCATAGAAATCCTATCGAGAAAATAGTAAGTATGTAAAATCATTATTATCAAAAAACCTTTGAATTGTCAACTGACACAAGGAGTGGTTTGACACGTTCTTTTTGAAATATAATAAATTTCGATATGCCTGCAAGAGTGAAGACGTGCTGTGTTATTGGATGTGAAAATCGAGATGCAAGAAGGTAATTATAAAATTTACATGTATATTCTGTTAACTATAAGAATTAATATACTCGTAGTTTTCAAAAAAGTTTTTCATGTATTGAATAAGTTTAGTCGGTAAATACTCATATTTTGTATTATTGAATTCATTATTTTTAGTTTTTGAGAATGTTTTCAATGCAATTATTATATTTATGAAATAAATCTGTATTTTCAATTGGTGATACCTATTTCAGTTAATAAATTTTTATTCTATCCAGAATTTGATTATTGATCCTCATTTCTCGATTCCAAAAGAAAATCAGATGAAAGTTCGTTGCAGGTATTATTTTCATGAAAATAAATTTCCTCACTCATCGATAACTTGCACGAATTCATTTCAGATTTCCTTTTAGAAATTGAATTTCAAAAAACTTTTTGCCTCTTGTGTATGGGTGTACCTACCTATTCAAAAGGTGCACTACAGAATTCTTTTTGAGGCAGCTTTACGATACAGATTCCTTTTTCAATTGAGATTTTTTCACGAATTAGTAATGTTGTACCAAAAAAGATGGCGTTGAAGCTTGTTCTACTAGTGTCTCATCTATTCTCCGTTTAGTTAGTCTATGAGGGCTACCGTATTTTTTCTCACTAGTTGGCGCCTCTGTTGCGTGAGGTCCTGTCAAAGTTCGTTGTACTGTCATTGATTCATTATTATTATAACAAATTCTTATTTATAAGTGTTCGGTGTTATAAGTCGTGTGAAAAAACTGTACATTCTATTCTTATATCATAATCTTCGAATACTGTACAATATCGAGCATGCCACAGGGTTGTGCAGTTCCGTATTGTTCAGACAAAAAGGGAGGACTTAAGTTTCCGAACGATAAGACTGCCCTAAAGCAGCTGATGTTACCCCTTCAAAACATTCACATGTTTGTGAAAAACATTTCAACCCTGGTTATAATACGTGACCTAACGATCCTAATACAGAAAACCGTGAGTACCTAACAATCTTTTACATTATGTTGCAGGTTGCTTCAGACACTTTACTTTTACAATTGAATAAATGTAGTTATACATAGTCGTATTACTTGTTATCTACTGTTGAAAATTTTTCAGCTATTCCTAAATTAAAACTGAAATCAATACCAAGCCAATTTTCTTGGTACCAGGAAGGTGAGGACAGATATGATCAAAATGCTAGTAGAGACAGTTCTTGAACGCAGAAAGAAATTGAAAATGGATCGTTTCAACTGTAGAAGAAAATCTATATAGTCGAATTTTGGCGAGCTGTGGTTACATGTAACTATCTAACTATCACGTGATCATTTGACAGAAAATACGTGTATTAACTGTCAAATGATCACGTGATAGTTAGATAGTTACATGTAACCACAGCTCGCCAAAATTCGACTTATGTAGTCAAGAGAGCTCAACTGATACCTACTGCTTTTTTGTCGGAACTTGAGAGTAACAGAAATATGCTTCAAATAGAAAATCTAATTGGTACACTTTTACTCTGGATTTTTTCAACTACAAACATTTTATGCTTGTTATCAATCAACTCACTAATTCGTGTAACGTTGTCGAGCGAGATTTCTTCGGGTTTCTTAAAGGATTTTAACATATGACTGATAAGGCAGTTTTTATATTTATTGATGTTTTCTCATTTGTCTCTCTACATTGAATGAATTATATTAAACATATTTTCAGGTACCATATCAATGCGTTATTGCCAGATTTGACATAATTCTTAATAACTAACTATTTACAATGTTGACTATGTTACATCTTTCCCCTTAAGCTGAAGTCATATCTTAATTACTTTTTTTTTATTTTTTTTTATAATATAATTATCTCATTCTATTTAACCTAATCTTCAACTAACATTATACCTAACTATCTAATTCTAGTCTACCTAAGCTTACTTAGTTCATCTATTATGTGAGTACATATTAATACAGAAATACTACTCTTTATAGTTGATTTTTTTTCTCTCTCTCAAGTTATAATCATGCTTATTCTTACACATATTCAGACTGAATCTAGCTCTATTAATATCTACAAGATTTTCAGGATCTGTGATTATCCTTGTACCTTCATTTGTTTTATCATTATGAAATTTGAAATAACTAACTTAATAATATATTATTAAGCAAAATGATATGTTGTCTAGTTCTTCTGAAAATTCTATTCTCAATATCTATGACATGATAAGATCGTGGTTCCTCACATAAATTAACAATCTTTCCTTCTTTCCAAACATTTTTATATTTAAACAACACCCTATCACCTATTTTTCCTTCTGCCAAGTTTTTCACATGTCTATTATAATATTTTTTCTGTTTCAACCTTCTATTTTCAAATTTCTCACGAATAAATTTTTTATTTATTGCTATAGGCTGAAGCAAGTGATCCATGACAGGTATGTCATCTTTCAGACGACGACTGAGTAATAATTGAGCAGGTGATAGACCCAAATCAGGACTAGGTGTATTTCTATAGTTGAGCAAATATGAGTTGATATCGCCATTTTCCAAGTCACATTTTCTGAGCATATTTTTAGCAATATTCACAGCTTTTTCTGCTAAACCATTGCTTCTTGGGTAATTCGGACTTGAGTTAATAAGTTTGATATTCCTTTCATTTAAATAGGTTTTTAACTCGTATGAATTGAAGGGAACGTTGTCAGTTACAATTATGTCAGGATATCCGTGCAAAGAGAACACCTTGTTGAAAATTTTTATTATTTGACTTATATTTTTAGATTTTAATTTTTTCAATTCAAACCACCGACTATAATAATCTATAATTACTAGATAATCATTATTTTTAAACGTTAGAATGTCACTTGCTAATTTCTCCCATGGGCGATTAGTTATAGAATGTTGTAAAATTGGCAATTTTGAATTATTTTTTCTGAACCTATTGCACACACTGCATTTTGAAACAAAGGTTGCAATATCCCTAGAAATCCCAGGCCAGTACATGCATTCCTGAGCTCTAGTTCTACATTTATTGATTCCCATATGACCCTTATGTAAAATTTTCAAATATTTCAGTCTCAATTGCGCTGGTATTATTAATCGATCACCAAAAAATATAAACTTGTCAGCAATAAAAATTTACTCTTTAATTTGAGAAAATTTCTGTAGCTCTTCAGACAATTTATTTACACGCTTAGGCCATCCTTTTTCACTGAATGCTTTCAGTTTAATCAAATTTTCGTCCTGTGAGATATATTTCTCAATTTCTTCTTTGTTCCGTTCGACATAGGTAAATTATTTATCACATTACTATGAACCAGAATATCTTCAATTTTATCAGAATTTTTCATTTTCACAGCGGCCCTAGATAGCATGTCTGCTATCAGCATTTGCTTGCCTGGTAAATATGTAACATTAAGGTCATATTTGAACAATCTAAAAAGTAATCTTTGTAACCTGCTAGATACTTTATTGATACATTTTTTGAATATATTCACGAGTGGTTTATGGTCGGTTTGTATTTCCACTGTTCTTCCGTAGCAATAATAATTGAATCTTTCGACTGCAAATACTATAGCAGATAATTCCCTTTCAATTGTTGCATATCTTTTTTCAGCATCTGTCAAAGTTCTCGAAGCAAACGCGACCACCCCATTTTCTTGCAGCAAACACGCTCCAAACCCTTCAATTGAGGCATCACTTTGAATCACGATAGGTTTCTTTATATCATAATGACGTAAAATTGGTGCTGAAGTCAATAGCTTTCTCAAGTATTTTAGAGCATCCGATTGTGGCCTATCCCAGTGCCATATGACATTATCGCGAGTTAATTCTCTGAGTGGACTGGTAATTTGAGATAAATTAGGAATAAATTTTGACAGATATTTCACCATACCTAGGAATCTCAAGAGTTCCTTCTTATTTTTGGGATCTTCTTATTTAACTATCGCGTCAACTCTATTAGGGTCAACTTCTATACCCTTTTCCGAAACAATATAACCCAATAGTTTGACTTGCGTTTTTTTATATTGAAATTTATTTTTGTTGAACGTAATTCCGCACTCTTTTGCTCTATCCAAGACTTTTTTCAAAATTCTGTCATGCTCTTCTTCAGTTGAGGCTGCTATTATCAAATCATCAATATATATTTTGTTGCCTAAAATATCACCGAATATTTCTGAATTTTTTCGTTGAAATATCTCCGCTGATGTATTAATTCCGAAAGGTAATCGCAAAAATTTATATCGACCCAATGGTGTGGCAAATGTACATAGTTTCGATGATTCCGGATCAAGTTTAACTTGATAAAAAGAATCCTTGAGATCTGCTATAGTGAAATATTTTAGACCGGTCAGGTCACCAAGTATTTCTTCAGGAGATGGGGTTTGAAATTGTTCACGTTTCAAGCATTTATTTAGGTCTGATGGATCCAAACAAATTCGTATCTTTTTATTTTTTTCTGTAACGACGATATTATTAACCCAATCAGTGGGCTCTGATTGCTTCGCTATTACACCATGTTTTTCCAGATTGTCTAGAGATTTTACAAATTCTGGATAGAGACTCTTAGGGATTCTGCGAGCGGCATGTGCAATAGGTACGCTATTGTGACTCAAGTCTAACCTATGTGGTTTTCCTGGGAATGTTCCAATGCCCTCAAAAAAAGACTTATATTCTGTGAAAACTGTTTTTAATTGCCCAGAAAACCCGATTCCAACAGAATCGACGACTTTAATTAAATTGCATTCAATACTAGTTTCTAACCCTAAAATTAGTTTACCCTGCTCTTCCACAATTAAAAATTTCAAATTGTATACCTTATTCCTTATATTACAGTTAATATGTATGGATCCTCTTACATCCAGCTTGCTTCCACCGTAAGCAACCAAATTCACCTTCTGATTTTTGTCTATTTGTAGCCCTGAACCATTTTTCTTGTTTTTTATCACACTTCGAAAAACATTGGCAGGCAGAATATTACATTGAGCTCCAGTGTCGACCTTAAAACATACAGTTTTATCATTAATCTTAACATTTTCAGTTATTTCTTTCATAATGTTTAATTCAGAAATATTTTTTTCAACTATGGCATTATCTGTCTCTACTATATTTACAGTTTCAATCGAAAAATTATCACTATAATCGGAATCTATGAATTCTTCATTTATTTCATTAACCTCTCTCTTTTTCAATTTAAGGAACTTCTTTTTCATACAACAAATTTCAAAGTGATTAATTTTTTTGCAAAAACTACATATTTTACCATATGCTGGACATTTATTTTTTTCATGATTCAAATTGCATCTTTTACAAACGAAATGGACCTTATTCTTTGCATTAAAGTTTGAGTTACTTATCTTATTCCGCTTAAAGTTTCCTCGATTCTTCCGTGAATATTCCTGGATTGCATCCATTGCCGTTTCCATTCCTTTATTGCCCATTTCCGTTGTCTGCTTGCGACTCGTCTCGAAAATTTGGCAAATTTCTTCTGCTTTTGCCATGGTCAAATCTTCAATTTGTAGTAATTTTTCCCGAAGGTGGTTGTCACACATCCCCATTATCAGCTTGTCTCTCACCATTTCCATGTCCTTTTCATATTCGCACGTTGCTACCCTGGTTTTCAATTCTAATATATATTGCGTCAACGATTGTCCCTCTTTTTGATTCCAGCTTAAGAATTTGTATCTCTCGTAAATCAAATTCTTTTTAGGTTCACAATATTTCTTGAATTTGTCTATAACATCTGCTAATTTTGCTGAACTTCTTAGTTTGAACGTATTATAGATTTCAATACCCTCGTCGCCAATTAAATGCAAAAGTATCGCAACTTTTACACTTTCATCCTCTTCTTTGTCTTTTCCTGATGCTTTCATGTACAGGTTAAATTTTTGTATCCACGTGGACCAATTCTTTGAAATGTTTCCAGAAAAATCCATTGTAGTTGGAGTTCTCAAACCCTCCATTTTCAAAATGAATAATTTCTTGAATACGTTTTATGAATTATCGTGTTTTACACCTGACACCATGTAACGTTGTCGAGCGAGATTTTTTCGGGTTTCTTAAAGGATTTTAACATATGACTGATAAGGCAGTTTTTATATTTATTGATGTTTTCTCATTTGTCTCTCTACATTGAATGAATTATATTAAACATATTTTCAGGTACCATATCAATGCGTTATTGCCAGATTTGACATAATTCTTAATAACTAACTATTTACAATGTTGACTATGTTACAATTCGAGGAGAACATATACTGTAAAAATATATATCAAGGACCTGTGTAAATAAATAAAATACCATACTTTAAAAATGAAAGTAAACAGTTAATATACTTCTCATTGATCTCTGAGGTTTTCCTTTTTGTACATACTGTTTTCTATATATTCACTTATAATGATAAATGAAAGGATTGTGTGAGGATTTATTGTTCTACTCCAAGTCTTAACACTTTTCAGGTATCATGTAAGTATGATAAAAAGCAATTACTCTTGAAATGAAAACCTTCATCTGCAATAAACTTATTTCAAATCATGGTAATGCGTTTCCACTGGAATTATCATTCCTATCATAGTATTTGGATCTGTAAAAAGAAAAGCTATAACTGTAAATTCAATAAGTCAGCATACCTTTCGCAAGAAACGCGTATTGAAACTCTGAACAAACTCACCTTTGAATTAGCTTTCCTTTTAGCCCGCTTAATTTGGCACCTATCTTTTGTAATACCGCTTTCAAAGCAGTGATATTTATTGATCCGTAATTCATATTTGCTGTTATTATACTGAATATGTATGTCAAACTCCTCACATCCGCGTAAAGATTGAAAAGAAACATAATACAGATTCACAATTACGTTTGAACATTTGACAATTCATCGTGGACCTCACGCAACACTAGCGCCTCTAGCGGAAAATTCATACGCGGCAGCCCTCATTGCATTGTAGAACGTAGAACATACGAAAGTGAATCAGTTGTTATTTTTTTATGAAATAAATATCTAACAAACTAAAATTCGCTCAATTAACTCAAGAAACAGAAAGAAAAAATATGTTATTTATTACCGAAATCTCAAACAGGCTCTCAACCATGGTTTACGTCTCACAAAAATTCATAGAGTTTTGAAATTTAGACAATCCGCTTGGTTGAAATCGTACATTGATAAGAATAAAGCTGGTAATAATTAATTATTTAAATTGATGAACAATGCAGTTTTTGGAAGAACTATTGAAAATATACGAAAACATCGTATTGTTAAGATAAAATCTCAATGGGAAGGGAAGGTAGATTATGGAGACCGAAACCTGATCTGTTCAGCAAATTTCAAAAGTAGGACTTTTTTGGTGAAAATTTGGTGGCAATTGAACTTTCCAAGCAAAAACTCATTTTTGATAAACTCATTTATGTTGGTATGGCCATTTTAGATATTTCGAAGTTATGTCTTTTTGAATTCCATTACGATTATATGTTGAAGAATATATCGGATTGTAAATTAAACTATGTGGATACGGATTCTCTAACATATGAAATTCGTAATCAAGACCCGTATGTTATCATTCAACGAGATTGTTCAGAACGATTTGATACTTCTGATTATCCGCTCAATAATATTTATGGAATTCCACAAGTGAATAAGAAGGTGGTAGGCCTTATAAAAATAATGGTGTAGTAATGAGAGAATTTGTTGGGTTACGTTCTAAAATGCATTTCGAGTTATTGATCAAGAAATTCATAAAATAAATGGTAAAAAAAATCGTGTATGAAAAATATTACTTTTGATGATTATAAGTCTTGTCTGTTTCAATCTCAAATCAAAATTGTTCGACAAAGGAATATAGCTTCTCAATCTCATAACCTCTTCTCAGTTGAACAAACCAAATTGGCTTTAGGCGAATTTTGGCGATGTAACTATACAGCTTACCATAATTACATGTTGACAGTTAATACATGTATGTTCTGTTAAATCATCACGTGATAGTTACGAGTTGACGCAAAATATGTGTATTAACTGTCAAGTGTGTAACTATGGTAAGCTGTAGTTGCATCGCCGAAATTCGCCTTTTATCTAATTCTGACAATAAACGTTACATACTTCCCAACTGTATCGATAGTTTACCTTGGGGGCATTATATGATCGACATAATAGATACTAGTGTAGCTTTATAACAATAATGTAATTGAGACTAAAATAAAAAACACATGAAAACTACCTTTGTTTTATTCAAATTCAGATATATCGTTCAGTATTCTGCTTTTTACAAAGTACAGCATTTCATATATACCAAAAGTTTGAGTACATGGATTAAGTTCACAAAATTGAGTTATTAAATCTTTCATTGATAATCCACTGATTTTACATAGATCTCGAATTTTTTTAGTGAAATCATAATAATAATCATGAAAATTCAAAGTATCTAATATTTCCAATCGAACTTCCAGAGAAGTTTTTTCAAATTTATTAATTTATTGATTAAATTTTCAAGAAGAATCACAGTATGTTTTTATTCCTCCAGAATAGCAATTCTTTGTTGGTTACTTGTATTCATGGTAACTTGTACATTCCCCACCAATCGACGCATATTTCCAACATTCAGAATTTCAATTAGTAGGTCCCATTCGAATTCGCTGAAAGATACCAGACACCAGATTTATTGCAGATCGGAAATTTCGTTCCGGACTCAATCCGCATTGTATTACAAAATGGTACATCTGAGAAGTGGTATATAATATCAGTTCGTTTTTCTGTTTAGCATCTTCCTCAGATGAACACACAATTTGTGCAATTTCATGATCCAAGTCAAATTCAACAGACATAATGACATTCACTTCTGAACGTTCAAATTCGAACTGAATTTATAAACGATTGGTATGATGAATCCAACTATTATTTTTTATTTTATTTTATTTTATTTCATTTATAGAAGGTAGGAATACAAACAGGTTTTTCAACCCATAAACAGTATTCACAAATTATACTTAAAACCAATATAAATCATACAATTGACAAACATAGTTAACTTTACAATTAATTAACCCTATATATATATTCTTTTGAAACCCTAGTGCTATTGTACAAAAGATACATTTTTTAAATTACAAAAACATAAAACGAGTAAAATTTCATTGAAGGACATTCTGTGACAACTTTTTTTTGAAAAGCTTTTTGAATTGAGGCAGGGAAGCATTGAACGAATCAGTGTCAGCGAACTCTAAATTGAAAGTCGTCAAGACTCTACAAATTGGGGAGTTCTGCGTGAGGTTCAAACGACGGAAAGGAATCGCAAAAGTCTCCATCGATCGCAGTCTCCTCTCGGGAACCCTTAAAGACAATAACTGCAAAATCGTAGGGACCGAAAAGACACCGTTCAAAACTTTATATAGGAAGCACAATACATGTCATTCATTTTTCGACGACTCTCCAAACTGAGCACTTTGAACCTAGCTTGAGCCTCCGAGTAATCATGATTCCTAATGGTGAAGTTATTTCTGAACGATAAGTGCCTGAGAAACTTGTGCTGCACGCTTTCCAACCTTTTTCTATGACACTCGTATTGAGGGTTCCAAATCAATGAGGCAAAATTCAATTTATTCAGTACGAATGAATTATACAAGGTGAGTAGGCTCTTGTCTGTTTTAAATAGTTTACCGTGTCGAAGAGTGAACCCAAGCATTTTGTTGGAGGATGAAATGATGTTATCTATATGCTGAACGAAACTAAGCTTGGTATCCAAAATCACTCCCAAATCACGAATAACCTCAACCCTCTGTACCTAATTGAATTTGATCTATACTATAAACAAACTTTGTTATATTAATATTCCTAGTAAATGATATGATGAAACATTTTCTTAAATTGAGAAAGAGGAAGTTTTCTTTGCAATACTGCGAAAACCTGTCCAAATCTTCCTGGAGCAACACAAAGTCCTCAAAACACTTAATCCTCAGGAAAATTTTAAGGTCGTCCGCATAAATTAGGAAACCAGCAGTACGGAAACAGGAGGAAACGTTATTAATATAAATAATGAACAGTAAGGGTCCCAAGTGGGAACCCTGAGGCACACCCGATGTGTTAGTGAACTCGCGCGATCTGCTCCCTCCCACACATACAAATTGTGACCTCCGCAATACATAGGACCTCACCCATCTTAACAGACTGCCACATATCCCCACTTCTGCAAGTCGACGAAAGAGTTTCGAATGGTTTATTTTATCAAAGGCTTTCTTAAAATCGGTATAAATGACGTCTGTCTGACATTGTGCCTCAATTCCATCATGTAGAACCTCTAGGAAACTCACCAGGTTGGTTTCCAGATTCCTACCCCTAATAAAACCATGTTGATTCTCTATTATCTGATGTCTCATGTGGTGAGTAAGTGACCTACACACGAGAGACTCAAACAATTTGGGAATGGCAGAGAGAATACTAATAGGTCTATAGTTCCGAACGACATTATTCCGGCCCTCCTTATGAACCGGGATAATCTTAGATAACCTCCAACGGTGTGGAAAAACGCCACCCTGAAGCGATTTGTTGAAGAGAATAGTCAGAGGTGAAGATAAAGCTTTGTAGCAGTTCTTCAACAATATTGGTGGGATCTCGTCAGGACCAGATCCTTTATTATGATCTACCGCTCTCAAAGCTTCCTCCACAACCGCCACAGACACGGAAATCTCACCCAAGCAACTACTGCTGTAGACGCCCTCCACTAAATGCGAATCATCGACCGAACAAGATGGTTCGAAAACTGAACTAAAAAAGTCAGCAAAACACTCAGAGATTTCCTCAGATGATGCTGCCTCAACAACACCATCCGTCATGATCGATGGAAACTTACTGTGACCTTTTTTACGAGATATGTAATTAAAAAAACTTTTTGAATTTTTAGGTAGCTCCTGCTCTATATGGTCAAGATAGTTGTGACAATCTCTGGAAATTAGTTGTTTGGAAAGTTTTCTTAGCTTTTTGAATCGATAATAAAAATAAAAATCTTGTGAACGTTATTTTTTGCCGAATTATACGAATAGTTTCTTTAGTATAAAATTTAGGAAATTTTTCATTCAATTTTGTTGTTGGTATATATTTCACGATTAATTCTTCAAGCATCTCGTAGAGAACCTCCACAGCATCGTTTACTTCCATACTCTCCAAGAGAGAGTTCCAATCTACCCCTGAAAGCTCAAAACTGATCGCATCATAATTGCCTTTTTTGAAATTGAATTTAAATGACTCATTCTCCCTTAAGTAACCACGAACTCCAACATTAAAAAGGAATTCTAATGCTAGATGATGATTGTCCTCACAGACGCATAATGCGATCAATTCTGTTTTTGTTGCAAAGAATCAGGTCAAGAGTTTCTTGTTTTTATTATTGATATTGTTGAATTGTTTTAATTCCGCAAAATTTAAAGTATCGACAAAATCGGCATATTTATTCTCAATTTCGGCAGCAATTAATACATTGGTTGATGTTTGACTCACCCACCTCAAGGAAGAACAGTTGAAGTCACCACAGAGTAAAAATATGTCTTAATCACGAATATGTAATATATTGTTTTCTAATTTATTTGCGAATGAACTGTAAGCCGTCTCATTACCTGGTGCTATATAAACACAACAAACATATATTCTTATTCTATTGATGTCCATAACCACCCAAAGGTCCTCCTCATTACAGCTGAATTCAGGCACAAGTCTTGCGTTCAGACCATGGCGCACCAGCAAAAGCACTCCACCACCGTCCTTTTTTCCAGTTTGGGATAGGTCTTTATCTCGCCTGAAGACTTCATAATTATCATCCGTCAACTCATTATCCAATATGTTCCCATTCAACCATGTTTCGGTTACCGAGATAATGTCAAATGAATGAGCAATCACACTTAATTTGAAATTATGTAATTTGGTACGCAAGCAGCGTACATTTTGGTAAAAAACGTTTAGAGCCATTTTTACGAGAATTTTTCCATTTGTTTAATCGTATTGTAATTTTTTAAAATTTTTCTAATTTTTAATTTTTTTTTGTTTTTTTTAAATATTTTTTTTTTACTTTTTTAAGATAATCTTCGTAAATCTGTCTCATTTTGTATTTGAAGGATTTTAGATGTTTCATTTTTTCTGATAAGAATGTTCCCGTTCTGAACCCAAACGAATTTGTAACCCTTTTCCTTAGAAAATTTACGAGCTGATTTGAAAATAATTTTATTTTTTGTAGTGAGATGTTCATTGATATAGAATCCCTCCGCCAGACCATCGATTCTAAAGCCATTTTTTCCCATCTCGCCACGCTTCACCTTAACCGCAGACATAAATTTATCCCTCTTTGATTTCGAGAGAAATCTCACCACAATATTCTTCGGTTTGTTGGCGATTTTTGTAGGCACTCGTGAAATAGTTGACAATTCTTCAGGCTTAACGTCAATGCCAACATATTCTGCTACCCTATCGACTACTTCATTGAGATTTTCATTAATCTTTTCAGGTATGTCCATTATTTCGATATTGTTCAGTCTAGCATTTTGTTCTATCACATCTAATCTGGTCTGTATGTTGTACACTTCTTTTTTGAGAAGATCGTTTTCCACCCTCAATTGATCAGCCAATTTCAACACCTCGCCAAGTTTGCTCAGCTTAGTTTCGAAATCGCTTATCTTATCTGAGCAAAAAGTTACGGAGTTACGAAGCTCTCTTACATCGCTCCTCATAGCAGAGACTTCCGTTTTTACAGAAGTCATCAACTGAATCGCGCTGACATCGGCCGGCAACATACTACCGCGCGCGGCATGCATATTTGTAAACGACGTCCATGATTGCGATTCGGTTGTAGCCCGAACGCTGCCGTAACCTCTTCCGTAAAGAGCATACGATATCGCAAATCCTATTTACTAAACAGCATCCGTGATTGCAAATTTCAACTGTCCTACCCCCTTTTGTGAACGGCAGACGATATCGCATCATCCATCTAGCAAATAGCATCAGTGATTGCAAATTCTGAAAGTGCTATAAGTATGCGTGATGTGTCAATGAATAAAACAATTTCAATAGATTTTGGCACTTTTATTGCAAATTTAATTAACAAAATATGTATTCTAGATAATAGGTTGTTATAAGAAGTAGGTATGTATGTACTTTGAATAAAAAATATTATTTAGCAATATTCCTTCTGCCTAGGGACTTATTGTCTTTTACGCATTTTTGTAAATCATGGGGTGCTAACCTCTGTTTCTGAGTTCCATTTTTTGGTTTTCTCCCTGATTGGAATCGCCTTCTCCCTGTAAATTTAGTTTTTCTGCGCATAATAGTGGTTGGTTGTACAGAAATTTTCATGACCTTTCGAGAAGCGTTAATTAATCGTTTGGTGCTATTACCCCTTAATTTAAAGGCGGTATGTAAACTACTCAAAAGGCTGGAGGAACTTTTCACATTCGTATTATAACTGTTCATAAAGACTTTTACTCCTTCTTGAAAGTTTTCCGGGTCATCCCCCAAATTTTTTTCGATATCGGGTGTAAATTTCGTTGCTAATATTTTCCACTCATTCATAAGAGCACTGGTATTCACTTCCTCTATAGGGTTGTCATTCGCACACACTTCAAAATCATTATCGCAATCTGTATCTTATTGAGATAGAGGTTGTGATGAGTCTTTCTGACAAATAATTTGTATTTTTTGTTAAACAGGTAGTGCTGGATTCCAGTTCTTTCAATAAAAGCAGTGGTTTTAACAACTGGTTAGGTTAGGAGGGTTCGTTCAATACTAACCGTTTGGTTTTCGTTGTACTAACATCAATCTTACCGCTTTTGGCGCATTTTTCCAGACTGATTTTTAACGAACATTTTTGCGATCACGGGTGTTAGTTACCCAAGCGATATCGTCTGCTATTTACCAGAGATGTTCGGGCATTAGCCAACTGGCGATCCTGGGTGTTGTATACAAATATGCGCGCGGCATTACCGGCTTCCCAGGGTGTCGCCAACAATCCTCTCTGAGACGTGGGCTAGGAATGAATCACCTGTGACGAAGTGTCCCCAGATCCATTCTCACCTCTACAGCCCGCACACTCCCATCTACCTCCTGGCGTATTGTTCATTTTGGAGAGTTGGTTTTTTGTTAAATCGGAGCATCTGCCATTTGCGTGTAAAAACGCCTGACATTTGTTGCACTGTATACCCGGAGATTTTCTGTTGAGGGTTTGGGTACAAATTTCACAGGCAGGCATGACTATCACTTCAATTGAACGTAATAAACGTATTCACTGATATTTATTGAACAAATTGGTGTAAATTTCTTCAAAAGAGCACAGGTTTTTGTATGACAATTTGTACGAAACAACGAGGACACAATTCAGCGACAGGTTTTCACGATGTTTAAGACCCTACAGATTCTTCCATCCCCAATCACTTAGCTAATACCTTATCACCTTTCTTACGTAAAATTTTCTCAACTAAATACACATAGGGTTGTTTCGTTTTTTGTAATTCTTGTTCATAAAAAGTCCCTTTGATTGATCGACCTTCCATGTCTTCAAGGAGGTAAGTACCTAACAGGATTAGTTATTTTCACTCAACTAATTTTGAACAATTCGGTAGTCCAATTGGGATGATAATTTTTATCAAACATATGCTTATATCTACTTATCCTTACAATATCACCCACTACCAACTTGTTATTCGGTCCTGCAATCTTCACGAAATTATAACTCTTTTTAAGTAAACTGTTTTCATTAGTTTTTGTAACATCAGATGGTTTCATTCTGATTTTACGATGTTTCGTATGAATCGTATGATTATACAGGTTGTCCCGGGAAGAATGCGACAAAAGGATATCGTGAATCAAGTACATCAGGGAGGACTCTCATGAAAAGGTTTTAATCGTTTGAGGGCATTCGTTTGGAATATACAGGGTGATATTCATTTGATAGCTGAAATTTCAAAGTTGAATAACTTTTGAACTATTGGACCGAATTATTTCAAATTTGCAAGTTTTGTCACCCTTAACGATTGCCATCTTTCGATACATATTTCAGAAATTGAAGAAATCATATCCGGACTAGCAAAATTTTGGACTTTTTCTATTTCCATGAATATTGGAAAACCCTGTACGTGAACATTATGTTCTTATTACATTTTCGTAACCACAAAGAATCCATTATTGATAAAAATTCAAAATCTCTGCTTGGCACGGTCATACAGGGTGATCAATAAGTGAGTAAAAAACATTACCTCATGAGTGAAATTTCAAAGTGCAATAACTCTTGAATTATTGGACCGAATTATTTCAATATTTTAGAAATTGAATAAATCAGATCCGGACTAGCAAAATTTTAGACCTTTTCTATTTTCATGAATATTGGAACACCCTATGGGTGAAGACTATGTTTTTATTTAATTTTCGTAACCGCAAAAAATCAATTGATGAGAAAATTCAAAATCTCTGCTTGGCACTGTCATACAGAGTGATCAAGAAGTGAGCAATACACAACCTCATGAGTGAAATTTCAAACTTCATTAACTCTTAAATAATTCTACCGAATGATTTCAAATTTTTTAATGTTTTGTCACCCTTTACGATTACCATCTGTCAATATTTCTGAATTTGAATAAATCAGATCCGGACTAGAAAAATTTCAGACATTCTCAATTTTTGTTGATAGTGTATCACCCTCTACGTGAACATTATGTTTTTTTTTTCATTTCAGTAACCATAAAGAATCATATAATGAGAAAAATTAAAAATCTCTGCTTGGCACTGTCATACAGAGTGATCTAGGAACATGAACTCATGAGTTAAATTTCATAGTTCGAGAAATTTTCTGCTCACTTCTTGATCGCCCTGTATGACCGTACCAAGCAGAAATTTTGAATTTTTCTCATTGATTGATTCTTTGTTGTTACGAAAATAAAATAAAAACATAGTGTTCACCTACAGGGTGTTTCAATATTCATGAAAACAAAAAAAATCCAAAACTTTTCCAGTCCGGATCTGATTTCTTCAATTTCTGAAATAGTTAGAGATGGCAATCGTAAAGGGTGACAAAACTCCCAAATTTGAAATAATTCGGTCACATAATTCAAGAATTATTGAACATGGAAATTTCACACAAGAGGTAATGTTTTTTGCTCACTTATTGATCACCCTGTAGGACCGTGCCAAGCAGAGATTTTAAATTTTTCTCGTTGATTGATTCTTTGTGGTTACGAAAATAGAATAAAAACATAGTGTTCACCTACAGGGTGTTTCAATATTCATGAAAATAAAAAAAATCCAAAATTTTTCAAGTCCGGATCTGATTTTTTCAATTTCTGTAATATTGAAAGATGGCAATCGTAAAGAGTGACCAATTGAACTTTGATATTTCAGCCATAAGATGAATATCACCCTGTATATCCCAAACGAAGGCCCTCAAACGATTAAAACCTCTTGCTGCGAGTCCTCCTTGATGTCCTTGATTCATGGTTTGCGTTTGTCGCATTCTTCCCGGGACACCCTGTATAGTCATCAACAATACGTTGAATGATATCAATCCACTTGTAGCTCCCATTCAGACTGAATATAACTTGTTTGTTAACGTTTTTATCACCCGTTCAACAATAGCCGCCTTCTTGGAACTGAAAGTATGATAATGATTGATTGAGTAGTTTTTCATCAGATTTTGCCTGGCAATTGGAATTGAAAAATTCTTTTCCTTGGTCAGTTTGTAGATTTTTCGGCTTACGATTAGGTACCCATCAAAATCGAATGGTAAACTGGAATTACTTCATTACCGGTTTACTTTTCAAAGGTGTTACCCAGACATATTTTGAAAAACAGTCAGTTACTACCTAAGGGAATTTATAGTTTTTATTAAGTATTATTTAGTAAATTTAATTGTGGTAAATCTGCTTGCCATGATTCATCGAGGCCTTTTATGACTATACGTCTCGTTTGAAAATTTCTTCGTGCTGGACGATACAGTTCTTTAATAACCTGGATTTTCTCTTCTGATTTATTCACTGTGGAAGATCACTCTCACTGTTAGCAATGTCGTAATGATTGCTATTTGAAGGGTTTACTGTTACTATTTGTGTATTACTTTGTCCTGAAGTAAAATTAGTTTTTTATCATGATCTCTAAAACTTTGTTTTTCATTTCTAAGTGATCGTTGCAAATCATTGATTCTCTTCACCTCCGTAGTGATATTAATCTCATTAACTTTCAAGGTTTTTTGAAGGAGATTCTCAATGTTTTCTGCATGGCTAAGTCTTTCATCGAAAGTGATCAACTTCACATTCCAATATCCATCCATGATATCAACATACAATTTAGTTACAGAATCATTAGTAGGATAAGTTACATTACATATTTTTTTTCGTTCAACATCATAATCACCGTCAGCGGTCAGGGGAAAAATATATTCAACATGAGTTCTTTTTATACCCCTTGTTCGAGAAGATGAAGTACGACCGAATTTGTCTAACGACATTGTTTCAACTGGTTGACATTTTCACAATTCCATCAATATATGACCCGCGCTTCCCTTAACTGATATTATCGACCAAATTTCATTATTCAACCTATTCGTTTTGGAAAGTTTCGTGCTCCGGAGTAACTAAAAGCTCGAAATACGGCTTGCCATTGGCTGCGCACAAGCACTGGTACAGCACAGGAGCTCGAAACTCTCCAAAACGAATACTTTAATTATGTGAAGAATTTTCCGCTTGTTTCGAGGCTCATAATAGACGAAAACGATTTATGAGTTCAGAAACTTGATCCCAGTAAATGTACTCTACAGGATGATCATTATATTTCATGAGCCCTTTCCCTTTAGCTGGAGGGAATATTTTGTGTATTTTATGCTTATATTTAATTCCAGCGTATCCTCTCAGCTGACCTTCCCGAGAATAATTTCGTCTATGAACGTTTGAAATCTCGAGAATGTTCTTGTAATTTATTAGATCTTCAGAATTGTAATTCGTTGGTTCCCTATTAAAGATCAAAGAGTTAAGTCCTCTCTGAATGGAAAATATTTGATTGCCAATCAAAATTTTTCCCGTTTTTTCAGAAAAACTTATCTCAGTACAACCCAGAATCCACCTTCCACTATTCTGATCATATTTTGTATCGCAGGTCGCTTTGCTAATAATAATTTCCTTTTCTTTTAATTCTGGTTTCTGAAGAAAACTGTTTCCGGCAAGAAGTTTCCTATAAATGAAAATATGTTTTTGATACAGATGTCACCGCTGTGAACGTTCGTTGTTGCGGCATATGTTTAAATGATATGAATATGTTTTTAATTCATTCATTCGAAGATGGTTTCCAGAAAAATTCTCCGATTGTTGTTTACCTTCTTTATCAGTGATTGGATACGCTAAGCGGATTTTAAGTCTGGAAATTTGTTGCATTATTCTAATTATTCACACTTGTGCCTTTCTCTTTGAAGTGGAATAATTTCTTTGTTGGATTTGGCAACACGAAATGGTGAACCTTTTTTTTACCAGGGCGAATGTCTTTTTCAGAGGGCTTCTTTTGTTCGGTTCGTTCTACCGACTTTCTGTATTTTACAAACTTCATTTACTGCAGTACCTTTACCTAATTTGTCAACTGGAAGTCGTCGAAAATCACAGCTGTTGGGAATTGGTAGCAGCCAGAATTCATTTTCTTTTGTGGATTGATTCAGCTGATCCTGGACGAAGATAATACCTGAACTATTGGCCTATTGGACCACATATTCCTGTTGCCTCTGGAGGCTGGATACCAACTTTCACTAATAGTATAAAAAAAAAGGTCAGATCTCTCCATCTATATTTCTACCCTCAAAAATCTTCAATTCAACCAGCGAAATAAACTGTCATTTTTTTTTATCTTTATTTTTGAATACTTAAACATTATTATCTGCATGTTATCACTGATTGCATTTGTTATACATATATTGAATTTATTTGTGAACTATATGCTGGCGTGCGCACATCAGGATAAAGGGGCCTATTAGAGTATTGTTATTAATATTTTAAATAGTTCGAGTTAAATACACCAGATATTTCAAACTTAGTTTTCGTGATTTCTTCCTATTATCTGAAAGCCGGTGAGAGTGACAATTTATTTTATCAAATCACGTGGCGTCCCTTAAGAAAGAGCTAGCTGGTGCATACCTTTCCCTTAATAAAAATAAATACTGGTGATATTTGGCCCAAAAGTATTATCATAATCATCAGCATGAGTCAAAGCGCCATAAAGGAATTGTTCAACCCAATTCGAGTATTTCACATTTTTTGAGAATTCCGTCAAAATGTTCTCCCTGTCATTATCAGAATCAGATCCGTTTTTCTCCTTAAAAAGTTGTTTTCGAAATGATGGTCTCACAAAATGTGGTGTTGACGATTCTACCGACATTGAGTCTATTTTTAATTGCATAAGCTCTGATTTCAACTGATCCGTTTTGAAAACTGACCTGTTTTCAACTGACCTGTTTCAAAAGGATCAGAGTCTGTTGATTGAATTGGCTCTGTTTTTAACTGATCTCTTTTAAACTGAACAGAGTCAGTTTTATCTTCCCAGGGTCCATTGATGATGTGGTTACCAATTTAGAACCAAGAATTTCAAGCTGATTCGTTAGAGTGGAATACAATCGTTTTAAGCTTTCATCTTCATCCGATCTTCCCACCTTGAGTGATGAATATTTTTTACGAACATCTTCAATTAACTTCCGTATATTCAATTTACGTTGGAACTTAATAGACTTCTGTTTAGAATCAGTTTTGAAACGTAATTATTACACCGTACCAGTAAGTTTTATGAATTTATCGAAAAACATTCGGTATTGTCCTTCATGGAGTGAAAAATCCTTACAATAGTAATAAAACCATGTGAATTCTGATTCCAACACATACCACATAAGATCTTTGAATAGGTCATATGACATATCTGGAGATACATGTTCATCAAAAGCGTGTTTTAAATTCACATCATCTTGTTACAAAAGTCAAATAATATTAGCGTTATCTCGAATCAGCTGTTTCGATATTCGAGAATACGTCTGACACAGATAAGCGACGTCAATAGATGTGTGTCTCCCCATAGCGTAGTAGGCCCTTATCATATTTTGTTTATCGTATGCAACGTCATCGAATATATGACGGGCTTAAAATTTCATCATTTTCAGAGTATGGATAATATTTCACTCCATCAACTTTCGATAAAATATCTTTTAGTAGCTTGTATTTGGCCTGATATAAACTTTAATTAGAGAAAATATATACGTTCATGAAACGTAAGCCATCAAGATGGAAAAGTAATGCTAAAAAAGCGTTACTCTTTCCACAGCCACTCGGACTACATATTAGAAAACGTTTATTGATAGTAGTTGTATCTTCGAATTCATCAAAATTATCAATCGTTAACTCGTTACTGTGTTGTTCGACTTCCATCACGTTCACGTCTGATTCTTATTCATATGAGACGAATGGTTTTAAATGAAGAAAAAATTAATTCAACAAACTTTATTTTATAATATTGTAATGAAGTTCGATTTTTCGGGATAATAATCGTACTCCATTTTTAGTATTTTTCTATATTCCGTTCAGTTAATAATTCGGAATTATTAGAATTGGTAATATTTGTATTGGTTTTCGTATATTTCTAAAGCGAAAATCGTTTAATACCGAAGATTTTCTGAATTCTGTAGTTTACTCAATTCAATCAATAGTTCCGACTTATTTAAAATACGTATTTTGCCGTTAGTTTTCACATTTTTCCGTTCATTTAGTTTACCGAATATATGTAGAAATCCGTAAAAGATCAAAACAAGGAAAAAACGCCGGGCCGAGTCCAGTAACTTATCATTCATGGTGTGCGAACTCTTGGGTAGGGGACTGGAGGTTTCGTTGAATCGTCTGACGGAGGCGTGCAAACGCTAGCGTCTGGCGATTTAAACACTCTCTATAGACCAGTCGTATATTGTCAATTATTTTTCGTATTACATCCGTACGTATAAACCCTCCTTGTACAGAGAATTCGAGGAGTGCGAACCCTTGGGTAGGTGACTGGATTTCTCGTTTGCCGGACAGGCGTACAACTCTGGCGGCTGACGATTTAATTTTCTCGCCATAAACTCCGACCGAACATCCCCGATTCCGTCCGAACCGAGATAAACGAAACTGAAAGAATATACAGAACAACCAGAAGTCTAGATAGGTGTTATCATTAGCATTTCTTTTGATTGTGAACATTTCTGATTTCGAGTATTTTATGTGTTGTTATTTTATTATTGCGAATAATTTATGATAGGTTTACTTTTCGGTCCTGGTACTGACTCGCGAATACGTGTGCGGAAATCGTGAATGTGCTCGAACTCAAGCGGCAATTTATTTGAATTGTTTCATACATGAATATTTTCTTTGAACTGTGTTCATTCTTAATTACCAAACTTGAATGAACTTTTATTATTACACTCTATTTTCATACGTCTGCGTTGTCGCTACTACCCTAGACAACATAGAACCTTGTCTTCGACTAGAGTAGCTATCTGGGTAGGTTGTGCTATTTTTCCCTTGAAAGAATAGCTGGCGCCCGAGGTGTTAATTGTTAGTGAAACTATATTGCGAGGAAAACCCGTTACAATATCTATCAAATTCATTAAGGTAAAACCCAGTTAACACAGGATATCTTACGGTTGTCCATTTCAAGTCCTATTCAAGGCGGGATATCCGTGGACATAAACTTTATATCCATAGGATATCCTTTTGCAGATATATTTAGGATGTCCGAAACGAACTTCTTGGATACATCCATAGGACATCCGAATAAGTTTCATTCTAGATATCCATATCAGGTAACACCTCGGCATCCATAAGATATCCATAAGAAATCAACAATGGATATATAATCTATGGAGATCTATACATATACATATTAAGTTATAATTGAGAAATATATATGTAACTTTCGGTCTGTTAATGAATGATTTTTTAACGGTTGAACGCATGAATCCTAGGCCAAATTAATTCAACACTACTTTTATTTTATTCTTTTGTCAACGTTTAGGTTTTATATTCATAAAACCCTACAATTACTATCCGAAATTAACTAACTCAATCATAATCATCAGAAACACCGTGAGATGTCGTAACATTTTTATAGTCAAATGCAAATCAGCTCCCAAAATTTATCAATTTCGTAGTGCTTTCTTGTCAATGTTTCATATTATGAATTCATTCAAAACCGCTGAATGACCCCGGTGGTGCAGTGGGTATGACTCCTGGCCGTGGTGCCGGTGGTCCTGGGTTCGAATCCTGGTGAGGGCATGGACGTTTGTGTGTGTGTTTGTGCACTCCAATAAAATTGTCTAGTCCTAAAAACAACTGGAATCTGGGTACATGTCATTAAATAGAAAAAAATTCAAAACCGCAGAGAATTTAAAAATCACAAATCTACAGTGTTTAATTAAGTCACCATACATTCGGATGTACGAAGGGTGGCCAGACATAGGTATGTCAAAAACTGTCAAGTGTCAAACGTCCCAAGATTTGTATCTTGTATAGAGAACTACTTGTTCTATGATTTATATGTTTCCTTTCACTTTTTCGAAAAGAAACAGAAATTGCAATAAAAAATTGGATATCCTGAAGACATACATAGTACATATATGCTAACTCTTGCGAATGTCCGTAGTTGATATCTCATGAATATCCATAATGGATATCTATAAGACATCCAAAAAGGTCACACTGTCCCATCCTATGGACGTCCATAGGATATACCAGAGCCTTTTTCGGTTATCTTATGGACATCCACAATATCCATGATGGATATCCATAGCATATCCATAAGATAAACTTGTGCTATCTGGGAATTGACAATATCCAATTATATAATAATATTGAGTTGTTCAGGCTACATACACTCTGGGATTGATTATGACCCATACTAGGGTTGCCAACCGTCCTTTATTTCGAAGGACAGTCCTTTATTCTGTGGGTACCTATGTCCTTTGCCCTTTGGAAAGGTGTCAAAACACTGCAAATGTCCTTTATAATCCGAAAATATGAATTAAACATTCAAGTTACTACAATACCACCAACAAAATTTCAAAAATTCACCATGATACGCCATCCAAAACTTTACTGAATAAATTTGAAAAGCAAATTATTTAGTTTATTTTTGAGTTGAAATGTTCAACATTATTGATCTATTTCATATATTTGTTTTCAATGACTATGTTTTTTATAGTTTTTGAATTAAATTTTCAGTAAAACTTTGTTTTATCTTGGAGAAACTTAGTTAACCATTTTTTTACACAAAAAATCTGACCTAACCTAAAAGATGACTCAAATTTTAAACCTTTTTATTTGCCAATAAAATTTTCTCTTTTTTCGCTAATCTTTTTCCCGTTCCCGGTTCTCGAATCGTTGATGTCCTTTATTTCAATAGCTCAGAGTTGGCAACCCTAACCCATACAGGAGGTCGATTTTGCTGTATTGTAATACCTGGGAATATAAATATTATCCGCAGGTTGAGAAAACAGAATTTCGAAACATTTAAGTTTAGAAGCCAGATAGCCCCATACATAGAACCTATTTCGCGTAACTTGATCCTGGGGTAAACAACTGGGTTCGTTATCGTGCGACCCGTCGAACTGTTTACAGTACGGCCACGATATATTTTATGTTCGGTGGTCGATACTTTGGTTTCAGCATATTTTGAAGGACCGATAATTAATAGGGTGATAATGTGCAATTTTTCGTGTTAAGTGGCCATGGGAACGCTTGGTTCCCAAGGAAGAAAATAGTTGATGTGGCGTTTTTCTATTGGGTAGGTCAAAGTCCAAAATGTCGAGAAAGGGGAAATTTTCGAAGAAGGGGGACGCTACAGAGCTTAGAAGGTTTTTGAAAAAGGTTTTAAGAGGCAGTTATTGTTTAGCGGTACCTACTCGGTTAAGGTTCCTCAGGGAGGAAGTCTTCGGTCAAGAGTTACGGTTAGGGGGCTCGTTGGAGGAGTCAGTTTTAGGTCAGTCAGTGACGGTTAGGAGGCTCATTGGAAGAGTCTCGGGGAGTTGTGGTCAGAGTTTGGAGTTTAGAGTCACGTCGGAAAAATCGGTGGTACTTGGGCGTTCGAGGAAAACTTCGAGCGGAGGCTTAGTTAAATTCGCGAATTGTGGTGTTCGGGAGTGTAAAAGCAGAGCATACTTGTGTGTTTGTTCCCAGGTCAATAAGAAAAGGACGGGAAAAGGTAGGACTGTCCCATATTGAACACTAGGTGTATTCCCAGGTAGAAGGGCGAGTCTCCCATTTGTTAGCTTTAGTTCTTTTCCAAGATTCATAACTGATAACAGTTTTTTTTCTTTTGGTGATTGTTCAGAATAGAGTCTTCTTCAATAGATTAGTTGTATATATTTATATGGGTGTTTTTTTTTTATTTTTCCTAACTCCTCAGAAAAAGTTAACAGTAAGACTCCCCCTTCGTGCAGGGAGCACTGATCAACGTTTTCTTTCTGGCCTTAGGGTAGAAAAGAGAATTTCAATTAGAAAAAGTACATAGGTCGACGTATACATCGGGTGACAGCGGTGAGATGTTACTTTTCTGAGGAGAAGGAATAGGAGAACGGAATTGACGTTAAATTCGGTAATTTTGTTTTTTTTTGAGCTAGTTTATTGAGCGAGATGCGGAAGTTTGAATTATAGGATAGTTTATTCGGAAATACTTCAAAAATCTTTTTTTGTTAGAAAATTCGTTGAGATAACCTCGAGGAATACACCTATTAATATAATAATTTTTTTTTCAGCTTGATTTGTTTATTGATTTTGGTTTTGTGCGAATAATGATTGTTTTTAATATGTTGGAGGGCGGCGTCTTTTGAAATTAATATTCAAATTTCACTAAATTAAATTAGGTTTTCTTGGAAAAATTTTTTAAACATTCGCGTTTGAGATCAGTCAGGTTGTGTAAGTTAATTGAGTCCATATTTTTTTGGAGAAAAAATTTCTAAAATTCATGTCGGAATTCAATTTCTCCGTAAAGAAATTTATTTTTTACACTGTGTATATAGACTAGAGTAATAGAGTAATAAATCTCGAAATGTATGGAAAGCTTTAGCTGGCTGTGTGTGTAACAATAGGGTGGTCCGGATAAGGACTCCTGCCACGAAGACGCAGTTAAAACTTGCACCAGATGTGAAATAGGATATAAGGGTTTCGAGAGGACGTCGTAAAGAAATTCGAATCGCTACAAGGGTTTGACATTTTTGGCAAGAGTTATCGGTTCTGGTAAAGTGCATTTTACTAGATGTGATAATTCTTAGAATTCACCCCACGTGTGGCAAGAAACACGTTATTTCTTGCGGCAACTCTTATTGGTACAAGTTTCTACCACCTAGCTTAAGTCGTTCCGATAGTGGACCAATGAGAACAGATTAGGTAGGGATTTAAGGGTAGTAGTACGCCCTCGGTTTAGACTCTCTTAAGTCCAACCCCACCTCCTCGTGGTGAGAGTCGGTAACAGCACATTCGTGTGGCTGGCTAACGGGGCTCTGGCGTCAGATTGGGGGGTTACCAGTCCCCCAGTCGTTGTTAATCTGTTGGTATGAATAATAATAGAAGGCCTCGGAACCCTCGGGGTGGACCCACTGGTCTGCCTCAACCAACGGATGGAACCGATGCGGCGGTTCCTGGACTGGGTGACCCCAGTCCGAGTCGATTTGAGTGCCTATTCCCAGGTTGCGACCGGTCATTTACAACTAAGACCGGTCGAGGCGTCCACCATCGTAGAGCACACCCGGATTGGAGCGATGCTCGAGAGTTGGCAGCTAACGTCGATGTAAGGCGTCGATGGACTGCGAAGGAATCGGCGGTTATGGCACGGCACGAGGCCGAGCTAATAATTTCAGGAGAGCGCTTTCTGAAGCAGGCCTTGCATCGGATCTTCAACAATAGATCCCTCGATTCTGTCAAGAGCCATAGAAAGTCGGCGGCCTATAAGAACCTGGTTCAGCAATTCCTTCAGCAACTCTCGACACCTGATTCCCCCCCCCCAATCTTCGGCTGCAGGTGCAGATGAAGGCAACGATGAATTCCGTCTGAATATTATCAGATTCATCGAGGGTCTCGATCAGCCTAACACCATTGACCCGAAAGACCAGCACCTTTTGGACATCTGCTCTCGTCTCCGTACGTCTAGCGCGTTTGATCTGCGAGTCATGCTGGTGGATTACCTTGATAGACGTTTCCCCATCCCCCCCCCTAAGGTTCCTTCGGTTCGGCGCCCGGCGCAGGGTAGGGTGTTGCCCAAACGCAAAGAGCGCAGGCGCGAGTATCGACGCGTCCAGAGAATGTGGGCTATGAATTCGGTGAGAGCGGTTCATTCGGAACTCGGCAACATCATTAATGCTGCGCCACTTCCGAAGGATACCATGGTACCCTTCTGGAATCGTGTTCTCTCGCATCAGGACAACAACTCTCCTGACCTTCCACCTTCTTCCAACCTTGTAGGTGCGTTGGCTAATCCTATATCTGTGGAGGAGCTGCAGGCTAATTACATCGAGCGTTCCTCCGCTCCTGGGCCCGACGGCGTGGCTGCCGCTGACATTAAGAAGATGGACCCGAACATACTGGTCCGGCTCTTGAATGTCATCCTGCTTTGTGATCGGCCCCCTGACAGACTGCTCGAGTCTAGAACTGTTTTCATTCCCAAGAAGGAAGATCCTCAAGAACCAGGGGACTTTCGGCCTATCACCATCTCCTCCGTCATTATTCGATCCCTCCATAAAATTCTGGCACAACGCTTTGATCGCGAAATCGAGCTGGACAACCGGCAAACAGCCTTTAGACGCCTGGATGGTTGTGCCAGTAATACCTACCTTCTTGACCTCGTCCTGCGCCACCATCGAAAGAAATTGCGCTCGGTTTTTGTGGCGATCATTGATGTTTCGAAGGCTTTCGATAGCGTGAGCCATGCATGTATCGAGAAAGTTCTTTCGGCTAAGGGAGTTCCATCGTTCCTTGCTAACTAAAGTATGGCTACGTACAAGCATGGCTTCACTAAGTTGACGTCGAGTGAGTGGCAATCTGACCCCATCACACCTTCCTGTGGGGTAAAGCAGGGAGATCCGCTATCCCCCATTATTTTCAACCTCATAATGGACTTTTTGTTACGCTCCCTGCCTGATGAGATCGGTGCGGAGTTGGGCGGGGTTAAGATAGCAGCTTCTCTTTACGCCGATGACATTGTCCTAATGGCTTCCTCGGCTATTGGTCTTCAGAGCCTTATAGATAGGGTTGTTCGGTATCTGGCCTCATGTGGACTGGTCATAAACGTCGCTAAGAGCCAGACAATATCCTGGAAGACGGTGCCACATCTAAAGAAAATCGTCATCGACGAGAAGCAGAAATTTTTCTGCGCGGGGGTCGCTTTACATTCTCTCAGCAGGTTGTCTTCCTGGAGGTATCTGGGTGTGACATTTAACCCTGAGGGAAGATGTAAGCCCGAGATGATGTCGTCACTCGCAGGGTCTCTCAATATCTTGACCAGGGCACCCCTGAAACCCCAGCAACGACTTTTTGTCCTGCGTGTTGTTGTCATCCCTAGTCTCCTCCATCAGCTGGCACTGGGTTGGTTTACCCTTAGCTATCTGAACCGGCTGGACAAGGAGATAAGATCCTCCTGCAGAAAATGGCTCTCTCTCCCCGCCGACTGCCCAAATGCGTACTTCCTTACGGGAGTGCGCGACGGAGGTTTGGGGTTGCCCTCGCTCCGTTGGGTAATACCGCAGCTGCGGATGAGACGCCTTCAGAGATTGCCCCTAGACGTTCGGGTAGCGGGGCCCCTCCTTCAGAAAGAAATCGCCGACTGCGCTCGCAGGCTTAACGACAGGGGGACAATTTTGGACACACCGGCTAAGATCCAACGACGCTGGGCAGATCTTCTATTTGGCTCTGTAGATGGTATGGCACTGAGGGGTTCTTCTAAGATTCCACAGCAGCATCGCTAGATATCGGACGGGACCAAGTTTCTGGGTGGCAGCGATTTTGTGAACAGCGTTAAGCTGCGTATTAACGCGCTCCCTACTCGATCTAGGGTGGCCAGGGGGCGAGACTATGATCGGTTGTGCCGAGCAGGTTGCAGAGTACCCGAAACGCTGAATCACATCTGTTGATAACAACATAAAAGAAAATCAGTGGACTGTATTTTATAATTTTATTTTGTATTAAACAGTAACTTTGTTCACTGAACTTATTCAGATACTTGGATGCCTATAGGGCAGAGCC
Source organism: Propylea japonica (assembly GCA_013421045.1). Classification (NCBI taxonomy): domain Eukaryota; kingdom Metazoa; phylum Arthropoda; class Insecta; order Coleoptera; family Coccinellidae; genus Propylea; species Propylea japonica. The sequence goes on from CM024247.1 coordinate 3,967,901, forward strand.
TAGTTTCAAATTATTAATATTAATGACACACTATTAAAGCGTTCTTGAGACTCGATTACGACTAACTGTTAAAAGGAAATAGGAACTAGCCAACGCTCGGCACGCATATGTGGTGCGCCGCGCAGGCGCATATGATGGCGGTAGATTTGAATTTAAATTTAAATCTTGTTGAGACCATGTCTCCAACATGCTGCGGCCCAAGCGTTTCGCAAGAAACCTTACAATTTTTACCAAAATACATTTAGATTAGTTTGACAAAGAAAAATAGAAATGTGCCAGAAGGCAGAGAAATATTACAATGTAAATACATCCAAATTTTAAATTCTTACAAAAATAAAATACATACATTTCTTCCTTATATTAATATAACAATAATCAAATTATCAAATTGCGTAAAGAAAAAATTTACATTTCTTCATCATGAATTGGCAAAATGGCTATTTTGGTGATAGATCTGAGGTAAGTACCCTTATTTGTTTTTATTTCAAGAACTCTTACTTTTCCATCCTTACCAGGAATTAATTTCATTATTCTACCTACAGGCCAATTGAAAGATGGAGCATTTTCATCTCTTAGGAGAACTAACATACCCTCTCTAGGGTTCGGTAAGTCTTTATGCCACTTAGGCCTATTTTGAAGTACAGTAAGGTAATCATTGTGCCATTTTGACCAGAAAGTCTGTTGCATTTGCACGCACAGTTTCCAAAATTTCAATCTATTTGAAGGAATTTGAGTTAAATTAGGTTCAGGATAAGAAGTAATAGAAGTACCAATTAAAAAATGACCAGGAGTTAAATAATCAAAACTGGAAGGATCATTTCCCAACGATATGAGTGATCTTTTTTATTTCTCTGATACCATTAATTAACCAATATTCAGAGTTTAATGAACTCAAAACATGCTTAGGACCAGCATGCAATAGTCTCTTATGTTCATAACGTATAATAAGATCTGTAATGTGACTACTTTTTGGCAAAATTAAAGGATGTTTTTGAGCGTAAGAAATGTTTGCGTTATGCAATCTTCCCCCTACGCGCAACATTCCGTCGCCATCGATGAAAGGTACCAAAGCACTTAATGATTTAGGTTGCGAGTTATTTTTAAGTAATTTAATTTCTTCTCGAAATTTTGAATACTGCTCAATTTTTATAATTAATTTTAGAGAATTTTCTAGCTCGAAAGCTTTTAAAGTTCCCGATAATTTAATATTATTATTCCTTTTTTTGGAATTGAAAATAAATCTCTGAGTATAAGCCATTACTCTTTGTAACTTCAATAAATCTGAAAATTTTTCGAAGACAGTAAAACAATTTGTTATTTGTTGAACGTTTACTGTGACCTTTTCTTCAAGAAGAGGATGGGGAATATTGAATTCGTTTTCCTTATGGAAATAGTTCCTACCTAGAAGCTTACTGGGACCACGGAACCAAAGTTTATTATTTTCAATGTCTTGAGGGTCAAGTCCTCTAGATAATAAGTCTGCGGGATTCTCTTTTGTATTGATATATGACCATTTAAATTCAGATGTCAAACTTTGAATTTTTGCTACTCGATTTGCAACATATGGATTTAATTTTAAAGGATTGGACTTTATCCAAGCCAATACAATATTTGAGTCCGTGTAAAGAACTACATTATTTATTTTTGGCTTCATGGTTTCAAAAACTTTCTTTGCAAGGGTTGACAACAGTAGACTACCACACAATTCAAGACGAGGAATTGTTAGAGTCTTGTTTATTGGCACTATCCGAGATTTTGAACAAATCAAATTCATACAAACTTGGTCTGCAAAAACAGATCTAGCATAGATTACAGCACCATATGCTGCAAGTGAGGAATCACAAAAACCAACCAAATCGACAAAACAAGCTCCAGCAAAATTTAAATTTCTTGGAATATTCAGAATTGGCATGCTTTTTAATTTAGTCAAAAAATTTTTCCATGCTTGCACCAACTCATCAGGCAAAACTTCATCCCAATTGACTTTAGACAGCCAGACTTTTTGCATGATGATTTTAGCAGTAACTAAAATTGGACCAACTAGACCTAAAGGGTCAAAAATTCTTGATATGAAACTCAGAACATGACGTTTAGTTACACATTCTTCATTTTCGATTGCAGGACAATTAAATTTGAACATATCTGTATTTGTATCGTAAGATAAACCCAAAGTTTTTACCACAAAATTGTTATTGTTAACATCGACTTCATCGAAATGTTGTTTTTCTAAAGGAATGTCTAATAAAGCGTATTTTGAATTAGAGCACCACTTGTGTAATTCAAATGAACGTTTCTTCAATAAAGTGATTAGCTGATTCTTCAAATCAATCAGTTCATCTAGTGTGTCGGCACCAGATAAAATGTCATCAACATAAGTGTTTTGTAACAAAGCTCTTGCGGCTAAAGGAAAGTTTTGTCCTTCAGTGAGAGCAAGCTCACTAAGACAACGTGTGGCCAAAAATGAAGAGCTCTTAATTCCGTAAGTGACCGTTTGTAATTGTAAACATACAAGATTACCGCCAGCATCCCTCCATAATATATTTTGTAATTTACGATGGTCAGGATGTAGAAGTATCATTCTATACATTTGTTTAATGTCACTCAAAATGACGAATTTATAAGTTCGAAAAAGTATTAAAATATCAAAAAGTTCATTTTGTACAACAGCACCATTATACAAAAAATCATTTAAACATTTCTTGTCCTTAGACTTCATACTTCCATCAAAAACGACTCTAAGCCGAGTAGATTTCTTATCTTCTCTAATGACTGGGTGATGTGCCATAAAATATATATTACCAGCATTGAAGTTATATGATTTTAAATCAACAAGTTTCGCATGATTTAGTTGCAAATATTCATTAATAAACTTTTTATATTCTTCGAATAGTTCAGGGTTAAGTCTAAAACGTTTTTCCAAATTTTCAAAACGCTTTATAGCAACTGCAAAGGAATTACCCAATTTTAAATTATTTATTTCCAATTTCAACGGTAGGCGAACTTGAAATTTATTGCCAACAGTTTCAACTGAAATTTTGAAATCAATCTCACATGCTTGCTGCTCATCAGAATATTCGTTGAATATTTCAGGTATTTTCTCAAATTCCCAGAATTGAGATATAGTATTTTCCAAATTTGTTGTAGCCTTGAGAACATTAAGATTGCAAAATTGATTTTGTTGTGAATATCCACTTACTATGTAGCCAAAAAGGGTATTTTGAAAATGCATTTTATCGATTTGTAAATTTTCATGCAATAAAATTTTGAAAAATACGTCTGCACCAAGCAGAAGATCAATTTTGCCTGATCTATTGAACGAGCAATCGGACAACTGCACATCAGGAGGAAACTTTATATTAGAAATATCAAAATCAACCTGCGGAAGATTTCCAGTAATATTATCTACGACTGAACATTTGACTTTGGCACTATAATTATAGAAAAGAGATTCAAGCCTTAAATGAATTGCTCTGTGAGCCTTACAAGAGTTTTCAGCAATGCCGATAATATTAACATTATTGCAAAATGTTTCTAATTTTAATTTTTGAATAAGTTCATTTGTAACTAACGAAATTTGTGATCCTGTATCTACAAGACCTCTTACAATTACATAATTACCATCTTTGGATTTAATTCTTATTCTGACAGTGGGTAAAATCACGTTTTCAAAGTTAAGTTTGGAAAAACTTACTGAAACTACCTGATTGGAAGTTGAACCAGGATCAGAATTTTGCTCAAAACTTTCTCCATTAAATCTTTTTTGTGTTTTGTCCAAATGCAACAGCGAATTGTGATCTCTGTGGCAGCTAGAACATTTTAATTTCAATTTACATTTGCCCATATGGTTGTTCAAACATAACTTGCAGAATCTATGCTTTTCAATGTACGAAATTCTATCATTTACTGAACACATCTTAAATTTTTCACAACCATACAACTTGTGGCCAGCTGAGGAACAAAAAGAACATTTAAACTGATTATCATTTGTTGACTTAAAAGTAGTAGTTAAATGAGAAGAATTCATTTTATCTTTATGTTTTGTTTCAGGGAAAACAATTGCTTCAAAGGCAGTGGATCTATTCTCAAGAAATGAAAGAAACTCTTTTAAAGTAGGGAGCTTACTTGTATCCCTTTCCATTTGATAAGCTCTATTAGTGAAGTTATCGAGCTTTCTCGACAATAAGCAAACGAGAATTGCGTCCCAACTTTCAATTGGCTGATTTAAATTTTTTAATGCACCTGTTTGTTGTTTTATTTTACTTATGAACTCTCTTAAACATTGTGTATTACCCTTTTGAATAGGAGGTATATCAAGAATAGAAAATATATGAAAATTGACCAACATTGTTTCATTGTCGTATCTATGTTTTAAAATAGACAATGCTTCAGAATATGAACTATTTGTGAGAGGAAGATTATCAATTAGACTCAATGCCTCACCTTTTAAATAATTTTTCAAATAGAACAGTTTTTCAACGTTTCTTAAATCAGTATTCTTATCAACTACTGCAGTGAAAATTTCAACAAAAGGCTTAAAATTAGTTAGATTTTTACCATCAAAGGTCGGAATGTCTATTAAAGGCAACTTTGCGGTAGACACACCATCATTTACAGGTAATGAACTTACAGGTTGTTCAGAAAACTTCGAAGCACTCAAAATTTTACTTATCTTTGCAGAGGTTGTAAAGAAAACATCTTCAATTTCTTCCAGGTTCGATACATAGTCTGCATCTAAACAGCATATTTCAGCATCCAACTCACCAATCAACTTGAAGTAGTCTTTCAATGCCAGTTGTCTGACTTTCAATTCATTAAGAATTTCTGAAGTTACCTCTTCTTTAGAATTTTCCTTTACATATTTTTCAATTCTTCGTAGGGAACTTATTGCTTGCTGGCTTTTAGCCTTGATGCGATCCACTTCTTTAATTTTCGACATGTTTATTCAATGTTGATGTTGAGGTTATGTAGTACGAAGACCACAGAAGAATATAAATTGGCAATGTGGTTGACAATAATGACACCTGACACAGGGGTCTTATGAAGCTTGACTTGATATTTATGTTCTGTGACTTGAGGTTAGAATGTGACCGTTGACAGACGACAGGTCAGAAAATGCGGGAAAATGGCGTACCTTTTCTTTCCTTTGGAGGTTAGCTTGGGTTTTTCTTTAAACCACTTTTTTCCCATCAACTCACATGAAAATTTTATGCCTTGAAATTTGTTGCTGCCAAAGGACCTCACACAACACTTTCTTTCTTCCAGTTGGACCAAATCTTCATCCAGATACGGCTCGATCGGACCAATTTTATGTTGATAACAACATAAAAGAAAATCAGTGGACTGTATTTTATAATTTTATTTTGTATTAAACAGTAATTTTGTTCACTGAACTTATTCAGATACTTGGATGCCTATAGGGCAGAGCCTAGTTTTAAATTTATTAATATTAATGACACACTATTAAAGCGTTCTTGAGACTCGATTACGACTAACTGTTAAAAGGAAATAGGAACTAGCCAACGCTCGGCACGCATATGTGGTGCGCCGCGCAGGCGCATATGATGGCGGTAGATTTGAATTTAAATTTAAATCCTGTTGAGACCATGTCTCCAACAACATCCTTCAGCAATGCCACCGTACGCACGATGCCCGCATTGAACGTCATAACGCGGCGTCGAAATATCTGGCCAATAAAATGCGTACCAAAGGTTTCACGGTTTGGGAGGAACCCGTTCTTCGTACTGCGGTTGGGATTAGGAAACCGGACATTGTGGCTGTTCAAAACCAGAAGGCCATCGTTGTTGATGCGCAGATCACAGCTCACAGGTGCCTCCTCAGTGCAGTTTACATCTTGCACGCTGACTTGGCGAGGTTTGTGGTCCGAAAAGTCTGCCCGTGATCTAAGGGACTTGGGACTTATACGTGTGAACGATCTGAAGGTGATGTCGTCTAGAGCTCTTATTGGAGGCATGATTTGCTATAAGACCTTCAAGCGCCGCACAATGGTGCGAGGTGCTGTTCCCCGGGTCGGGGTTGGTTAGCCTTGGGACCGCCGACTCGGTGAATCCCACGGTGCTGCCTGCCGTTCCATCACTCAGGCATAATCACTGGAGGTTTTTTAGTGAGTAGTAGGCTTTTTGCCTGAGCCTCACACTACCTGTAATGTTCTTTATATTCGGGTGTGCGTAAATGCATTTCTCCTCCAGTCAAAAAAAATAATAATAATAAGGAAGGGGGTAGAATCGACGAGGTACAGGGAACGTCGTTCAGAGTTCAGTGATTAGACGAGAGAGCTTAGAGTAACTCAGAGTTGAGTGTAAAGACGGCAGAGTTTGACGTAGCGTCGAGACTTAGAGTCAGTTGGTAGACGAGAGAGAGCTTAAGGTAGCTAAGGGTCAGTTGAGAAGACGTCGCGAGTTAGAGTTAGAGCTTAGAGTAGCTTCGAGTAAGTAGACGAAAGAGTAAAAGTAACTTGGAAGTTCAGTAGCTTGTGATACACTGTAAATGTGTAGGTGACCATACCATTTCGAGTTGTGTAAATAAACTGTACATAGTAAATACAGTGTTTCTACTGCGTACCAACCTTCAACGCTCCCAATCATACCACTTAGACAACGTTGAATTATGAAAATCCTACATTCATATCACAATTTTTTTTCTTTTCCCTTGTTTTGTCAAAATGTTGCACACACCTGACCCAAATTCCTCAAATATCATGAGAGGCGTTGGAATGTATTCACTAGGTATGATAGCGACTACCTTAGATAATTTTTCTGGCAAGGAAGCGGCCAGATATTTTGATAAATTAGAATTGAGGTCTAAATTAGATAGTTGGACGGAAGAGGAACTTTTTAAGTTCAAACTCATAGGGGAAGCGTACACCTTTTTTAAATCCGACCCTGTGTTGGATACACTGAATTATCAAGATTTAAAAACTCAATTACTACAGAAATTCACACCATTTCGATTACCTGGGGAAAATCAATGGAACTTGAGCAGGTGTTACCAAAAACACGATGAGGATGTTTCCTCATTTTGCACACGGCTCAGAATAATAGGGGCAAACTTATTGCGAGAAGATTTGGAGGGAGCCGCTGCAGGGGATGAGGCTGGGATAAAAAAGAAAAATAAGGATATAGTGTTGAATCAATTTAAAATGGGTTTGAAGAAAGATTTGATAAGGAAACAGGGGTTATGTTATTGCGAGAGGAGGATTTGGACTTAGAAAAGGCAGAGGAGTTGGTGAAACTTCAGGAGACAACTTTCATGATGTTACAAGGCCGTACTTCAAACATTAGAATATCGTCGGTTGAGAACGGGGAAGATGATTTTGGGGAAATTATCCATAAAAGGGTGCGCTGAAAGAGTCCAAGCAATAACAGGGGAAATGGATGTTACTCTTGCGGCAAACCAGGACATTTCGCGAGGGAATGTCGAGGAAAGCCTAGAAGAGGAGGGCAAAGCGAATGTTATTTCTGTCACGAAATAGGGCATTTTCTTAGAGAATGTCCCAGGAGGACCGGTAGAGGAGGTGAGAGTCCAGAGAACTCGGGTTACAGGAATTGGAGGACACAAACAAGAGAAGGAAGAGAACAACGAAACTCTCGAGAATTTAGGGGAGAAGAAAGGCAAAATTTAAACGGAAACGGCCAAAGTCCCACCGCCAGGACGGAAGCCAGGGATATGTAAGGCGGAATGATGAAAGGGGGATGTCAAGGGGACATTTATATGGGGGGAGAAGAAAAAGACAAAAGATAAATTATGGTTATTCCCGAAATAAATTTGGTTAAGACAATGGATGTACCTCACCTAATTAAATTAAATGTGAATGGAAATTCAATACTTTGTTTGGTGGGTACCGGAGCAGCAGTCACTCTTGTGAAGAAATGGCTGGTTTCAAAAAATCAGATTAGGCAGGATGGAATAGACAGGTATCGGTTAACTAGTGTAACGGGTCACAGTCTGCGTACGTGGGGCACTGCGAATATTTACGTAGGACCGGAAGGGGATACCTTGAGTACGACTTGGACTGCTGTCGTTTGCGACAATAATGCCTTAGGAGAATTTGAAATGATTTTGGGTAGGGATTTTCTTCACGCAAATGAGGCAACAATAAATTATGGGGAACAACTGTCCATCTCAATGTGGGGTAGAACATTCAAACTTTTATGTAAGGGCGAAAACTATCATCATGAGGAGAAAAATATTATGGCATCGAATAGGTACCACCATTCAACGGAAAATTGTTGGAAAAACCCACAATCAAATAATCCGAATTATGTAAGTGAGGAAAAGCATGAAGAAAGGAAAATTGTTGAGAAGCTGAAAGAAAGGGACGCTAGCACACAAGTAGAATACAGGGATTTAAGTGAATATAATTTGAGGGAAATTTCGGAAAATAAAGGGGATAAAATAATGGTCGCTTCGGTGGATACTTGTACTCAAACGGAGGAAACACCAGTGAATATAGGGAATAACATAAGGAATATTATTTCTGGCGAAATACCAACGGAAACTCGTATGATGAAGACTAAACCACAGAAACGATCGGAGGAAAATGGGAATTTAGGGTATAATATACAAAAAGTTGAGGAGACTAGAATAGAACAGGAATTAGAAATTGGGGAAATTGATCAGGAAAATGAATTGAAATGGAAAACTGACATTATTTTGGAAGCTGGAGTTTCCATTCCAGCGCGTACAGAGCCTTTGATTCGAGGAAAGTTGAAAGAAAACATTCTGGGAAATTTCATGATTTGTGAAACGAAGGCATTAGGAAACGGACAGATTCATGTTGCAAATTGTCTATTGAAAAATTCAGAAAGGGTTTGGATTAGGGTGGTAAACATATCTTCGAACGAGGTCAGACTCATTAAACGACAACCCCTGGCTAAGGCAGTGTCATGTGATGTTATGGGAAAAACTGAACAAGGATCGGAAAATTTAATTGGGGGAATTAATCTGGAAAACGATGATTGGAGTAAAAGTGGATTCTATTTTGGACATTTGGATGAGGATACGCAAGCGAAATTAAAACAATTGATACAGGAATATCAAGATTTGTTCTTGAACGAAAATGATAGGTTGACCAGCACTACCAAGGTAAAACATAGCATAACGTTGGAGCCCGGATCTCAACCCCTTTGTAAAGCACCTTATAGAATTCCATATCATCAACGCGAAGTATTGCAAAAAGAAATCGATAGGTTGTTAGAAGCTGGAGTCATACGACCTTCGTTTAGTCCGTGGTCCGCCCCTGTAGTTTTAGTTAAGAAAAAATCACCAACTGGAGAAGAAAAAATAAGGATGTGCATCGATTACAGAGGTTTAAATGGAGTCACAAAAACTGAATATTATCCATTTCCAAATATTTCAGACTTAATTCAGGGAAAAAAGACCGGAAATGAGGCATTGTTTTCTGTTATTGATGTAGCAGAGGCATATCATCAGATTGACATGGAGGAAAAGGATATTCCCTTGACAGGTTTCAGTACATTTCAGGGACATTACGAGTACGTGAAAATGCCATTTGGGTTGAAAAATGCTCCGTCCACGTTTCAATGATTTATGAATATTACCTTAGCGGGACTGGGAGATCTATGTATGGTATACCTAGATGATATCATCATATTCAATTCAACCGGAAAAGAAGACCATATAGAAAAATTGAGAAAAGTTTTTGAACGACTCAGGGAAGCGAATATCAAATTGAAACCGACAAAATGTAAACTTTTACTGAAAGAAGTGAAATATTTAGGCCACATGATTACTCAACAAGGAGTATTTCCGGATCCAGAAAAAATTGAATCTATTCACAATTTCCCCATTCCGAAAAACATCAAGGGAGTGAGATCATTCCTAGGTTAATTGGTATAGAAGATTTATACCTAATGCTGCCGAATTAACTGCGCCACTGACTAATTTAACCAAAAAGGATGTTAAGTTTGAAATTACACCAGAAGTTTTGGAATCTATAAGTAAATTGAAGGATGTGTTGACTTCTAATGAAGTTTTAATATTCCCTGACTTCAGCCAACCATTTATAATAGCTACGGACGCCTCTGGGTTAGGAACGGGAGCGGTACTTAGTCAAATAAGGGATGGGCATGAACGGCCGATAGCATACGCGAGTAGGAATTTCAAAAAAGCTGAGTTGAACTATTCAACAACGGAAAAGGAACTTCTGGGGGTTATTTTTGGTATTCAGACTTTCAGATGTTACCTGTATGGAAAAAAATTCACAGTTATCACCGACCATCGACCACTGAAGTGGTTACTTACAATCAAGGACCCAGGATCTAGGTTGGCCAGGTGGGCAATGACCTTGGCTGAATACGACTTTACGATCATTCACAGGAAAGGTCGACTTCATGGAAATGCTGACGCACTGAGTCGGATGTTTAATAAGGATGAGCACTTTATTGACATGGAGTACGAGGAATTCGAGGAATCGAAGGATCTTGCAATGGGAGCGGGAATAGCATTGCAATTCAAGAAAATTTTTGGCTCAGTAGAAAAATTACGTCAACAGGACAAAAACGTCGGGGAAACGGCTGAATTAAATTTACCGGAAAGGAATGTGTATTATTTAGTGACAAAACCGAATTATTTCGATAAACCTTCATATCGGGGCATGTGGAACGCTCTTCGTGATTTAAGAAGATGCTGTGAGAAAAATAAGGACCGCTATTTAGCTATACCTAGGATGGGATGTGGATTGGATAAACTTGATTGGCAAAAAGTATCGGAAATGATTAAATTAATTTTTCATAATTCGAACATGGAAATCGACGTTTACACCGGTGCGGAAGTCATTGCAGCTATTACAGTACAGAATTCGGAATTTATCGAACCTGAGTGGGATCGAGAGAAGTTGAAAAGGGCGCAGGAGAACGACGCATACTGTCAGGAAATTAGGAAAGATTTGACTATTAAAGCGGGAGAACAACACGACATGTACTACTTATCAAGGGGTGGTATCTTGTATCGTACCGATCAAGAAGGGGATAAATTAATTGTGCCGAGGTCATACGTAATGAAAATAATGGGAGATTTTCACGATTCCCCTTTGGCAGGACATCAGGGACAACAAAAGACTTTATGTAGTCTAAAACGGAGGTTTTTCTGGACAAATATGCGTACGGATGTCATCGATTATTGTGCAAGTTGTGATGCTTATGATCGAAGGAAAACTTCACCTCATCAGAAGAAAGCTCCTTTACAACATTTTACAGCTACTTCTGAACCTTGGGATTTAACGTCAATGGATATTGTAGGACCTCTTGTAACCTCTCTGAATGGAAATCGATGCTTACTCACCTTCCAGGACTACTTTACTAAGTATGTTGAGGCTATACCCTTACCAGACCAAAAGGCGGAGACCATTGCTCGAGTTTTTGTTGAGCATGTTATTATTAGACATGGAGCCCCGAGGAAATTATTGACTGACAGAGGAGCGAATTTCACGTCAGCGCTATTCAAGGAGGTGTGTAAAATTTTGGGGATCGAAAAGATCCAAACCTCTAGCTATGCACCCACATCAAATGGACAGATAGAGAGAATGCATAGAGTTCTGAAGGATATGTTGGCCCAATACATTAGTGGTAACCAACGAGACCTTTTGTTTTAATGGCATATCGTGGAAGCATTCACAACACGACAGGGTACAGTCCATATTTTCTTTTACATGGGAGGGACCAAGTTCTCCCTATAGATAGTTTTTTAGAGTCTGGGAGACTTCGGTATGATTACGATGACAATTATGCTGCAGAATTAATAGAGAGATTAAGGGTGGTGTACAGAGACGTGTACCGAAATACGGAGGAAGCTAAGTGTGCGAGAATCAAAAGGTACAACAAGAAAACGGTTGAGCATCAATTCAAGTTAGGTGATTGGGTATATCTGAAAATGATGAATTTGAAAAAGGGTTTATCGAAAAAATTAATGAAAAGTTGGGATGGGCCTTATAGGATTATTGAGATGGTTGGTCCGGTAACATGCAAAATCAGACAATGCGGAGGACGAGATGAACAGACTGTTCATGTGAATAGGTTAAAACGCTTCATCACTAGAAAAATGGGTAGATGCTCGCCAAATAGGGAATATGAAGTATAAGAGCAACAGGAATCTGAAGATGAACAAGATCAAAGGGGTAGATTTCACCCAATGATGATACCCCAATGGGACAGGGATTCTGAACGGGTTCAAGAAGGATTTTCTAGTGAAGAAAGCGAAGAGGAAGTTGAAATTGAGGAAAGTTCTGATGATGACTACAGAACTGAACAAGTACAGCTGAGGAGATCTAGTAGAGTGAGGAGATCTCCCGACAGATTAGGGAGTTGGGAATACTACTAAGTCCCTAGATCAAAGGGTAGCATGAGACATCGCCTCTTCAGTCCTCAGGAAATTTGAATCGGTTCCTGCCCAATGTAGATTCTAGGGGTTCATCACACCCGGTGAACCGTTATCTAAACCACCACCCTTCCCTTTTATCATACATCCCTATTTTTTCTAGATTTTTTTTCTCAGATTTTAAACTGAAATTCAGAAGAATTTTAGAGTCAAATGAATTCCATGAAAATTAAAGTTTCATGGAGATAAATGGACGGAATAAAAAGGATCGTTTTGGTCTCTACTATAGTAATGTGAAGGAGAGCACAACGTTTTGAAAACGTTATAATAATAATAATAATAATAATCTTTATTCCTGACTATGTAGTTATGTTCCACAGAGATAGGATAATTTAAAAGTTGATTTTGAAAACACATACTTATGTTGCTAATTTATATTTTTTGTGGATCAATTATTGATTTTTTTCCCCATTATGTTGCATAATGTTTGTGGATTGTTGAATATAATATTTGTATATATTCAAACATAAATGAGATTCTTGAAATATTTTATATAGGTTATTTTAATTTCGGATTTGGAGACAATAATTATTTGACCCAGTTGTTTTGTTTGTGCGTTCATTCACCTCAGATGACTAGGTTACCAGATGCAGTCCCCAAGGCAGTCATCGTGCCATCAGCAGGGAACTAACCTTTGTTGTGACCGCCTAAATAGCACCCAATATCTATATTTCTCCCGTGAAAACCGATACAAGGGGCTAAAGTATCCCATACACTGTCGGTCGAATTTGTGATGCCATGCTAGTGCCCATAAACTAAACAGACTATAAAATAGTGTATCGAACGAAGTCGAACGTTTACGGATATTATGAACTTTTGAGCCAAATGTGAAGTAAAATGATTTGTCGTAATAATAACTGAGTTAGGCAGTTCATAATTAACATTGCCTTGAGAAAAGCGCGAGATCCCAATTATGAAGACAAAAATGGAGCAAGGAAATAGTTCAGAAGGCAGCGAGAAGCGGAAAAGCGTTTTTTTTTATAGTAGAAGCAGTCTAAGAAGGATGACCAAATCAGTGGAGGAGTTGAGCATATTGGAAACAGAAGAAGAAACCTCAGAATGAAGAAAAAGAGGACATTGTGTTAAGAAATATAGATTGAATATAGAGATGAATCATACTCTGTTTAGACACAATACCAATATATGTTTTGTGGAAGGTTCGATTGGGAGATAATCTCCGCCAATCTCAGTTAGGTTACGCCACTGGTTCGAGAAGACGTTCGTGTTAAGACAATTATAAGTTCGGTGAAGTGCGACATGGGTGTATCAAATTTCCATTTGTGATAGACAAATACCTCGAATGGACATCGACTGAGCAGTGCCGTGCATATATCCCTCGAACTGATCGATAATAATGGACGATAAAATAAATGTTCGAAAACCCATTCTGACAAAAAACCATGGGTTTTTTTTAATATTGGGTTGCTATTAGAATGTGGTTTACTAAAGGTTATTTCTATAATATGGTTTTACATAGTAGGAAGTAGTGTCCACGCTGAAAGGTTGTAAGGAACGAGACACTACCAAGGAAGTGCGTGAAATTTTATGTGAAAGTCAATTGCGAAAAAGTGTCGGTGTAAGATGAACACCCCTCTGGTTTCTGTATTGGTTTTGTAGAATATTGTATTAGTATATTTATGGGTAATGATATAATCTGTTCATAGTTTGAATTGCATGATTTTGTTTTGAGTTTGGCGCTGAAGGAACATACCACTGTAGTTTGCAAAAAAAATAGTAATGTGTAGTCATGTGTTTTTAATTGTTATTTTAGCATTTTGGTTTTTTTTGTATATGTGTGTTGAGAGGAAAAGTATTGGCTCTGTAATGCCAAGACTTTTTCATTGGGGAGAGTGATGTAATACCTGGGAATATAAATATTATCCGCAGGTTGAGAAAACAGAATTTCGAAACATTTAAGTTTAGAAGACAGATAGCCCCATACATAGAAGGAAGAAGGTTCGTGTAACTTGATCCTGGAGTAAACAAATGGGTTCGTTATCGTGCGACCCGTCGAACTGTTTACAGTAGTCGATATATTTTATGTTCTGTGGTCGATACTTTGGTATCAGCATATTTTGAAGGACCAGAGCTGTGCCGAGCACTGAAGGAAAGTGCTTTGAGCACAAAGCACTAAGACCTATTGAAAAGTGCTCCGGAATCTCGAGCACTAAGCCCTTATTTTTTGAAAAATGCTCGCGATTACTAAGCACTTTTGAAAAGTAATTCGTTTACTCGAGCACCGAGCACTAAGCACTTTTCAAAAACAATATTAATAATTTCCATCCAAATATCTCTCAGTTTGGAATTTTGATTTTTTCTTTTTAATGTTAACGTGTTTTGAACTGGACATAATTGAAATTGACAAAAGGTTTTTCAGCGAGTCGTTTAATAGATATTTAATCAACTAGGTTATTCAAGAGAGCGACTAATGGTCAAGATATTTTAGAGCGTTCGCTCCGCTCACGCATTAATAGTTCGAGACCGTTAGTCGCTTGATTAATAACTGGGTTGATTACAAGATTTTTCCGACGACATCAATATGAATTGTAAATAAATTCTTGATTGAAATGAACTCTTATTTTTTACAAGACATACATTTGACATAATATAAATTTCTATATTTCTATGTTACTGTTGAGTTCTGACATTACTCTATCGCTTCTGAATGCTTTATGTTCATTTGTTCATGGAAATAGCACACTGAAACAGCATCAATTGAACATTAAAATTGGTCATTTATATTCAATTTTGTACATATTAAAATCACCTTTTAGGTCGACGAAATAATTATTTTTGATAAATTCCGGATAAACAGACAGGTTACCATGACGACATAGCAAAAAAAGTTCTAGAGAAAGAGTGACGTCTTGTCAACAAATTAGATGGAAATGTTTTCTGAGCTCTATATGGCATTCATTCAATTAACAAACTGTAACTAAAATATTCGCCAATAGATTACTTGAAATCATGATAAAAGATACCTGAATCGTATGTTGCATTGCTCCATAGAGCTTTCCTGAAAAAATTCCGCCATTACATCAAAACAATCTTTTTTTTTTGTCAAAATAATGAAAAC
The DNA here is from genome assembly GCA_013421045.1 of Propylea japonica. Lineage (NCBI taxonomy): Eukaryota > Metazoa > Arthropoda > Insecta > Coleoptera > Coccinellidae > Propylea > Propylea japonica. Next base: position 3,983,388 of record CM024247.1, read on the forward strand.
GTAAAAACCACAAAGTCCATAACATACAGCGAGATTGTGTTTTAACACCAGTGTTTGTAATGCAAGAAAAAATGAACAAATTTTTTATCTATAGAAATGAAACGAAAGAAAAAACCCTAGTTCTTTGTCTATTTGAAGCACGCGAAAGTCTGTCATTTCCATGTTCCAACAAGTCTATGAAGGGATTAGTGCTTGATAATTCCTGAAAGTGCTTGAGAGCACTTTGGTGCTCGGGAGCACTTTTTCGAATTACTAAGCACTAAGCCCTTTCGAAAAATTCGCGAAGCACCAAGCACTAAGCACTGGTTCAATTAAGTGCTCGCGAGCACAGTGCTTAAGAGCACAAAAGTGCTTCGAGTGCTTTCACGAGCAGCACTAAGCACAAGGCTTCGGCACAGCTCTGTGAAGGACCGATAATTAATAGGGTGATAATGTGCAATTTTTCGTGTTAAGTGGCCATGGGAACGCTTGGTTCCCAAGGAAGAAAATAGTTGATGTGGCGTTTTTCTATTGGGTAGGTCAAAGTCCAAAATGTCGAGAAAGGGGAAATTTTCTAAGAAGGGGGACGCTACAGTGCTTAGACGGTTTTTGAAAAAGGTTTTAAGAGGCAGTTATCGTTTAGCGGTACTCGGTTAAGGTTCCTCAGGGAGGAAGTCTTCGGTCAAAAGTTACGGTTAGGGGGCTAGTTGGAGGAGTCGGTTTTAGGTCAGTCAGTGACGGTTAGGAGGCTCATTGGAAGTGTCTCAGGGAGTTGTGGTCAGAGTTTGGAATTTAGAGTCACGTCGGAAAAATCGGTGGTACTTGGGCGTTCGAGGAAAACGTCGAGCGGAGGTTTAGTTAAATTCGCGAATTGTGGTGTTCGGGAGTGTAAAAGCAGAGCATACGTTTGTGTTTGTTCCCAGGTCAATAAGAAAAGGACGGGAAAAGGTGGGACTGTCCCATATTGAACACTAGGTGTATTGCCAGGTAGAACGGCTCTCATTTGTTAGCTTTAGTTCTTTTCCAAGATTCATAACTGATAACAGTTTTTTTTCTTTTGGTGATTGTTCAGAATAAAGTCTTCTTCAATAGATTAATCCCACTAAGCAAAAAAACATCGCAGTTTCGTTACTGATACGTTGAAAGTTACATTGTTACGTTATTCAAAAAAGATTTGTTACGGCCTTTTCTTGTTCATAGTTACGTAAAATGTCCGCCAACATGACAAAATCCCAGTTACGTTTACAAATAAACGTTTTTGTTACAAAACTGTAACATATTATTTTCGTTCTTGGAATGTTCCAGTTACCTCGTAATTTTAACGTTACGATTATGTAACTAAAGTTACGTTTTCGTTTCGAAGCACATACATATTAGTTTCGTTTTTGAGATGTTCTTTTTAGTGCAGAATGACTAAAACGTTACATTCGTGTAACGCTTCTAAATCGAAACTAAAACAAACCTACTTTTAGTAGAAAATCGGTCCAAAAAATAATTATATCGTGCCTTCAAAAAAATTCGTTGTCAAGTAGGCTGTGGATTCTATTTTTCCCCCCATAGACTCTTAGGAAAAATTGAATCCACAGCTTACTTGACAACGAATTTTTTTGAACGCACGATATAATTATTTTTTTGGGTCGATTTTCCACTAAAAATAGGTTTTTTTGAGTTTCGATTTAGAAGCTTTACATGAATGTTACGTTTTAGTCATTCTGCGTTCAAAAAAATTCGTTGTCAAGTAGGTTGTGAATTCTATTTTTCCCCTCATAGACTCTTAGGAAAAATAGAATCCACAGCTTACTTGACAACGATTTTTTTTGAACGCACGTTACTTTCCTTTGCAAAAAGTTCATTGATAGCTCATACCGACAGGTATAATGATATGTGTAGCACCAGTTTTTTCTATTGATAATAATTCATATTGAACTTTTGATAAGAGAAAATATATAATTACCTTATTTGGTCGATTTCCCACTAAAAATACATGATGACTCTCTTCACATTTTATATTATATCTGTATCAGAATAGCACTATAGTATTGAGTTCTTATCACTATCACCGCTCTAACCTAAACGCACCCCAATACAATTAATAAATATTCCAAACATCAATTGAAACACTTTATAGGTAGTTATTCAATTGTTTCAAAATAATAAGACTGTAGATTGAAATGAAAAATATATTCTATTTTACTTATGTATATAAATATGCCCATATAGTAAGATTTATGTAGAGCATCTGCTGCAAACCTCTGAAAAATAAATCAAATATTAGAAGTTAAAAAAGGAGTTATCCATTCAATATATCACTCATTTCTTGAATAATTTTATTTGGGAACACCCTGTATATTAGGGAATGATTTCCTGAGATGTAGAATTGAAAGTATAAAGTGCATGCTTTCCAACAAATTTTTTAAAACATCTGGTTTGGCAGCTATGGAAGCGTAACGGACTATTGCAGGACCCTGTATACATATACTAAACTAATTACTGACCTCTATTTATCAATTTATAATCGCATCCTATGCTGTGGCATATAATAATAATATAAGTAAGGGTAAAAACAGGAGATTCTTTCCCTATAATTAGGTTAACTAACTAATAAACGAATTTAGTACTTACTTTACGATTCATGTTCCTCTACTCTGAACACAGTTTTTAAAAGGAACGAATGCAAATGCACAAAACGAAAAATGATATAATTATTCAGGCGCTGGCTGGAATCTTTGAATATATAAAACACACTATATTCAAAGGCTGGAATACTTTGGTATAATAATTTATAGGTTATGGTTGGCGTTGGCGGTGTGGCGACGAAACTGATACAATTAAAATTAACGTTTTTTAGATTAACAAGAATGTTACGTTTGTGTTACATTTCATTTCTCTTTAACAAAGAAGTTGACCCAAAAACGTGTCAGCGATGTAAACCTAAAACATTTTTTCAACCTACATAAATGCTACGTGTCTAGCACGTTTTGTTGATAACGTTAAAATCATATGCTTACATTCAACATTCCAAAAACATAATCAATTTCAACGTCACACAAAATCGTACCAGTTGCGTCAATTAGATATTTAAAGGAGAACATCTTCTAAGTTACTTGAAAATAACGTAACTCAACGTAAGAATGACGTTTCTTGCTTAGTGGGATTGTATATACCGATTTGGAAATTCACATCGAAAACATACGATATACAAGGCATCAGACAGAGAATTCTTCCGTCCAGTTGCACAGATGAATAGGCGAGATAATCAAGTGCGATAACTGAATGAATTCAACTGTCTCACTGCATTAATCTAGTCTTGTCTCTCTCTTATCGCAGTATGGTAGGGAACCCGTAATACGCGATTCAAGTATTTATCTTGCCTACCATACTAGAGAATTACGCTCCTCTAAACGATAAGAGAGAGACAAGACTAGAATAATGAAGTGAGACAACTGAATTCAGTGTGTTACAGCTAGTGATTGTTTCGACTATTCATCTGTGCAACTGGAGGGAAGAATTCTCTGTCTGATGCATTGTATATCGTATATTTCAGATGTGAATTTCCAAACCTGTATTTATATGGGTGTTTTTTTTAAGTTTTCCTAACTCCTCAGAAAAAGTTAACAGTAAGACTCCCTCTTCGTGCAGGGAGCACGGATCAACGTTTTCTTTCTGGTCTTAGGGTAGAAAAGAGAATTCCAATTATTTCAATCAGAAAAAGTACATAGGTCGACTTGTACAGGGTATCCCATTTTGGGCACTTTTACGGGATATCTCCGTTATTTTTAACGTTAGCGGGATGCGGTTTTCGCGACAGTGTGCTACTTTTTTGTGAAACTAAAGATGGCGCAATCAGTTTTTGCATAGCTCTCTTAGTTTTTGCTATCAGGGCGGAAATGAAAAGTATCACTTTTTAATCACCTCCCGTATCTCAGTTTTGCTAAACTTGGAGAAATGGTTGAAACGCATTCCTATAGATTTTTTTCCGTAGAATCCAGTGGCGTAGTCAGTTTTTCAATTAGACTTTCGGTTTTTGAGTTATTAGGCAAACATATGTTTTTTAAATTGGACACCTGTATATTATTTTTTATTCTTATTAAGCATAATCTCAGCTTTTCAAAAACATATTATTTATGCATTTATTTTCAAAACCAAGCTCAGAATTCAAGATTTTGTAATTCAATTGTGAATAACTAAGTAGTAGGCTCTATGACTGTTTATTAAAACAAAAAAAATGTCAAAGCTTTGTCGGTAGGTTTAAAAGTTTACAGTTCTCTCAGTTTTTATTATTTATTATATCATATTAATGATTCAGTTTTAAGTTTTTCTCATTACGGCTGCTTACGAAAATTACGAGAAATATGACATGCTTGTTTGTGATCTAGATATTATGTTAACATTATTTTCGATTTCTGACGAAATCTTGACATTTATTTTTTGTTTTTAATAAACAGTCATAGCCTACTACTTGGTTATTGACAATTAAATTACAAAATCTTGAATTCTGAGCTTGGTTTTGAAATAAATGCATAAAATAATATGTTTTTGAAAAGCTGAGATTGTGCTTGATAAGAATAAAAAATAATATACAGGGTGTCCAATTTAAAAAACGTATGTTTGCTCAATAACTCAAAAACGGAAAGTTTAATTGAAAAACTGACTACGCCACTGGATTCTACGGAAAAAAATCTATAGGAATGCGTTTCAACCATTTCTCCAAGTTTAAGCACAACTGAGATACGGGAGGTGATTAAAAAGTGATACTTTTCATTTCCGCCCTGTAGAGCAAAAACTAAGAGAGCTATGCAAAAACTGATGCGCCATCTTTAGTTTCACAAAAAAGTAGCACACTGTCGCGAAAACCGCATCCCGCTAACGTTAAAATAACGGAGATATCCCGTAAAAGTGCCCAAAATGGGATACCTGTACAGTATCTTTGGAGGATGGACATTATAATTTTCAAGATTCATAACATCAAATTGATTGAATTCATTTTTCGAAAAATGATATTATGGTGAGAGCATACATATATATGTTATAATGTTTACATAAATATTTGAACAATAGGTTTGTTCCAACAGCTGACTTTTGTACGGTAATTTGACGGTCACGAAACTGTTAGTAATCGATCTTATGCGCATGTCTAAACTTTAACCGTACAAGAACCGTCCAAACAGTACTTGCTCCAGACCAGGGATCGAAATGACGATCACAAAACCGTTCCACTCACGGTCCCGAAGCAGGATGGAACAAAAACGAAACCGTTCTCAAACGATACATTTTCAGTTGGAACACATTTTTATCTATTGCGCAGAATCCTGACGATCATTGTACGGTCAATTCTTGAGTTGGAACAAACCAAATATTTCACGTATATCTTCATAGGGCACATCCCCACATGAATATGGTATTCCATGATGGTATTTTTCCAAATATATCCCTCTTTTTTATCAGCTATATAGATAATGAGGAAAATGGTAGATGTTGATATTTGAAAATGTAATGCTGCGATTGATTGCCCTTATAAATTGCTATTTCTTTAGACACAAACTCACCTCGTATGTCAACCACGACGAACTTCATTGTTTAGCAATCCAGCATCAACTGATCACATAATTTTTCGAACAGTTCCACATAAATTATCATGTATGATTTTGGAATATACACGCGTATCAGCAGGAAAACCTTTAGTAGATTGAATTTCCAATTTAACATCTAGCATAGATGACTTGAACAGTCTATGACAAATAATGCTCTATCTTTATATTCAGAATAATCCAAACAAGACCTTTTCAAAATACCAATATACAGTTCGCTGAACTTTGTATAACTGTAATGGGCTTTTCCATAATCAGATTTCTCAAAATTCGAATTCATTTGTTCTGGAGGATAGTAATCTCCATTTAATAAAATGCGAATATCTCACCTATACTAATATTATAAAGAGGAAAGATTTGTATGTTTGTGTGTTTGTGGGTTTGTGGCGTGGATACGAGTTAACTCATAAACTACTTGACCGATTTCAATAATTCTTTTACCCTTAGAATGCTCTATCCCTGAGTAACATAGACTATACTTTTCACCCGAGAAAATTAAGGAAACCTAACATAACTTCAATGATAATTATAAGTACCAAAATCAGCTATTTTCAGGTGCGCTGCAAAAACCGAAAGACTTACATTGAAACAATGTATGACGGAAATGTACCGGGTTTTTCACTATAATTTGACCCCCCCTTCAACTTTGTTACTGAAGGAGTTACAAAAAAATGTTTCGTATAAAAATTTCACGAAATCAACTGAGGTTTTTTGATGTGATTCCAGAAACTGAAATATATACAGGATGACCAACATATTGATGAAAACTTCATTTTTTCAAATGCAACACCCTGTATATTTTTCCATATTTGGTTAGCTCTTTTTCCCCTGATTTCGAATATGTAACATATGTTGGTCTATCTCTTTTATTCTGAGCACCACAGAGTTTCAAATTTCAATAATCATCTGGCATAGCATTTTGAAAGTTCGTGAATATTTAAGTGGCCAATTTGATCTTTGGTTTGGTAATGGCACACCCATTTTATGGCCACCAAATAGTCCCGATTTAACACCGTTGGACACGTTTTTATAGCCGTTCCTGAAGGAAAAAAATTACTTCAGCAAAAATGACAATCAATGAAAGCGGAGAATAATATTAATGAAATAAAATCAACCAATATTAAACCCTAAACAACTTGAGACAACTATTATGAACTATGTGTATTGAATGAAGGTGGTCATTTTGAGCAATTTTTTTAGTTGATGTTATTCTTACCATACTAACATTGTTTCTCATTTTTCATTGGTTAAGTAATTGTATTCATTCTAAAATAATACTTTTAAGTAGATTGTTTGGATATATAGAATTTCGTAGGTATTTCACATATTTTTTTTCGGTGTCATAATTTCAAAACTTTGAAACTCTGAAAATTGAAGAGACACATCCACAAACGCATTTATATTCGAGATCAGGAGGAAATAGCCTATCAAAAAAAGGAAGAATATACAGGGCAGGGTGTCGTATTTGAAAAAATATAGTTGCATTCAATGTTGTTTACCACGTATATCTTCCCATTGACGTTATTATAACTCCAAAAATGAGCATTTTCAGTAAACGCACTCTGCCACTTGTAAAATGGTTACAGATCTTGGGAGGTGGTTCTTAAAATTTGAAACTCTGTGGTTCTCAGAATAAAAGAGATAGACCAAAGTATGTTACATATTCGAAATCAGGGGAAAAAGAGCTAGCCAAACATGGAAAAATATAGAGGGTGTTCCATTTGAAAAAATGAAATTGCTATCAATATGTTGGCCACCCTGTATATATGTCAGTTTCTGGACTCATATCAAAAAACCTCAGGTGATTTCGTGAAACTTTTATACGAAACATTTTTTTGTATCTCCTTTAGTAACAAAGTTAAAGGGGGGGTCAAATTATAGTGAAAAACCCGGTGCCTCTTTGATAGTTCTACAAAAAAGTCCGCGATAGCATATATCTATCTTTCAAGGTTTACTCGGTATCACCTTTTAAAGGTATCCGAATGTTTCTCAAAATTATGCATTATTTGGGAGTATTTTTTTATGAATACGCTATTGATCTTTATCCAATTGAATACGTCGTTCATACCCAGTATTTAATTTAGAACAGAATTGCCTTTTACCTCATTCAATTATGATGAATACATCAAAAGATATGGCAGGTTGAAGATGAAATCGCACGAAAATGCGTCTTCTAGGTAGGCACTAGGCAGGTAGGAGAAGGTACCGAATAGATGTATGAATGTATTTTGTATTGCCTGATGCGCGTATGTTTATGATCACAAATCAGATCAACAGATGGCGCTCTAGTCATTATTTAGGTTATCCATCTACTCTGCAACTAAACGGCTGGATCGATTTAAATGAATCTTTGTGTATACAGAACAACGTCTGTTGGGTCTGCTAGGCGGGTAGGAGAAGGTACCGAATAGATGTATGAATGTATTTTGGATTGCCTGATGCGCGTATGTTTATGATCACAAATCAGATCGACAGATGGCGCTGTAGTCATTATTTAGGTTATTCATCTACTCTGCAACTAAACGGCTGGATCGAATTAAACGAATTTTTGTGTATACAGAACAACGTCTGTTGGGCCTGCTAGGGGGGTAGGAGAAGGTACCGAATAGATGTATGAATGTATTTTGGATTGCATGATGCGCGTATGTTTATGATCACAAACCAGATCAACTGATGGCGCTGTAGTCATTATTTAGGTTATCCATCTACTCTGCAACTAAACGGCTGGATCGATTTAAATGAATCTTTGTGTATACAGAACAACGTCTGTTGGGTCTGCTAGGCGGGTAGGAGAAGGTACCGAATAGATGTATGAATGTATTTTGGATTGCCTGATGCGCGTATGTTTATGATCACAAATCAGATCGACAGATGGCGCTGTAGTCATTATTTAGGTTATTCATCTACTCTGCAACTAAACGGCTGGATCGAATTAAACGAATTTTTGTGTATACAGAACAACGTCTGTTGGGCCTGCTAGGGGGGTAGGAGAAGGTACCGAATAGATGTATGAATGTATTTTGGATTGCATGATGCGCGTATGTTTATGATCACAAACCAGATCAACTGATGGCGCTGTAGTCATTATTTAGGTTATCCATTTACTCTGCAACTAAACGGCTGGATCCAAAGATATTTTACATTATTATTTTAAAATATCTTTGGCTGGATCGAATTAAATGAATTTTTGTGTATACAGAACAACGTCTGTTGGGTCTGCTAGGCGGGTAGGAGAAGGTACCAAATAGATGTATGAATGTATTTTGGATTGCCTGATGCGCGAATGTTTATGATCACAAATCAGATCGATAGATGGCTCTGTAGTCATTATTTAGGTTATTCATCTACTCTGCAACTAAACGGCTGGATCGAATTAAATGAATTTTTGTGTATACAGAACAACGTCTGTTGGGTCTGCTAGTATATTGATATCACAGAACAGACAAAGATAGAACGGAAACTCCTTTGTTATGGTTCCGTTGAGATTCTAGCGCCATAAGTGAGTAGTGGATGACTATGGAAGCATTGCTACTATGGCGCGGAATTCAAAATACCCCTCGGATGTTCTAGGTATACAATATAATAATTTCAACTCAACAATTGTTGAAACAACTCGTGGTGGAATAAATTGATAACCAAGCATCTTTTTGAAATTATAAGATACTGATATCAATATATATCCACGAGTTGTTTCAATTTTATCTAATCAAAATTTTTCAGTTTTCTTAATTGCAAGAAAAAAAACATTGAAATCAAAATATAACATTTTATTTTTTTCTATGTGGATTTTTACAGTTTTTGAGGTATTTATTGCGAGCAATCTCCTTCATGGGATCCGTCATTCCTTGGGCCGACTTGTAGGAGAAACTGTTAAATTTTGTGTCAGTGCCTTTCACGATTGCATTCACACGTTTACACCAAAAATTAACACAAAACTTGACGAATAATTTACAGGCCGCTCTACCTGAACATGGGTGCAAGTTGCAATGAATTGGCTTAAAATTCACTTGATCCTGTAAAACATTCTCAAGTGTTGATGTTAAATTTTGAACATGGCATAAACGTGGAATCAGATAGTACAATCGTGAAAAACACTGTGTTACCAAATAGTAAAAAAAACTGCCTGGTATCAGTAACCTTGAATTTACTGTATATTTTCTAGCCTCGATAAAATCAGTATTTTGAACATGCTCATAATTTGATTGTAAAAGTTGCCTACAATCAGAACTGGTCAAAATTTTCGAGAGGCGTTTCACCAAATATCCACTCATATATACCAAGGTATTTTCTGCCACTCTTGACTTTCGGGTCAGAGTAACGTTTGGTGGAATATCGGGAATTAATGTTTGGCTGGAACTTGTAGCCTCATCATTCACATTCACCAACAGGAAAACTGTCAAATTATTAAGAATTCCTTCTGAAGAATCAATTTCACAGTTTGCATGTGGAGAATGATGAGACAAATAATTGTTTACAAGTAAAGCCTTAAAAGAAGTCTCAAAGTGAGAAGCGTCTGGGGACACATACCTGCCCCCATGGCTTCTTATGGCACCGAAAAAATTCTCCAGAGGATCTTGGTAGAATGCTCTTGTCAAAACATATTGAAAATTATGTTTTGACAACAGATTCTTTGACAACCGTATAAATCCTCGGAGAGTGAAAATAAAATTATCAAGAGGTACTGAGACCAGGCAATTTCTTTTCCTAGAAAAATATTTCATGGTTTTGAAAATTTTAATACAGTCTCTCCAAAAGTCCAGGTGGGGGGAGTCTTTGGTCACTCCCCCTTTTAAAGGTTTGTCACTGGATCCCATCTTATTATTAATGTTAAGGCTGTCGAACACACTGTCCAACCACACTAACAGTTTACCGGTGTCCTTCGCTTCTCTCGGTAACTGGTTTTCATCCTCAATATCTGTAACAGAAAAATATTTTAGTTTTGCTTTTAGTTAATAATAATAATAATAATAATAATAATAATGTTTATTGATCCAGTTTGACACAAATACAGTGTATAGGACAAGTCAACAAAATATTCAACAAATCATTGGATACATCTATCATTCAGATATTCATCAACACCATAATAACATTTGGAAACAAATAAAGATTTTATTCTCCTAGAGAAACATGACATATTCAGAGTCTTAATTGAATCAGGAAGATGATTGAAAAGTATGATGCTTCGATATTTTGCTGATGTTTCATATTTAGCAGTTCTATGATTTGGGATGAATAGAGTTTTACTATTTCTAGTACCATAGCTATGAAAACTAGAAACTGTTACATTTTCTTCCCCTCTTTTCTTTGCGAGCATCAGACACTTATACATATAAATACAGGGGGCTGTCAGTATTGAATATTTTTTAAAAACAGGTTTACATGATGTTCTTGTATCAAGTCCAAATATCAATCTCAGAATGCGTTTCTGAGCAATAAACACTCTGTAAAAATCTGACGAGCATCCCCAGATCATAATATTATATGACAGGTGACTATAAACTAGACTATAATATACACTTAGGACTGCACTTGGTGGAAGAGAATTTTTGATTCGACGAATTGCATAGAAGGAAGAGCTCAGTTTCTTACTAACATAGTCGATGTGATCAGACCATCTCAAGCAGCTGTCAATATAGACACCAAGGAATTTCGTTGAATTCCTGGAAATGAGAGTATTTGGTCCATGATTAAGAACTAGAGATCCTCCCTCCCTCAATCCGAATTTCACAACCACAGTCTTATCTAGATTTAGGACAAGGGAATTACATTTGCACCAATTAGAAAAAGACTTCAAAAGAAACTGACATATTTCAACAAGTTCATCCAGACTCTCGACGATAATCAAAAATGATGTATCATCCACGAATATAATGATCTTTATTCTGATATGGTGTGGTAAGTCATTAATGAATAGAATAAATAAAAGAGGTCCCAGTACTGACCCCTGGGGAACACCAAGACTTGTTTCACACTCATCAGAACAAATACCATCAACTCTTACATTAATTTTTCTATCCGTCACAAAACTTCTTATCCAATCGAAGAATATACCCATAAAACCAAGATTGAACAGTTTATTTGTCAAAAACTCAGGTGAAATGGTGTCAAAAGCACGTGACAGATCGAAGAAGAGTCCAGCAGCGAATAAGCCCTTATCTAATGCTGAATGGATCTCATGGACGAAATCGAAAACCGCAGTCTCAGTTGAACGTCCGATTCTGAAACCGTGCTGACTATTTGTGATTAGTTTGTACTTGTCCAGATAGTTCATCATCCTTTTCAAAACTATTTTCTCCATAATCTTGGAGAACACGCTCAGCAACGAAATTGGTCGGTAGTTAGCAATATCCGTCGTGTCATTTTTCTTGAAAACCGGTAATACCGTAGCTCGTTTGAGGCAACTCGGAAAAATTCCTGAACTAATTGAAACATTTATGAGATGAGCTAAGTGATCCTTTATATATTCAGAAATGGATTTCATCACTCTGGTGGAAATGAAATCAACTCCTACGCTCTTCTTGTTTTTTAAAGATGTTACTGAGCTTAGAACTTCTAAACCATCGACGGGATAAAAAAAGAAAGTTTCAGTGTGTAAAGGTGATGTTGTACACACTTCAACTTGAGGACTGCCATATGTTCGTTCAAGAGTGAGCTTTGCTATACTTGAAAAGTATTGCGCGAAAGCATTTGCTACATCATAAGGATTGGAGCAAGAACATCCGTCTGTATTGTATAATTTTACGGTATTTATTGGAACCTCTACCTGTTTCCCTATTCACAATATCCCATATTGTTTTACTCCTATTTCCAGAGCTTTCTAATAATCTGGAATGAAGAGCCAACTTTGCAGATTTCAGCATTAAATTATATTCGGATTTGGCCCTAATATAGGCACCTGATAATTTGACAGAACTAGAGTTGCGATCAATCCAATATAAATTTTTCAAATCAGAGCTAGCTTGCTTAATTTCTTCTGTTATCCAGCCCTTGGAGTTACTAACAGCGATGTTTCGATTTTTCAATGGGCAATGTTCGTCTAGCAAGTGTTTGATAGTCTCGATGAGATATTCGAAACCACAGTCAGGCAGTGAAAACTTATATATAGCATCAAATGATGTTCTTGAGACAGAATAAGCGAGTTTATTTAAGTTATACTCGGACATGTTCCTACATGAGACCTTCCTATATTTATCGCTGATCGGTCCTGTATGGTCAAAAAAGTAATCAAGTAGAAAAGCTAAGTGATCTCCAAAATGGGCAGGAAATACACTAGCATTACAACAATCGAGGCTGCCAGTAGTGGCAATGTAATCTATTTTTGTGGAAGTTTTTCTACCTACTGAATCAACAGATATTCGAGTCGGACACAGTGATGTTATCTTAAGTTTGAAGCAATTAAATAAATCATCCAACAATTCCTTAGATTTTAGACTACTACATAAGTAATTTATGTTCAAGTCACCACAGAGAAACAAAGTGTAATTAGGCTTCTCACAATGTTGTATTATCCGTGACATCTTATCTAAGAACGTTACAATATTACCTGAGGGTGATCTGTATACACAATAATAGTGAAATTAGAGAAACCAACACTAAATTTAATCGCAGAACATTCACATTCCATTTCCTCTGACATCCTGGACAAATGAAAGTCTTCAATTTCCAGTCCACCCTGGTGAATATGGCTGTACCTCCATGTTTACGAACAGAACGACAAAAACTAGCCGCATGAATATCTCCCGGCAACTCAACCAAACTTAACGCTTCAGCACTGCACCAATGTTCAACAACACATACTATATCAGGATCTTTGACTTCCAATAAAACTGTTATGTTATCAATTTTGTTCATGATGGACTGAACATTCAACTTAATTTTGAAATATCCTTATTTAGGTAGTTGGTGTTTTCATTTTGTTGTTGAAAAAATTAGTTCGTCCATTATATAAACTATATGGATTTCGCTCAAAATACCACATTACATAAAACAAAAATTAGTTTGTTCACTATCAACATTGTTGATTAAGAGTTCATAAATAGAGAATAAGCGACCAAATAATTTTTGTTTTATTCTATTTACGATAAACAATCATGAAGTTCTAAACTACTTCAACGACTATAATACTCAAAGAATATTCAAAGGTCAATTTTTACTACATGGGTTAAAAATCTTTAGAATACTGTCTCATTAGCGAAAAAAGGAAAATCATATTTACTCCATTTGGATATACGGGTTATAAGTGATCCAACCCTATTGCTGAACAGCTCTGTGCAGCAGGAAACCTTCATTTTCTTGATTTTCCCCCTGATGACATGTTGATCGGTGAGTTTGGGGCATAATCGAACAGGATCTGCACAATCCAAATGATAAAACTGTTCGATATGCCACCACTTTGCCACCCTTTCTCTGCCATCTAGGTGAAAATGAAGGTCCTTCCTCAGTAGGTTGTTCCTGATTCCTTTCATTAAATGAGGAACATCAAATAATGGTATAATTTCCTGGTTATTCACCAGGAAACCGAAATATTTGTCCTCTATTCCATTTCTGAGGACATACTCTCTTCTTTCTTTAAGGAGACCATTAATCGCTGCAGAATTTGCGCCACCTTGGTCACACACAGTACACATGACCCTCAAGCCCACCTCCTGACATGCTTGAATCACCTCCTTTATGCAATTTTTCAAGAGATGACTTTTCTCAGGGCCACTACTGAATGTGTAACACAGTGGCTGCTTCCACTGTTTCCTTATCCCTTTCAATAGAAACACTGTTGCGTGATCAGCGATATCAGGTCTCCTTGAAAATCCATTATCTGGCACCCCTTTAAGTATGTCCTCTCTTGAACTGTACTGTATACTAGGAGTGATTGTCATTTCATCAAACATAAGTATACAGTACTTAACATCATCCGCCATTTTAGAAACTGTTTCCTTCAGGGTTGCCATTATCTGTTTATTCAACCCTGCTCTCATTGGCACTTTATTCAATAAATTGCACAATGTCTTCCTTGAGGGCAGGGTGAATATTTTAGATAATAAATTATAACCCCGTCCACTTGCCTTTAAGAGCGATAAAGCCATTATTTTGTCCTCAAGTTTGAAACGCCTACCCTGTGGTTTCACCATCTGGTTTCTAACTTGGGACAAAATAAAATTGTAGGTGTCCAGAAACATAATCGGTGAGTTTATTGAAATTGGGGGACGCATTCAGTTTCTCTGCTTTTTCCAGCCGCTCTTTAAAAGATGTCACTTTTTTCTGGGTTTTATTGAGCTTCTGACTGAGCGTAATGACCTGTTTTGAGAGGAAACGTTCATGATCACTCAACCTTATGCGTCCTCTGAAGATTTTTCGGGCCAGATTTGGGTTTCCTGGTGATGGAATCCTCACTGGCTCTCTGGGAATTTCATCTACAGGCGTCACAGTTTCTTCTACACTCGAACCATATGGAACGGCAGCCAATTCGTCACTTTGATCTGAAAAACATATTATTACTGTCAACAAAGTGCGTAAGAAAAAATAAATAGGAATCTAATGTTTAATATCTCTTGGCGTGTCAAATTATTCAATAATTTGCATTACAGAAAGTTAACTTACGAATAATGAAACTTACTGGGAAGACATAATACTGGTATAGCTGTACTCCAAAGACCTCTGCGACCGCCCATTTTCACCTCATCCGTAAAATGTCTGTCACAAACATAATAAGTCTTACGAATTTGTTCGTTGGTTTTGGTGAAAAGCAACGGATTATTAACTTTTTCGAGCCAAAGCTTGAAAAGTAATGGCTCTTTATCTGGTGCTGGAAAACGATGGCGTTTACTGTATTGATCATCACAGTTTGGAACACAGCATTTGATGGTTTTCACACTTTTAAGTTCAGACATTTTGAAAATGAAGCGTGTGAGACATTTTATCAGTCTACGGTATCTCGACTATCAAATGGTCGTTATGTGGTGAGATTGCCCTTCAAATTATCTCCTTCTCTCTTAGGTAACTCATATGAAAGTGCAATTAAGCGTTTGTATTCGTTAGAAAAACGTTTCAAACGTTTTCCTCGATTGCAGTGTCAATATACCGCTGTTATAAAAGAATACATTGAAGAAGGTTTTGTTTCGCGGGTAAAATTACCTGATTTTAATCAACCTCACTATTTCCTTCCTCACCATGGCGTATCTAAGCTAGGAAGTAGTTCAACTCCACTTCGTTGTGTTTTTGACGCTAGTGCAAAGAGTGACTCTCAATTATCCTTGAATGGTTTGTTGTACTCGTATGTAGGGCCAAAGTTACAAACAGATGTTTTGAGTATATTTTTGAATTTTCGACTTTTTAAAATTGCCTTTACTGCGGACATCAAAAAGATGTATTTACAAATTATTATGCATCCTGACGACCGTAAGTTTCAATATTTCGTTTGGAGATTTTGCGATACAGATCCTATTGAGGTGTATCAATGGAATACGGTTGTGTTCGGTAATCGAAGCTCACCTTTTTTAGCTTTGAGAACTTTGCACCAGTTAGCTAAAGATGAAATTTTAAATTATCCTGCAGCTTCGAAAGTACTTTGTCGTGATTTTTATATGGATGATTTGGTATCAAGCGTAAATAATTTGAAAGAAGCTTTCGAAATTTATCAGGAACTTGTTTCTCTTTTTGACAAGGGTGGATTCCATTTGACGAAATGGGCGGTCAATGATACCGAACTGTTGAAGGAGATTCCTGTCAGTCAGCGATCGCCAGAAGTTATTCATTTTGGTAGAGATTCTTTGAAAATTCTGGGCCTTTTGTGGTCACCTTTGAGCGATAGTTTTTCTTTTCATATAAGTGTGGAATCGCGGGATTGTACTAAGAGAAATATTCTTTCAAGCGTTGCACGTATTTTTGATCCCATGGGAATTTTGGCACCTGTCACATTACTATTTAAACTTCTTTTGAAAAAAATGTGGTTTCTGAAATTGGGTTGGGATGAAATACCTGTAACTTATAATATTGACAATTATTGGCGAGAACTTCAGGAGGAATTACCGCTTTTGGGAGGAGTACAAATTCCTCGGCATTTGGGTTGCTCACAGGTGTCGAAAAATACTTTAGTTGGATTTTGTGACGCCTGTTTGGAATCCTATGGCGTTTGTGTTTATACAGGGTGTCCCATTACTCGACGTCAACCCGGAACCGGGTGAAAAGTCAAGTAATGCTGGTTGTCGGAAAAATATTGAAAAAAATTTAAGTTGCATGATTTTAAAATAATGCGCTTTTAAAAAAAACACGCAAAATTCCACACCCTGTGACAGTCTTTTCGCTCCTGTTGCCACAAATATCAACTTCTTCCAACTTGTTTCTTTGCTGTGTACCCTTGAATAATGCTTGTCTAAACTGTAATCAAAATTTTGACACCAGCTGCTCTAGGTTTCATAAAAATAGGGCTCACTTCTCAGAAAAAAAAAATTCGAAATAAACAATTGCCTAGTTTCAACTGACTGTATTGAAAAAAAAATGTACTACGTAGGTTTGGCATGTTTTTTCAAAAGTTGGCGCATTTAGTAAGGATTCCAAAATGGTATAATACTTGTTTAATTGTAGCTGCCGTAGTTCAAATTTATTTTCGATTGCCTTTGAATACACTTTTTCGTTAACTGCTTCCCAGTAATAAAGTCCAATGGATTCAAGTCCGGTGAACGGGCCGGCCACGAGATTGGACCAGAACGTCCGATCCATCTTCCGGGAAAAATGTTACCAAAAAAAAAATTTCAGAGGAATTTCTCCGGAAAAATTTTTTCTGGAAAAATTATTTTCTCTGGAAATTTTTTTTTCTGAAAACATTTTTTCCCGGAAGATGGATCAGACGTTTTGGTCCAATCTCGTGGCCGGGCCGTTCACCGGACTTGAATCCATTGGACATTATTACTGGGAAGCAGTTAACGAAAAAGTGTATTCAAAGGCAGTCGAAAATAAATTTGAACTACGGCAGCTACAATTAAACAAGAATTATACCATTTTGGAATCCTTACTAAATGCGCCAACTTTTGAAAAAACATGCCAAACCTACGTAGTACATTTTTTTTTTCAATACAGTCAGTTGAAACTAGGCAATTGTTTATTTCGATTTTTTTTTCTGAGAAGTGAGCCCTATTTTTATGAAACCTAGAGCAGCTGGTATCAAAATTTTGATTACAGTTTAGACAAGCGATATTCAAGGTTACACAGCAAAGAAAACAGTTGGAAAAAGTTGATATTTGTGGCAACAGGAGCGAAAAGACTGTCACAGGGTGTGGAATTTAGCGTGTTTTTTTAAATGCGCATTATTTTAAAATCATGCAACTTAGATTTTTTTTTATATTTTTCTGACAACCAGCATTACTTGCCTTTTCACCCGGTTCTGGGTTGACGTCGTTTAATGTGACACCCTGTATAAGGACATCCTGTGAAGATAACACCAATAGTATGTTGGTTTGTGGTAAAACTAAAGTTTCGCCTTTGAAAGTTCAGACCAATCCACGTTTAGAACTGTGTGTGTGGTTTTGCTTCGCTTATTCGAATACAAGGTAAATCCGCCATTTTTGGAAAAGATGATCTTGGATTCACTCGGAAACAAGAGTTGCACTTTTTTATCCTAAATCTTACAGCGTTTCGAGCACCCAAAATCCAATACCGTTGACGTAAAATTGCCAGCGCCAAAGAAGGACCTGTATGTAATTTTTGTCGATGACACTGATCAATTAGTAAATTGACAAAATGGTCATTTTTTGGAAGCAAAATTGGATGCTTACTCTCATAAACCAACGAAGAATTACTTAATCTTCCACCTACCCGAATAAGATCATTATCAAGAAATGGCGCCAAGAAGCGTATATTAGATTTCACAAATTTTTTGGTTCGCAACAATGCTATTTCAGAGGAAAAATGCTCATTCTGAACCACTCGAACCAATACCAATTCTGCTTTTTGTCGATCTTCAATGGAAAAAGGTCTTAGATTTCAGTATACGTAGGAAGCGTCGAATGAATCAAACGGTTAAAAGAAGAACATCGTTCTATCAAAGTTCTTAGTGGATGATTCTCTGGCTGAGTCACCAGAAAAGTAGAGGTTCACTGTTGCAGCGTGCATTCCTCGGAGACCCTTAGGGTCTTTATCGGCCAAAAACTTTTATCCTGGTTAATCCAATGAGGACCAAATATCCAACGATTTTCCATAAATTGTGAAGGTTTGAGACCTCTGGACAAACCGTCAATAACATTTTGTGCACCTGAGATGGGGAACCATCTTGAAGGTGCCACCAACTCCTGTATCTGAGATACACGGTTCGCAACAAAAATATTCCACCGTGCTGGTGGAGCAGCTATCCAACTCAAAGCAACTTCTGAGTCACTAACGGCAAATATCTCATCGATTTCAGTTCGGGATACAAAAGATTTCTGCACAAAATCCAATAATTTGGCTAACAGAACAGCCGCACACAGTTCTAAACGTGGATTGGTCTGAACTTTCAAAGGCGAAACTTTAGTTTTACCACAAACCAACATACTATTGGTGTTATCTTCACAGGATGTCCTTATACAGGGTGTCACATTAAACGACGTCAACCCAGAACCGGGTGAAAAGGCAAGTAATGCTGGTTGTCAGAAAAATATAAAAAAAAATCTAAGTTGCATGATTTTAAAATAATGCGCATTTAAAAAAACACGCAAAATTCCACACCCTGTGACAGTCTTTTCGCTCCTGTTGCCACAAATATCAACTTTTTCCAACTGTTTTCTTTGCTGTGTAACCTTGAATATCGCTTGTCTAAACTGTAATCAAAATTTTGATACCAGCTGCTCTAGGTTTCATAAAAATAGGGCTCACTTCTCAGAAAAAAAATCGAAATAAACAATTGCCTAGTTTCAACTGACTGTATTGAAAAAAAAAATGTACTACGTAGGTTTGGCATGTTTTTTCAAAAGTTGGCGCATTTAGTAAGGATTCCAAAATGGTATAATACTTGTTTAATTGTAGCTGCCGTAGTTCAAATTTATTTTCGATTGCCTTTGAATACACTTTTTCGTTAACTGCTTCCCAGTAATAAAGTCCAATGGATTCAAGTCCGGTGAACGGCCCGGCCACGAGATTGGACCAAAACCTCTGATCCATCTTCCGGGAAAAAATGTTTTCAGAAAAAAAAAATTTCCAGAGAAAATAATTTTTCCAGAAAAAATTTTTCCGGAGAAATTCCTCTGAAATTTTTTTTTCTGGTAACATTTTTTCCCGGAAGATGGATCGGACGTTCTGGTCCAATCTCGTGGCCGGCCCGTTCACCGGACTTGAATCCATTGGACTTTATTACTGGGAAGCAGTTAACGAAAAAGTGTATTCAAAGGCAATCGAAAATAAATTTGAACTACGGCAGCTACAATTAAACAAGTATTATACCATTTTGGAATCCTTACTAAATGCGCCAACTTTTGAAAAAACATGCCAAACCTACGTAGTACATTTTTTTTTTCAATACAGTCAGTTGAAACTAGGCAATTGTTTATTTCGATTTTTTTTTCTGAGAAGTGAGCCCTATTTTTATGAAACCTAGAGCAGCTGGTATCAAAATTTTGATTACAGTTTAGACAAGCGATATTCAAGGTTACACAGCAAAGAAAACAGTTGGAAAAAGTTGATATTTGTGGCAACAGGAGCGAAAAGACTGTCACAGGGTGTGGAATTTAGCGTGTTTTTTTAAATGCGCATTATTTTAAAATCATGCAACTTAGATTTTTTTTTATATTTTTCTGACAACCAGCATTACTTGCCTTTTCACCCGGTTCTGGGTTGACGTCGTTTAATGTGACACCCTGTATAAGGACATCCTGTGAAGATAACACCAATAGTATGTTGGTTTGTGGTAAAACTAAAGTTTCGCCTTTGAAAGTTCAGACCAATCCACGTTTAGAACTGTGTGCGGCTGTTCTGTTAGCCAAATTATTGGATTTTGTGCAGAAATCTTTTGTATCCCGAACTGAAATCGATGAGATATTTGCCGTTAGTGACTCAGAAGTTGCTTTGAGTTGGATAGCTGCTCCACCAGCACGGTGGAATATTTTTGTTGCGAACCGTGTATCTCAGATACAGGAGTTGGTGGCACCTTCAAGATGGTTCCCCATCTCAGGTGCACAAAATGTTAGTGACGGTTTGTCCAGAGGTCTCAAACCTTCACAATTTATGGAAAATCGTTGGATATTTGGTCCTCATTGGATTAACCAGGATAAAAGTTTTTGGCCGATAAAGACCCTAAGGGTCTCCGAGGAATGCACGCTGCAACAGTGAACCTCTACTTTTCTGGTGACTCAGCCAGAGAATCATCCACTAAGAACTTTGATAGAACGATGTTCTTCTTTTAACCGTTTGATTCATTCGACCATTTATGTTCTTCGCTTCCTACGTATACTGAAATCTAAGACCTTTTTCCATTGAAGATCCACAAAAAGCAGAATTGGTATTGGTTCGAGTGGTTCAGAATGAGCATTTTTCCTCTGAAATAGCATTGTTGCGAACCAAAAAATTTGTGAAATCTAATATACGCTTCTTGGCGCCATTTCTTGATAATGATCTTATTCGGGTAGGTGGAAGATTAAGTAATTCTTCGTTGGTTTATGAGAGTAAGCATCCAATTTTGCTTCCAAAAAATGACCATTTTGTCAATTTACTAATTGATCAGTGTCATCGACAAAAATTACATACAGGTCCTTCTTTGGCGCTGGCAATTTTACGTCAACGGTATTGGATTTTGGGTGCTCGAAACGCTGTAAGATTTAGGATAAAAAAGTGCAACTCTTGTTTCCGAGTGAATCCAAGATCATCTTTTCCAAAAATGGCGGATTTACCTTGTATTCGAATAAGCGAAGCAAAACCCTTTTTACACGTCGGTGTTGACTACGCCGGACCGTTACGATGAGTAGACGAAGAGGAGTCCGAAGTCTTAAAGCTTATTTGTGTCTGTTTGTGTGTTTGTGTACCAAGGCGTTACATTTGGAGTTGACTTCGGATTTGTCCACTGAAAATTTTATTAATGCTTTCAAGAGGTTTTTAGGACGACGTGGAACATGTTCCATCATTTATTCGGATTGCGGAACCAATTTTATTGGTGCAAAAAATGAGCTTGATGAACTCTATAATTTGATCAATTCGAAAGCATATCATGAACGGGTAGAAAATCAGTTGGCAAAAGACCAAATTACTTGGAAATTTCAACCACCTGCGAGTCCTCATTTTTCCGGTGTTTGGGAATCACAGGTTAAATGTGTTAAAACCCATTTGAAAAGGGTGATTGGTACTCAGATTCTCTCCTATGAGGAATTGAATACCATTTTGATTCAAATAGAATCTCTGCTAAATTCACGTCCGCTTTCTTGGTTAAGTACTGATCCTTCTGATCCTGTACCTTTGTGTCCAGCTCATTTTTTTTAAAAGGTCTTCCTATCATAGCTGATAATTCTCCAAAAACGCCTTCAGATCGAAAGAAACTTTTGGATCACCTAGTTAATTCTTTTTGGAATAGGTGGCGTATAGAATATTTGAGCCAACTACAGATTCGTCAAAAATGGTGTACGGACCAGACATGCATAAAAAAAGGAATGTTGGTAATTTTGAAAGTGGATAATGTTCCTCCGTTAAGTTGGCCTATCGGTATAATTGAGGAGGTGTTTCCCGGTTCGGACGGTATAATAAGAGTAGTGAACGTCCGCACCAAGTCTGGTGTCTATAAAAGACCTGTAGTTAGGTTATGTCCACTGCCATCTCAATAGGGGCAATAATTGCGGTAAACTAGGTATTGTTTTTTTTTGGTATCTTCAAAATTTTATTAGTTATATTATTATTATAATTAGTTGAGGGTAAGATTTCTGAATGTTGTTCAGAGGCGGGGGAATGTCGACGCCTATGGCATTCAATTCAAATAATTTAATTTCAGGAGCGATATTTTGGTGCATATGCTCCGCACCTGATTTGTTTTTGTTTTTTGGGAAGAAGAAGTTAGTTATTCGAGATAACATAACGTACTCTGTTCGTTTCTCGTTGGTTACATTTTTCGATACTTTGAATTATTTTGGATTCGTGGATTGGAAAAAGATTCTCAGAAATTCAGTTTGGTTTTTTGAATTCTATAAAACATCAAAAGTTTGTTGGTGTTTTTAAATACAGATTTCCATCTGATTTCCCTTTGTCCTTTCCCTTATAATCAGTGGAATATTTTCGAACTTCGGTTGCCTGCAGTAAAGGTGAGTTGAATTCGTTATTATTTACTTTTTTTTTGATACAGTTCATTGAAATAATAATTCAACACAGACTGAATTGACAAATAATCGTAAAAACTGCTCCATTTCTTGCCCTTTTCAAAATGATACAACACTACCCATTTTTTTTTAAGTCAAAACCTTAGCAATTCTAATTTTGTCGCGAGATGTGTTTAAGCCGAAATAATTAAAAATTAGGAAAAATGCACAAGTATCACCTGTTGCCAAATTACATGTTGCTTGATATTATTTGCTCGCTACCTTTTCAAACAACCATTATTTTTGCTCTTCTTTCTCTTTTATCTCACTTTCTCTTTCATTTTTTGTTTGCAAAAGTGGTGATATCTCGAAAACCAGTGGACTTTTACTGAGGTCATGTTGATGCTATCTGATAGACCTAATGCCAATCTATCTCTAGTGTCACTTTCGCGTGGTATTTTTGGGACACCATGTATAATGTTTTTCAACGTATATCCCTCCAACAGGACTTATTAATGTTTTCACGTTCAACAGGGATCAAAAAATGACCTTGAATGGGACTTGGAATGAATTTCGCGTTTAAAAGTTCAACCGCATCATGATATTATCGCTTCTTTACAACAATTCTACACTCACACGCAAGACACTGAATAGCCGCATCGTTAACGTGGAAATCCTGGGTTCGGATACCATTGGAAACTATAATGTTTTTGACGTCATTACCGCTTCCCACCCCACTACCCTCCTATCTATCACTCTCTCACTCCTCACCAATGTTGTTCGAAAACACCGGATATTAAGACATTTTGTTGTTTTGTATTTTTCACCTTAGAATAATATTTTCCATTTCTTAATTCAGAGCCACATTCTCCTATTTTTTTCAAAACAATGCAATCTAGAATGAGACTAGAATCTTGAGAATAACATTGATTATTTTTTCTTCCATTATTCTTATTCAAATCAAAATAGTGATAAACCAAACATAACGAACTCAATTAACTGGGGGCGATACTCCGCAGGCGACACTCTGGGGCCCCCATCTTCTCACCCGTCCCCTCATCCGACAGCGATGATCGCAACCAACAATCCAATAAAATGTGTAACCACATAGATAAGAACTTCATAATTCACACTAGTTCGAATCCTCATGGTCAGCGCCTCACCGATGTCTACGTAAACACCTCAAGGTCAAACTTAAGCCCGTACATAGTCAGCCCCACATCTAGGCCTCCGAAAGCTGCATTCTAAAAGACAACTTCTCTACCCAAATGAAAACCTGTAACTGCGGGAGGTCCCATTATGAACACTGTAATTTTCGAAACAGAATGAGTAATGTGCTTTAAATTTTTGATTAAAATTGAATCAGGTTAAATCACCCTAATTATATACAGGGTGTCTTCTTTTAAAGTGCACAAACTTCGAGAGGTGATTATACAGGTAATTTGCAACAAAAAATGTCATATAACACATGGTCGAAATGTTGACGATTATTCTTCAATTCAACATTTCTTGATTTCACGAATAATTTCAAGGTTTTTCTCTAAAAAGATCATTATTCAGTTTCCCTTGTAGTCTCATCAAATTTGAACATATATTCGGAAAGGGCTATAAATTTGCTACAAGATAAGAGAGTCTGTGTGCAGAAAACACTCTTATTGCAGGCGTGGTAAGGTGAAGAATATCACTATTCTGAAGAATACTACTGGTGGAGGAGACTACAGCCCAACCCGAATTAGACAAAACTAATTATATTCAACCACAAAATCGAGAACACCTCTCCAAATATCAAAATTGGAAAGTACAACATTGGACCCACGAACATGTGCAAATATTTGGGTATAGTTGTTGACAATAAGTTGAGCTTCAAGTTACACATAAGAAAGCAGAAAAAAACAGCAATTGATCGAGCGGGACATTTTAGATCACTGACCTATAAGACGATGGGCATTAATACGAAGACTGCAACCCAGATATACAAAATGATATGCAGACCTATGCTAGAGTATGGTCATGCAATTTTCCTCAACACGACAAAAACAAACTTAAAAGAATCTGGAAGTAGCAGAGAGAACATGCTTGAGGAAAGTTACAAAGATGAGACACCCTAACAATCCCATGCACAACCCTCCTAACCAACTGCTCTATGAGACAACTGTACTCTGGAGTTGAGCCGATGCTGGGGAACTTAAGAGGCTGGGACAGAAATTTATTAGGAATCAAATAAACAAGGATATACTGGGACCATTGATTCATCATTACGATTCACAGGATGCAACACGGGCTAAATTGCCGGCATTGCCACTATACGAATACCTTTCATCTATCGAATAACACCTTTTATATAAACTCTTTTAACTAAATAACAAATAAACTCTTTTATTTATAAACGAATGTATATAGTGTAACTGGCAGGAAGACTTCGGTCGATAGCCAATTGATACAAGTATCAATAAAGTTATTTCTCTCTCTCTCTCTACTGGTGGAATATCTTTGACTGCTCCCACAGACCTAGTGGTCGTTGATAATGGAGCTATGAATGCTGGAGAGCATGTAGTGCCATTTGCCCCATACATTGGTGAAAATTTCATTTTTATGGACGATAATGCCAGACCCCATCGTGCACGCATCGTTCAGGAGTACCTTGAAGAGGTTGAAGTCTCTCAAATGGAATGGCCAGCAAGAAGTTCAGATCTCAATCCGATTGAGCAGGTTGACCTCAATAGAAGGCTGAGAAGTTCAAAAAATCATCCAGCTACTTTTAATGACTTAGGAATCCAACTCAGAGAAATCTGGGAAGGTTTAGATCAGAACATTTTAAGATCACTCATTTTGAGTATGAACCGTCGTTGCCGAGCTGTAATTAACGCAAGGGGTGGAAATACCAAGTATTAAATCACTTATCAGTATTCCAGTATTTTGAAAATTGTTTATTTCTCTTCTTTCACATAAGATTCGGTGAAATCCTAATTTTTTCTTTCATTTAATGTGTCTTGTTTCATTCAAAACCTTACCGAGAGAACATAAAGTCAATGTAGAGTTAACTGTCATCAAAATTGAGATTTTCAGAATGTGCGTTAATTTTTTTGCGCAGTGTATTTGCGCCTGCTTTCGTTATTATACTTTTCATATGCCTTGCAGTAATATTTCATTTACTCCAGAAAAATTTCGAAATACTATAATATTTGCAAGACATAAAAAAAAAGATTAGGAAATACAACGATCTGTCAAATTAAATTCGGTCGTGGGCAAACCATTGACTTATAATAGATGATCAGGCAATCTGTCAAATATTTACAGAAATGAACTGCACCAAATTCTTACTCACTCAAAAATACAACAGAAAAGTCATGAATTCATTTTCAAAGGGAAAGCACAAATAAAAAAAATATTTTCAATTGTCACAGTATTAATATGATTAACCAGGTAATGATGAAATTATTAAATGCAAAAAATATCGAAGAATTAAAAATTAGGAAAAAATAATGTACACATTTCCGAATCATGAAGGCAAGAGTTACTTTCTTGATTTCAATGAGTTATGAGTAATTCATTTTTAACTTTCACTTATAACAGGCTAAATACCTTCAGTATTACCTATGTTTCTGAAGAAATGTGATGCCTTTTTTTCAAATCTTCTAGGAGTCCATTTAAGTCTTCAATTTTATTATAACTCCTTCGAAGTTTGCAACGAAGATAGCTATTATCTATCCGATACTTCTGTATGGCCGACTGGGTTAATTCCCAGTATCTCTGTCGTTTGGTTGGACATATAAGATCAGATTCCTCAAAATCTCCTACATACACAGGCACTGACCGCCACTTTCTATCAAAAATGAATAATTATTGATGATAAACTTCCAATTGTTGAAAACATACCTTTTTTTGATATTGTTTGAATTAGAAGTAATTGATTCATGGCTAGTAGTGATGATGGGAATAGGAACAGGAAGTTCCTCAACTGGCATTTGAGACACGTGAGAGGTTGAAGAAACATCATTTTCTTGTTCTTCCATGTACAGTATTTCACAACCATCATTAGTTGTTACACTGGAATTTGCTGCAGTAGGAACAGGTAATGTTTATGTGTCTCTAAAAATCATAAATATGTAGCTGTCACCACAGAGAGTAAACAGGTGGTGATATTCAATGAACAATTCAAGATGCTGAAGCATTTCATGGTTTCCAGGGTGGTTAGTCAAATGTGTTTTACTTATGCAGATTCTCTTATAGTCGCTGATAAGACTGGAGATGTATTTTTATATGATTTCAAAGGTGAATCATTGTCATCAGTCCTCATACTGGGTCATTTGAGTGTTGTACTTGATTTAGCATTGACAAACAATGAAGAGTACATCATTACCTGTGATAGAGATGAAAAAATTAGGGTTTCAAAATTTCCTAATTCTTATTCTATTCAAAGTTTTTGCCTAGGACATGAGGAGTTCGTTTCAGCAGTAAGAGTTATAGAAAACAGATTAATATCTGCATCTGGAGATGGAACATTACGATTTTGGAATTATATCAATGGGGAACAACTTACTATCATTAATACTAATGATCATATTGATGAAGAAGTTATCAAAGGTTTCAGAGAAGAAATGAATTCCCAAGACGTAGAAGTTTTTGCTTTACCAATAACAGACATGCAGTGTTTCTCTTCAGGAGGTGATATTTTTATTGGTGTTTCTTTATTCCATTATAATATACTGCTGAGTTATGAGTAATTCATTTTTAACTTTCACTTATAACAGGCTAAATACCTTCAGTATTACCTATGTTTCTGAAGAAATGTGATGCCTTTTTTTCAAATCTTCTAGGAGTCCATTTAAGTCTTCAATTTTATTATAACTCCTTCGAAGTTTGCAACGAAGATAGCTATTATCTTTCCGATACTTCTGTATGGCCGACTGGGTTAATTCCCAGTATCTCTGTCGTTTGGTTGGACATATAAGATCAGATTCCTCAAAATCTCCTACATACACAGGCACTGACCGCCACTTTCTATCAAAAATGAATAATTATTGATGATAAACTTCCAATTGTTGAAAACATACCTTTTTTTGATATTGTTTGAATTAGAAGTAATTGATTCATGGCTAGTAGTGATGATGGGAATAGGAACAGGAAGTTCCTCAACTGGCATTTGAGACACGTGAGAGGTTGAAGAAACATCATTTTCTTGTTCTTCCATGTACAGTATTTCACAACCATCATTAGTTGTTACACTGGAATTTGCTGCAGTAGGAACAGGTAATGTCAGGAGTTTATCTGAAACACATTAAATTCAAAGTTCATAAATTACACAAAAGTAAGGGGTTTTCTGAAATTTACTACATCACTAACCCGGGTTGAATATTGACAACAAATGAAATATTTATCTGTCGATATTTAACCCGGCTTATTGATTGAGTAAGTTTCCTAAAACCCCTATAATACATCCTCCTATTTTATAACTAGTTATCATAAATTTCTTTGAAAATGGTGTCAATATGAATCCAAAGGGAAAAACAATTCTACAGACGTTCAAAAACAAACTTACCATCAGTAGCTTTCCTGGACAACACCTTTTTTGCAGCCACCCTCATGACAGGACGATCAGGAAAACTGAAAATCGATGGAACGACTTCTTTCTTCAAAACTCTCGTGCCGTAAGGATTTATATAGTAGTCCTCTGCTTTGAAGTGGTTACTACAAATAACTGCTGTAGCAGAGGGTTTATAGTCTTTCCTCCTAACTGCGAGGAGCCACTTATGAAGTAAATCTTCATTCTTTGGAAATCTGCGTGAATATCAAAGAGAATTAACGATAAACTGCATTATATACTTCATACTTCTTACTTATGAAATTTCACTCCTGATCCTTTTTTGTGCTTGACAACACAGTTGTAAGCGGCACAAAAAAGGGGCATTATTAAAATTTTCACTAAATATTAATATCGAGAAAGTACACTGAACAGCACAGAACATCTGAACAGTTTCAACACCCAGTAACACAACAACCATAGATAAATAAAATATTTTATTTATCAACAACAACGAACACGAGTAACCAGCCAAACATAGATCAGCCTATATTTATGTTCTGACTTCTGTGGATCAGCCCATAAATAAATAAATAAAAAAATAAAGTTTATTTATCTATGGATCAGCCAAACACCAAAAACATAGATAAATAAACTTTATTTTTTATTTATTTATCTATGGGCTGATCCACAGAACATAAATATTTCTTTATAGGTTGAAAGCATAGATTTATATACTAACTAGATAGCGAACATGTCAAAAATTTTGAGGCAAACGGCGGCCATTTGCAGTTTGGAGAAATTGACTAATTTGAGAGTTGTCAATTTTTCAACGAACTGAAATATTATAACTAGCGAGGTTTATACCGTTTTGAGGAATCTATTGTGTATAATCATCATAATGGTACATTATTTTAATAACTAATCACACGAATCGAAAAAATTATTATTTGATATAGACCGAATGTCAGTGTTCACAGAACACTAATATACAGAGTTCGTTTTTCATCATTTCTTTCAAAGGAACGTCTATATTTCAATCAAAATTCGAGCACATATGGCATAAAACATCAAAATATTTGTGGTTCACTCCAAAGTGCAAATGGCGGCGATTGCCTCACTTTTTTCTACGTGACAGTTAGGAAGTTCGACGTCCAGTTAGTATTATAGGTCCATGGTTGAAAGCATAGATTTATAATACTAACTAGATAACGAACATGTCAAAAATTATGAGGCAAACGGCGGCCATTTGCAGTTTGGAGTGAATTGACTAATTTGAGAGTTGTCAATTTTTCAACGAACTGAAATATTAGAATTAGCGAGGTTATACTGTTTTTGAGGAATCCATTGTGTATAATCATCATAATGGTACATTATTTTAATAACTAATCACACGAATGGAAAAAAATTATTATTTGATATAGACCGAATGTCAGTGTTCACAGAACACTAATATACAGAGTTCGTTTTTCATCATTTCTTTCAAAGGAACGTCTATGTTTCAATCAAAATTCGATCACATATGGCATAAAACATCAAAATATTTGTGTTTACTCCAAACTGCAAATGGCGGCGATTTGCCTCACTTTTTTCTACGTGACAGTTAGGAAGTTCGACGTCCAGTTAGTATTATAGGTCCATGGTTGAAAGTAGACCTTCCATAGAATAAAAAACACCTATTTTTATTTTGACAGTCGTTTGCGAAATATTAAAAAAAATCTTGAATTTTCCAAGTCTGGGGGATGAAATCACCCCGAAAGCAGGGAGTGCAAGAAATTATTTCTTGATAGGTTGAAGGTAGACCTTCCATAGAATGA
Source organism: Propylea japonica (assembly GCA_013421045.1). NCBI lineage: Eukaryota > Metazoa > Arthropoda > Insecta > Coleoptera > Coccinellidae > Propylea > Propylea japonica. The sequence continues at coordinate 4,013,527 of CM024247.1, forward strand.
AAAACACCTATTTTCATTTTGACAGTCGTTTGCGAAATATTAAAAAAAAATCTTGAATTTTCCAAGTCTGGGGGATGAAATCACCCTGAAGGCAATGAGTGCAAGAAATTATTTCTTGATAGGTTGAAAGTAGACCTTTTATAGAATAAAAAACACCTAATCATAGTCCCTTGTTTCAATAAGTTCCGAAGAAGCATTTAATTAACTATTCTGTTATAGAATACGTAAACATAATTATTCATGGAAATTCAAGTTCAGTTACAGTAATCTCAGTCGATGAAACGAAATGAGAAATATAATGCACGCCACTGGCGGACCGTACTGGACGCCTTCGGGTATCTTCGGAAATTTGGCAGCTGACGGCTGGCAGCCAAGTTCACACAGCTAAGCGTATTAGGTCTATGGCGTAAGCAAATCATAGACATATAAAATAATTATATATTATAATAATAATATAAAATATTTATGTTCTGTATAAATCACTGAACATATTATAATAATAAATAATATTTATATTTACAACTCTGGAACACAGAACATAGAACTAGAAGAAATTAAGGAAACCATAGACATAGAGAAATGGACTGAGTAATCTCTTATTAGCTCTTTAAAATTTTATGCTTGATAAAATTATATTTTATAAGCTATAGCTCTATTATTATCATTAATTCATCATTAAACAATGTTATTATTTATTTATCTATGGCTTCCTGCATTTAGCGCGACTGTGTGCAGTGTGTGGAATGCATTGAACTAATGGTTTTTATTAATTCTATGGTGTAATGGCTGGTGGTGAGGGGTGCGGTGTTCTGCGCTGGTAATTTTCAATGTTCTGTAGAATAACCTTAACAACAGAAAAGTTATTATTTTGAAAATTTTTTTCATTTATGACTTTTATAAGATTGTTTTTGTATGTTCAGTGGCGATTATCATAATATTTGTGACAAAATTGGGTACCCACCCAGAGTAGAATAGAAAGCACTAAATATAAATAATTCATAATGGTCATGTTGAGGAAATGCGGTGAACGCATATTGTTCTATACAGGAAAGAAATTGATAGTCCGAAATGAAGATATTGTTGAATATATTGATTTGCCAGCACCCTTGCAACCAATGCCTTACGGAGAAGATAAAAAGATGGAGGCTAGTCCATACGTAAACATCTTGTGTTTATGTGTCTCTAAAAATCATAAATATGTAGCTGTCACCACAGAGAGTAAACAGGTGGTGATATTCAATGAACAATTCAAGATGCTGAAGCATTTCATGGTTTCCAGGGTGGTTAGTCAAATGTGTTTTACTTATGCAGATTCTCTTATAGTCGCTGATAAGACTGGAGATGTATTTTTATATGATTTCAAAGGTGAATCATTGTCATCAGTCCTCATACTGGGTCATTTGAGTGTTGTACTTGATTTAGCATTGACAAACAATGAAGAGTACATCATTACCTGTGATAGAGATGAAAAAATTAGGGTTTCAAAATTTCCTAATTCTTATTCTATTCAAAGTTTTTGCCTAGGACATGAGGAGTTCGTTTCAGCAGTAAGAGTTATAGAAAACAGATTAATATCTGCATCTGGAGATGGAACATTACGATTTTGGAATTATATCAATGGGGAACAACTTACTATCATTAATACTAATGATCATATTGATGAAGAAGTTATCAAAGGTTTCAGAGAAGAAATGAATTCCCAAGACGTAGAAGTTTTTGCTTTACCAATAACAGACATGCAGTGTTTCTCTTCAGGAGGTGATATTTTTATTGGTGTTTCTTTATTCCGTTATAATATACTGCTGCTTTTCTCTATAAATTCTTCAAATTTGAGTGTAAACTACTGTAAACATGTTCATGTTGGTGAACCATTTTCATTTTATTTGTGTTCTCAATTAACTATTTTGACTGCTTCTAAACTTTCTTATTTAAATTTCAATAATGGATATTATAATGCAGAAGTAGTTCAAATTAAAAGTATTCGTGACATAGAATTGCATTTAAAAAGTGATCAGAATATAAGTTTACTATATAAAAAAAAATTCGATAATGTGGAAGAATACATTGAAAAAAAACAAGCCCGTTTGAAATTAAAATAAGTCGACAACTTGAAGTTTTATTAGCCTACCCTGATTTCTAGTTAGGTCTCACCTAGGCTCTTTAGATCTATTATAGTTTAAAATGCTGTTGAGAAATTAAACTGCAGCTGAAGATTATTTTTTATCAATACCTACTATTTATTGGTGTAAAAGGTAAAAGTTTCGAAATTTTTGTAAACTCCCAAAAAGCTAAATTATAGGTGACATCGATTATTTTGTGAATTTCATTTTTCCAAAACTATAATTATGGTTTCATATCTTGATATGAAAATTTCACACATGTATTATCAGGGCAGGGGAATTATGAAGATAGTTTAAAATTTTCTTTATTTAGGTAACATTTTAGCAAAATTTATGTTGTCATTGAAGTCATGACATTAAGCATGACTACATTTGGATATTTCTTTAACAGGTACGAATTGATTCACATAACAAATATTCAGCAATGTTTTAATATGAACCAAAATAAGAGAAATATTTTCAGAGCTAGGATCTAGACGCCATAGAAGTAGTCATAGAGCAGCTCAAAGTGGTATATTGAAAAAGCAATTTTGAATTGAGTGGACTTCCATTTCAATGTGCCTAGGATAAGAGGTTTGTGTTTGGTATTGAAGAATTAATAAGAGTAGGTATTTTGGCAGTTTCAATTAAGGATGCATCTTTATGTTTGTTCATGCACTCAAATAGACAATTTAAATCACATCCATCTAGTTTAGGTTTTGCTGTTAGTCATTCATAACGATTGTATAGATTGTTTGAGAAGATTACAGCAGAGCTCTGCTGCTCTTTAAGGAATAAAAAAAGATTTAATTAATTCGAAGCATATTAATGATTTAAAGTCATTGTTTTGTTCGTGAGGTAAATATTTCAAGAATTTCACTTTAAATATATTTAATATACGTAAAAGTTACAAAAATTGTATTTATCAGAAGTTTGTACAGGGTGGGCATTTTTCGATGTTTTAGCAGTACAACTTTTAAACCTGAGGAGACAAAATCTGATACCCACTTCTCGATCTCTTTTTCTGAGAAACTAACAAGAGTAGTATTCATTCTTGGCTCCCTTCTTTTATTTTCGAGTTATAATATAAGCGAAAAGTGGAAAAGTGGCGATATCGAAAAAAAATCATATCTCTGCTGATTCTGATGATAGAGCTCTGAAATTAAAACATTAGAGAGTTGAAGTGCGCGCAGCACGTAAGCCCGAACGTGGACGTAAACTTGAGAAAAACAGTCAAATATAACGTTTAACTCTTGAAGTAAAAATAGAGTGCTGCCATAGTCTACGGCAGACCATTAGAGACCTAAAGCTATAGCTATTATTACAACTAGGGAATATGAATACTATATTTCACGAGGTTGTCCTAGTTACATCCCGAGGGCGAAGCCCGAGGGATGTATGAGGCAACCGTGGGAAATGTATTCATATTTCCCGTGTTGTAATCAATAGTTTTTTTCTGATCGATACAATATCGTTCTTGAAATGGAAAAATTAATATTATATTGTAAATTATTGATTCAATTGGATTTTTAACGTTGCTATGGGCTGTGTTTGTGAGAATCATGGTTGACTGGTTTTATTTTGACGTCTTGTCAGAAATAAAATCATTGAAATAATGTCGAACTACGTCGAAACTCAAGCGGCGAAAGCCCATGATTTTTGATTCCGGCCAAATCTAAAGCTGCTCATAGTAAAGAGTATGAAGGCTTTCGAGAGTGGAAAAGAAAAAGATTGTTGGACGGTGTCAGCGAAAATATTTTGCTAGCATATTTTGAAGATATGGTATGTTGCTCTGATTCTTGTTCTTTTCAATGTATGATTAATTCATTCGATCTCCTGTTGCAGGAATATTCACCAAACACGTTATGGCCAAAATTATCTATGTTTCTGCATTTGAAGGAAGAAACGAATGTCAAATTATTCGAAGAAGTGGAAGTATTTGTTAAGAACAAAAATAAAGGATCCGTTCCCAAAAAATCAGCAGTGTTGTCCCGAGAGCAGATCAAGAATTTTTTGATAGAAGCACCAAATGACTTTTTACTGATGTATAAGGTTGCATAATATACTATTTTGAGTAAAATATGACTTGACGTTTCATATTTCCCTTGGGACAATAAGACTTGACGTTTCATATTTCCCTTGGGATATATGAGTGTGTTATGACATATGGTAACTAAGGCGATATTGCTCATTATTGATTCGATCAGAAAAAAACCTATTATTTGTTTTTTGTTGTATTCTGACAGAGAAAGTTTCTGATATAAGTATTCAGTCTGTTCTCTGTTCCTTCATTACATTCGAATTTCAAAATGAATAATAATGAAAATAATTTTTTGATTACTTGAGTTCTTGCCGAAAGCAAGAATTTTAGAGAAAATCATCACAAATGTATGTAAATATCACTCTCACTTGAAAGGAAAACTCCACATTTGTAACTAATCGAAATAATATTTTAGTTCTTTTGGTACTTATATGCAATCTCGTAACGGAAATATTGCATTGAAAAAAATTCAACACTTCTTAGAAAAATGCAAAATCACAGTATATAAATAATTAGGAGGATATTAAGTAAAAAGTGAATTAATCGTGTTCTTAAAAAAAGTTTCAGCTACATCTGCTATTCTGCTACTAGATTATTTTTAATTTTCTAAGGTTAGGACTGTTAGGAGCAATTCCTTTCAATTGTCCATTTTCTCATTACAGGTAGAGGGTTACAAACAAATTTTTTGCGTAACAAATAGTTACTAACGAGTTACTAACGAATGCAACAAATTTTTTTTCAATTTTCGAAAATGTGGTTGCTCGTGAAGTTAGCACCCAGCGGAATGCGGTGTTTTTCCACCAGTTCGTTTGAGGTACAAACAAAAATTCTGATGTTACAAATGAGTTTCTAACGAATGAAAAAAAAATATTTTCGAAAAAGTGGGTGCTAACTTCGCATTTTAGGGGTGTAATTTTTCCATCACTGGTTAGGTTACAAACTAAAATTTTTGAGTTACAAATAGTTACTAATGAATGGAGGAAAAATTTTTTTCATTTTCGAAAAAGTGGGTGCTAACTTCACGGACACCTGTATAGAGTAAAACTCGTCATTAAAAAAAATGTTTATTATTATAAGTAGTAACAAAATTAAAAAAGTGTAAAATAAATTAAACATATGAATAAGTTCAACTCAAATTTCCGATCTCTACAGGCTTGAGCTCATATTTAATTCCAGTTTCATGATCGACCACTTGATCACTTTCAGGTTTGATGAAGAGATAATTACCATTCATTCTCCTCATCTTCTGTTCCCTCTTTTTACGGTCGAAATCTTTTTCGCTCATGTAATTGCCACCATGTTTGCCAGTTACACCACTTAAAACCAGATATCTTGCTCTTGGACTGACGAATTCAACGTCGTCATTGAGTTGTTCTCTCTTTCCTCTTGAATTTTCTGCGTAAGTTGGCTGTAATACTGATTCTCCTTCCTCTTCGTAGGCTGCATACTGTTCGTTATTGCTGCTGCCCTCACCATCGTGACGGTCATGCCCTGCATGGTTAAAATCCCAATAATGTTCACCATACCCTCCGTGCTTGTCACCCCATCTTACCTAAATATTTAAATCGATTAAAGAAAATATATGTAGAAAAGCTTTTGACTGAGAAATATGATTTCTAATCAATGTTTAGTAGTTTTAGTTTCACGAATGCAGTAGAAATTTTAGTTTTTCCCAGTGAGTGATATTCCCTAATTCAGTTTTCGAAAATTTACAAATGTTTTCAATTATGTTTATTGGTTGTTGTTTGGGTTTAATTCCGTGCACTCAATAAACAGTTCCTCCACAAGGTTTGCACTTACCTACTGCAAGATGTGTGTGAGTATTGATTCACGCATATTCTCACGCCATAGGTTATTTGAAAAGTACACTTCGTCCGAAGAAGCATCAGTTTCAACAATATTCTTGAATATCGTTGAAAAGTGAATAAGGAGAATGGAACAACTATCCATTCTGCTAAACTATAATAGTATTTTACAATATCTAAAAGTTTTCGAGAGCAGAATGAATAAACCCTTACAACCAATGGTTCAATGGTTATTTTGAAGCAGAAAATTGTCAAATTATTTGTCAGATTTCGAACCGAAGATAATGATTTACCAGATTTTGATATGATGTTTAAATATTTTCATTTAAAATTATTTTCAGCATCAAAGCAATAGAAATTTCCGATGACTATAAACTACTAAACAGATAAACTTTAATTGCACTTGCTATATGCAACTTTCACCTGAAGTGTTTATCTTATTAGGGAATTGTCGAAAATTTTGTGGAAAACAAACGAAAATATAGAATTTGTTCATTTGTAACCTCCATTACCATACAGGGTGGCCATTTGAAAACGAACAGACGAGATTACAGACGATAAATTTTTTCGATAGAAATGCTCGGACAGGTCGATTTCTTTTCGAGGGGGACAACTTAAGATGTAGGTTACGGACGCATAGCGCTTCAACCCTTGCTACTACAACCCTCACCCCCCTTTTTGAATAGGGAAGATGGGGTGAGTGATACCTCATTTGAAAGGTATTTTTATACTGATTTCAGCACAGTAATTGTTTTTTCATTTTATGCATTAGTTCTCGAAATATTCTTAACGAAGTATTTGAAAATGAAGTGCTGTTTTCATGGCACTTGTAGTGTTTTTTTGTGAAAAATCGACATTTTGAGCTTCAAAACAACCATGTTTATCTAAATGTCGTTGATTGAAGAATTCTGCGGTTCTATGCGCACATTGATTGTTTGCAAAAAAAAAGTGAAATTATTTCCACCCGCTCTGCAATTGAATAAACCATGTCGAACAATGAATTAGAACACATACAAGTCTCGATTCAAAACTAAGAATAATTCACATGTCAAAGAACCAGTAAGCCAACTTAATGATCTGTTCGTAATAATAAAAAAATTATCGATTCTCATTTTTTTTGAAAAAGATATGAATTCAATAATCAACAAAATGAAAACATTATTGGAGCCACTGAGAAAACACTTCATAATTAGTCGGAAATCGTTTCACGAATTGGGACTGAATATTTCTGTGGCATCATTAATGATTTGATTTTCTTACCTGGTAATCTGAGATATGTACGTATTTGGACTTTTTGGAGATTTCTATCGATCAAGTGTTACTGTTATTGGAAATACTGCAAATTATATCGAAGATAATTTAGATTGAGTTTCAGCAAGATTGAGCTCCTTCGCAATACGCTTTGTTTGTTCGACATCTTGATTAAAGATTTCTATGTCAGTGGATTGGAGGAAGGAAGCCACAGTCATGGTTGTTTTGAAGCTCAAAATGTCGATTTTTCACAAAAAAAACACTACAAGTGCCATGAAAACACCACTTCATTTTCAAATACTTAGTTAAGAATATTTCGAGAACTAATGCATAAAATGAAAAAACAATTACTGTGCTGAAATCAGTATAAAAATACCTTTCAAATGAGGTATCACTCACCCCATCTTCCCTATTCAAAAAGTGGGGGTGAGGGTTGTAGTAGCAAGGGTTGAAGCGCTATGCGTCCGTAACCTACATCTTAAGTTGTCCCCCTCGAAACAGAAATCGACCTGTCCGAGCATTTCTATCGAAAAAATTTATTTCGTCTGTAATCTCGTCTGTTTCGTTTTCAAATGGCCACCCTGTATATAAAACAAATTTCGAAGGATTTTCATTTAAAGTATATATATATACATCGCCAACAATTCCAATCGTGTGTGATTCTTTTTCAAGACTCGTATTTATGTTCTCTCAAAAAATTGTCTCATAGAAGTGGTATATTTATAAGAGGATATTTGCCGTAATTCTCAAATTTTCAATATGGTTTTAAGTTCAGGGTTCTCCGCATAGAGGTCGACAAAAATTGGGAAAATGAAGATGACTTGAATAATAAATTAGCGTGTTATTAAGTTAATCGGGAGTCGAATGTTTTTTTGAGGAAAGGTTAATTGGAACAAAAAGCAGTAATGATATTACTGATGTATAAAAGGTACCTAGCTATAAATATTGCTTAATGTCGGCTTTTTTTAACTGTATTTTTCCGTTCATCAAAAGGGCACATTTCCAAAAATTTCCTGTTACAGTACGATTTGATGGATAAAATGTTAGTGTTATTGAAATCAAAATTATGACCATTATTCTTTGCGTGTAAAGCCAAGCCACATATGTCTGGATGAATGCTAATAGATAGATAGATAGATTTATTCATATTCTCATAAACATATACACATTATGTGAAGAGAAAACGTCAAACAAAACAAAAGTACAAAATCTTAATCTCTACAAGTAAATAAACAGCGCTCAGATCAAGATGAGAGGAACTCCTGAATGCTGTAGGGTTCTCTTTCTATTAGAATTTTTTTCAAGGTAGATTTGAAGGACTTAAAAATTTTTATGGTTTGTATAATCTTAGGAATCTTATTGAAAAGGGTAATACAGATATACTCGGCATTTTTCTCAGTTAGCGTTAAATTATGTTTTAGATAATGCAAAGGGAACATTCGCCTGGTTCTATTTATGTTGTCATATCGACTGAAATAAATTTCTCTATTTTTCTGAAAAAATAAGAGACAGCTGTAGATGAAAAGTCCGGTGAGTGTCAAAATTTTGTTTTTTATGAAATGACCACGACAATACTGCCTGTGAGATAGACCATAAATCACTCGGATAGCCGATTTTTAAATATAAATATTTGATCGACTCCAGTACAACCTCCCCAAGCAATGATTCCAAAAGTTAGAAGTGCTTGGAAATTAGCGTAGTAAATACATTATGATCTACTTGCCTCGCCATTATTCTCAAAGAATACACGACCGAGAGTAGTTTCCGTTTGAAACACGCTAAGTGTTCATTCCAAGTCAAATTGGAATCTATAATCACGCCTAAAATCTAGTGTTAGAAGAAACGGAAACAGTGTGATCCAGAAGGTCGATCGAATTCGAATAATTAGTAGGCTTTCTATTTGCGGAAAAAAACATGCATTGAGTTTTGGTCAGATTTAATATGAGGCTATTTCTTTGACACCACTCATATACAGACGCTGCTGTTAGTTTAGCCGATGAAGTAACTGAACTTAGGTACATCGTTTTTTCGAACAATAAAACCTGTATCATCCGCAAATGTAACAGATGAGATGAGGTCATTCATATAAATTAAAAAGAGGAATGGGCCAAGTATACTTCCCTGGATCACACCGCTTTCCAATAACTCGTCGTACGACAAAAACGTTTTCCCATCAACTTCTATCCCCACTCTCTGTACTCTTCCCTTCAAGAAACTTCGAAAGAGGTCCAATTGCTTATCTCTTATACCATAAGCTTCTAGCTTATCCAATAGTATCTGATGGTCAACCGTGTCAAATGCCTTGGAGAAATCGAGAAAAATTCCTAACGGGATTTGTCCACCTTCCCCGCTTCCAAACCGCTCATGATTGATCGAGTTAACTCAAAAATTGCCGTTTGAATACCTTTAGTCCTCAGATAACCATGTTGATTTTCGCCTATTAGATATATTGAACCTATGAAAAAAATTCATCACACGAGTTGCCAGAACCTTTTCAAAAATTTTTGAAAATGATGTGAGTAAACTTATGGGGCGATAATTATCAAGTTTTGAGTTGTCGCCTTTTTTATACAAAGGTTTCACTATTGCGATCTTGTAGTACGAGAGCTAGCAACGTCAAAAAAACAAGAATTTCAGGAAGGCCAGTTTTTAGATATGCTTTCTCTCTCAGTCTCCCGACGTCATACGGGCTATCTGGCTGGCGGTAGTGGTTGCGTTCATTAGTGCGCATCGTACCTGTACAGGTAAAATATCAATTTTTCAAATAATTCAGAAAGGTTTTTTTCTTTTTATTATTTTTATTGAAATTTTTTGCAACATAAATTTATTATTGCCAGATATTTTTATTGTTGTTTAAACGGTGCCAGACACTAATTTTGAATAAAAAAATTTTTTTTTTCGAATTATTTCAGTATGGCTGAAATTTTAATATGATGATACTCAAATATCAAAAAACCCAAAACTAATTTGCCAGACAGTAATTCGATTGGTTAAACCTTCAGCCAGACCGATCTAAAAGTGATAAGTGATGTGGTATCATTTTGCTTGGTCTAGAAATAGTTGTCGAATAAATTACATAGAAAGATTAAAACTATTGAATTAATATGCGGATTAATATGGTATCAAATAATAATTTATTGTTGTATAAAATAAGATGAGGATCAATCTAAGTATGAAAAAGAACAAACATTGGATGGTTATATGAAAATTGAAGTAAGATTTTTCAATCCATCATTTCTGTCTTTACAAAATATATTTTAATTTTTCACTCGACATTGTAAGACAATTTTGTTAAAAAAACATTAAAAACAACGGCAACGAATAAACCAATGTTACTGAACTGACGCCATCGTGAATACAAACAGTTGCTGTCGTTTATCTCGCTTGCGTAACTAACACGAGATTGTCTATAATATACTCTTCGAACATGCCCAATCACTTATCACTTTTAGATCGGTCTGGCTGAAGGTTTAACAATCGAATTACTGTCTGGCAAATAAGTTTTGGGTTTTCAGATATTTAAGCAACATCATATTGAAATTTCAGCCATACTGAAATAATTCGAAAAAAAAAATTTCTTTATTCAAAATTAGTGTCTGGCACAGTTTAAACAACAATAAAAATATCTGGCAATAATAAATTTATGTTGCAAAAATTTTAATAAAAATAATAAAAAGAAAAAGTACCTTTCTGAAATTATTTGAAAAATTTATATTTTACCTGTACATTTACGATGCGCACTAATGAACGCAACCACTACCGCCAGCCAGATAGCACGTATGACGTCCGGGAGAGTGAGAGAGATAGCATATCTAAAAACTGGCCTTCCTGAAATTCTCCCTCAAAACGTTGCTAGCTCTTAGACTATTGAGACTGGTAGGAAAGATCCCTTCGTTGTAACAGGCTTAGATTATGTAAGTCAATGGCTGCGCAATTAAGTGTATGGAAGCTTTCACTACCGTCATTGGTATTTCATCGTATCCAGATGACCGCATGTTCTTGAGGGATCTGACCAATTGACAAATTTCATTTTCATCGATGTCGAACAAATAAAAAGAATTTGGGTTCTTTTTGACGCTGGAATCAATCCAATCACGCGATGGTGGATTTTTGTATATTTGTAGTTACATTTGCGAAATGCTTATTGAAAGAGTCAGCAAGAACATTTTACAGTTTTCCTAGTTTTAGATTTATTATCTGTCTTGATGATTTTGTCGCGAAAATATTCTTGTTTCAGGTTCTTAAGTTTTTCCTCATTTCTTAACTTTTCTTGCTTGTACTCTTTTTGATATTTGGGATTTATCCTTGAAATTGTGAACAATATATCTAATCGTTTTTTTAACTCGATAATTTCAGGATGATGCTTATTTATGTTCAAAATTTTAACTTCTTTGTTTACAGTTAGATTAATCAGTGGAAATGAGTCTTCGAAAATATTTTTACATATATCAAAGAAATTCTCCCAACGGGACTCGTGATCAGTTGAGCAATCATCTAAAATGTTAGTCCAACTAACCTCCGTTAGTTTCTTCAAAAATATTCCCATAGTAAAATCGTTTATTTGACGAATATGTTTCCTGATTATTTTAGAATTGGGAATGAGAATATCTGCTCCATGTGATCAGACAAATGAGACCTCTGCGTTTCCCCGATCCAAATTTGTAATGATATTGTCATACATGTAGCTGAAATGGATGTAATACGCTTGGGCCGACGAATCATAAATTTCCCCCCATAACTCTCAACCAGCGATACAAATTTCTGCGTGTTTAAATCCGGCTCCAGCAAATTCAGGTTGAAATCACCTGCTATAATGAATTTACTGTTCGATTTTAAGAACTTATCAAGAATCTTATTTATATTGTGCAAAAAAATTTCAACGTTCGCCAGTGCGTATTTGGACGATAAATGCATACGACGACAATATTGTAGCAATTTATTTTAATTTCAATCGCCGAGCATTCAAACACATGAGGAACACTCAAGGTTATCAGATCTGAACGCTCTTCACTCTGAATATTATTTTTGCAAAAAATTGCAGTGCCACCATGAGCCGATGATTCTCTACAGAACTTAGAAATTAGTTGAAAACCATGAATTTTATACGATTCAATTTCCAAATTATTTTTCCAATGTTCAGTAATTACAATGATAGATGCATTATAACTTTTGATGAAAGCTTCTAGACGATTTAGACAATTTCCAATAGACCGAACATTTTGGTCAATCAAAACACAATCCACAAGATATCCTTTTTTCTCTGCGAAAGATGCAGCAAAAAATGATTAATTTCACTACCTTCAGGCCAAACTTCCGGATTTCTCAATGCCTCAAACTCTGCCGCTGGTACCCCAACTTTGAACGACGAGTATTCTTCGGGCCTTCTTGACTCTAGTTTTTGGCACTTGACGTCGGAAAATCCGTTTGCTTCCAAATGTTGAATAAGAATGTCTTTTCCCAGAGTAGGGTGTAATCTACACACATGTATATAGCTGAATTTAGGGGCAGCCTCAATACCTATTTTTGGTCCTTTACACTTCCGAGAATGCTTCTATATTGCTCTCTTTGATTCTCTTTTTTTCACTGGATGAAAATTTCCTCAGAGGGGAGTATTTTCTATCAGGTTATCATTATAAATTCACATATTCGGAACTGCTTCATTTAGTGTGATTATGTGTTTTATTTTTAATGAAACAGAAGATACTTTAAGGAATTTATTCTAACACTAACTACTATTTACACTGACGGTACTTGTTCATTCAACGGTTAATACAAGAGAGAGTTTAGGGAAGCCAAGCCTAACGGCTTTTTGAGTTGACGCATGTCAACTTGGGATCTACATGTCCATAGAGTATTCACATTCTTTTTCCTTGAACTCAAGTATTTACCATTGATATTTCAACACTCCCCCTCAATGGTAAATCCGCTCTAAGCCTAAATTTTTTCTGTGTTTTTCAAACACGATGGAGCTCAATGGTTTTGTAAATATGTCCGCCAACTGTTCGTTAGACGGAATATATTCAATATGTACAATATTTTGTCTGATTTTATCTCTTACAAAATGAAATCTTATGTCTATGTGTTTTAGTCTTTTGTGAAATTCGGGGTTCTTGCTGACTTTAATAGCTGCTTGGTTATCTTCGTAAATCACAATCACTTGAGATTCATTTATTATTTTGAAGTCTTTCAAAAGTGCCTTCAACCAACAGGCTTCACTGACAGCCAAACTGAGGGCTATGTATTCTGCTTCAGTTGACGAAAGAGCAACTGAGGATTGTTTTCGAGATAACCAAGAAACCGTACAATTATTTATCTTGAATATGTATCCCGAGGTGGACTTTCGGTCCAGCCGATCACCGGCCCAATCTGCATCGGCATATCCTATGATAGTCATATCATTTCTATCATAGGTAAGACTATAATTAAGAGTACCCTGAATATATCTGAGCACCCTTTTCAAAGCTTTCCACAAATCATTACTAGCACAACTTTGGTACCTGCTTAAAATATTGATTGTTATACATAAATCAGGTCTTGAACATAACATTGCATACATAAGACAGCCAATTAATTTCCGACATCTATTTTCTATTTCAAGTGTTTCTGAATTATCTCTTTTCAAGCTGTCATGTTGAAAGTTTATCTCCATTGGAGTTGTTATTGGATTACAATTTTGCATATCAAATTTCTTCAACACATTTTTAAGATAGTTTGTTTGATTAATTTTTATTTGGGAATTCTCAGTATCTTGTATGATATCCATACCTAGAAAGTATCTTATCAAGCCTAAATCTTTCATCTTGAAGAAATTTGATAGCGTGTGTTTAATATGTTGTACTTCACCAGTATCGGTACCTGCTATCAATAAGTCATCAACATAAATTAATACAAATAATTTACAGTTCTCTGTACTTTTGACGTAAAGACAATACTCGGACTCTGATCTCTGAAATGACAATGACAACATTGTTTTGTGAAATTTTTCATTCCAATTCTTAGGGGAATTTTTTAAACCATATAAGGATTTCCTCAGCTTGAAAATAGATCCTTGACGTTCCTTAAATCCTTTAGGAATGGATATATACACATCGTCTTTGATATCTCCATACAAAAAGGCGCTACAAACGTCTAATTGGAAAATAGGAATATTCATATGATTACATACCGCTAAGAAAATTCTTATAGATGGTAGTTTTGCTACAGGGCTATAGATCAAAATCTGATAGATCTGTTTGTTGGAAGCCCCTAGCGACTAAACGTGCCTTATATTTAACGTCCTCATTTTGTTGGTCTACTTTCTTCCTATACACCCACTTACACTGAATGACCTTTTTCACATCACCACTATCACTTTTCACATTGGACCAGGTCTCGTTTTCTTCTAGTGCCTTTATTTCGTTGTCCATTGCCTCTTTCCATTTGGATGATTCATTGCTCTGCATGGCCTCTTCATAAGTTTTGGGATCCTCATCTGAACATAAAGCTAGCAGAACTGTATCAGGATCCAGCTCGTAGTCATCAAGGTATGATGGTCTTCTACGATTTCGTTGAGGATAGTGTCTAGGAGCGCTTACCTCTACATTTTCGTCAGGACTTTGAATGTCTTCTGTACCATTATCTTCAGTTACTGTTTCCTCCTCTAGTTGTTCTTGATAGGTTTCTGTTTGTTCTATGATATTATTTTCAATAGTATCTTGTGGTAAGAATATGACGTCTCGATGAATTTCCACCTTCTTGTCCTGAAATAATATTCGAAAACCTTTCACATTTTCATCGTATCCAACGAATGTACCTATTGTGTTTTTGTCATCCCATTTTGTACGTTTCGATTTGGGTATATGAACTGATACCTTGGATCCAAATATTTTTAGACCTTTTATATCATATTGCCTCTTGTGCCATAGGTCAAACGGAGTTTTGTTTGGCGTATTGCTGGGACCTGTTCTGTTTATGACAAAAACAGCTGTATTTACTGCTTCTGCCCATAAATTTGTTCCAATTCTTGATCATGGATCTTGCTGCCTCAACAATGGTTCGCATTTCTCTTTCTGCCCTGCCATTCTGTTCAGGAGTGTAAACTACTGACTTTTGATGACGAATACCTTTTCTCTCTAGAACATTTTTCAAATAATCATTACAAAATTCTGTTCCGTTATCAGTTCTCAACACTTTGATTTTCTGGTTTGTTTCTCTTTCAGCAAGTGAGATGAACTTTTCGATGTTACTTCTCACTTCTGATTTGTGTTTCAAAAAGAACACGTGCCTATACGAAGAAAAATCGTCTTTAAGGAGCAAAAAGAATCTAGCTCCTCCTAATGATGTGGTGCTGAATGGACCACATACATCTGCATGGATTATTTCCAATAGTTCGGTGGCTCTGGATCCACTTCTCTCAAACTTGAGTCTATGTTGCTTCCCTGCAAAGCAGTGCTCACAAACCGCGTCTTTTGGATTATCTCGGAATTTTATATTCTTATCCATGAGTATTCTTTTTACATGAGAAATACCTTGATGTGCAAGTCTTTCGTGCCAAATATTTACATTTTCAACTGTCTCAACTATCTGACAGTCTGAAACGTCATTATTTTTAGATCTACTAGGGAATGCGACATTTGGGCTACTTTTATGTTCGCCGATCGTAGTTTCTGTGCATGTTTTGAAATTCATTTTATAGAGTTTGCCACTTCGAGTTGCTAACGCCCGAGTGTTACCATTTTTATCGAGGATTTTACAGTGTTCGTTATTCATGGTGATTTTATATCCCTTATCTAAGGCAGTACTCACAGAAAATAGATTAAACTTCAGCTGTGGCACATAGAGAACATCCACTAGAGTTGTTTTTATTGATGTATTATTAACTATGGCAACTAACTCAACTCTTCCTTTCCCTCTTACCTCCAATATATTGCCGTTTCCAACCTTAACGTTCTTGTCTGACTCCTTCACTATCATCCCACTGAATAAAGACTCGTCCCAGCACATGTGTTCACTTGCTCCTGAGTCCATCACCCAGTCTTTTGGTTTCATCTGGCTGCTTAACTCACCAATAAATGCATTGGAGTATTCATCACTTTTGGGTTTCCTATTTCTTTCTTCTTTACCCTTTTTGTACCAGCACGATGACGCTTCATGTCCCACCTTTTTGCAGTACGTGCAGATTTTGGGTTTTCTTGAGTAGCAATTTTTAGCTATGTGTCCTGGCTTGTTACATTTGTGACAAATCATGTTTCCCGCTTTATCCCTTTTTCCGTTTCCTTTGGCACTCACACTGGTTAACGCTGTGGTATTTTCTTCGCTAGACCTAATTCTCTCTTCTTCGATAAGAAGCCTTGAGGTCAGCTCTTTCAAGGTTTGATTTGATTCAGGAACTGATTCCCAGGCAGATCTGAAGTGTTTAAATCTGTCTGGAAGGGACATCAAGACCTTTGTCATTATCATTTTCTCAGATATTTCCTCTTTGGCCTGTTTAAGTTTATTTTTTATGTCTTCTATCTGAGAGATGAACATAGATACAGTGCCATCTCCAAATTCCATGGAGAAGAATCTCTGTTGGAGCAGATGGACGCTAACAACAGATTCCTTTTCATAAACTGATTTTAATTTTTCCCACATCTCATTTGCAGTGTCACATGATAAAATATGAGTAATTGGTTCCTGATCCATTCTTGATACGATCAGTTCTTGGGCTTTCGCATCCTTCCTTTCCCAATCATTTATTTCTTTTGTTCCACTCTCAGGTTTTTTTATTTCTCCCGTCAGAGTTTTGTACAGCTCTCGTCCTTTCATCATAACGATGGTCTGAAATTTCCATACAGCCCAATTTTCTTCATTGAGCTTCATCGACGGTATCGTAGTTTGTTCCATTTTGATTATTACTTGACAGTCGAGGGGACGCTTCGATATTTCACAAAATGGCTGTTCCTTGTTAGACGTTAACTCACTATTTTTATTATTTAACACTTTAATTTCTTCTATTTCACTTAGGTGCCTGGGCCCATAACCTGTGATTATGTGTTTTATTTTTAATGAAACAGAAGATACTTTAAGGAATTTATTCTAACACTTAACTATTTACACTGACGGTACTTGTTCATTCAACGGTTAATACAAGAGAGAGTTTAGGGAAGCCAAGCCTAACGGTTTTTGAGTTGACGCATGTCAACTTGGGATCTACATGTCCATAGAGTATTCACATTCTTTTTCCTTGAACTCAAGTATTTACCATTGATATTTCAAACAATTAGTTTTTATTTCAGCTGTATTCTTACCCGATGTCAGGTATTTTTTGTTTTCTCTTGACTTCATCTTCAGATTTCCGGACGACGAAGTCGGTTTGGAAACCTTGCTCTGCAGATCATCGGATGTTTTGATGATTTGGGTTGAACTTTCTAACTGTTTATTTTTCAATAATTTCATTATACAATTTTTGCCATTTATTGTTTTTTTCCAAATCACCAATTATTCTTTTAGAATAGAGTAATTCTGTTTCCGATACCTTGATGTTGTGTTTGAGATTTAATTCCACTCCGTAACAATCATGAGGGTTTGGATCGATTTCTGGTTCCTTTTGTCCTAGGGTATGAGCCCCAAAATCTTCAACAAAAACACGAAGCTCTAAACTCACTGTTGTCCCATTAGGAACTTTTTTATTAACAATAATATCCACTAAATATTCTTTCTTAAGTCTAGACAACTCGCTTACAACCTCCGAGCTTGGTGCCATGTTGATATGTACTTTTATGTACGCTAATTTCTCTCTTAAGAGATTGAAAAGTTTGGCCAATGTATCTTTACATAAGGCAATCAACGAAGAATAGAATAACTGCAGTTATTTCTAATTTTCGCTGCCTATTTCCACAATTTGTTTCATGATTTTTATATACTGTATTTGCTCTTTCGAGAGAATCAAATTTTGTTACATCCTGGTTTAGTTCCAAAACTTAGGACTGTGATATAGATGTCAATTGTTGTGTACATTGAACTAATACCCTGTGTTGAGAACCCAATAGAAAACATTTCAAATGTAGAATCTCCATTCTTGCGAAATATTCAATCAAGTTTAGTTTTATTGAACATATTAAAGTGCCTCGAAAGAGAATCACACACGATTCGAAACGTTTACTATGCATTAATATACTTATAATGAAATTATTTGTCCGAAATCTTGTGAAGATACTTAAGGTCAAAAGAAATCTTTTTTCCTTTACCAATTTTTAGATTCGGAAAAGATACAGGCTGCTGAGAATCGATAAAAAACTAGATTTTTAGTCATTCTTCACAAACGATTCGATCGAATGAAATTATTCTCGGATTTTTTTTTCAACGATGGAATCGATAAGCTTCTAACACAAAATTTCATCTTCATCCTCCAGTTACTGAGAAACTCAAAGTACCCAACTTATAAATAGGTTGAATTTTATTTCATGAAAATTGGGTCATTTTGAAAATTAAAAGTATTCTTTATGGTTTTTGTTAAAATATGGCGTTCTTGAGTCACATAAACATCAAAAATGAAAAATATCTGTGAAACTAGAAATAGCGCTAACAAATTGCATATCGGTAGTTTCTGTGTTCGTCTACACAGCCAAACTGGCAGTGATCTGGAAATTTTTTGGATATACAGGGTGACTGGTGACGTAAGGGACAACGGCTAACTGGAGATAGAGGACCTCAAACTGAATGAGGATTGGGGGTTTAAATGTCCCATAAGGCTATTAGTTTCAGAGATACAGGGTAATTTTTGCAAAAGTGCTTAAACTATAAACTCCCATATCTTCGTCAATATGTCAAATTTTTCGCTGATATTTGGCAAGCTTGTTACTTTACATATTCTCCATCGGATCAAGAAGAAAATATTCTCAAAAATTGCAGGTCCGTATTCAAAAATTTCAATTTCGGTGTCACGTGAGAAATATCACTCGGTATATGAGATAAAAAAATTGAATTGGAAAATTCGAATCTGCAAAAAACACTGATTGAAAATCTGTTTTCAGTTCGAATGGCACAAATTTTTTATAGTTTTTATGATATGTTGAATGTCGAATATTACAATTTATTCATATTGAAATCAAGAAACATACTATTCCTGATAGAAAAAAACACTGAATTTGAGATGCTTAAATAATCCTGACGTATTTTGAATATTCCTCCACATCTTGAAATACTTTTTAATTAATTTTTCTATCAATATTATGAGAAAAACTCAAAAAACAATACAAACACAAAAAGATCAACAGTAGCACATATGATTCATAAAAAAATCAAATAAACAAATGCTCAATATGCGAGAGCCATTTCCATCACACACTGATTGGCTCTTTTGAACAATTGAAGTACTTTTCATATCCACAAGATGAAAAATTATACTCTTGATAGAACAGAAACACTGGATTTCAGCTTGAGAAAAGTTTGACTTTCTTCTCAGAACACCTGAACAATAATACATCTGGTACTTATGTTTTCAACAAAATTTATTTTTCAATTAATCAATGCAATGATTTATAATGAAAACAACTAAGCAAATGCTCGAAATGAGAGCAACTTACTTCAACGCATTTATTGGCTCTCTTGAACTCTAATAATTTCTTTCTCTTTTGAGACGAGGATTATTCTGAGACCAAATATTATCCGTTCATTTTGCGGAATCCAAAAACAAGTATCATCTACATATTCTTCATTCGTGAATACTGAAGGCATTTTTCAGAAGAAACTACACAATTCCCAAGAATTCACAACCAATGAATGTATGAATATAAACGTCATTTTTTGAAATATGCCTACTCTGTGTAGTAGGATGTATTTTATTAATAATGAATAATAAATCCCTTATTCTGAAAAATCACTTGTTTTCCTAATATTCTGTTTGCATTAAAGAAATTCATATGCTTCTCAAAAGAACGTGAAGTTGTTACACCTAAGTACATATTAGAGGAAAATAAGTCCTCAAAATGTATACATTATTTCCTTGAGGAATAAATTTTGTTGAAAACATAAATACCAGATGGATTATTGTTCAGGGGTTCTGAGGAGCTGAAATCCAGTGTTTCTGTTCTATCAAGAGTATAATTTTTTATCTTGTGGATATGAAAAGTACTTCAATTGTTCAAAATAGCCAATAAGTGTGTGAGGGGAATAGCTCTCGCATATCGAGCATTTGTTCATTTGATTTTTTTATTAACCATTATGTGCTACTGTTAATCTTTTTGTGTTTGTATTGTTTTTTGAGTTTTTTTAATAATATCGATAGAAAAATTAATTAAAAAGTATTTCAAGATGTGAAGGAATATTCAAAATGCGTCAGGATTATTTAAGCATCTCAAATTCAGTGTTTTCTTCTATGAAGAATAGTATGTTTCTTGAATTCAATATGAATAAATTGTAATATTCGACTTTCAACATATCATAAAAACTATAAAAAATTTGTGCCATTCAAACTGAAAACAGATTTTCAAACAGTGTTTTTTGCAGATTCGAATTTTTCAATTCAATTTTTTTTATCTCATATACCGAGTGATATTTCTCACCTGACACGGAAATTGAAATTTTTGAATACGGACCTGCAATTTTTGAGAATTTTTTCTTCTTTATCTGATGGAGAATATGTAAAGTAACAAGCTTGCCAAATATCATCGAAAAATTTGCCATATTCACGAAGATATGGGAGTTTATAGTCTTAGCACTTTTGCAAAAAACACCCTGTATCTCTGAAACTAATAGCCTTATGGGACATTTAAACCCCCAATCCTCATTCAGTTTGAGGTCCTCTATCTCCAATTAGCCGTTGTCCCTTACGTCACCAGTCACCCTGTATATTGCATAATGATCAAATATTAGCAAGATAAAAACATCATTGGAAAAGTAGTCAGAACTAGTAGGTAGCTATGATTGAATGACATTTGTTTACCAACTAGATGAATATTGAATTCAGATTCAAAAATATTTTCCGGTGTTTTACCAGTTCATACTTTCTCCGACCGTGAATTTAAAAGAGATCTCTTTGCATAAAACAAGAAATAGTTTTTCAAACTTAATTTTGGTACTGCAAGATATGAATGTCCAAAATTGTTTCGGCATCCATCCAGGAAGTACCCATTTCCTGGACGCTTTTTCTTCGAGAAAATAACAACTGACCTACTTCGGGAAGTTAGTACTTTCCGTACTAGGCCGGAAAGTATTGATAAATTCAATAATTGATAATTACCATAGCAACGAAATAACGGCTGACATGTCATATGAAATCATTTGATAAACGTTTGCATATCGCAATTCGCAAAATTATATGAAAAGGAGCATTTCTTAAATGTTTCCAAAAAAATTGTACGTACACGTCCGATAATAGTCTTTTTCGACTCGCCTACATTCGTCCATTAAATTACTATTTTGTGGAAGCCATTTTTTTTCCTTTCAATCAGAAAGAAATACCAACAACAATATTTTATTTGAATGTGTTTTGTCTACATAATATATCTGCTTCATTTGATTCCTGTCAGTTTCTTCAATTTTGAGGAAAACATTAAGAAGTTCGTTCAAGTGCCATCTTTAAGAGGCTTCTAAAAGGCAAAGACATCCCAAAAATTTTTGGAGAAAAAACCATCCTTTTTTCATAAGAAACCAACCTCCAATTTTCCTCGCAATTATAAAAATAGTTATTGTATATGAAATGGAAAAAAACGCCTATTTTGATGGAACTTATTCAATTCTCCGGACCATTTGAAAAGTCTGTAATGCAAGATGACTGTTATGATATAAGGAATGGTTATGATGACATTAAAGGCATTCAGAAATCTAGAAACCATAAGCATATAACAACGCAGTACGAAAGCAGACATTTCCGTCAGCGAAGTCAAATAATACCACAGTCGTCATTGCTCCCAACCAAAACTACGTCCGACTGTCAACAGAATATCTTCTGAAAAGAACAACTTTGAAATTTGGTATTTTGAAGGTAGGTTTAAGATTTGAACAAAAAAATGTATTCAAAAATGAATGCAATAAAATCTATAGCTCTCAGAATACTCAACTCAAAATTATCGTATTTCCACTATTCCACTATTATTGTAGAACAATGAAAAATCGATCTGGTGAGGGTTAGAATAACCTCGAAAAATTTGATTCCGTGCCGGGATTCTAATCCAGGATTGCGGGACTCCACTCGAAGGTTTTGAAATTCCGTACCTTCAAACACTACGTTATTGCTCGTTATTGATCACCGATATTAGTCCGACAATAGCTTCTGTTCTAATAAGTGTTTAAATAGGGAAATGGATTTCGTGAATATTCAAAATGAAATATTATTTTCGTCCTTCTAATATTAATAAGCGTGAAGAGGTTATCGACTCCTATGCTGTATACAACAGAAATCTATTCAGACATATAATAGTTATTTATGTAATAAGGATCATAAAGACGATCATTATGGTACAAGTCGTGAATGATAACACGGCGTGTGCTATAATGATTGTTTATGATCCGTATTACATACAAAATTTTATCTGATGGCATTTATATCAATACATTTTCGAAAAATTAAAAACTGCATTTTCGACATGTCACAATGACATGTTTTCCTTATAGAATTTCATTATGGTACTTAGTACCATAATGAATTCATTATGGTACTTACGTTACGTTACATTAGTCCCATAATGAGCTTCCTTATGTAATCAAAATTGAGTGACATTACGTTGTCATTATGACATGTCATCAGATAAACTACATAATATATGAAAATCATAGATCATTTTCACAAAATATTTGAAAACAATAATAGTAGTTTTGTTCATATAGAAATATTTATAGTGGTAATCTACAAATGTAAATAACTCCCAAACTACTGGAATGACTCGGCTCATCAAATAACTTGACTGCAGCATTTGGTTCCAAAACCGATCTCCAAAATTTGAAAATCCCACTTCCTTCTAGAGTTATCGAGTTCACGGACGGACGAAATTACTTTTGATCCTATATTCTTCATTTTTCAAGGAATCTTCATTATTGGTGACTTGAAATTCTTGAAGATGAACATTCATTGATATACATCTTATTTGAGCTAACGCTTCTTCATTCAACTTTTCAGCCAGCATTCCGCCGTCATCATTGAGTGTTAAATTACCAGAAATTCATTGGTTTAGTATGCATAGAGAAAATATTGTTTGTTTTAATTTCTGATGGCACGTTCATCATGAAATTTTGCACAAGTGTTCCCATCATTATTCTCCTTCAAAAAATCCAATTTCGAAATGATCGCATGTGTGTTTCCGGAAATATCAGGAAAATAATAAAAAAAATCAAATGTCGAAACTACAGGACCGATTCGGTCCGTTCTTTACCAACTCCCAAAATTTCAGAACCCTAACATAATCTGCCTAAACTACTGGTCGATGAAAGTTTAGTTGTCCACGTTTTACTGAGTCGGTTGAAACCCCCTACAGACCAGAATAAGATAAATACAGACATTTGAGCAAAATAAAAGCAAGCTGTTCTACTTAGAACAAGCGCGAAAAACCAAATAATCTGAACAAAACGCTGTCTCCTTTTAAGGTATATGCATTTTTGACCCTTCTCTTTCTCCTCGTTCTATCAATTGCAGGCATTCAAAGGAAAAAAATCAACTCACAACGTCGCCATCAAAAAGCTTTCTAAATAAATCTACACAGAGTTTAAAATGAAAAGCTACTTTTACAGAGATAATATTCATGCCTCGCGAACTATAATGGATCGATGCAGCTCGGCTCAGAGTTTTTCCAGCGATGAACTTCGGATAAAAGACGGAATGAAAGCATATCATTAATTAATTTCGAGCGAAGGATGAATAGCCCTGGTAATTATTGATGTGCATTTCTGCACAAGATGACAGTTTTTATAATCAAGATTCTGATAAATCATTTAATTTTAGTAGGGGAAGTATGCCTATGATGGCATCCTGCTTATGATGGCACACTTCAAAGAAGTCTGTTAACATCAACTGAAACAAAATTATATTTACTGAGTTTGTAAGCCAGATGGCATTTACGCTTGATTTACGTAGTTACACCTTGAATACGTGGCAATTTGTGACTTTTATAAGAGTTCAATCATTTCGGTAGGTGTTGATGTATGATAGTTATTTCATTCTTTTTGTTTTATTTGGATATTCAGAAAATCTGTTTAAAAAATGATTTTACTTTCCTTTAATCACTCTATAACAATTCTTTAAGTGTGAAAGTTTTAGGTTTTTTCGTCTTTTTAGTACCTTTTTCGCTTTGTTGAAAAATATGTGTTACTTATGCTTATGATGGCATAGACAGAGTGTTCCTATGATAGCATAGGGTGCCATCGTAGAAAAAAAATTAAGATCAAGAGACGATTCCTCCAAAGCGTGGTACTTCGCAAGAAATATTAGAGGTATCCGAAAATAATGAAAATGGTTTCGAGTGAAGTATCGAGATCATTGAAAATCATACAAGAACTCTCACCACTGCCAACTGCGTATAAAAATTATATTTTATATTTTGACGATGCCAAAGAATGTAAATTTAGTTCCTCTACACTTATATTTTCATTTTCATAAAATAGGACTGCTATTTTCTTCAATAAAACATTTCAATAAATAATATCACTTTATTTTCAGTTATATGCCATCAAAGGACATACGTGATCTTATGATGGCACCCGTGGCCAAATTTTAAAAAGTGCTATAATCCAAATTTTTGAAAATTTATATCGATACTATGTATAAAAATGCATACTACATACGAGTAGCAGTAAATCTGTTCAATCGATGACATAGAAAAATATTTCTTTAATGAAATATGTGAATAATTCGTTAAGGGTGCCAACATGGGCACACTTCCCCTAACTATATCTACAACATTATCTGATTTTTACTAATGAAAAATAGAAATATGATGCATTTCACTATGAACATACCAACGTATTAATAGAATAGTGGATCATTTTACCATATCAACATATTCATAGAATAATTCCTGAAATTTGGCCTTCGAAGAAATTCAGCACAAGTCGAGTTAGCTTGTTCATTACAACTGATTTCTATACAGTTAGTGAAGTTGTGTTAATATATACATCAATTTTGAACCGTAGTAGTCTCAAGTTACTCCCTTTGTATTGATAAAAATCTGAGGTCAGCCACATTTCTGTCCGACCCTCTGTACAACTTTGAAATTGGAATGGAAAGAGCAAGAAGGCCGTGATTTTCAGGGTAGTTGAAGGATCGGGATATCTCGGTAGATTTCACTTAGGGAAGAAATCACTCCGAACACTTCCAGAATTATAAGGATTCCAATTTTTTAAATTATTTCAACACTAAAATTCCGATCAATTAAAATTCAAGTTATGGTGTTTAATTATTATTTAACGATCAGAATATTACGTACAAATTTCCGTGATGAAATTAGCAAGCCCAAATACTTCGTAATATTAGTTGACATGAAAAGTCAAAGATAATTGAAACTTTGAACTCGACATGTAAAAATTACCATCATAATAAGCGCATACTCCAAAATAAATAAACATCATAACCTTATTCATTTGAAGATTATCTATGAAAGCATTAGTTATAATCTTAGACTAAGTCTAAAGGATATAGTCTAAGGTTATAATCTTCAAAAAATTAATTGCTTGCAACATAACCACACAAAGAGATATGTAATTCGTAATAATTCTAGTGATTTATCAATATTTTCAGTCATTTTTCCCCACTTGTCAATCTGTCGTTTTATGTGAAGAAAATGGCAGGGGTTTTTCCGCCCTGTTCGGCAATGTGACTGTACGAATTGGAATGCAAGTGGAAAAGAAGTTGAAAATGCACGCTTGAAGAAAATTTTAATTTGTGCATATTATGTTATACTTTTTCAGAGCTTCGAAAAGAACTTCAAGTTATTTCTTTTGATTCACTAATAACATAAATAAAAACTAAGCTGTTGGTTGCATCCTTCAAATTAATTTTGTTATTCTTTAATACATATTTAGTTTTTTTTCTGCTGCGCTTTGTTTTTTATGTGAATTATATTTTATGGTTTCTTTTGGAGTTACAACAAACATCCTGCCTACAGATTCATATGATCTAGTACTTTCATCTAGTGAAGACAGTTCTCTTTCAGTGAATAAAGCATGATGTTTATTTTTCTTCGAATTTTCAATTTGAATGTCTATTATTGAGAACAGAGTACAATGTAGAAGCTCTCGCGTTTTGAAAAAACGATCACTTATGACTTTAACATCACTCTTCATGTTGACAGAAACTACTTTTGTATGAATATCGATTGATATTTATCGGTAAGAATATTCTGCGATGCTAATTTTGTCGACATTAACCGAATCATATATAAATGCAAAATCTCAGCAAAATCAGAGAAAGAAATTTCACTCGAATCGGATATCTTGTTTGGAAATATAAAGATTCTTCTTTTCAATATTCCAATAGAAACTTTCATGATTTTGTGTACACAAGGGACACAAAATTTGCATGGACATTCAGTGTATTAATCTTCATTCATAAAATGAATTTCATTCGAATTTGCATATTTTTTTATGTGAAGTTTTTCCTTTTCGATATTCTAATTGAATTTTCTATGGTTCTGTTTACACTATGGCCACAAAATTTTGCATGAGGCTTATTATGAACATCCCGCATATGGCTGCAACATTTCATTTCGTCGAGTTTCGTTTTGTCTGAGATATTGAGGAACAAAAATTTTGAATGGCCATATTTTATGGAACACCTGTACGATTTGGCTGGTTAACGAATTTAATCAGGGAGTCGACCCCTATCTTTTGATTCGAAAATTACAGATCTACCTACTGAAGGGATCTCGAGAACTATAGCAGCATTAAAAAAACACATTTTCAAAGTAATAGTGGTATTACTAAATTTTTCCCCAAAAACATCACAAGAATTGTACAAATCGTCAAAATTATAATTCATTCCATTACTTTTGATATGATTTTTGTATATCATCTGTTTCCGGGTTGAATAGGTACTGATGGTTATTGCCATTTACCAGAAATTTTTCTTTGCTGTCATGAGCATAATATAAAACACATGACAAGATATAAAATGGTGTTATTCTCAGTTTTCATAATTTCTGGAATAATTCTATGCAGCTTGTTTTCGTTGGCTTCTTGCATATTATTATCATACATTTCTTCTGCAATTTCAGTATGGGATCAATGTTTGCTTCTCCATAATATAACACCATAGCTATGGAAATTGCTATAATACATAGTGAGAGCAGTTTCCACCATAGCTTCCTCAACCAGTCTCTTCATGCCATATCATGTCACTTTTGGCAGTTGTTTCGATTTCTCTCTATTTGGTAGTTCTATTTGAAATTATGTTGAAAGAAGGTGATTTTTTGGAATTTTCCTTGTTCATTTGTAATTTATTGCTAAGGAACCAAGCGCTCTTGCTTGCTTAGTAAATCTTAACGAACATACATCGGCATCGGACGGACGGGACGGTTCGGGGAAACAAAATACTCTCAATGAAACTGAATAGAGCAACGCACATATGTCTGCACGACAGTTACCCTAGTAAAACTTCCGTGCCGTGCGTACCGTATGTGCGGCTTAGTTGTTGGTCTACACTACACAGTCGTATGCTTCGATAGATCGCAGCATGTGTTTGGGGACCTTCTTTTTCATCTAAGCGTTGCTGTACAAGATTGACAATAGCAGTTATTGTGGATCTTTGCTTTCTATAACCTTGTTGTTTGGCTTAGTTGTCAAAAAATTTTATACGCTTGTATTTGAGTATGCACTCTTATACTTTGGACAGTGCTGGTAGAATAGAAGTCTGAAATTTTGCATGTCATCTTTGTTATTTTTTTTGTGTATTGGAGTGATTTTTGCAATTTCCATTGCTGTTGCAATTGTTCCTTCAGAAGAGTATCTTTCAATTTTTTAGTTCAATACTCGTGGTGTCAAACAGTTATTCATTAGTTGGTTTTGAATGTAAATGCAAAATATTAATTATATTTATAATAATATTTTTTTATTATGCCTCCGAATCTGAAAAGTGTTGTTTTCTATTTGCTCTAGTTTTTTTAAGTACTTACATATTTCCAATTATTATCATCATCTTTAATAACTGTCTGTCCTGATTGCTTTTTGGCTATTATCTGCTTGGTGTATGTACTGAAGGTATGCTCACTTTTTAGCCATTTTATTTTCTCCTTATATGCTTTTTTGAGCTTTCTGTACACGATCATTTGCATTTGTATGGTTTGTTGATCTTCAGTAGCATCAAGCGCATTCGAATACTCTATTGAGTATATTCATATAATAGCCAAAAGCTTTATCTGGTGTACCGTCAGTTAACTCCTTGTTCCAGTTGATATCTTCCAACCTTGCAGTTAGTTCTTTCATGATTCATTTTAATCTCGTCGGATGTTCTGCTCGAATTATAAGTATATGTGCTTTGTGATATGAGATGTGCGGCTCATAGGTCTCATAGAGCTCATATATACAGGGTGGCCATTTGAAAACGAAACAGACGAGATTACAGACGAAATAAATTTTTTCGATAGAAATGCTCGGACAGGTCGATTTCTGTTTCGAGGGGGACAACTTAAGATGTAGGTTACGGACGCATAGCGCTTCAACCCTTGCTACTACAACCCTCACCCCCAATTTTTGAATAGGGAAGATGGGGTGAGTGATACCTCATTTGAAAGGTATTTTTATACTGATTTCAGCACAGTAATTGTTTTTTCATTTTATACATTAGTTCTCGAAATATTCTTAACTAAGTATTTGAAAATGAAGTGGTGTTTTCATGGCACTTGTGGTGTTTTTTTGTGAAAAATCGACATTTTGAGCTTCAAAACAACCATGACTGTCGCTTCCTTCCTCCAATCCACTGACATAGAAATCTTTAATCAAGATGTCGAACAAACAAAGCGTATTGCGAAGGAGCTCAATCTTCCTGAAACTCAATCTAAATTATCTTCGATATAATTTGCAGTATTTCCAATAACATGCGGTAACACTTGATCGATAGAAATCTCCAAAAAGTCCAAATACGTACATATCTCTAATCAGATTACCAGGCAAGAAAATCAAATCATTAATGATGCCACAGAAATATTCCTGTCCCAATTCGTGAAACGATTCCCGACTCAATTATGAAGTGTTTTCTCAGTTGGCTTCAATAATGTTTTCATTTTGTTGATGTTGATTATTGAATTCATATCTTTTTCAAAAAAAATGAGAATCGATAATTTTTTATTTATTACGAACAGATCATTAAGTTGGCTTACTGGTTCTTTGACATGTGAATTATTCTTAGTTTTGAATCGAGACTTGTACTTGTATGTGTTCTAATTCATTGTTCGACATGGTTTATTCAATTGCAGAGAGGGTGGAAATAATTTCACTTTTTTTGCAAACAATCAATGTGCGAATAGAACCGCAGAATTCTTCAATCAACGACATTTAGATAAACATGGTTGTTTTGAAGCTCAAAATGTCGATTTTTCACAAAAAAACACTACAAGTGCCATGAAAACACCACTTCATTTTCAAATACTTAGTTAAGAATATTTCGAGAACTAATGCATAAAATGAAAAAACAATTACTGTGCTGAAATCAGTATAAAAATACCTTTCAAATGAGGTATCACTCACCCCATCTTCCCTATTCAAAAATTGGGGGTGAGGGTTGTAGTAGCAAGGGTTGAAGCGCTATGCGTCCGTAACCTACATCTTAAGTTGTCCCCCTCGAAACAGAAATCGACCTGTCCGAGCATTTCTATCGAAAAAAATTATTTCGTCTGTAATCTCGTCTGTTTCGTTTTCAAATGGCCACCCTGTATATTAATTATCTATACATGTTGAGCCGTATTCTGTTGTTCTCGATGGTTCCTTGAAGCAGAGTAGTAGACCAAAGGTACTCATATTTTCTTGACTCAACTTGGTGGATTCGTTCATAGCGATTTTGAAGTAACCACAGAAAAATATTTGTTTATGGATATCTTCCCGGAATAAAATTCTGATGGCTATCCATCTTTTCAAAGAATATTTCATTGTTTGCATTTGCAATGTTGGCTTGTAAATACCACTAGTACCCTATTCAGTTTATGTATTTCAATTGCACAACATTCAAAGTTGATGTCTTCAACTAGGGTGGTGGTGATTGGTGATAGGAAGGTACCTTTGATTCTATAGTTTTGTCAGTTATAATTGCTAGACGTTCATGCTTTCAATTAACTCTAGAATAGTCGGCTGTAATTTTATGCCCAATTAAATTGGTGTATTATAGTTTCTGAAACATACTATATTTAAATTTGAATTTTTGGCAATAGGGTAGTTTTTTTGTTATTGGTTGTCGTGTCTCATCCAGTAAGTGATGACCTGAAGAGAAGCTGAAACAAGAAAATTTCACCCCATAAGGCCAGAATTCTTGGTGTAAATTGTTTCCTTCTGACATATCGGAACTCCTCAATAAAGCTTTGGTATTCTTCTGATTTAGTTGTCAATTCTTCAAATGATACTTTTTACTCATCTATTTTGTATCTTTTTGTATGTTTTTTTCATTTAGTTCTCCTTGACTTTTTTCTATTCGAAAAATGAAAAGCCAGAGTTTCTTTTCTTTGTGTTAATTTTTGATAGATCTAAAACTGTAGTTTTAGTCACAGTCACCTTCTCCTATATCAGAATTTCATTATTTTCGTGGAGAATACTGCTTGCTAGATTTTTCCTGATTGCGCTTTCCAAATTATTTGTAGTTTTCATTTGATTTTGTTGTTGTTTTGGTTGTTTCTGAAAGAACTGTTTACCATGATATCTGGGATTGAGAGGTTGAGTTAATTGTGGGGTTAGTTCCATTTCCTTCTTCTTTTCTTCTGGTGTAACCTCTTCTGTGGTGGAAAGTTCATATGGTATCACAGAGTCTTGACACATTTGATTGGACGTGATTGTGATTTAACTTTCTTGTTTTTGACGGTTATATAGATTTTCTTGCATGTTGTTGTCCATCACTATTTTTCTAGAGTTTTTCTCTCTCTACCATAACTTGTACACACTTTTTTGCCGGGTTGAATTCCATGAACTTGAATTTTTCATGCAGCAATAGAATATTTTCGAGCAAAACTCTCTTTCTCTTGAAATTCTTTAAGAAGGCTTTTTAAGTAACCATTTTTTGATATTGAGAATTTTAATGTGTCAATCGTTCTCGTTGTCAATCCTGTTTTGTAATAATTTTAATCTTCGTTCGAGTTCATGATTGCAGTTAATTTCTGATTTGCTGCTCGTTGCAGGCAAGGACGATGTAGATTTTCACCACACTTGATACCTACACTTAATTTATTGCAGTACATTTTTGTTGTAAGGGGTATATTTTATCTCATTCAATTACGACATATCGTAGTTTATGTCATGGCGTTCTACCTGTAAGTCTTCAGCTGACGCAATCTTAACTTAACGATACTGAAAACCTCGCATTTTTGAACTCTTATTCGCAATCCATTGCTACAGGCACTCTTTCAGAAGTACCTAATTCAAATATGATTGAATTTTTCAGCCGAAGCTCCCTACTCTGAGTCAATGGTTTTTATTACTTTCCTTACCAAAAATTTCGCGTCAATAATCAATTTTAGTAAATCGCCTAGCAGAACAGAGCTGAAAGATGCACCGATTCGCGAAAAAGATATAAATTTTTGAACCCCTTTCATCTGAAAATACTGATTTTTTTCTGGACTTCATGCTATTGAACATGTTTGTCAAAAAACTGGTAAGGAGTTCTCCACACGATATACATAACTGAACGACATTAGGCAACAAAACAATGGAACCTAACAAGTGCCTCAGTCTTTCTCGTTTTAGTGTAGTACTCGTGAGAAAAAATCAATTACTTTTGTTTTGAATTCGCCGTCGTGTGGTTTAGCTTTCTCGTGTCTCTCTATGAAGTGATGGTCTGTTCCTCTCCTGTGGCCATGTTCCACATGATCCTTACTGGGTGCGTGAATGTATCTGTTAGTAGAAAAAAAATATTACTAAAAAGAAGGAAAAAAGAAGTGTTAATTTTTATAGGTAAAGTCTGGGAAGTAGTTTCTGGCCGATGGTCATTCTAGCAGTAGGACCTTATTAAGAGACGTACAGATCCTACCAGAAGATAGTTTATATCGAAGAAATGATTTATCAAATTCATTCATGAATCAAATCATATAACTGGCTCCCAGGATATTGGCATTTGATTCTCAATACGAAGCGTAAAAGCTTCTGACTTATTCTTATTTAGTAAAACTATGAATAAACTGAACCTAAAAAATACAAGTGAATACGGTTCTTATTACCCAGCTAAAAACGCTCTGATATAGTGGATCGAGTTCCTAAAACAAGGGAATTGAATAATATACAGGGTTATCCATTTTGCGGTTTCAAAAGTAAACGTAAATAAAACACATAAAAAATATTTTTTATCATGATATTTCTTTTTTATTATGAAATTTGAACGTTGACATTTGTGTGAAACACTACATCATTTAAATGACAACCACCCGAATTGTTGCAAGCATCGATTCTTTTGAGGTAATTTTCGACCACCTTTTGACACATATTGGGCGGTATCTCAGCCATAACTTGACGAATATTGGTTTTTAACTACTCAAGAGTTGAAGGTTTATCTGCATAAACACGGTCTTTCGCGTAGCCCCACAAAAAAAGTCAAGCAGTGTCAAATCGCATGATCTTGGTGGCCAGTTGATATCGCCGTCCACAGCCGGTTGTTCAAGCACCCATTCGACGTATCCACGATGTTGATGTGAATGGTCGGTTGGCTTCAGTTGTTGTGTGAGCTGGATTTTATTTGGGTGTAGGTGTAGATCTTAATGCAAAATACGCCATAATGTGCCGTAAGACAGTCCTAATTCCTGAGAATGACGAGGAATCGACAGATTCGGGTCTTCGGCAACACTTTCACTTACAGTAGCGATATTTTCAGTGGTACGAGCAAAACGATGATGCACAGGGCTCACAATATCTGTAAACAATCCAGTCTCTTCAAATTTCTTCACAATCTTACCAATTGCTTGCCTAGTTGGACGATTATGTAAACCAAAATCTGCTCTTAAAGCACGATATGTGGCTGTGGCAGAATTGCCATTTTTGTATTAGGTTTTTACAATTTTCATGCGTTGTGCGATACACTGGCGTACCCAGGGGGGGGTTATTGGGGATACAACCCCCCCCATTGGTCAAAAAGAAAAAAAAAATCGAAGTAAAATTTATTAATTACCAGTTTTTTACCAGTAAACTAGCAAGGTAACCCCCCCATGAGTCGGCTCTGGTTACGCTAATGGTGCGATAGTCAAGCGATCCATTTTCATAAATGTCAGACTTTCAACTAAGCAAAAAAAATTTTTTTTTAAAACTTCGTTCGACAGATATCGAATTCCAGCCGTATACTTTTGAAACCGCGAAATGAATAACCCGTTATATGTAAGTATCAGTATGTTTGTATTTGAATTATCGTTGTTCAAATATAAATAAACGTGCCACGGCATCTGACTAGTACGATGAAAATAACTGAACCTATTCATTTTTGGAAAAACTGAAAAACATTAGAAACATATTGCATAGACAATAACTTCAAAATAAACAAACCAATTTGGTCCGAAAACGAACTCACATAAGATATTCAGCTATCTAATCAAAGTTGAAGTTTTCAGATCTATCCCTAGGAAGGCAATCAGAATCAAAAGTACCTAACTCCCAATTTGTTTATCAACATCGCACAATAGAAATATTTCTTTGAAATTTTTCGAATGGAATGATCCTTCCGAAACTTTGCATTGAATAGCGGGTCATCATTCTCCTTCTGCGGATATTGCCGATATGTGATTTGGAAAATATCGAAAAAATTGTGAGAAATGTTCAAATTTCAATAACCTGAAAACTACTTGATTCGAGTCACCCGTTAACCAACTGAACTAGGCCATCCTTGTCTCAAACCTCCCAAAAAATAACAAAGTCCTAACTTCATCACGATGGGATGCCCTGACAGAATAACCTTTGACCAAAGATTCTTCATCAGTGAATCTAACCGAGTCGGTTGGGCCAATCGATAGCACGCTATTCCTCAGGAACAAGCGAGCAAAAATGTGAATAGGGAAATGTGGATATACTGGATAAGGATGAATCATTAATTTTCATTGTTGATATTCCGTAGATAAAAGCTGATACTAGTGTTCTACACTTGTGACAGAAAAAAAAATCATATTGTTAAACAAATATCACGAATTTAATGGCAAGATAAAAAACATGAACCTGAAACTTCATTTGGAATAATCCTTCAATATTATGGAATATAATGGTTCAATATTTGGAAAAAAATGAAAACAAAAATGTATATTATGAAAACAATAGCTCCAAGGATATTTAAATTTAATTAATAATTCTCACATTACAAACAAGAGCGAAAAATCTTCTTACTTCACATCATGTTTCCTCGTTGAGAGTATAGGACGTGTCTGAATCGCTATCAGCAGTTTGACAAATTTCGATCATACATTGACAAGTATGAATTATAAGTTTGATACCATTCGGTGCGAAATTTTGTTCTTGATATTCTTGTGCAGTAAATAAGAAACAAGGAGATGCCTGAATGCGTGATTTGCCCTAATGCAGTTTGTAGAAGGTCACCATCAAAGCAGTGTATTGAGTGCAGAAATTCTTACCATGCCAATGGCATATGCTTTGAAATGACAAACACTGAAATTCAAATAATTAAAAATATGCCAGGAGGTACATGGATTTGTTCAAATTGTCGGGGGTCAGATGGGATCGCGAAGGCGATGCCGATGAGCGCTTTATGAACGACGATGACAGGTGCGTCAGTTGGTGACACACCCCTCGAATTTTGGTATCAAATTGTTTTGAGAATTTTGTGCCCATTTTGTGTCAATTTGTGCCGTATGTTATGAATTTTGTGCCCGTTGCGTTCTCGAGATATTTCAAGTTTTTCAAGTGTGTCACCAACTTGACGCTGTGACACACTTGTGGTAATTCGAAAATTTTCTTCTCCCATTTTGTGCCAATTTGTGCCGTATGTAACGAATTTTGTGCTCGTTCAGTTCTCGAGATATTTTTAGTTTTATTTGTGGGGGCGTCAAGTTGGTGACACACCCCTCGAATTTTGGTATCACATTGATTTGGGAATTTGGCGTCCATATTGTGCCAATTTGTGCAGTATACTATGAATTTTGTGCCCGTTCCATTTTCGAGATATTTCGAGCTTTTCCTGTGAGTCACCAACCTCACAATGAGACTCATATGAGGAAAGCTGGAAATATTCTTCCTTGGATAAATAATTCAAAATTGTGCCGTACCTATGTTACGAATTTTGTGCCCGTTCAGTTTTCGAGATATTAAGTGTTTTAGTTCTGAGGAGCGTCAAGTTGGTGGCACACCTGTCGAATTTTGGTATCAAATTGGTTTGGAAATGTTTCCTTTTTTGAGATATTTCATTTTTTTTATGAGTGTCACCAACTTGAGGATAATGCCGCTAATATAGAAAAGGCTATCAGTGACGAGTGTTGTTGTAAATTTTTCGGTTGCTTTGCCCATTCCCTGAAACTTACTTCAAGACGCTCTGTGTTTGGTTCAACCCATCAACAACGAAATAAAAACAATCTTTTCCCACTTCAGTCGTGACAGTCTGTCCAATTCAAAATTGATGAAATTTCAAACACATTCTGATGTGGAAATTCCATAGAAGTTGATCAAGGATATCTCAACAAGGTGGAATCCCACCTTCCATATGATTGAACGTTTCATAGCATTAGAAAATTCTTTACCATCAACAATTGGTATTTTGGAGGAACGCTTACCGCAACTGTCATCAAAATTATTAAAGAACTTTCCTGAAATTTTACAAAATTTCGAGGGGACCAAAGAGGTATTGAAGAATGATTATGTTGAGAATGAGTTGTTTATTTTATTGATATTCTATATCAGTACACCGTATGTTTCTTTCGTAAACAAAAATATAAGTTTAAATTTTTTCATCCAAGGATTCTCGTTAATATGTTGTTTTATTCCCTTCATTTCAGCAGTAGGTAAGTTCTATCGTCCTGAATTATGAATTATTCGCTCCTTGATTTTTGCACCATGAAGCAGAAAAATGCACGGATTAGAGAGAAGACAAGCAAATCAACCACGATGAACGAGAATCGAGTAAGGAATTGGTACAGCATATATTATGTTTTGGAGTGGCGGCTTGTGACAAAATAAAATGATGAGGCACATCAGAAAAAAAATTATTATTACAAGGAAAACATTAATCTTATAAACTCTACTTTGTCAGCTGCATACTAATCATCATGAAATAATCATTACTGATAATTTGGATTTTTGAATCCAATACAAATCTTCATCTTATTATGGCTATTATACTGACAATTTTAATTTTAACTTTACTTAAAAAATCATTCGGTATTAATGCTTCAACGCAATAATTCTAGCATTTTATTGTTTGGTAATTGCCCTGTGATAAGTTTTTTAAGGCACTTTAACCAATTTTTCACTAAACCCTATCGGAATATGTATTATTAACCCGAATATGCAGTTTGCCGATGAAACGAAACGAAACGATCGCGTATCTGTTTTATTGAATCGTTATATAGTTCATTATGGATTGAAGTAGAATATTACTAATATATAATTATAACTGAGGATGTGTCAACATATTCGATAAGCCTGTACTTATATATTAATTCATCAACTCAATTATTATATTGAGTTGATTATTCTAAGGGAAAAGGTCGTCGAATCATTGAAATTTGGTTGTTTTCACCTAATGTCTGCCAGTTCAACAACTCATACTTTAAAATGTTCACAAAATATTATGATATGGAATTAACGCTCGTCTTTGAATTCTGCTACATCTATTCATCTCACAGGAATAACACAACGTGAACTTGGTGACTCACATGAAAAACTCGAAATATCTCTAAAACGGAACTGGCACAAAATTCATAATATACGGCACAAATTAGAAGAAAATGGGCACAAAATTCCACAAACAATTTGATACCAAAATTCGAGAGGTGTGTCACCAACTTGACGCTCCCCACAAACAAAACTCAAAATATCTCGAGAACTGAACGAGCACAAAATTCGTAACTTACGGCACAAATTGGCACAAAATGGGCACAATTTATCGAAAGAAGAAAATTTTTGAATTTCCACAAGTGTGTCACAACGTCAAGTTGGTGACACACTTGAAAAACTTGTAATATCTCGAAAACGGAACGGGCACAAAATTCATAATATACGGCACAAATTGGCACAGAATGGGCACAATTTATCGAAAGAAAAAAATTTTCATATTTCCACAAGTGTGTCACAGCGTCAAGTTGGTGACACACTTGAAAAACTTGAAATATCTCGAGAACAAAACGGGCACAAAATTCATAACATACGGCACAAATTGACACAAAATGTGCACAAAATT
This sequence comes from Propylea japonica, assembly GCA_013421045.1. NCBI lineage: Eukaryota > Metazoa > Arthropoda > Insecta > Coleoptera > Coccinellidae > Propylea > Propylea japonica. The sequence continues at coordinate 4,051,174 of CM024247.1, forward strand.
CTCAAAACAATTTGATACCAAAATTCGAGGGGTGTGTCACCAACTTGACGCACCTGACGAAGACACGAGAAACGATAGCGATGCAAAAGAGTCTATCCGTCTATCGCATCTGATTATTTCTATGAAACAAATAATTTCCGTCGTAAGAAGAGAAGTGGGAGATCTAGATGGTTCTATTAAATTTTGCTTGAATAAAATATCTGACTTTCAGGTCAAACTTGGAAGGGTGGATAAAATATTTTAAATTACAAAACAACCAGGGGGCAGAACGCAGGGCTGAGTAACGTGGAGCTCGTGGATGAACTAGAGGCTAGTAATGTAAATCTCTGCGAAGTTATCAAAACGATCGGTAAATTTGTTGGATGCGAGATCGATACTGCGTCGATCAATTCGATAGCGCGTTCCAACTAAGATGGAAAATAAACCGAAAAATATAGTGTTTAAGTTTATTTCAAAGCTTGAAAAAGCTGCCTTTATGATATGTCATCCGTTAAGGTGAAACGTAAAATTATTGGAAAGTCAGGTTTTAGCACCGAGGGAGTATCCAGTAGATTTAACATAACTGACATCTTACTTCTGACAGCAACGTATTGTTTGAAGTGGATATAAATTTAGGAAAAGAAGAAGGATATAAGTTCTTTTGGATTCAAAATTGTGCTATTCTCATGAGAAAGACGGATGCTTTCAAGATTATACAGATCAAAAACGAATCGAATCTGACTATAAGTTAATATAGTATGACTCCGAATAGGAATTGTCAGAATTGAAGGTATCGATCTCAATTAGTTTAATGGATTTGCACCTGGTTTACCAAATTTGAGAGGAGTGAGAACAAACACGCAAGCATCCCAATATATATTAATACAGATAAAAAAACACAAGGATACAATAAACATGAAATCAGATACTCAAAAACTAAGTAACATCTACAGCTATTTACTTGAAAAATCTCATGAAGACATATATTATGAAGGCCCATTAGATGAATGAAAATAAAATAAGAAAAAGAAAATAACATTTGTGACGTAAGTCAAAATCGAATTTAATTAAGACAGAAAGAATGTTGAAAGTTTTGTTGTTTTAGTTCTCTTAGGAAAAAAGAAAAATATACAGGGTGTTTCATGGGAAGGGGAAATACTTCACAAATGCATAGGTGGCACCAAGACGGTTCTAGAGATACCCCATTTATTGGGTCTCACTGTCTTCGTAGCCGAGATACAGGGTGTTTTATGAATTTTGCCCGTTTCTTCCTGAGGCCGTACCAGACGAACCACCTGGTATATTTTCTTCATATTTGGCAAATATGTTCCTAATTGAGAGCCCAAACATATCATGCAATAACCACCTTGAAAATCCAGATCCGGGTTAACAAAAAATTATGAATTGTTTGAATACTCGAAACTACACCCTGTAAATCGGAATTTTGAAAATCTGTTTCAATATGCGAAAACACCACTAAAAACTAAACTGGGACGTAAACTTAAAATTTTCGCGCAGAAAGTTTTACTGCACAAATTTTCAAAGTAAATGTGAAGTTTTTAGGAACTGGATACCCGAAAATGGTTTGAAGTGACTTTAACAATGAATTATCAACAATATTGAATCCATAATTATTTCAACATTACTCTGTAATTCATTTTCACATTGGTTTTCCTTTTTATAGCCGTATACTTGAAAATCCAGCCCGGGTTAACGAAAAATTATGAATCGTTTGAATACTCGAAACAACACCCTGTACATCGGAATTTTGAAAATCTGTTTTAAAATTCGAAAATACCACTAAAAACTGAACTGAGACGTACACTTCAAATTTTCGCGCAGATATTTCAATGCACAAATTTTCAACGTAAAAGTGAAGTTTTTAAGAAGTTGGATACCTGAAAGTGGTTTGAAGTAACTTTTAACAATGAATTATCAAAATATTGAAATCCATAATTATTATACGTGATACTGCAACTCACTTCTCAATAAATGAAAACTAATGTGAAAATGAATTACAAAGTAATGTGAAATAATTATGGATTCAATATTGTTGATAATTCATTGTTAAAGTCACTTCAAACCACTTTCAGGTATCTTAGCTCTTAAAAACTTCACTTTTACGTTGAAAATTTGTGCATTGAAACTATCTGCGCGAAAATTTGAAGTGTATACGTCTCAGTCAGTTTAGTGGTATTTTCGAATTTTAAAACAGATTTTCAAAATTCCGATGTACAGGGTGTTGTTTCGAGGATTCAAACGATTCATAATTTTCGTTAACCCGGACCTGGATTTTCAAGTATACGGCTATAAAAAGGAAAACCAATGTGGAAATGAATTACAAAGTAATGTTGAAATAATTATGGATTCAATATTGTTGATATTTCATTGTTAAAGTCACTTCAAACCGCTTTCGGGTATCCAAGTTCCTAAAAACTTCACATTTACCTTGAAAATTTGTGCAGTAAAACTTTCTGCGCGAAAATTTGAAGTATACGCCTCAGTTTAGTTTTAGTGGTATTTTCGAATTTTAAAACAGATTTTCAAAATTCCGATGTACAGGTGTCGTTTCGAGGATTCAAACGATTCATAATTTTTTGTTAACCCGGACCTGGATTTTCGAGGCGGTTATTGCATGATATGTTTGGGCTCTCAATAGGAACATATTTGCCAAATATGAAGAAAATATACCAGGTGGTTCGTCTGGTACGGCCTCAGGAAGAAACGGGCAAAATTCATAAAACACCCTGTATCTCGGCAACGAAGACAGTGAGACCCAATAAATGGGGTATCCCTAGAACCGTCTTGGTGCCACCTATGCACTGTGAAGTATTTCCTTTCCCAATGAAACACCCTGTATAATAATGTATCTAGTCAAACACTAAAAGATTTTGAAATGATATTTGTATGTGTGTGTTGATATTGTTGTGAAAGTTTTAGTTTTATTTTATGCGAATGTTGTCGCCGTTTGTTGATTTTATTATATAACCTCACTTTCAGTAAGAACTTAATGTGATAGTTGTATATTTGCTTGTAAACAATTCCTGTATTTTCAGAAACCCTGATGAAGCAATAAAATATTGCGAAAGCTTGGTAAAGAGAAAAGAGTACACTTCTACCCTCCAAAATACATAGAGTCTCTACGCCCTTAAAGCATCAATTCTAATACTTAACGAAAGACTCTTAATATAGATATCCTGAATTAAAATGGGCTTTTATGAATCAATTAGTAATGAATATGGGATCGAAACAGCAAGAAATCTCAAGGAATGGAGTCCAACAATAACAAATTGGCATCGGCACGAAACAGGCGCATATATTACTGGAATGCAAACGACAAGAACTGGTTCCAAAACACATTACATCGAATTTGAAAAGTGTACTAGGACTATTTGACTTTGATAATAAGGTACTAAATGTGAAAATTAAAAAATTAATGAAATGACAATAAAAAAGATAATGAGTTTAGAAATACAACAAGTAAACCACAAGATAGCAAAACTACAGAAGAAAAACATCGAAATCAAAAATAAATTAAAGAACCTTCCCCGAATTATTCTTGAGGAATACGCTCACAGATTAAGAACCAATTATAACAGAAACTTTCATAGAATAAAAAACACAAATTTAAAAAAAATAAAAGACCTTTTGAAGAAAAAGCAAAACCATGTAGAAATTCAAGAAAATTGGCTGAAAAACCTATCAAACAAAATTATACCAGAAGAAGTAAAAAACCTCCTTTCACTAGGTTCTAAATTTAGTTTACAACCAACCAAGAAGGACATCAAAATAGATACGATAATAGCCGATCTAGAATATATTCTGTTAGCAGTACCAGAAGATAATAAAGATTTACAGAGAGCCAGAGCCACAAATATAATTACTAATTTTGTTCATAATGAATACAAAGTCTACTCCCCTGTGAATAAGTGGTATAACGAAACTAAAAAATTTCTGAAACAGAATGAAGATCTTTTAGTACTAAATAGTGACAAGGGGGCAGTAACTGTAATAATGGAAAGACAGGAATACGTTAATAAGATAGAGGAAATATTAGAGTCAAAAGATTTCAAGAAAATACCTAAAGATCCAACTTCAACCATCCAAAAAACATGTAATAACTTTGTATCCAAACTGCGTGAAAAGAAATATATAACAGAAAAACAAGCAAAAGAAATGAAAACTTATAATGCTGTTTGTCCACGAATATATGGTAACCCAAAGGTCCACAAACAAGGAAACCCCATAAGACCCATTATATCAAGTATAGACAGCCCTATGACCAAATTGTCGCAGTATATGGCGGATATTCTGAAGTCGGCATATGACACACAAAACGACTATTACATTAAAGATACATTTCATTTCGCACAGATAGTTAACAATTTAAATTTACCAGAAGATCACAGATTAACATCTTTCGATGTAGTAAATTTATTTGGAAACCTAGATAAGAACAAAATCATTCAAATCCTGGAAAATAAATGGAATAAAATAAAAGAACACACAACCATTGACAAAAAACTGTTTTTGAAATATTGTCATACCTATTAGATAACAACTACTGTACATTCAAAGGAAAATTTTACCAACAGATATTCGGCTGTGCAATGGGATCAAAACTGAGTCCAATATTGGCTTTATATGTCATGGATGACTTATGTGAGACATGCGTAAAAAAATTAAAATTCAAAATTTTATTATTGAAAAAGTTTGTAGACGATCTTTTCTTGGCATTACCAGAAAAAGGAATTCAAAACACCTTAGAATGTTTTAATTCATATTCGAAAGATTTACAGTTCACATTAGAAATGGAGGATATAGATCATGGAGTCCCATTTTTAGATACGAAAGCTCACAGAATAAACAATAAAATCAAATTGAAGTGGTATAGAAAAAAATCATGCTCAAACAAATTTATTAATTACCATTCGAACCATAATGTAAATGTGAAAGTGAACTTCATTAAAGGGATGAAAGAACGAATCATAAAAATTGTCATGAAGCATTTCAACAAGAAGGATTAAACAACCTATATATATTTTTAAGACAGAACTCTTATCCCCAATCTATGATCAACAAATTACTGTATTCTACAAACTCATCTACATTTGACGCAGAACAACGGAAACAAAATGAACCAACAGTAAATAAACATTATGCATCCTTCCCAAACATACCGAACCTAACATCAAAAATAAAATCCATATTCACGGGAGAGAAGGTACAGATAGCGACATATAATCAGAAAACAGTCAAAACATTATATAGTGCTCTGAAAGATCCAATCCCAACACTGATGAAAAGTAATGTAATATACCAGATAGATTGCCGTGATTGCGAAGGAACATATATGGACAAACCTCACAGTGGCTGAAAAATAGAATAACTTTACATAAATCTGACATCAGAACCCACTAAGATAGATGTGCCCTAGCTACACATTCTCATAATAAAAACCATCAAGTTGACTGGGAAAATTGTAAGATATTAAAAACAGAAAGGAATTACCATAAAAGACTTATACATGAAATGATACAGATAAAAAAACACAAGGATACAATAAACATGAAATCAGATACTCAAAAACTAAGTAACATCTACAGCTATTTACTTGAAAAATAAAGACACACATGAAGACACATATTATGAAGGCCCATTAGATGAATGAAAATAAAATAAGAAAAAGAAAATAACATTTGTGACGTAAGTCAAAATCGAATTTAATTAAGACAGAAAGAATGTTGAAAGTTTTGTTGTTTTAGTTCTCTTTAGGAAAAAAGAAAAATATATATCAATGTATCTAGTCAACACTACCAAAGATTTTGAAATGATATTTGTATGTGTGTGTTGATATTGTTGTGAAAGTTTTAGTTTTATTTTATGCGAATGTTGTCGCCGTTTGTTGATTTTATTATATAACCTCACTTTCAGTAAGAACTTAATGTGATAGTTGTATATTTGCTTGTAAACAATTCCTGTATTTTCAGAAACCCTGATGAAGCAATAAAATATTGCGAAAGCTTGGTAAAGAGAAAAGAGTACACTTCTACCCTCCAAAATACATAGAGTCTCTACGCCCTTAAAGCATCAATTCTAATACTTAACGAAAGACTCTTAATATAGATATCCTGAATTAAAATGGGCTTTTATGAATCAATTAGTAATGAATATGGGATCGAAACAGCAAGAAATCTCAAGGAATGGAGTTCCAACAATAACAAATTGGCATCGGCACGAAACAGGCGCATATATTTACTGGAATGCAAACGACAAGAACTGGTTCCAAAACACATTACATCGAATTTGAAAAGTGTACTAGGACTATTTGACTTTGATAATAAGGTACTAAATGTGAAAATTAAAAAATTTAATGAAATGACAATAAAAAAGATAATGAGTTTAGAAATACAACAAGTAAACCACAAGATAGCAAAACTACAGAAGAAAAACATCGAAATCAAAAATAAATTAAAGAACCTCCCCGAATTATTCTTGAGGAATACGCTCACAGATTAAGAACCAATTATAACAGAAACTTTCATAGAATAAAAAACACAAATTTAAAAAAAATAAAAGACCTTTTGAAGAAAAAGCAAAACCATGTAGAAATTCAAGAAAATTGGCTGAAAAACCTATCAAACAAAATTATACCAGAAGAAGTAAAAAACCTCCTTTCACTAGGTTCTAAATTTAGTTTACAACCAACCAAGAAGGACATCAAAATAGATACGATAATAGCCGATCTAGAATATATTCTGTTAGCAGTACCAGAAGATAATAAAGATTTACAGAGAGCCAGAGCTTTTATTATATAACCTCACTTTCAGTAAGAACTTAATGTGATAGTTGTATATTTACTTGTAAACAATTCCTGTATTTTCAGAAACCCTGATGAAGCAATAAAATATTGCGAAAGCTTGGTAAAGAGAAAAGAGTACACTTCTACCCTCCAAAATACATAGAGTCTCTACGCCCTTAAAGCATCAATTCTAATACTTAACGAAAGACTCTTAATATAGATATCCTATATTAATATATATATTTTCGGTTTAAAACGTTCTTTGACGTTGTCCGATATCTAGACGCCATTGTCTTCGGTCTTCACACTGTCCTTCACGTAAGCTCTTGGACTCATTGCTTTTTGTATTCCTTTGTTCCATGAAATTTTAGGTCTTCCTCTTTTCCGTTTGTGATGTGGAGACCAATTCATTGCCTGCTTCGGTAGTCTGTGATCCAGCATACGCTGCACATGGCCATACCAAGAAAGCTGCCTCTGTTCTACCTCCTTAATGACCGTGTCTGTTTGGTTTATAATACCTCTTATCTCTTCATTTATCACTCTATCCAAACGAGATATTCTTGCAGATCGTCTCAAGGCGTCCATCTCTGTAGCCTCCAGCATTCTTTTGTTCCTCTGCGTCATTCTCCATGTTTCACAACCATATAGTAAGCTACTCTTAATTATCGCATTGTAGATGTTGAGTTTTCTGCGTCTTATTATCTGCGTACTCCACAGTATTCTATTCAGGCATTCTATTGTTCTTCTTGCCTGTATATTCCTGTCCCTTATTTCCCGCTCATCCGTTTCGGTGTTATCGAATGTTACTCCCAAATACTTGTAGTTCTCACATTCTTCTATAATCTCAGATTCACTAAGTTGGAGGTTTTAGTTCTGACAGCCGATGCTCAGGTACTTAGTTTTCTGTATATTTATTGTTAATCCCCATTCTTCATAGGTTTCTTTAAGTTTGCAAATTGTAAACTATAAATAGCGGTGTGTTCTAACGGTATTCCCATGGCTGATCACTTCCTCTTCCAATTCTTGAGTGCTTCTTTGTTATATATTTTGAACAGGGTCGGAGAAACGCAACAGCCCTGTCGGAGGCCTTTGGTTACATGAAAAGGGGATGATAATCTATTGTTCGTTTTGATTTTCGAGACAGAGTTTTCATATAGATTCTTCACGGCTGTTATCAAAGTTTGGTTAATATTAGAGTGTTGTAGTATTTCCCAAAGCATCCAAATACGATTTAATATTCTTTGCAGAATCGTGATTAAATAGCAACTTTTTTGATTTTTAGTTACTTGATATGAATGATAGAACGATTTAACTAGACAAAAGGGGACGGTGCTGGCGTGTTTGTAGCAGTGCGTAATAATTTGAATGCAAGATGCATAACATAACAATAATTCAACAGCTATGCAGAGATATTAGGAAAATGTTGTCCTTGAACAACATCAATATTTATCTGTGCTGCGTATTTGCCATCTGGCGATGACGCCGCTGCAGCGTGATTCGTTAGTAAACTCGAATTGATTAAGGCGAGGTTTGAAGCTGATATGCCGTTCTGGTACTTCGTACCATAGAAAAAGAAACTACTTGTTTTATGCTTTCTACGGGGACTCGATAGTCGAATGGGGGACTTTACGTCCGGGGAATATCTGGACTCATTTAATGTAAGTGCGTAAAATGAGTGTTTTTTTTCATGGCACATTCGAGTGAATTTTGACACTCTCATGTGCCATGAAAACACGAATTTCACACGCACGAAATACAAACAACATTTTTTGTACAACTGTGAATGTGAATTTTCATCGTCTGAAATACGTAATTATTGAAAATAATACAATATTTATATGAATCCAGTGATCTTTCTATGTCGTAACTATATACAGGGTGTCCCATTACTCGACGTCAACCCGGAACCGGGTGAAAAGGCAAGTAATGCTGGTTGTCAGAAAAATATTAAAAAAAATCTAAGTTGCATGATTTCAAAATAATGCGCATTTAAAAAAACACGCAAAATTCCACACCCTGCGACAGTCTTTTCGCTCCTGTTCTTCTTCTTTTTCTTCTCTGTGCGGTGCCTTACCGGCCGAACTGAGGCCTAGTGGCCCATTGTTCACCCGCATCGTTCTATAGAGACTCAGCTCCTCAGACACGAAGACAGAAATGTCGCGAGCCTGCCAGGAGTGGTCCCTCTCACCATAGGAATAGAAGGTGTTGGATTTCCTAGGTGTGTTGACCTTAACTCAGTAAGGTTTCTACAGTTGAACAAAATATGCTCAACCGTTTCATCAGTACTCCTGCACCACCGGCATAGGGAGCAGCTCGTCAATCCCATTCTCTTCAAATGCTTGTTAAACAGGTGACCAGTCAATGCACCAGTCACCAGACTGAGTTGTTTCCTCTCCAGCAGCAGAAGCCTATTGACCCCAGATCGCGAGGACGGTCTCTCAATGAGAATCCTCGACCACCTCAGGCCCACCCCTGCGCTCCATTCCGAGGAAAATTCCCTGTTCAGCCAGTTCCTGAAGAAACTTCTGACAGATGTGCGACAGATTGGCAGCGAAGGCTCCGGACCAACAAATGCTAATCCGGCTCCCCGCCTAGCCAGTTCATCTTCCTTGACGTTACCAGGTATATCCGCATGAGCCGGACACCAGATCACTTTCAAGAAGTTATCAGAGCCCAGCCCACGCAGAGCTTTCCTGCATTCTTCTACCAAAAGAGAATCAACCCTAACATCAGATAGAGATTTCAGAGTTCCCTGGCTGTCGCAACATATATAAATGTGCTGGCCAGAGTATCCCCTGCGAATGTTTTCCAATGCGCATGCAAGAACCGCAAATAGCTCAGCCTGCACAATGGAACAGTCCTTCCCCAGAGGGATAGCCTGATTGAAGTGAGGACCCACGATTCCGGCCCCAGACCCTGTTGCTGTGACAGAGCCATCAGTGAACCAGGTGGGTCCTTCTGGACTAAGAAGCCTGTTTGATGAAGACCATAGGTCTCTGTCGGGAACAATTACCCTGTAGGGTTCGTCGAAGTAGAACCTAGTGCCCGCGCGGTCACCTCTCTGGAGAAGGGGAGCGTGAGCATCCTTTACCATTTTGAGGGCCTGCGCGTGCCCAGTGAAGAGTCCTCCATCGCGCCATTGTCCCCGTTCCCAGATTCCTAGAGCTGTCTTCATAGCCACCTCCTTCACAACTAGGTGCAAAGGAGGGAGACCCAGCAGACATTCCATCGCTGCTGTAGGGGTAGACCTCAGAGCGCCTGTAATACTTAAACAAGCTTTCCTCTGGCATTTAGTCATAATGTTCTGGTTGACGGCCCTCTCCATAGAAGGCCACCACACCACAGAGGCATAGGTCAGGATAGGCCTCACCACGGCAGTATACAACCAGTGCATAACGTGCGGTTTGAAGCCCCATCCATTACCCAGCACCCTCCGAGTAGACCAGAATATAACATTGGCTTTATTCGTTTGAGTCTCAACGTGTTTGTTCCACAAAAGTTTGCGGTCCAATATCACCCCGAGATAACGAACTTGTTCGGATAGAGTGAGCCCAACTCCAAACAGACTGGGAAGTCGTAAGTTGCTAGGCACCCTCTTTCTAGTAAAGAGAACCATCTCTGTTTTACTAGGATTTACCGAGAGCTCGTTTTTCAAGCACCATCGTTCGACCCGTCGCAGAGCATTCTGCATCAGATCCCCAATGACACTGATCACCTTACCCCTGATTAATATGACAAGGTCGTCCGCATAGGCCACCACAACGAACCCAGCCCTCCTCAACTCCCCCAGAAGCTCATCCAGGACGAGATTCCACAGTAGCGGAGACAGAACACCTCCCTGCGGACATCCGCTTCCTGGTGATCCCCCTATGGTCGAGCCGCCTAGCCGAGCCACGATGCTAGGTGAACCAAGCAGAGACCCCGTCCACCGACAAAGAGTAGGCGGAACACCATGTCTGGCCAACGCAGATTGCATCACACCAAAACGCAGTGTTATTGAAGGCACCTTCTATATCAAGAAATACAGCTAGGGTGTACTCCTTGTTATGTATTCCGTCCTCAATACAGTTAACCACTGAGTGAAGAGCAGAATCTACTGATTTGCCCAGCTGATACGCATGCTGGGAGGGGTGCAGTGGTATATTTTTCTTTGCTGTGTAACCTTGAATAATGCTTGTCTAAACTGTAATCAAAATTTTGATACCAGCTGCTCTAGGTTTCATAAAAGTAGGGCTCACTTCTCAGAAAAAAAATTCGAAATAAACAATTGCCTAGTTTCAAATGACTGTATTGAAAAAAAAATGTACTACGTAGGTTTGGCATGTTTTTTCAAAAGTTGGCGCATTTAGTAAGGATTCCAAAATGGTATAATACTTGTTTAATTGTAGCTGCCGTAGTTCGAATTTATTTTCGATTGCCTTTGAATACACTTTTTCGTTAACTGCTTCTCGGTAATAAAGTCCAATGGATTCAAGTCCGGTGAACGGGCCGGCCACGAGATTGGACCAGAACGTCCTATCCATCTTCCGGGAAAAAATGTTATCAGAAAAAAAAATTTCCAGAGAAAATAATTTTTCCAGAAAAAATTTTTCCGGAGAAATTCCTCTGAAATTTTTTTTTTCTGGTAACATTTTTTCCCGGAAGATGGATCGGACGTTCTGGTCCAATCTCGTGGCCGGCCCGTTCACCGGACTTGAATCCATTGGACTTTATTACTGGGAAGCAGTTAACGAAAAAGTGTATTCAAAGGCAATCGAAAATAAATTTGAACTACGGGAGCTACAATTAAACAACCCCCAATCTTCAGTCGGATTTTAACGTTATTTTCTTTCAATTGTAGCTCTGTTATTGTGGAATTCCTTCTTTTGAACAGAAGTCCAAAAAATAAAATCTTCATGTTGTACAGGGCGTTTAAATAATGTCATGTTTTATAGTCAAATTTTAACGTCTTCTGTGGGCAATGCCAGGTTGCTGAGGCAAATAAAAACAATAAAGCTTTGTAGCCTAGTATCTCTTGAGTATTTTGTTTTTTTAAAAACCAATTTATTTTGAAGTCGTCCAGAAATATTCAACTTTTTATCAACTCTTGTATTTTATGCATAAGCCATGAATATCTTCGCAACCATTTGTCCGATTTGAATGTTTTTTTTTAGTTGTAGCTCTTTTATTGGCGAATATCATACTACAATGAAATGTTCAAAAAAAATAAATGCATCATGCTGTACAGGGCGTTTAAATTTTCGGGTTTTTTCATTACAGTTTAACGCCTTCTGTGGGCAATACCAGATATATGAGGCTTCTAAAAACTATACAGTAATGCAGCCTGATGTTTCCTGAGTATTTTGCATTTTTAAAAAGCAATTTAACTTGTACCCTTCCAGAGTTATTCACATTTTTATATCATCATACATTTTTCTGTTTTTCTTAATTTCTTTTCGTTCATTTTTGTGTTGAAAGTTAATTCTTATTTATTTTTCTTTGGTCGTTGTCTCCGTGGACCTATGGAGTGAAGAAAACTTTAGAAATTAACACAATTATTAATTTCGAATGAATTTTATGAATTAGAAAAAATTATGACAACTTTAAACCCCAGTATCACTCGACTGAAAATATTCATTGTCAATATATCGTATGAAATGCAAGATGTTAAAAAAATGTGAATATCTCTGGAAGGGTACAAGTTAAATTGCTTTTAAAAGAAGCAAAATACTCAGGAAACATCAGGCTGCATCACTGTATAGTTTTTAGAAGCCTCATAATATATCTGGTATTGCCCACAGAAGGCGTTAAACTGTAATGAAAAAACCCGAAAATTTAAACGCCCTGTACAGCATGATGCATTTCTTTTCTTGAACATCTCATTGTAGTATGATATTCGCCAATAAAAGAACTACAACTGAAAAAAAACATTCAAATCGGACAAATGGTTGCGAAGATATTCATGGCTAATGCATAAAATACAAGAATTGATAAAAAGTTGAATATCTCTGGACGACTTCAAGACAAATTGGTTTTTAAAAAAACAAAATACTCAAGAGATACTATGCTACAAAGCTTTATTGTTTTTATATGCCTCAGCAACCTGGCATTGCCCACAGAAGACGTTAAAATTTGACTATAAAACATGACATTATTTAAACGCCCTGTACAACATGAAGATTTTATTTTTTGGACTTCTGTTCAATAGAGGGAATTCGACAATAACAGAGCTACAATTGAAAGAAAAAACCGTTAAAATCCGACTGAAGATTGGGAAGATATCAATTGTTAAAATTTAACGAAATTTTAGGTGGTGCGCTAATTTTGTCCATCAGTATAGAATGTCAAGGAAAATATTGATATAAGGAATTTTTCAAAAATGGTCCAGCTTATTAAGAACAAAAGCGTCGGATACCGAGGAAAGACATCTAAAGTGTTATCGAGGGATGATATCAATAAATTTCTTAGAGATACTGATGAGGAAACTAATTTACTTTATAAGGTACAAATAAAATCATAATTTTGTCAAATTAGTTGTAATTACAATATTCCTTATTTGTAGGTTGTCTTAATTTTGGGTATCTGCGGTGAAAAAAAGACTTTTTTTAACGGTGGAAAATAGTTATTTATTATACAAGGGAAAAAAGTATGAGATTTTAGCTCGAGGTTATGTTGTCTCCCGACGCGGAGCGGAGGGAGACAAAAAGCGGAGGTAGACAAAAAGCCGAGAGCTAAAATGTAATATATTTTCCGTGTATAAAACACAATTTTTTTTTCTGTGACTGGAAAAACGAACATTTAATAGTGAAAGAAATATAACTGTTCACGAAATTACTTTTTTTCCCCGGGAAAAAAGGGAGTAAGTACTTTTTTCCCGGCTACATAGAGAATAATTTTTTTGACAGTAAAAAAGTAATTCCGTAAAAAGTCATACTTTGTGACCTGTCAAGATATATAAAATGTCACATTTTTTACCCGTCACAGAAAATAGTATATTATATTATAAGGATTAAAATAGGCACTTTTAGTCCGAATAATATATACTATTTTTTCTCCAACCAAGTCAAAATTACAATAAAATTGGTTTCAGTCAAAAATCGTTAATAATTTGGTTATAAATTTGAACACATACTAATGACAGTGATTGTCAAGTAAACGTGAAATGCAATTACTTTTAATCCAAGGATTAAAAGTAGCGTTTTTAATCCTAGGATTGAAAGTGTTGCTAAGTAACGAGTGAATTTTTGTACGGTAAGGAAACTTATGACTTTTGCACCTGAAAATAGTACAAAAATGTCATAATTTTTGATGGTTGGAGAAAAAAAGACTTTTTTTAAAGGTGAAAAAAAGGCTTTTTAACGGTGAAAAAAAGTAATATTTTACGCATCCATAGTGATGAAGAAAAGTCAAGTTTTTTCGACAGTTGTGCAAAAAATGAATTTGTGTGTATTGTTGATGTTTCGCCCTTTTAGAATTGGAACACTTCAGTTTCCAAAATTTAAATAACAGAACTTTGGGTTCGGTACTTTGTGATAAGAGTAGAATAAGTGGTTTGGCGAGACGTGATGAGCCGCTGGTGCCGGGGATTGTCACCTTCCATGTCTTTAATTTTTGTTGGATGTAGGTATGAGATATTATTTGAGGAATTCGCCAGTTTGTAGATTGAATTTCAAGAAAACTGATGCTGTTTATGAGAATCTTTTCTGTATAGATCGGGTGGATTATTTCATGCGTCAGATATAGACGAAAAAGTTGAACTTTTTTATGGTATATTGAAGGAATTGATTAGCAAGTATGTTCCTGAAAGTAGAATAAATGAAGAATATCCTTATTTTTATTCCAGGAATACCATACATTCAATTAAAATACAAAAAAATTCATACAAAGTGGAAAGTTTGTGGTAATGATTCAGATATTCGCCTTTTCCGTACTTACAGAACTTTATCAAAGAAAATGATAGCATGCAATCGCTGGAGATATCTCCAAGAAAAAGCACTCTGTATTTCCATCCAAAATGTGGTTCAATGATTCAGTGTAGAGGAAAGTCGCCTGATTTTGGACAGTTGCCCATATTTGGACACTGCATCACTCCGAATTCTACCAGGAATTTTCTGGCATTGAATGCAGAAAAATATATGTTTTGATCTAAATTCGGCCCCTGTAAATTATGAAGTCCAATCTGTCATCACTAGATGGCAATTAAAAATTTAACATTTGCATGTGGTACCTAGTGTTTTGTTGCTCCAACTGTAAACTATGAAAAAAAGATGAGTACTGCATGTGAAATATTGAAATTTGGTATAACTTAAGTTAAATTACTCTACAATGAGCTCAACCAATTGGGTCAAAGATTCATGCCAAGGATCTATTCTTATTTAACAGAACTTAAAACAAGAAAGTTGCCTAACTTTGGATAGGGAAGTCTATATGCAGACGATCTGAAGTTTTTTTTATCGGATAAAATGCCTTGAAGATTGTTCCAGGTTTCAGAGTGATATAGGAAGGTTCTATAAATATTGTAGAGAAAATAAACTATCTTTAAATTTCGAAAAATGCTTGAATATTACTTTTGGAAGAAATACAAACCTAATTAAGTACGATTATTTCATTCGACATCATCGTCTCAAGGGCGTAAGTGAGGTTTGTGACTTGGGACTTACCCTTGACTCGGCGCTTTTTTTTGAGAGTCATATCGAAAATGTCATCCGTACATTGAGCAGAATGCTTGGTTTCATAATACGACACTCTGCAGGTTTCGGCCATATAATAACTTTCTACTATTCTTTCCTAGGTTAGGCTTCGCATCGGTTATATTATGGAATCCACGTTTAGAATAAAATCTATGTCAAGCGTTTCGCAAGCGTTCAGAACAGAATGTTACGTCATTTATATTTCAGGAAAGGTGAAACCATACTTAACCATGACTATGATGATGCACGTGAAAATTTCAATCTTATGAGTCTGGAGAATAGACGTAAAATGAGTCACTTGTTTGCTTCATGAGGTGGTTACCTGATCGCTTTCCGTTCCAACTTCATTGGAGTCCATCAAGTTCAGATTACCCCGAGAACAAACCAGGTTGAGGGTGCTTTTCAGCATACCTTTCAGTAGAAGTTCAACGCTTTAAATTTCTATACGGATATCTTTCGCGTTTCGTATTCCACTTTTAAAAAAGATTTGAGGAAGGGTATTTCAAGTTCAATTATGAAATAGTTATAGTAAGATAATGGGGATTATTTTTTTGTTTTGATATGTCTCTTAATCAAACAATAGTTTCTGCATAGACTTAGGCCAATATATGTTTAATTTTCTAAATAAGGTTGGTGTTGTACTGGGTAGTTATCTATCCGTTTGTACCTTATTCTCTAATTGATCAATAAATGAATGTAATAAATAAAAAAATCGAATTTGAAAGAGTGAAGAGAAAATAATAGCACACTGCGAGTTGAACTCTCGACCTGCAGCATTGCAGTCGTACGTTCTAATCATTGCACCATGGCTACAGTGTAACGAAAAGAGTAGCATTCCGACTCTGATTTCATTTGCGTCGATTTCAAGAGGAAAGTTGACCTCATAAATCAATAAAATTGAACTAAGTTTTATCACTATGTACAAATTTGTATTATCGTTCATTCAATTATAATAAAAAATTATATTGAAATTACTGGTACAGAGCTGGGTTATTCGGGGGTTTTTACATATTTAACAATTTGAATTTGAAAATCTTGTCGACTTCTCCTTATCGAATTAACGCAACATAAGAAATTGATGACATGCCCAGCCCAACAGTAAATATACCATTTTTTTTATTCTAACACATATGGGGTCAGCAACTATGACTATGTTCCCAGTATCCGTAGTTATTTGAGTTCTTTGCGATGTGAAGACGCCACACCACCACCAAGACTTTACACAACGTCCATGCCCTCGCCGGGATTCGAGAACCCGGGACCACCGGCATCACAGGCCAGAGCGCTACCTCAATGGCCGACAAAAATATATCAATTATAAAATAGGTAATACATAACCTGTTATAGAAACTCTTTTTGCGAAGTTCTTCTGCCGTTGCAATGTGTGTGTTCGTACCATTCGTACTAGAATTTGAATGGAGAATTTTGATAGTAGGCGGGTTCAGTAAAGTAAGTAGCGGAAATTTATATTTCAACTGAAACTTGTTAGTTCAAATTTTCCCGAAACATTTTTCGCGATTTTCAAATTGATCGTTGAGCATGATAGTGGACTATAGTTTTTTTCTTATAGATCATATGACCACAGGTTCCTTTTTAATTAATACGTTTCAATACACCGACTTGAATTGATTGAATTTGTTATCTCAAGTGAATTTAAATAAATTTGATGATTCGTTTTATTGATCTTATTGTATCGATAAATTCTAACTGAAAAATTTATAACATTCCTGTGTTTTTCAGATTTTCTGCAGGAAATTTAACATTGTTGAATGAAGAAGCATTTTATCGACTTATGACTCATATCAACATTATCATTGTAGTTAGTTTTTTGTTTCGAATGATCGAAACAGATTAGGTATTGATGATTTCATTCGATCGGAGAAATTTATGGTTGAATAAAAGTACATCAGCATACCAAAATAAAATAAAAGATACTCTACACATTGATTAACCCAAAAAGATTTCCAAAAACTTTTGACATCAGTTGTAACTGTTAGGAAGAATCCGCTACTATGCAAAGCCTCCTCAGCCACCATGCGGCTTTAGCTAAAAAAATTATTCGAAGAAACCCCTTATACCAGTAAGCAACATCTAAATAAGAACCAAACCGATATGAGATATTGAAAAAATGCTGAAAACCTTTCCCTGGCGTTTGTTCTCTTCGAAATTAATTTTCTCGAACCTCTGTTCCCAATCAAATGGAGTTTCGCAAGCGTGTCCAAACTCTATTTCTTCAGGCTTGTGTTGAGCCATGTAGATATCTCTGTGAAAAAATCAATTGTTTGTTATACTATTGAAAGAAACGAAGATTATATTCATAAAATGATTAAAAGTTTTTGGTGGAAATCAAACTTGCCTATCAATTCGTAATCTTCGTTGTCGTTTCTTAAAATGAGCATGAAAATCAAAGAAGAGCATTCATACAGGGTTTTCCTTTTAAGTTGGCCTATTAGACGTTTTAGGAGAACTAGTAAATATTTCGTTCTGAAATTTTAGGTGCAGCCTTGAGGGTGAAGGAACTCTTCGCCTAAAATATTTTCAAGTCGACAGTGTTGCCACGTCTATCTCAAACGCATATCTACTTTCTTATTTCAAATGGAACTACCTATATTTTCATTTATGTATCGATTCAATACCAAATTCGCAGTATAACCCACTAAAAAAAAATTTCTCTGCTATGCAAGTTGCCAAGTTATTCACAAATTCATGAAACTTTTGACATTAGCATTGCCAGTTTGGAAATGCAATATCTCGATTATTTTTTATGCGAACGGAACCAAACTCAGCAGTCTCATAGTAAAGACTCCATGCATTCATGTGGTATATTCAGCATTTTGATACATCGTAAGGTTTTTCGAAGATATTGATCCGAAAACGTGAAACTCAAAATTGAAATATTTCGATATTTTCAAATGGCAACCCCATATTTATTTTACAGCATTCGATTCAAAATAAAAAATGAATGGCAGTCTCGTTTTACACTTATTATTTATTTTGGATGGTTTTCGAATGGAATGAAAAATACTGAAATTTTTCAGTATTTATAGTTCATGATCTATGGTCCTGTTTACGATGAAGTGGTTTTATGATTATGGTATCAAGTGTTGAAGTAGATTCTATGGTTCAAATCATAAAAAGGATTCGATGATCATTGATGTCATTGAAAAAAGTTTACCCATATTATGTAGGACCTTTTCAATCGTTATTCACATTTAGCAAGAATGACTTGAAAGAAATTTCAAAAATTGTTTAGGCTTTCTGGAATTCTGGCCTTATTTTCACTAATTATTTATTTTGGACAATTTTCAAATGAGATGAAAAATACTGAAAATTTTAAGTATTTATAGTCATGTTCAATGGACATAATGGTGTGTGATTATAAAGTGAATTATCGGAATGAATCCTATTGTTGAGGTCATGAACATAGGACCAGGATTACAGAAAGCCTAAACAATTTTCGAGATTTCTTTCCAGTAATTCGTGCTAAATGTGAATAATGATTGTTGAAGGTCCTACAGGTCTTTTCAATAAATTTTTGGCATTCCCCGTGAATTGTGAAACAACCCGAATCGTGTTTGAATAAAATGGGAAGACTTTTTTCTAGGACATCCATGATCATCGAATACTTTTTATGATTTAAACTATAGAATCTACTTCAATAATTCACGCCATAATCATAGAACCATTTCATCGTTAACAGGACCATAGATCATGAACTATAAATACTGAAAAATTTAAGTATTTTTCATCTCATTCGAAAACTATCCAAAATAAATAATTAGTGTAAAAGGAGACTGCCATTCATTTTTTATTTCGAATCGAATGCTGTAAAATAAATATGGGGATGCCATTTGAAAATCTCGAAATATTTCAATTTTGAGTTTCACATTTTCGGAGCAATATCTTCGAAAAACCTTACGATGTATCAAAATACTGAATTTACCACATGAATGCATGGAGTCTTTACTATGAGACTGCTGAGTTTGGTTCCGTTCGCATAAAAAATAATCGAGACATTGCATTTCCAAACTGGCAATGCAAATGTCAAAAGTTTCAGGAATTTGTGAATGACTTGGCAACAGTGCATAGCAGGGAAATTTTTTTCAGTGGGTTATACTGCGAATTTGGTATTGAATCGATACATAAATGAAAATATAGGTAGTTCCATTTGAAATAAGAAAGTAGATATGCGTTTGAGATAGACGTGGCAACACTGTCGACTTGAAAATATTTTAGGCGAAAAGTTCCTTCACCCTCAAGGCTGCACCTAAAATTTCAAAACGAAATATTCACTAGTTCTCCTAAAACGTCTAATAGGCCAACTTAAAAGGAAAACCCTGTATCTGTTGAAGAATGTTGAAGATTTGATCAATGTGCGCTCAGATTTGATCAATGTGCGCTAGTCGATAACAGTCGCATTATTTGTGGTTCCGGTTGAATATAAAATTAATATAATACAGAGTTTGCATCTTCATTGAAATCGTTCTCAGGCGATAAATAAATTTTTCTTCACGCCAGATAGTCGATTTTAGTAACAGCTCTATTTCGGTAAAATGGTTTTTACCGAAAGACAACAAAGTGAACTCAAGAGGCTGACCGCTGTTATCACCCGCGATATAGTGAAAGAAACTGTTAAGGGGCCCACTCACTAAGAAGGAAGAATGCGCAGTTAAGTATCTGCACGTTTGCTGTAATGGGGCCCACTCACTAGGAAGGAAGAACGCGCAGTTAAGTCTCTGCATGTTTGCTGTAACGCAAACGTGTGCATTCATATTGCCCACACACATACACTTTTGCGTGTTGGTTTGTATGTGCGACAAGCGTGAGATGACGTCGAAAAAAGATCTGATGTTAATGGCAGTGGCGTGTGTTGTTATTTAGGAAAAAATTTCTAAGGTATAAATATCGAACCCGACACTGTGTTGCTAAACATATGAAACGTGCAGAGACTTGTTGCCCATACACGGTCGTTTTTGGTCATTCTTCCACGTACGGGGAAGAATGCACACGCCACACGACGGAGATGAATGCGCATTCCAAATTTACGCCATACAAACACACTTTTAACTGTACCACGTACAACGCGCATTCAAGTCTTCGCGCTTCCCTCTTAGTGAGTGGGCCCTTTAACGCAAACGTGTGCATTCATATTTCCCACACACATACACTTTTGCGTGTTGGTTTGGATGTGCGACAAGCGTGAGATGACGTCGAATGTTAATTGCAGTGGCGTGTGTTGTTATTAAGGAAAAAATTTCCAAGGTATAAATATCGAACCCGACACTGTGTTGCTAAACATATGAAACGTGCAGAGACTTGTTGCCCATACACGGTCGTTTTTGGTCATTCTTCCACGTACGGGGAAGAATGCACACGCCACACGACGGAGATGAATGCGCATTCCAAATTTACGCCATACACACACTGTTTTAACTGTACCCCGTACAACGCGCATTCAAGTCTTCGCGCTTCCCTCTTAGTGAGTGGGCCCTTTTACAGATGGGGAATTCCTTGATATGCTGATTGATAAGATTTCGCATAAAGTATCGCAGACAATTAACGATAAACTCGAACAGTTAGCGTCCAAATTCGATTCTTTGGAGTCCAGACTGGTTTTTCTTGAAGACGAAAATGATAAATATAGGAGGAAAATAGATGATCTCGAACAAAGGAGCAAACTTAATCAGCTTAGAATTTATGGTATGCCTGTTGATAACAACTCAAAAGGACAACTGAATACAAAAGTTGTTGACATATTTGAGAAGAAACTAGGTATTAATAATGTAAAACCTTTGTTTTGCCAAACTGTCACCACAACCACTGGGACGAATAAGAAAGCGGTAGTAATAGCACACTTCAACGATATCCGTGATCGAAATGAGATCTTATTACAGCGGAAAAAATTGAAGGGCAGCGGACTGGTTCTCATGGAGGAATTAACTAAGAGAAGGTACGAGCTTATGTTGCTTGCTAAGGAAAGAATTGGAAAGGAAAATGTTTGGTCCATGGGTGGAAATGTGTTCGGGAAGGTTCCTTTTTATGAAATTAAGAATTGGAACTAGCAACCTCACTGTTGGTGTTTTTTATAGGCCCCCTAATACTAATATGAATGAATTTATTACAGATATAGATGATATTTTATCAGAGGTCTGTGTAACTGAGGGAGATGTTGTATGTTTAGGTGATATGAATGTGGATCTCTTCAATGTCGGAAATCCTGTTTCGAATTGTTTCGAATCTTACGGATTCTCGCAGATTGTGAATGAGCCTACCAGAATAGCGCGTTCTTCGAGTACCCTGATCGATCCCATATTTGTGATAAATGATAATTTGGTGAATGCGTCAGGAACAATCCCTTTCGACGGTATTTCAGATCATAAGATGATATTTGTTGATTTAAAGTTGAAGAGTATTAAGCCACCACCATCTCTCATCACCTACCGTTGTTTCCGCAATTTCAATTATGACCATTTTCTGACTGACCTACATTGTATTCCGTGGATGAATGTCATACTAGAAAGAAACATTGATAAAAAGATTTCAACATTCAACAATCTACTTTTATCAATTTTTGATGAGCATGCTCCCATCGTTGAGAGAAGAGTCTCTAAGCCGAGGTCGCCTTGGCTCACTAATGGTTTAAGGTTGGTTATGAAGCGTCGTGACAAAGCACTACAGAAATTCAAGCTAACTCGCTCCGAATCCGACTGGGATTACTATAAACAACTACGTAATTCTGCTGTTACAGCGATTAGAGATGCAAAAAGAAACTATTTGAATTCAATTTGTGCTGAAAATAATTCTCGTAAGACCTGGAGAACACTAAGTAGTTTGAGCATTCACTCTAAGCCAAATCATTCAATTCCCTCTAATATTTCTGATCCGGATGGCATTAATAATTATTTCTCCTCTTTTTTCGAAAAATATCTACCGAAACATCTGACCGCTTAAGCCACTATAATAATAGTAAATTCAACCCAAACATTAGCTTTTCGTTCTCTATGTCTTCTACTGAAGAGGTTAATTCTATTTTAAACAGTTTAACATCTAATGCATCTAGTGTTGATAAAATTAATTTTGCCATGTTGAAGTACTGTAGTCCATACATTGATGCTGTCATTCTCAGTTCTGTGACTACCTTGAGAGTTCAGGCGTATGCCGATGATATCCAATTGTACATCCACTTTGACCCGAAGGATATAGATTTTATTAATGAACTGGTGAATACGGAACTTGTGAATATCATTAAGATCTCGAGGCAGCACGCACTTAATCTCAACACCGATAAGACAGTTTTACTTTGCTTCGCATCACCAGCTATCAGATCAACTTTGATACATGATATTGATATCGTCATGAATGGTACACGGGTTGACATTAGTGATTCGGTTAGCGATTTGGGAGTTCGATTGGATGTTAACATGAGGTTTTCTGAGCGCATCAAGGATCTTTTGAGAAAATCATTCGTGAAATTGAGGGTTCTCTATTCCAGCAGGCATGTGCTGAATCGGGGTGTGAAAAAATGCTATGTGATTCTCTCGTATTATCACACTTCAACTATTGTGATTTTGTATATGGTCCTTGTTTACGTCAGGAAGATAACGCTCGTGTTCAGAAAGTCCAGAATTCTTGTTGTCGCTTGATCTACGGGTTGAGAAAATTTGATCAAATAACAGGCGCGATGACGGAAACAGGCTGGCTGAACATGAGTAATCGTAGAACACTGCACATGGCAAACTTTGCCTTTCGATTGTTGAATGGCACGGATTCATCTCACTATCTCCGTAGAAAGTTTATTAGAGTTGATTCTAGACACGATAGATTAACAAGATTCGGAGATTGACTTCTCATACCTCGCCATAGCACTGCTTTGTTCAGAAGATCGTTCATATACAATGCGACATCGATTATGAACTTGCTCCCAAATGAGTTTAGGACAATGAGCGTGAATAAATTCAAATTTAAATACAAGCTTTATCTGTTGGATCAGCAAAACCTTCTATAATTCATCAAGACCGTTTCTGGTGGTTTCGGCATGTGTTGGGAATTTATGTTTCTGTTTAATTCATTTTGTAGTATTGTTTGGGTGCAGACATTATCTTGAAGATATTGTTTTTTTGTTTGATTGTTTAATTATATCTTTTCTTCTTATTCTCACGCTGTGGTGTGGTTGAGTATGAATAGCCTGGCTAGACTTCGCCACTCCATAGCTTTTTGTAATCCACATTGATTCACTGATGTAACTTTCATTTGTAACTAGGAAATATTCAATAAAGGCGATTTATTATTATTATTATTATTAATATATCGTTGCCACGAGAATATCGATTCTCTCAATCTTCTCTGAGAAATATTGCCGCCATTGTGGAAGAGAAATGAAAGTATATTCAGTGCTTTTATATACTCCTGATCCGTGTATATTGCGCTTAAGCCATTTGGCAATCTGTGTGGAACACATGAAATATTTCGAACAAACATTTAATAATTGATCCTTTATTCCAAGGATAATATGGATAGTTCTTCATCGTGAAAGAACAGGTCATGGGCGTTGTAATAGCATCCTTTTCAAATGGAATTCAGTTGGTGGTCCCAGGGACCGGCCGAATTAAAATTTTGGGTGGGGACAAAGTTTCGAAAATTTGCCACCTGTGCATTGATGACTTGTAAAAACGATGGTGGAAGGGGGTGATATTTTGATTTGCGATTAAATATTTTTTTCTGAGAGCATTAAAAATAATAATTTAAAATTCTGTAGTGAAACCTTTTTAATTTTCTATTATCAGATCAACATACTCTTCGTCTTTCGGATTTTGAAAAAATATTATGGTTCTTTCAATACGACAAAAAGTGAAAAGACTTTTGACTCCTACATGATGATTTCATCAGAAATTAATTTAAAAATATCAACTAATAATATCATCGCAACAGGAAATTATCAGTAGTAATAACCCAAGGACATTGATAATTGCACGAAAAAATTTCTATAACAGATTTCTCAAGCTCGTTGCTTGTAGGAAACAGACCTCCGCCTGTTATCAATGTCCGAGGGTTATTCGGATAGAAAATTTTTTGCTTATTACCACATGGTTTTAACTGTTGCTTCTTTAAACTCTGTACCATCTTTTTTTTTTCATATTTACAACCAATTCTTCTAGTGTCCTATTTCCATCTAATACATACTTTCTCTCATCACAAAACTCCATAAATGCTGCCCATACACATTTTTTACTGCGAACGGTATTTATTGGTATGTTTGAGTTTGATTGTATCATTTCATTAATATTTTCGTCAGTGTTGGAACCAAAACGAGGCATTTTAAAATATCAAATATAGAAACGTCAAAATCGAAATCCATCATAATGTATCCATGGTAACAAGAGTGAAAATCTCGCCCATGGGCTGTTTTCAGTGTAATCAGGCGCTGATTGGTTGTGTTAAATCAGATGACTTCGAATTGATTGATTTCATTGGTTTTTCAATAAGGCAAAAAATTTTCATAGTAAGTTTTTAAATTATTAGAAGTTGAGATATGTGTTCTGCAATCACATTTTTTTTCAAAAATCTTAAAGTTATTCCAGTTTCATGAAATTAATCAGACATGAGCCCATCATGAATTCTCATTTTGATTCTTAATTTCATATCGACAGGATGAGCAGTTATTGAGATAAGGAAAATATTCCTTCGAAACTACTAAACTAGCGATCTGGCCCGCCGAAGAACTCGAATGAGATCTTCAGGTCCCACACCTATCCTGAAAATTTGAACTTTAAAACTCTTTCCTTTCGAAGGTAATGTGTGTTTCATCGCAAAATTGCCAACTTTGATCAACATTAGACCCTGTATCAACTCCATTTAAATTATTCAGCTGTTTTCAAATTTTATTAACTATTTTGAAATTTTTTTTAACTGTTTCGAGAATTAACCAACTCTGATCAATATTGGGCACGCCCCCTAGACCAACTTCATTGACATTTGCCCTACTGTTTTCATAATTTTTCCAACTGCTTCGAAAGGCTTCCAAATGCTTTGAAAAATTGCCAACTCTGATCTACCTGTATCAAGTTCATTGAACATTTTTCAACTCATTTAAAAGTTTTCCAACTGCTTTGACAAATTTTCCAACTGTTTCGAAGATTTACCAATTGCTCTGAAAAATTGCCAACTCTGTTCAAAATGGGGGGGGGGGGTTCGTTCTGGAGTTGTATCAACAGACTTGCACGGAGACCTGTTGAAAAGATACACTGCACAGTTTACAGATTCGTTCGAGGACTAAATGAAGAAACAGTTCACGGATGTCTGACAAGACTTTTTATTTCAACATGTACAACTGACATTACATACAACTAATCAATATTATTCATAGAACATAAACTTGGAAACAATGCTGCAAATGAATTGTCCAACAAAGTCAAGGACTAATATACCGGGAAATTCAGGGTAAAAATTAAGTAAACTTTCATAAGATAATCTGGTTTATACAAGAAATACGAGGTGTTTAATCTTAAGAAAACCTGTTGAAATGAGGTGAATTGAATATCAAATAAACTGTTTTTATTCAGGCGATAATATACACATATAAAAAGATATAAGATTACCAAGGAAGACATGCGAAAATTTCGAATGCGGATCCGTTCAGTAGTCAGTACTCATCCTTGCCAGTGAAATGTTATTCCTTTAATTTTCTTCTTGTTCTCTTCCTTGCTTGGACAAAACCTTACAGCACACGATATCATTTCATAATTGTTTATTAAGCAGCAAAAATCACGATTTAACTTGAAAAAAGGGCAAAAATCACAATTCTCACAAAAAATTTAACGAATGTCAAATTTGCGTAAAGCCTGTAAAGGTGGTTGTAATTTGTCGGATTTGGTATCACATTTATTTCAAAGATGGAAATTTATACTTTTCTATCTCCATGGTAGTTCTAGATGCGAATGGTGAGATGCGGAGAACATCTCATGAACAACTGTTCCATATTAAAATTTCAGAGTGATTTGGGAGCTATATATATACTCCGTTCACGAAAGGTTGAGCACATAGTAGGCGTTTCTTTATTTATCTGAAGTTGGCAGTATTTGCTGTCATAACGTAAAATAAAGTCAACGTTGCCGAATGTACCCGGCCTCGTCCGACGAGCTTGCTAGTATTCAGACAACTCTATGCAATATTGACAACATTGCGTAGCAATCTGACAAGAAATAAACGTCATAACCTAAAATTTTAATATACACAGTGGAATATGTCAAATTATCATGGCCAACCGACGGCTCAACCTTTCGTGAACGGACTATACATGGAGTTACATATTCATTTTTGAATTGAGTCGTTAATTTCAAATCGATTTTTTCACCATTTAAATTATCTGATTCATTTCTCTGCTTCAATCCCTTCGATTTAGATGATAAGATTCAGTATTCCAAAGGTCTATTGGAGAGGGTTATTTGATAAATTTAATTATAAAAAATAATCCTTCGTTAAACGAATAGTTTTAAATTTAGAGACAGGGTTTTTTTGAACTGAGGTTTTCCCTCGACATAAAATAGTATGGTACCCCATTTTGTACCAACTTCAGGACCTATGTACTTTTGAAAACGATGGTTGCCATTTCGGTACGGATATTTTTTCGAATGTGTCAGAAAGGTCTGTTCATTCAATTTATCTCCATATTCAAGAATATCCCATACATAGGTTGAATCAGAACTGCGTAGAGGTCATTTAATGTCAATACTGCAGAATTTATCTGAGAATTTCACGAGAAGGAATCGATAATTCCTCAAGCCTAAACTAAACTAAACTCTCTCTTATCTCATCCGAATGCCAGATTTAGATGCCTTTTTATGTCAATACACCTAAAACTAGTTTGCTTTTGCAGTCACCTCTGAGATTTGCCTGTTCCGTTGTCAATTCTACATATAGCGGATAGAAGAGATCTGCATTCTCATTCTCTGAAGGGCTCTGTGATTTATATTTGAGTGACAACATTTGAACTTTTTATGATTACCTATGATATTATTCTACATCTTTTTCAATTATCTCAAAGTTCTCTTATTTTTTTAATTTCATGGCTAAAACACTGATGAGATTATATGGTCCGTTCATCTTTCGGGTTTTTATTGTACTGTTAGATTGCGTTCATGATATGGTATGTTGTTACTTTTCAATGTTAATTATTTTTAGTTTATTTTGGGATTTGATATTAATATAGTTGGATATCTTAGCTGTTGGAAATAAAGGCTCATTATTATTATAATAATGCCGACATCGCTGCCAATACTATCACTCAATGCGTATTATGAGGTTTCTGAAACTTACGTTTCGGTTTCTTTACCCCCAGCGCTTTCGAATAAAAATATACGGGTGGCATCGAACAGAATAGTTTACCTCCTCCACGTGTTCTGCCATTTAGGTTTTCTAGTATAGCCTTCAAACCCTTTTGATTCATTTTCGAACGAAATGAATGCAATTTTTCGAGCGGCGAGAATCTCGAAAACGGCAAATTTTTTTAGGCGCTGCAATTGTCGAATCACCGTTTTTGTAGATCTCTTGCACGTACAGCAACCACCCTGCATTGAAATAACCCTATGTAGCGATTCAATTGCCAAAAGACAACCACGATCTCCTGTATTATTTGCGTTCGCGCAGTGAGCTGAATAATTATGAATTTTCTTCTGAGAAACCTTGCAAATGGTTTTTTTAATGAGAGTTTCTTAGGAGAGGTGATAAAACTCATCAAGATAGAATATTTCAACGTATGCTGATCTCAGAAATCAATGCATTGATACAACCATGAACTGTATTCGGAGCAGCATATGGGTTTTGTATCAATGTTTATCAGCGTGTTCTAATTCATTACCTAGAAAATATTTTAGCAAGATGCCGAGTAGTCCTTGACATTTTTGCGATCTGTTCTATTAACTCGAATTCCTGATTTTTATCTCTCAACTTAATCAGCCTATTTTTTCTGCCAGAAATGCTTAACTTTTGAATGAAAAGAGCAAAAGTGCTGACTCACGACTCCGTGTAGTAAAAAAACTGGATGATGCCATGAAGTGAAGTTACAAGCACTTGTTTTATATCGAAAACACGATAACTTGAATTCGAATATCCTGGAAGCTATTAGTTACATTCTAATAAATAACTCTTCTATTCTAATCCTGAAACTACACTCAAAATGTACTTTGTCCCACTTGGGACAAAGAATCTCATTTATCAGTTAGTCCATCATAAATATATAATTTCTGTCTTCATGTGTCGGTAATTTGAGCAGAAAAATTGAATTTTTGAATGTATAAAACTAAACCGATAGATCTCAACATATTCAAATTTGAAATCTTTTTGAGATTTGAACAGAATATTTGATTTAGGTATATGTTTTCAATTATAATACATATTATGAATATAAATGATGATTTGAATATTGTCAACAATAAACGTATATTTCAAAGAATTTGAATTGATCATATTGCTACCTCATTATAAAATTAGAGCCAATTTGTACTCATCATTTTTGTGAAATTAAGAATTTTATGAAAATAAACAAGAACAGATAAAATAACCCAATAAGCACTTATCACGAGTCCGATTCAGACATTCAAGGAAAACGCTACACGTGTTCTGTGTTTATAGTTGAGACTTTATAGTTTTTATAGTGAGCAATTTCAAGATTCACAGTCATTCCCAAAAATAGGTATATATTTCCTTCGAAAGATTATCTTGGCAGAAGTTGGATAAGTAAGTGTATCAAAAAAAAAACAATGATACTACTACTCAAGTGTTCAGAAACAAAACAAATCAAGCATAATATTTCGGAGAATTTCACATGAAGTGAAATGTTCGACATAAAAAATCCAGGGTTCATATCTGTGAAATCTGGTGATATTTTTCCATGATTTGGACTCCCCTTTAGTAAAGCCAGACAAGTCAATTTCAAACGTGACCAAAAAATTATATTTTATTCATGGCGATGTACGCATTAAACCTCTGTTCTGTTATTTTAGGAATATCTACTATCACCCTTGCATTTTTTACTTTCAGTTACTACTCAGAGCATTCAAATTGAAATCAGGTCCGAAAAAAACTTCGTAATTTTTGCAATACTCGACAATATCAACAATTATCATAACGAACCATTTTTGTAATAAGTTAAAAAGGCAATAGATCAAAGTCAAGCATCACATGAAAACAGGCCATCAACTTTAGAGATGAAGAATTTAGGTTTTAAATAAAGAAGAAATTATCAATGCATCAGATAAGATAGCCGACTATATTTTAAAACTCACTGGAAATACTTGCTCTCAGCTTGAACCGCTGCAGCATCTTGAAATCCTGTTTCCGAAACTACGGGCTCTACTTCTCTGTTAGCTTCGTGACTGTGCCTCTTTTGTTTTTTCAGATCCATAGTCAAAAAGCAGTGCACTGAGCAAATCAGAAAGAATACTACCTGTAAAAATTAAAGCAAGCTGGAGAAAGGCTGAATTTGAAATATATATCCATCATTTATGCCAATAAGAGAACAGCTCCTAAAAATTTTTTGATTTCAAAACAAAAGCTCAGTTTAACGTACAAGCAATTAATCAATAATGAACGCTTGCTTGGCTCACAAGTTTAAATATCTCTCTTTTTAATCACTGCCATCAATACACTAGTTAAACGGATAACGATAATTGCATAGCATATGGAGCTTCGATTTGATTATGAATTCCATTTCTTCGTAAAAAAACATAATAAACATAAATTACGTTAATTTTATATGCTACATAGTACATGGATGTTATATTCGAAAATGAAATTTCAATATTGTAACAATACTTGTATTGCTTCTGAATACTTTATGTTAGGTTTTCCATGACAATGAATCATAAAATAGGAGAAATCATGCACTAAAATAGTAAAATAAGTCATTTCTGATCAAACTTGTGTACGTCGAACTGCGCTAACGACGGAATTTATTAATGTTCATGTATTCATCGAATTTTATCACAACTTGTTTTGATTCCCTTCCACAAGTCGATCAATAAATATTCAATTCACCCAAATATTTCTGGTCCATATTTGACTTTCTATCGGATATCCATATATTAAAATTTTGAAATTTGATTAGGATATTTGAAAAGAGTAGAAAATTTTCAATGAGTTTCAGTAGATTTTATTGTCTCGCACGTCAGTTTGCTCGAAAAAAGATTCAGGGAAAGATTGACATGTACAGGGTGTTCCAAATTCGATGATCACTGAGTATCTCGAGAACCATAACGATTAGAGAAAAAATGTTCAAAGGCTCTCGATCTCTTTTTACAAAAAAGCAATTGCCACCAAACAGATCGTAGATATTTGAATCGAAAAGTATAGCGTGTCCCGTTAAAAAACAATAACTTTTTTAATTTTGCTGATCAGATGCAAGAAGCGTATAGGCAATAGAAATTACCAAAGAAAACTTTGTTAAATTTTTTTGATATCTCCAACAGAAAACGAGATATACCGTAGAATTTGAAACAGCAATTTTTCAGTAACTCGAGAAATTCAGATATCTGGGATCTGTTTGCTGGAAATTGATTATTTTGAAGAAAGATATCGCGAGTCCTTGAACGTTTTTTTTCTAACCCTACGGTTCTCGAAATGGTTAGAAAGATCATCGAATTTGGGACCCCTCTATAGAGTGTTTCTGAATAAGGTACCGTGATTTTAACAATTTCATCTTTAGATGATTTCATGACATAAAGTTTCCATGAAATATGGGTCTCTGAAGCGTTGTTTGTGAGATACAGGGTGTTGAAATTAAGGATAAAATTTATTTTTCGGAATTATTTTTGAAACCTTTCAAGATTTTTGTTCACCTTTTGGTGAGTTATGAGTACACATCAAAACATATTTTTTTCAATAAAAAAAAATTTTTGATTCCCATCAGCCCGAATGAATTTGTTGAAAAACGCAAATGCTTTTTTCAGATTTAAAATTATTTTCGTAACGATATTTTTGAG
Source organism: Propylea japonica (assembly GCA_013421045.1). Lineage (NCBI taxonomy): Eukaryota > Metazoa > Arthropoda > Insecta > Coleoptera > Coccinellidae > Propylea > Propylea japonica. The sequence goes on from CM024247.1 coordinate 4,082,598, forward strand.
ATATAAAATAAAATGCTATTTCATCTAGGAGAATTACGGAATTTTTTTAATACTTTAGAAATCGTCTAGACACAGATTAAGGCAGCTCAGTGCCTTCATTTTCAAAATTATATGTCTTGTATGAACCAAATCTCGTTTATTTTCATAATGGAAACATCTTCCAACAAAATTGGTGAACTTCCATGCGAAAAACGGCTATGTAACTCAGTTTCCTTTTTCCGTGTTCAAGCGGTTTTTGGAAGTAGGTAATCAAAGAATTTCGTAATTCCCTCAGATGAGAGAGCATTTTACGATTATCTCAATAATAATTACCGGCAGGTAAAAACTCAAGATATCATGCTAACTGTCAATTCTGTAGTGATTACGAAAATAATTTCGAATTGGAAAAAAACCATTAGCATACCATTATTTTCACCGACCTCATTCGGACAGAAGAAGTCTCTACGGAGGCCACTGATGAAAATTAAAAATAATTTTTTATTGAAAAAAAATGAGTTTTGATGAGTACCTACTCATAACGTACTAAACCAAAATCTTGTGAGGTTTCGAAAATATTTCCGAAAAACCAATTTTTTTTCTGAATTTCAACACCCTGTATCCCAAAAACAATGCGTTAGAGACCCATAGTTCGTAGAAACTTTATATCACAAAATCATCTTATGCTGACGATCTCGAATATACGGCACCTTATTCGGAAACACTCTGCACATATCAATCTTTCCCTGAAGCTTTCGTTGAGCAAACTAACGCCCGGGACAAAAAAATCAACTGAAACCCAGTGAAAATTTTCTCCTTTTTTCAAATATCTCAATAAATTCCACAATTTCAATATACTGAATCTCAGCTTGGAAGAAGTCCCATATTTTATTTTATTTCTATGGACCTTGAACTTTTATGGAGGGAATTAAATATAAATCGATCGACCTGTGAAAGAGGATCATGAGTTCCAAATATCAACCGACTATACTGGTTAGTTCAACAGATATGAGCATTTGAAAGTTTTGGTGAATACAAGAACTACCCTGTATCTCGGATATGAAGTTGATCAGACCTATCATAATGGGTTTTTCAGACTCGCCTAGGGTAGCTCTAGCTTAGGCTACCGTGTCAACATTCACCAATGAAATACCCTGTTTATTGACCTCTCTCATAAAAATGTTCTAATCAATTGAAGGATATATTGAGGATATATATTTTCAAAATAGTTGCTGATTGGTAATAATTTTTGTCAATCATAACTATATAGTCTCATCAAGATCTTAGTATGAAGAAAAAATAAATATCACTGTCGATTCAAATATATACATATAATGTAAGTATAGGTTCAAGTTCCCAAAACACTTAAACGAATCAATCCTGACTACAGTTTCTTACCTTAAAGTTCATTTTGCAACACATGACCACTCTAAGTTTTCAACCGAAACTGGCAATTCCGGAGTTAATCTCACTTTATATACCTCAAAACGAATTATTTGAATGTTCTGGAAACCTCTATGGAACTGCGGTTTGAAAATAGCGTTCGAAAGTCAAGATAAAGTGAAAAGGTGTCATTTTTATGGTCCAATAGTTGCAATTGAATTTCTTAATCGAACTGCTTGTCAAATTGCAGATCATTCATCCGGCAGGTTTCATTATTGTACGGGGGTTTCACGAAAGTAGGTAGTAGCATTGAGTTTAAAAATATAAATCTTTTTAAACTCAATGGAAGTAGTTAGAATAGTCATACAGGTAGAAATTAATGTGAAAACTTCTTATGTACTTCGAAAAGATTTTATAAGAAGGTGGGACTCGAAGAATCCAGTTGAGTATTTTTCGAGAGGAATCGAGAATTAAATTGGACCAATATGTTAAAATATTTTTTGAATGAAGGTATCGCTTATGAATTCGAAAACCCCAACTTATAACTTAAGAATCAAATGAAAGTTGTGAATTAGAATTATGTGAATAGAGTTTTTTCTTGGACTGAATGTTAACAATTGAACATGCTAAACCACATTTCAAAATTCACGGAAATGATAACAGTAAAATCTAGAACCAAAATAACGTAGTAATTAAAACATCACCAAACACCTAGAATTTAGAATATTTCAGCAGGACCTACTTCATCATTTCATTTATATTCTTCTTTAAACTCCTGTTGAACTTCATTTAATGGCAGGGAAGTAGGTTTTTTGTTTCGTTCTTGGATATGAGGAAGTTGTCCGACACAATTGAGAAAAGTTTCATACAAATTCAGAATTTCACAACTTAAACAGTCGACAAAAATCATTCCATATTCCAGGATTGGGAACAGACCAAGGCAAACATTTTGTTTTTCTATAAAACTTTTTAAGTTTTCACTCATAGTCTCTGAAGCAGATATAATTGAGAAAAATTTTAATTAAGATGGAGTGCTCCTGCGAAAATCTTCGCACTTATTTGTCAGGAGCAAATTGGTTTTGAAAAGGTTGTTGCCTAACAGTAAAACTATAAAAGGAAATAAATGAAAAGGATAATGTAACGTTTCAGTGTCTATATCAGACACCTTCTTCAGACAAACTTGTAAAATCTTCGGAATTGTGTGTTTTTTCATTCGCAGTCTAATTGACATTTTGTTTTTTAATGATTTATAATATATTGCCCAGAAAATGTAACCTTAAAGAAACAAAACTTCAATCAAAGAAGCCTTTGTGTTGCAGGAAGCCTATTTTTTATTAAGGTAAATGTACCAATTATCGACAGTCCCCAATTATCGACACTTTTCATTTCTTTTCCATATATTAAGGTTTCGGGACCAGCCATAGAATTATTTTCTTCGCGAATATGTAACTTATAGTTTTCTCAGCATATCTGAATATTATCCCGATTTTTTCTGAGTATCCTCAGTGCAAAGTGTGCCCTCATTCAGTTGAGTTTCAGCCCCAACCGAGTTTACAGCCTATTTGTTACCAATTCAGTAAGAAAAGCCTCCTCATCATATCCAAGCAAACTCGCAAGATTCAAGTGATATAAGTTTTTTTGTACATTAACACACTTTCATATGGTTTGATGATTTCAGTTTTATCAATGAAATAAATTTTTCTGTGATATTTTCATTAAAAAAAGGGTGTCGATAATAGGTACATCTAAAACACGACCATCCCCATTCATCGACACAAGTGTCGGTAATTGGGTAAAATGTGGTGTTATTTGAAATACTTCCTGGAGCTTATATACTTCTTTTTTCGGAACAAAAGTAACTTTATTGTATGCGATTCATTCATTATTTATTAGGTACCAATTATCGACATAATGATTTTCTTCAAATTTTCCAATTAGAAAATGAAATATTTCAATGTCGATAATAGGTTCAATTCTATGTCGAATAATGGTTAAATTTTTGCCGATCATAGGGCACCTCGACATGACTTTTCAATGTATTTTTTTGTGGAATTGGTGAGCCCTATCAACAATTTATTTTCAACATTTTGACCGAAAATGATTAAAGTTTCAGTCCAAACAAACCGACACCAAATGATGATAAACTCTTATGATATTATTTCATACTTTTTCGCAGATGTCGATGACGAGTGCATTACATTATCGATTATTGGTTTCGTTAATTTTTCAGTCTATTCCGAATAATAAAATGTCACGGATGTGAAAAACGTAATGCCTGCTCTAAGAACTTCCAAACAATTCGATGTTACCAGAACCACATTATGAAAGGCAGATAGGTTCTGAGACTGTCTTAACCAAAGAGGAGGATGAACTATTGCTGGTGAAATGGATGTTTCACGTCGCGAAATGTGGATCTTTCATGACTAAAGCTACTTCGTCAAGAAAATAGGTGAAAATCCACTAAGAAACTGCCAAATTCAACGACTCTGACTTGAAATTTTTAATCTATCTCAATTTTCACAGAGCACTTTGAATGAGTTTAGCGTACACCAAATTTTAAAACGATAGCAATAGTCAATTTAAAAATATAAAGAAAAAATTTTTTTTCTTGAATTTTGATATCCGGTCTCTCGGTAACGAAGCCGTTTCGGACCCATGTTTATATAAACTTTTCTTCTTAAAAGAAGTTGAGAAGTCCCCTTTGGCATTTGGTAACGTTATTCTGGAACACCCTGTATATGTTATTCTATCAGATTTCACGATTTCATTAATTGAATTTATCGATCCGATTGAATATTTATTTTTCTCTTATCCATACAACTCTTTATTCTTCTTGATTTCACAGTGTCGATAATTGGTCCTCATGTGTGTCGATAATTGGTAATTTCAATTCCAGAGCTGTCGATAATTGGGACATCTGACTTTCAACTTGATTTGAATTTTTTTTTAAATATCAAAACTTTCTGTTAACGATTTCGTTTTTGTTTTTTGAAGTTAAAGGTACAATGAGTGTAAAACTGGCTTTTATGTGCGAAAAAACATTTGTTGACAATCCGAAAAACTTTGTACATTCCCAAGTTTCCACTATAGTGTCGATAATTGGTACATTTACCTTATATTTGAAAATGAACATTTGGAGTACTCAGCCCATTCCGATCGAAAGTTAAGGTGTTAACAAGCTACCGGATATAATTTTGGTCGAAATAGGGGGTAGGATAATTAATCAATGCGTCCAACAGATTCGTTCAAGGCGACTGCTTCCTCAAAATTAAAATTATACAGACAGTTTAACATCAAAACTGAGCTTCAATGGAATATTATATTATCTTGAAATGAAAGTCGCATTTTCTTGAAGGAATACAAAATAACTTTCAATTGAAAATAACACTGGTTCTTGCTTTGATACGAGAGGTCTTGCTGAAATGACCTTTGAGAAAAATTGGTTGTTTTGTAATCCACATAATTTATTCTATGTAATTCAATTTTAACTTTGCATGGCACACTTATTGTCACAAGAGAATAGGAACCGAAGGAATTCATACTTTATGTAAGTTTTTCGAGATGCGGTGCTGTTTTTATTCATTTGGCGATAAAAGTTATTGTCTTGAGTCGGGATTTTTAATTATTTTGAGTTATGTTCAGGTCTTTTTCATTTTAAAACCTCAGTTTTCACCGGTTCTGGGTGAAATAGTGATTAAAAGTTTACAAAATCGAGCTATGAAATTTTTTGAAATTACATATTGAATTCAGATATATATGATGTAAACCCTCTTGGAAAGTTATTTATTTGCTTCATCACACTAATAAATATTAATTTTATTCGAAAAATAGCAATGAATATATTGTGTCATTGGAGATGTTCGAAATGGAATATATTTCGACACATTTTCTACTTTTACTTCTGCTCAGGCTTCATCTTATACTTCAAATGCTTCCGTGAAATTATTTCAGTTGCATATTTTGAACGGTCATGTGTCACACAGAGTAGACATGTTTACATATCCCGTTCTTCAAGATAACAATAATTATTAAAATCACCTTACATTACCATCGACTGAATTATTTTACTGAACATCTATAGATCCTGATTTATAAAAAAATTCAAAAAATGCCACTAACTAAAGGTTATAAGGAAGAAATGAAGAAGTATTTATTGCACTGTTTTTCATATAAGAATTTCTTATCAACCTTAATTGATAAGGTAATTGAGGTAGTCAAAACAACGATTACTGAACATTTAAACAAATTGGAAAATGGGATTATAAAACTCGAAAATGAAGTTAAGGTTCAAGAGGAGGAAAATAATAAATTCGTGAAAAGATTCAACAATCTGGAACAAAATAAAAAATCTAAGAATTTATGGGCTGCGCGAAGAACCCAAGGAAACTTTAAATGAAATAGTGGAGAAAACTATAACTACTTTAATGGGTATTGATGAACTCAACATAAATAACTCTTTTAGACTGGGTATGAAGAATTTTAAAACTGAAAAACATCGACCAGTTTTGGTGGAATTTGACTCAATTTAAACTAGAAATGAGGTATATTTAAATAAGAAGTCATTGAAGAACACAGGTATAGTCATAACCGAGGATTTGACCAAGGGCCTATTGCACCAAATACTTTGCAACTTTTCACTTTTCAAATGAATTAACTTGTACCAAACGAATTCATAATTGAAAAATACAACGTGAAGAGTCAAGTGCACAGTGGAAAGAACTCCGTAGAAATTAAATGTTGGGAAAAATGTTGTGCGACATAACTAATTTTCACTTTTGAAATTTGTCACAACGCAAAGTGCGAAGTGAAAAGTTGCAAAGTATTTTGGTGCAATAGGCCCCAGGTCGAACTACGAACTTTTGATGAATGCCGAAGACAAGGTTGGAAGAGGAAATGCCTGGTTTGGAATATTGTTCAATATCAATACATTTGAATTTTTTAAAGTTATTCACATACATAGATACATTCGATTCCAAAAATAAGTAGAGTGGACAGTTGAGGTTGAAGAATAACTGATTAACAAACATTACTGATCAGCAGGCTTTTCTAGTAGGACTTCACATAAATATTTCTACGACCAATAATATAGCAATTCTGTTTTTTTTTCTGTGTTGTTAAATATTATGCAATGAATGTTAAGGAGACAGAGTAAGAGATGGACTTTTTTGTTAAGGACTTCGGTGGTATTATGGTAAAAATTTTGTTGAGTAAAAAAAAGTTTTTAACACAGAAAAAAAACAACTTTTCGCTGGTTCATAATAATATTAGAAGCATTTCCAAAAACTTTGATGCTTTTTAAACTCTGCTAATGCAACTTGATTTTGATGTAGACTCAATAGTGCTCAGTGAAACATGGAAAATTGAGGACAACTTTATTGCCTTATCATCCTTTCAGAGCAGAAAAAGTGTGCAACATAAACAACAACAACCATAGATATGTAACCAGATCGGGAAATGAATGTTTAGTGATACCGAAGGTTAATTCTACTCTTGCTCAACGAGGTCATGCATATCTATCCCCACGAATATATAACAAATTACCACCAGAAATAAAAAAAAATTAACTCACTGAATATGTTCTAAAAGTACGCGAAAAAATGGATATTAAGCTTGCCTCCTATTGAAGTTCGCTCATATATAGATTTGAAAAACCATTGAAATTATCAATCCGCTCAATTCTCTTCTTTTTCTGCTTCTTTCCTCTTCTGTTTCTTTTTCTATTTGTGTATTATTATTGCTGTGTAATTAATATGTCACCTCTTCTCTGTTGACAATTTAGATTGAAATGTATCGTTTCTTCCGTCAATAAACATTATTATCAACTTGAGCTAATTAGCGTAGAAAGGGTGTGATTTCTCACACCCCCTAGCGATCGGCTATCACGCTCCCTTCTAAGGGGAACATTCACTCATCTCGTATAGCAAGTATCAGGGGGATTGAGCTCCGAAGTGTTCGGTGTTCATCTTCTTCTTCTGGGTCCTGAGCTGTTCGTCCTTCCTTGCTTGGTCCTGGATTTCTCGGTTGATGTCGTGGTAGTTGGTTTTGCAATGTTTCCCTCCATGGTTGTCCCGGGTGTCCATCGTGACCTTAAAACTTCCTTACCGTTCTAGCAGTACCGAGAAGTAGGGTAAATGTACCGATTATCGACACTATGGTGGAAATTTGGGAATGAACAATGTTTTTCGGATAGTCAACAAATGTTTACTCACACATAAAAGCCAGTTTTCAACTCATTATACTTTTAACTTCTCAAAACAAACACGAAATTGTTAACAGGAAGTTTTGATATCTGAAAAAAAATACAAATCAAGTTGAAAGTCAGATGTTCCAATTATCAGATAAAGAAAAAATGACAAACAAAAAATTCTTTGCCTTTAAGGAGGCTAACCTAACAAATTTTTTGAAACATAGATAAACTGAAAATAGTAATCATCGAAATGAATACAATCTTCAATTTATAGGCTCACAGAACCTTCTTCATGCGGACTGGGATGATTTATTCAAAATATAAATTGAAGATTGTATTCATTTCGATGATTACTATTTTCAGTTTATCTATGTTTCAAAAAAAAAGTTCCAATTATCGACAACTCTGGGATTGAAATTACCAATTATCGACACTGTGAAATCAAGAAGAATAAAAAGTTGTATGGATAAGAGCAAAACGAATATTCAATCGGATCGATAAATTCTTCGAATGAAATCGTGAAATTTGATAAAATAACATATACAGGGTGTTCCAGAATGACGTTATCAAATGAAAAATGGGACTTCTCAACTTATTTTAAGAAGAAGAGTTTATACAAACATAGGTCCGAAACGGCTCCGTTACCGAGAGCCCGGATGTCGAAATTGAGGAAAAAAATTTTTCTTTTTCTATTTTAAAATTGACTATCGTTATCATTTTAAAATTTGGTGTACGTTTAACTCATCCAAAGTGCTATGTGAAAATTGAGAAGAGATTAAAAATTTCAGGTCAGGGTCGTTGAAGTTGGCACTTTCTTAGTGGATTTTCACCTATTTTTTGACGGGGTAGCTTCAGTCATAAAAAACCCACATTTCGCGACGTGAAATATCCATTTCACAATCAGTAGTTCATCCTTCTCTTCGGTTAAAAAAGTCTCAGAACCTATATGCCTTTCATATATAGCTCTTAAAGCAGGCGTTACGTTTTTCACAGCCGCAGCGTCGTATTTTTCTAGGGTACATTGTAACATTTTATTATTCGGAATTCACTGAAAATTAACGAAACCAATAATCGATAGTTTAATGCACTCCTCATCGACATCTGCGAAAAAGTATGAATAATATCATAATAGTTTATCAACATTTGGTATCGGTTGCTATGGACTGAAACTTTGATCATTTTCGGTCAAAATGTTGAAAAAAATTGTTAATAGGACTCACCTATCCCACAAAAAATACTTTGAAAAATCATGTCGAGGTGTCCTATCATCGGCAAAAAATTAACCATATTTCGGCATAGAATTGAACCTATATTATCGACATTGAAATATTCCATTTTATAATTGGAAAATTTTCTAAAAATCATTATGTCGATAATTAGTACATAGTAAATAATGATTGACTCGCATACAATAAAGTTCCTTTTGTTCCAAAAAAAGAAGTATATAAGCTTCAGGAAATATTTCAAATAACACCACACTTTACCCAATTCAATTACCGACACTTGTGTCGATGTATGGGGATGGTCGTGTTTTAGATGTACCTATTATCGACTCTTTTTTAATGAAAATACCACAGAAAAATCGAGTTTATTGATATAATTGAAATCATTACACCATATGAAAGTGTGTTAATGTATAACAAAACTTATATCAATTGAACTTTGCGAGTTTGATTGGATATGTTGAGGAGGCTTTCCTTACTGAATTTGTAACAAACAGGCTGTTAACTCGGTTGAGGCTGACACTCAAGTGAATGAGCACACATTTTGCACCGAGGATACTCACAAGAAATCGGGATAATATTCAGATATGTTGAGAAAACTATAAATTACATATTTGCGAAGAAACTAATTCTATGGCTGGTCCTGAAACCTTAATATATGGAAAATAAATTAAAAGTGTCGATATTTGGGACACTGTCGATAATTGGTACATTAACCTTACTGCGTTTTGCATTACTTTGAAAAGGTTTTCATCCAAATATAGCTCCTTGAGGTTGTACTTGAGGCTCTTAGGAATAATGCTTGTAATTGATATGAGAATGGGAATTGTTCTGGTACTAGACATTCCCCACTGCCTTTTGATCTGAAGTTCAAGCTCTCGATATTTTTTCAGCATAATAATAATAATAATAATAATAATCTTTATTAATCCCTTTAGACATTGAAAAATGTATAGGACAGGTCTCAAAACAGAAAAAAAATAAGAGAAACACATTTGAAGTGAACTTATAGCTACAAGTACTTACAAAAAAAAATCACTCTGAAAGAAAAATAATCAACAGTTAAATTAATCTATCAGAAAGGTATTCCTCAACACTGTAATAACATTTGTTCATTAACAGAGACTTTACATTAATCTTAAATATTTTGTTATTTGGGATGGCTACGTCTATAAGTATTGCTCTCTTCTCTTCCGCAAAAATTGTTCCACGGTCGACGCTGTATTCGTTGTTAGACAAGTAATAGAGAAATCCATTGAATAAGACAAACCTGCGTACTTATGCCTCATAGACTTGAGTAAGGCATTCGACAGAATACGATTGAAGGATGTTGTGGACGAACTGAAGCATAGCGGAATACATCCAAACATTGTAGAGACGATCAAACAACTAAACACAGGCAACACTACCACAGTCAAGACAAGAGCAACCACAACAGATAAAGTAAAGATCAACCTAGGAGTGAGACAGGGAGATAGTCTTAGTCCACTGATCTGATCTGATAATGGACAGGATAATAAACAAAGTACGAAAAGTGAACCAAGGATACAGAATGGGGAACGAACTATTGAAGATCTTGTGTTATGCAGATGACGCAGTACTATTTGCGGATAGTGAAGACGGGCTCCAATGGTTAATACAGGCATTTTACAGGGACTCTCTAGAACTCAACATGGTAATATCAATCCCCAAAACTAAGAGCATGGTGATCGCCAGGGAACCCCGCCGATGCAAGCTGGAGATAAATAACATCATCGAACAAGTATTCTCCTTTAACTATCTGGGCTTAACGATATCGTCATATGGGAACTTAAAAGATAGTGTAAGACATCAGATGAATAAGGCAGCCAGAATAGCGAGGGTCCTAAGGAATATCATCTGGAAGAACAATTGCATGACAACAACCAGTGAAGTGAGAATTTATAAAGCATGTGTCAGACCCATAATGACATACGCGGCGGAAACAAGAGCAAAAACAGCTGAAACTAGAAGAATAGCACTAACAAACGAGATGGCAGTTTTGAGGGCAATAACGGGAAGCACATTGAGAGACCAAAGAAGAAGCGACGGGATCAGAAAAGAATGCCAAATGGAGGACGTAGTTAGATGGACCCGCGCGAGAAGAAGGTTCTGGAATGAACATTTCTCACGTATGCTAGGCGACAGAATAGCGAAAATCGCTAGAAACGGAAGACCAGCATCCAAATAACCCATAGAGAGACCGCCAAAAAGGTGAAAGGACAGCTGGACCTCAACATCTCAAGAACGAGAGGAGGAAAATGGGTGAAACAAGCTAGCAAGCTTTCGTAAAGTAGAAGAAGAAGAAGAAAAAATGATACGAGTATTCTGAGTACTGCCCAGTAAAAATCGATAATTTATGAACCGTTCAAAATTGTTCCTGAAGTGATAAAACCCATAAAATTCGATCGTAATAGGACCTTGCAAAGTTATGGCTATCGCTATATCACTATATCGTTTTGCCCAAATGCCTTTAATTTTCGAATTTTGAGGCCGATAGGGTTCGACTCCCTGATGAAGTGGGGTCGGCGGTTATCACGATAACTTTCGATTGTCCTTCTTTTGACTTGAGACTTTCGGTTGAGTTCTTTAACCAGCCAGATTGTAAAGGGGGAGAGAAGAGAGAGAAAGTATATTTATTGCTTGGCAAATGGCTAACGACTTGCGTCTTTCTGCCCGTGTGACTTACATTTTGTGTATATTATTACAAATGGAAAAATAATTAAGATATTCTGATTTGACAAAAAAAAACGGAATACATGTGTTTACAGAAAAAAAAAAGAAAGTAATTATATATGTTATAGTATCTACGGCATTTCTGAGAGATCCTTTATTACATCCATTAGTGGCTTAGTTGGATACTTTCGTCTGTGTTGTCTGCTGTCATTTTCCTGTATCGTGGTGCATTGTAGGATTTGTAGGTTGTGATTGTAAAGGTTGTTCCATGAAATATTTTTGTTACTAAATATCTCAGACAAAACGAAACCAATCAAAATGAAATGTTCCGGCCACGTGCAAGATGCTCATAATAAGCCTCATGCAAAATTTTGTGGCCAAATGCCTTCCAAACTTCATTAAGCAGCTAAATCGTACAGTGTATCCCTTGAAATATGGCAATTCCAAATTTATGTTTATCAATATCTCAGACAAAACAAATTGTCGAAATGATATGTTGCGGCCAGCTACAAGATGCTCATATTAAGCCTCATGCAAAATTTTGTGGCCATAGTGAAAACAGAACCAATTCAATTGTAATATTGAAGAGAAAAAACTTCATATTTTCATAAAAAAATATTCGGTTCGAGAGAATTTTTTGTTTGTGAATGGGGATTGATATACTGAATGTTCATGCAAAACTTTGTGGTTATAGTGTTAACAGAACCATAGAAAATTCAATTGGAATATTGAAAAAAAGAATCTTTATTTATTCTGTTATTTTCATAACAGGATATCCGATTCGAGTGAAATTTTTTGTGAGTTAAGACTGATAAGCTGAACGTTCATGCAAAATTTCTAAAGGATGGCATCATCAGAACCATAGTATTATACTTTTTTCAATCATTTATTCTTTACATATTTTATTTTCTGAATAATTTCCAGAATATTATTTCGATTGTGCTCAGATTCTGCATCTTTATTTTTGGTATCCCATATAAAATTTCGAAGTGATAGTCTTATTGCTCCACCAATGAACGAGTGCTCAAAATCTCCTGCTCAGGGCTTTTTTTGAATTATTTTACCTAAAATGAGTTCTGAACTATTCTGCGATATCCTTAAAATAAAATAAGTTTTAATATTCTATATTCAGGCATGCGCTGCTCGAACAAGATATCGATCAGTTCTATTAATGATGTCGAGGATATATGTTTCAGATTTTGTAATTGAGAATATAGTTATTAACCCATCATCCGTATTCAATTGGAAATTTATGGTCTTTTACAGTCTCTTGTACACCTCATGGCAACGAGGATAGAATTTTCTTGCATCGGTTGTCCAAAAACAATGGAAAATTAGTCGTCGTTCATCATGAAAATCACCCGAACATATAATAATGATAAGAATCTTTATTTCGAATGATCCAGAAAATGGAATTGTTTCAACATGTACAACTGAGGTTTTTTGATGAGTTCAGAAACTGAAATATATAAAGGGTGACCAACATATTGATGGCAACTTCAATTTTTCAAATGGAACACCCTGTATATTTTTCCATATTTGGTTATTTCTTTTTTCCCTGATTTCGAATATGTAACATATGTTGGTCTATCTTTCTTATTCTGAGCACCACAGAGTTTAAGATTCAATAACCATCTGGCATAGCGTTTTGAAAGTTCGTGAATATTCAAGTGGCCAATTTGATCTTTGGATTGGTAATTAGCCAGGGTCGATAATTTTTTAAACAAAAAAAATTACAGTAGGATGAAACCCATTAAAAAAGGAGGGGAATATGATCAAAATGAAAGGAAAAATAAATGACGGTCGATCCGAGTTCGGGAAGTGGAAGGGGTGAGTTTTTAGGGGTGAAAAATGGTTTTCCTTGATTTCCGGCAAAACTACAAGTCCTATGGAAAAAAGTTGAATGACAAAGTTGTAGGTAATGAAAAGATCTACAACTTTTGTATTTGCAATTTTTTCACATAACCTCAAAATTTAGGTGAAAAATTCAAAAAACCAAGTTTTTGGTTTTTCATTTAAGTAAGTATATCTTTTTAAAAAAAAAATTTTTTATACGAAATTTGGTGAAAACTTACCCGAATACACTGTAATTTATTTGATTTAAAATATTTATGTTTTCGTCTCATTTTAACTTAATATCAAAAAAGCCCCCTAATTTTCAATCGAAAATTCTGACGTCAAAATATCAGCTTTTTTCAAAAAGTTTGGGAACTTTTTGTTCGTTGAAATATCTACTTTCTGATGGTGTGGAAAAAATATACATTACTAAAAGGAGTGTTCTCAGAAAATGCAAAAAATTGAAAAAACTCAAATTCGAAAACTTTTTTTGATCACTATGTACAATTTCATCAAAAAAATGTGATTGCTGCATTTTTTTTAGGATAAAGAGTTTATTTATTTAATTCGAATTACATTCATGTCATAGAAAATCTTATACAATATAAATATACAGGTAAATCGTACTATTGAATTTAGATACTTAATTCGGATTACGCATTTTATTTTTTTTTCAAAAACGTTAATCTTGTTATTCATAAATACCTTATCTGAAATTATAATCAGTTATTTATTAGTTTTTGTCTCTTCGAAGGCATTTCTTCATCGTCAGATTCGAAAAACCTTTCCAACTCTAGTTGATCGTCGAAATCTTCAAGACCATCATTTTCGTCTCCAATGTTATTTCCAGTCTGCATTCTTCCTCATAGATTTTTTCTTCTATATTGGAGCAATTTTCAGAACCATGACAATTAGTGCATAAATTTGTGCATTTTAAACCATGTTTTCGGCAGCCACATTTTAAACTGTTACATCCAGTTTCACAGCTGCAGCAAATAGTTTTGAGCAATACTTCCGGAATTAGATCCTTTTCTGTAAATTTGGGCATAATGCCACGCTGATTTTGCTTTCAGCTCCAATCTGTTGCTGTCAATTCGTTACCCTACCAAGTTTGAAGTTGATAATATGCTCTGTAACAATGTTGTTCCGCTGCTCCTTATGTGGGCGGGAGGTTTGCCAAAGTGAAAGATGAGTTAATTTTTGCCAATTGATATTTTTGAAAGCTCAATTGATTTAGTGTTATTTTTTCTTTTTTACATTTATAAATAGATTTTATTAATTGTTCTCCACTTTTTTTTATATTTTCTTTACTTTCATCTTTAATATAAAAAAAATTGGCCAAATTTGACAAATTTTTCGCATCTAATAACGAATTAACGATACTTTTCCGGCAAATCCAGATGTTGTATCGCAACCAGAAAAAGAATGCAGAAATGCAACAATATTTTTGAAGGATTCATGTTTGAAACTATTAGACGTGAAAAATAGATCCTTTCCATTCCCAGAGCCTGGTTTCCGAAAATAAATGTCATGATAATTTGAATTTAATTGATTTAAAAGGACCAAAATATCAATATCTTGACCCACAACTATGACAGTTTTATTAGTATCTCTGGCAACTTCTATCGAGGTCTTAATTATATCAGCATCAGCATCTCCTTCAACTTGTTTACAGGAAAATCCTTGTGACTGTAATCTTGTCATTAAACTTTTCATTATTTTGTCCTTGTTTTTCTCGTTAGATAAAAATTTTTCTTGCGAAAATGGTATTTTTGTATGGTTTTGATAATCCAACTCTGGAATATTGTCTGAGGTTTTTCTACGATTACGTTCTCCTCTTTTAGTTGAAGTAGCTGCTGGTACTGTTGTGACAGTAGCTGATTTTTTAATTTCGGGGTACCCTTCGAAGACAATATAGCTGCTTGCTGCGTAATGTTTTTCTACATAGCGCAAATATTTGTTAATGATCTCTTCCACCGTTTCATATTTCTGCCAAATTACTTTGTGCAGTAAAAATCCACCGTCAACGACATGCACCACTATGCTTTCAGAATGCGTTGGTCTATTAACACTCACAAATAATTCGTAGAGTTGAGATTGTAGGCATTTTTCCTGAGGCCATTTTCTGTAAAAAGTGACAATGGAAAAGGTGCAAGCTCGTATTGTAAATAAGTTTCCATATCTTTCTTTATGTCTATCGTTAACAATATCCTTTGAAATAGCAATAATGGATCGATGGCTATAATATCTTCGTTTACTTTAACGGAAGATTGAACCGTTTTGAGAGACAAAACTTTGTTTCTCCTTTTAAATTTTACACTGCCAAAATTCATTCCAACAATAGCTTGCAAAGATTTTTTTCCTTCTTCATACGCTTCATGGCAATTTACAGAATCATTGCCAATAATTCCAGAAAAAATGGACATAATATTATCAGTCTGTGAAAAAGGATCATACCTGTTGAAAAATTTTTGTAATATTTGTAAAAAACGATTCAAAGCTGTTTTTTTTATTTCATATACCATTTTCATCTCGCAACGTGTGCACGTATTTCAGAGCGCTACGAATAGTTTCTTTGATTGCCCTGGTGATATATATGTGTGTATATTTAAATTGAATTGGCGAGAAGTGTAAATCGCTGTGAGTATTGTCTAATCATAACACATTAAACTTTTGTATTTGGCGATTTTCACCCGCATTTTGATCGAGGCAAGTCATTGTTTATTTACCTCGAGTGTTAATTATCTTATCGAGTCGCGGAACATCTGACCAGACTGATAGCGGGAATTCCCTGGCGTAAGGATCGACATACATGTCCGTTCATATTCTCGCCTGATTTCATTTCATTTGTTTATTCGAGTTCCTTTTTTTTGTCCCTGGCCTTTTCTGTTTGTCTGTTCTGAAGTCTCCCTGACGGGCCACAGAGGAGTGAAGTGTGTGTCCCTGTTCTTGACTCTGTTTTCCTGCTTCCTACTTCCTATTCCGAGAGAATAAAGCGGCTCATACACTGAGGATCTTGCGTTACGTTATAATGTCGACTTCTCAGGAGAAATTTACAGCTGAACAAATTTACGAAGAAATATTAAGAAACAGGAGAGAGATTAAGAATTTAATAGAGGCTGGCGAAGCCAGACTGTTGTTGAGGATGGAAGAATTAAAGAGCACAGTACTGAGATTAGAGAAAGAAAATTCAGAGCTCAAGAAGGAGGTTGAAGTGTTGAGGAGGAGTGAGAGGAAGAATAATATACTGGTTTTTGGACTGGACACGACGGATAGGGAGGTGAATGGTCAGTTTGTTGGCGAAACACTGAAGTCTCTCCTGGATATTGATTTGGATGAGTCTGAGTTCAATGATATATATCCATTGGGAAAAGCTACCAACAGACCCATAAAGATAGAATTTGTATCTCACTAAAAACAAGGTACTTAGGAGCTGCTCGAGGTTGAAGGGCACGAATATCTCGATTGCTAACGACTTAACCCCGCAACAACAGAGGGACCAAAAAATCCTCAGACGACATTTAGCACTATCCAGACAGGACGGTAAAAGCTGTCATATCAAGGGCGGCAAGTTATATATAGCAGGTGTGCCTTACACTACGGAAGACCTTCTGAAGACTGAGGCACAGGCGGGAGAAGCTGTGCGAAGAGTGAGTAGTGCACCATCAACACCAACTACTCATCCGGAGGCTGGAGCAACAAACACTTCTGTGCCTGTTGAGACGCAAATCCAGATCCCACCTCCTACTCCGAGATCTAATATACAGCGGAAGATATTCAGCCGGGGACGAGAAGGACCGATAACTCGAAATACTTCTAGACAATAAAATAAGGAAGTATTTTTTTCTGTTGTAATCGTCAGTGTCCTTTGCTGATCGATTGTTTTTGTTTGTATTTGTTTTTTTTTGTTTTTTTAGTCGGTGCGGGATGAGTCAATATATAAGGGACTTTGAAGTTGATACTGTTGAAACATATTCTGTACCGGATTCCCAGGGGTGCAATGAAATTCTTACAGTAAACGATAAATTTCAGAATTTCAAAGTTATTCATAACAATATCCGTAGCGTGAACAAAAATTTGGATGCATTTAAAATGCTACTGGATGATTTTAGCGTTAATTTCGATTGTATCGTGTTGACTGAGACGTGGATTTTGCGGGACGAGAACCTATATGAACTGAGCGGATATGATACTTTATATAACGGGGGAGCGCTCAACCAAAACGATGGCGTATTAGTCTATATAAGATCACAATACAAATATAACTACTCGGTAATACAGGTGGATAATGTTCGAATACTACGGATAATAGTCCGCGTGAATGACAATGATAATATACTTATTAATGCACTATATAGGTCCCCAAACACCGACCCCGGACAATTCAATATAAGCCTTCAGCAGTATTTCGAAGACCCTAGATATGGTTCTGAAGAATACAATATATTCATTGGTGACCTAAACATTGATATACTGAAGAAAAATGGGATTACAACCGATTATACCAGTATTTTACGAGAATTCGGCTATATTTCCGCCGTAAATTGTCCTACGAGAGTACAGGGGAAGCAAATATCTTGTATAGACCACATTTTTGTTGAATTCAAGAGCGACATTCTGGATCAGACGATACCTTTGGTTTTGGAGAGTGATATTACCGATCACTTCGCCACAATTCTTCAAATCGTACTATATCGTACAAATGCCAGAGAATGTCAGATTCATAGAAAATACATCAACCATAGGAAACTTCAAAATCTGCTTAGCGAACAAGATTGGAGTTCATTATACGCTGATCCAAGTCCTGACTCGGCTGTCAATACTTTTGTTGAAATCTTGCAGGCAGCACTGAATGAGTGTACGCAGGTTAAAACTATTAGGAGAAAGAACACTAAGAAGTGTCCTTGGATGACTGGTGCTTTGTTGAAATCGGTTAATACAAAGAACAAGTTAGCTAAATTAGTACGCCAAAGTCCTCATGATAGTGAGCTGAAAATTCGCTATAAAACCTATCGCAACAAGTTAACAGCACTAATCGAAAAAACAAAGTTTGATTATTATAGGAACAAAATTGAGTCGAATAGGAAGGATTCTAAAGTTCTCTGGAATGTAGTCAGAGAGGTGAGTGGTAATGGGAGAAGGAAAGTGGATGTCAAGGGTATAAAAGACGGGTCGGGTGAATTGTTGACGAATAACGTAGAAATGGCTAACGAATTCAACAAAATATTCAATAATATCGATAAAAGACATAGCGCAAAAACAAATAGAGAACCTAAATTTGAAATAATGAAGGCAAGAGCATCTAACTCCTTTGTTCTGCTTCCCACCGATCCATACGAGGTTAAAAGCATGATAAACGAACTGAAAATAAAAAAATCTGTGGGGGTAGATGATATTAGGGCCAAGACTATAAGGGAAATTGAAACCTTCATTAGCGAGCCCTTGAGTAAAATATTTAATAGATGTTTAGAAGACGGTATATGGCCTACGGCCTTCAAAAAATCCGTTATTGTACCGGTACTCAAAAAAGGAGATCCACAGATAGTTGGGAATTACAGACCAATCTCCCTGATTACCCATTTATCGAAGATCTTTGAGAGACTTCTACAGTGTAGGTTACAGAAATATTTAGATAAATACAATATCCTTTCAAAAAAACAATACGGGTTCAGGGAGGGAACATCAACCCAGGATGCTATCTTGGACTTAACTGGGAGAATCTATAGTTCACTGGATGAGGGTAAGTCGTGTCTTGGAGTGTTTGTTGACTTATCGAAAGCCTTCGACACCGTCAGTCACGAACACCTGATACGGTCTCTGGAGAGGATTGGAGTGAGAGGTACATGTCTCGAGCTATTTCGTAGCTATATATCTGGGAGACACCAAATAGTCAGGGTAAACAACGCTATTAGCGAACCGTTAATGGTGCGCTGCGGAGTGCCTCAGGGAACCGTACTTGGGCCCTTGCTTTTCAATATATATATAAATGATTTATTTTTTCTTAAAAGTAAGGGTGAAATAATGGGCTTCGCTGATGATATTGCGATCTTCTACACGGCGGACACTTGGGAGGAGTTGTTTCGAATGGTCGGGTTGGACTTTGTGGTGATTAAGGGATGGCTTCAGAGTAACATGTTGAAAATGAACCTAGAAAAGACCTGCTACCTACCATTCAGTTGCACAAAAACAAAATTACCTATCTTCCAGCCGATTCAGGGTTTTTTTGGGGGAAAACAATTCATTATCATGCCTGCAACTGAAGTGAAATATTTGGGTGTTATAATAGATTCCCACTTAAGATGGGACGTTCACATTAATTATACAGTAGAAAAGCTTAAATGCATTTTATACAAGATGAGATGTCTTAAAAAAATGTTACCCATCCCTCAGCTCCTTACACTTTACTACGCACTGGTGGAAAGCCATCTTCGCTACGGCATTGCTGCGTGGGGCGGAGCACTGAAGACTCATATCATGCCTTTACACATAGTTCAGCGGCGTTTCCTTAAAATTATCCTGGGCAAGAAGTTACGATTTCCAACCGATGAACTCTTCAGAGAATCCGGAGTTCTTGATATCAAGCAACTATATTCCTATAATGTCCTTATGAAATATCATATGTCAGGAAACCCGCGAATCTTGCCCTCACATGAATATGACACCAGACAGAGACGAAACCACATCGTTCCACAATTGAATAGGTCTCTTACCAGAACGAGCTTCGCATATAACGCACCAAAGATGTACAATTCATTACCGCAGTATCTCAAGAATTTACGCAACATGACTCGGTTTCGAGGTCAACTGAGACTCTTTTTGAAAACTGAAGGTTGTCTAAGTACATAGTACGTTCTTAATTTTTTTGCTTAACGTGATTTCGTCTGTGGATTTGTTCATGCCTGTTTATACTGGCTTTGTCTAAACGGCTATCCCTTTTTACTTGTTCGTTCTGACTGATCTCCAATTTTATCTGTACAACTTTTTCTTTCAACTAATTTATGATGGTTTTAACTATACAACAATTTAATTTTACTTATTTATTCTGATTAATCTACAATTTTATCTATACAACTTCTTCTTTTAACTTATTTATAGTAATTTTATCTATACAACAATATATTTTTACTTATTTATTCTGATTGATCTTCAATTTTATCTATACAACTTTTATTTTTACTTATTTATACTTATTTTATTTACATGACAATATATTTATACATTTCTACATTTGTTGCGTTTATACTACAATTTTAATTTGTACTTTCGTGTTTTGTTTTTTCACGCATATATGTGTTGGTTGGAGCTCTCCCGTTCTGTTGTTCGGTTTTTTCGATTCTTGTTGTTTCACTTTTTGTCTGTGATGGTAAAGCGTCTTGCGTTTTGTGGTTACCATAGGGAGGTTCAAGCCTCTGGATCATTGCACCGTTGGGTTTCTTTGTAGCACCGACATCTGCTTGCGTTATTGTGTTTTTTGTCATTTATATTAACTATAGTGCTCTGTTAACTTTTTATGTGATTTTGTTGTCGAAACAAGTGTTCAATCACTTATCGACCTTGTTTGTTCGATGATATTCAATTTTAAATGTGATTATTCCTTGTAAAGATTTCTTTCTTGAATAAACTTATATTATTATTATACACTTGCTTGTCACCTATCTTATTGCAGATTATACAAACAGATTCATCCCTACTGACAATCTGAAAATACAAAATCAAATTAATAATGCCTTCAAAGTTTTATCATGAGTATAACTAAATTTGTTTGTACAAAATAAACGAAATTACTAGTTTTTATTCTTGTACTAAAATATCATTCAATTTTAATTTTTTAGGTTAAGTTACGTTAAACATACTATTTATGAAAGAAAATATTTCTATTTTTATTTAAAGTTGATTAATATAGATTATAATACAGATAGTATTTACCTTGCTATGTAGACTCCAAAAAATTCTTTGAATAAAGTAAATTTCTCACAACTCACTCAATCAAGCAATTGTATGTTAAAATTTCGAAAATTAGAAATCCTATTGATTGATTTGACAATTTCGTCGAATAATTCTGTGATTTGTTCAATCAACGGTTTATGAAATCCACCATTAGAGTAACTCAGTCCCCACTTCTCTATGAAATAACTAACAATGGGTTAAGAATTAACCAAAGGTCACTCAAGTATATGAATTATCTTAAAACAGCAATAAATAGTCATCTAAAAATATTATTTAAACAAGATTCTACAACTTTTTCAAAATATTGTAGATGTCTTATTAAATATTAACTTTATTAACTTATTTTTTTGTTAATTATAGAAGTATATTTCAATTTGCAATTTTTTCGTTTATAGATGAAACAGGAAATCTTACGTTTTTTATTAAAAAGTAAATTTTAATAAATTCTTCAAAATTGTACATAATGATTAAAAAAAAATTCTAATTTGAGTTTTTTCAATTTTTTGCATTTTCTGAGAACATTTCCAGTAATGTATATTTTTTTTACACCATCAGAAGGTAGATATTTCAATGAAGAAAAAGCCCCTAAACTTTTTGAAAAAGGCTGATATTTTGACGTCAGAATTTTCGATTGAAAATTAGGGGGCTTTTTTGATATCAAGTTAAAATAAGGCGAAAAAATAAATATTTTAAATCAAGTAAATTACAGTGTTTTCGGGATATAATAAGGTAAGTTTTCACCAAATTTCGTAGAAAATTTTTTTTTAAGAAATAAATAAAAAACCAAAAACTTGGTTTTTTAATTTTTCACCTAAATTTTGAGGTTATGTGAAAAATTGTAAATATAAAAGTTGTAGATCTTTTCATTACCTACAACTTTGTCATCCAAC
The DNA here is from genome assembly GCA_013421045.1 of Propylea japonica. NCBI lineage: Eukaryota > Metazoa > Arthropoda > Insecta > Coleoptera > Coccinellidae > Propylea > Propylea japonica. Next base: position 4,104,734 of record CM024247.1, read on the forward strand.
TTTTTTCCATAGGACTCGTAGTTTTGCCGGAAATCAAGGAAAACCATTTTTCACCCTTAAAAACTCACCCCTCCCACTTCCCGAACTCGGATCGACCGTAATTTATTTTTCCTTTCATTTTGATCATATTCCCCTCCTTTTCTAATGGGTTTCATCCTACTGCAATTTTTTTTTCATTTTTTGCCATTTTTGAAGGTTTCGGCCCTGGTCTAAATGGCGCACCCATTTTACGGCCACCTAAAAGTCCCACAAGTGGACACGTTTTTATAGCCGTTTCTGAAGGAAAACATTTACTTCGGCAATAATGACAATCAATGAAACTGGAGAATAATATTAATGGTATAAAATCAACCAATATTAAACCCATAATTCGGAACTAATCCCGTCAACGCACAAAGAATAATGATAATATTGTAATGATTAGAAACAAATTTTGAAGCTTTAATTTCTGACTTGAATCAGAGCCATAATAATGCTATCAAAAATAGTCAGAACAACTTGAGACAACTATATGAACTATGGGTATTGAATGAAGGTGGTCATTTTGAGCAATTTCTTCAGTTGATGTTATTCTTACCATACTACCATAGTTTATCATTTTTCATTGGTTGATTGGTTAAGTAATTGTTAAGTATTCATTCTTAAATAATACTTTTAAGTAGATTGCTTGGATATAAATAATTTCGTAGGTATTTCACAAATTTTTTTATTAGGTGTCATCATTTCAAAACTTTGAAACTCTGAAAATTGAAGAGACACATCCACATACACATTTATATTCGAGATCAGGAGGAAATAGCCTATCAAAAAAAGGAAGAATATACAGGACAGGGTGTCCCATTTGAAAAAATATTGTTGCATTCAATGTTTTTCACTCTGTATATCTTTCTATTGACGTTATTATAACTCCAAAAATGAGCATTTTCAGTAAACGCACTCTGCCACTTGTAAAATGATAACAGATTGCCAAGATCTGTTATCATTTTACAAGTGGTGGGTCTTAAAATTTGAAACTCTGTGGTTCTCAGAATAAAAGAGAAAGAGGAACATATGTTACATATTCAAAATTAGGGGAGAAAGAGCTGACCAAACATAGAAAAATATACAGGGTGTTCTATTTGAAAAAATGAAGTTGCCATCAATATGTTGGCCACCCTGTATATATTTCAGTTTCTGGACTCAAATCAAAAAACCTCAGTTGATTTCGTGAAACTTTTATATGAAACATTTTTTTGTATCTCCTTTAGTAAGAAAGTTAAAGGGGGGGGTCAAATTATAGTGAAAACCCCGGTACAATAGTAATTCTTTGGTCTTATTTACAGAAGAAATTCTAGAAAATTGTATGATTCACTTTTTGATAAATATTCATGTATTAATTTTTTTAATTTCTTTTAGTCTTCTTCTATCTTCTTCTTTTAAGATTTCACGACATGATGTAATTCTACTTGAATTGAATACTATTCTTACTGCTTTTTTTGAAGATTGAACAGAGATGACTTTTTTCTGATCCGAAGAATATTATTCCAAATCTTAATCTCGATTTATGAATTGCCGATGAAATCTTCTTTACGACGTGTTCAATTTGGTACTTCCAACACAAACTCCAAGAAACTTAACCCAGTTAACATCTCCATACAGGGTTTATCTTTTAAGTGGGCCTATTGAACGTTTTAGGAGAACTAGTGAATATTTCGTTCTGAAATTTTAGGTGGAGGGAACTGGAGGTAATAACCCCCCCAGAAGAAAATTTGCAATACCCCTTCTAGAAGAACATTTCGATAATTAACCCCCCCCGCGCTTTTCACTCAACATCAGTCAGGTCACTCGCTAAAACTCACCACTACCCCTCAGACTCGCTCTCTGGATACGCCCTTGGATTATTATTTCTGAAGCAGATATTAGAAAGTGCCAATATCAGTCTTCAATTCTGGCCATTGACTGGCTATAGTGAGAATGCTGGTGTCATCTTGATAATTTACCTCTGTAATTCAAAATTCAATTTGAAGGAGATCCTACCATAACGATATATCGTGTGTCCCAAGGTGAGTGGCCTATTAGATTATTATGGAAACTATTGATGGTAAAGATTTCAAATTTTGTGGATGGATATTTGGCCATGTAAGGTACATTTTTAAAATAATTTCACATTTCCAGTGTTGCCGGATGTACGACAATTTGGCAACAACTTTGTTATTTTGAATAGGACATCCGGTATTTCTATTTTTTATGATACTCCATAAAATATTAAATCTATTCACTCTTACTTTTCCATGCCTTTCTTTAACGGTTTTTGAATTTGCCAAGTTACAAAACTGTAAAAAAGTCTATTTTTTCAAATTAGACACCTAATATATTTTTCAATTCTTGGAATCAGTACAACACACTCTACAATTTTTCTATTCACGTCCCTATACCTATCTCAATGGATTCCGAGTTATATGCGTTTATTAGATTTCACATTGATTCAATAAGCGTTAATTTCTTGTGTATTGTTATTTTTTCTAATTATAGAAAAAACACCTGTTAGGCAACAATTGTTTATTTTGACATTTATGGATTGAACTGATTCATTGAAATATCGATCTATGAACGACATAGAGAAAATAACAATACAAAAGAAATTAACGCTTATTGAATCAATGTGAAATCTAATGAACGCATATAACTTGGAATCCAGTTGAGATAGGTATAGGGACGTGAATAGAAAAATTGTAGAGTGTGTTGTTCTGATTCCAAAAATATACTAGGTGTCTAATTTGAAAAAATGAACTTTTTTACAATTTTGTAACTTGGCAAATGATGATTTTTTTGGCCGTCCTGTATTATTGACAACCATAATTCAAAAGCAGTGACACAGATCAAACCAATATCTAACGAAATTTCTGACTTAAATCTCAAATATTGAGCGAACTAGAGTCATTTTCGTAATACGCCAATTTGATCTAAAATTTCGAAAAATAATTAATAACTCAAAAACCGTTAAGGATAGGGATCGAAAAGTAGGAGTGAATAGATTTAATAGTTTATGGAGTATCATAAAAAATAGAAATACCAGATGTCCTATTTAAAATAACAAAGTTGTTGCCAAATTGTCGTACATCCGGCAACACTGGAAATGAGAAATTATTTTAAAAATGTACCTTACATGGCCAAATATCCATCCACAAAATTTGAAATCTTTACCATCAATAGTTTCCATAATAATCTAATAGGCCACTCACCTTGGGACACCCGATATATACAGAATAAGTATCGCTGAATATTGAAGGACGTTATTTTTCAGGTCATTTCTCATGAATGTGTTTTTATAATATGGTTTCCCAAATTTCACCATTATTAGGAGATATTGAGTTTTGAAGATTTTTTTTAAACCCCACATTTTTTGAGTTCTTTTCCATTTTTTTCAAAACTGGAGCTCCTAAGTTCCGTTTTTAGATGTATTTAGAAAGAAAGAATGCCAATTAATAAACATTATTAACAAAAACGGAACCTACTACTAAAATTCAAAAAGGACAGCTCGACGAATGTTAGAATTTTAACCAAATGTCCACTTTGAAGCGCTTTTCTCGAAAGAAAATTTATGGAAGTAATTCTGTATGATGCTTTCAAAAATTTCTCCGTCCTCTGAGTTTTTCCGAAAAGGTTAATACTTGCTACTAAATAGGCAAAAAAATAAACCCAATTACAGTTAAGGTAGTAGAGGGTACATTTTTACTTTGAGGTAGAAGAAACCAATATACGTAAATGAAACAAAGATAAAGAGTGGAATATTTTTATAACTCTTGTTTGACATGCAGCCGTCATTTCTCATACAAATTATCATTTGTTTCCTTAAAATACATTGAGCTACTTAAGTCATTCTCCGCCTCATTTCCTCAGCTGCATCAATAATCCTCTTTCTCAGAATATCGATATTTGCCATCGGCGTCATTTAGTCGTACTATAAGCTTTTTATATAGACCCCACACATAAAAATCCATCGGCGTTAAGTCGGGTCTTCTCTCCAGCCATGCTTTGAATCCGCTCCTTCCAATCAATTTATTTGGGTACCATGTTCAAACATTTTGTATCCAAATCCAAATTATCGGACAGATAGTATGGCATGTAATTTAATATGATGGCCATCAACACGTTTAGACTGAACCTCTTTTGTTACCGTCTCTTCCAATCGATTTATTTGGGTAATTCTCGTTTAACCATGCTCGAACAATATTGGGCTATCAAAGCGCGCACTTCCCCAAATTTAAAAAATAGAAAGCGGACACAAAGGAGATTCAGTCTAAACGTGTGGATGGCCATCATATCAAATTACATGCCATACTTGCTATCCGATAATTTTTTGATTTGGATACAGAATGTTCGAGCATAGTTACCGAAACAAATTGGTTCGAAGATGATATGCATATAAGAATGCCTGGTTTCTATGAAGAGTGGATAGATAAATATCTGGAATATGATTTCTACAATCATTTCAGAGTGAATAGGCAAACATTTTTTTCATTACTGAGATCAATGGAACCCTTATGGAGAACTCCAGCATATAGAGAAGGTGCTAATGATCCTCTGGAATTGAGCAAAATACTAATGATCACACTTTGGTACTTGAGTAAAGGATGTACATACATTCAATGTATGCAACAAATCAGTATTTTATTCCGTTCCAAGACTTTTGAATATCTTAAACCTACTCAAAAACAATGGCCTACTTAAAGTGAATGTGTAGATATACAAAACCAATTCAGGAATGTGGCAGAATTTTTAGATCAAATCAAAACAATTGTAAAATAACATAGATTATCAAATATTTCCAATTTCCAGGAATCATTGGTGCTATTGATGGATGCCACTTCAAATGCAAAGTACCAATGAAGCAGCATGATAGCTACCAGGACAGACATATTCAGGATTCAATTACAATGCAAGCAATATGTTCGAAGAATTTGAAATTCACAAACATAAGATCTGAAGGTTATCCTGGTTCTCTTCATGATGCACGTGTTAGTTGTGCCAGAAATAGAATGCTTAGTTAACAAATACTAAGGATATTATCTGACTATCACTATCTTTTTAGACTTAAAATTCAATGAAAAAATTAAATAATGGATGAGAATTAATATGGGCTTCTAATAAATTATTGTAACCTAGTAGGTGGCTTTGGAATTTTCTAATTTTGCCGTTTCTTATGCAAACTTCAAATATTCACCATATATTTAATTTCTTCCTGCATGTACAGCATAGTGTTGAAGTCTTGTTTGTTTATATTGTGATTTACATCAAAATAGAGATGATAATAATCCAAAACCAACCGCGTTATTACAATCATTCATAAATATTCTGTATTATGTTTCACTACATTTTACTTTCATGTTTAAGATCCAAAAGGAATTGGCCGTGAGTAAAATTGTTGAAGAGTATGGACTGCAGCGATTATTTTACAGTAATTACCACCTTGTTGGTGATTCTGCATATCCTTGTAAAACCTGGCTTATGACCCCTTATAGGTGAGACATTCTGTATTGAATACATTTGTTTCACACATGACATTTGTTTATTCATGGGACTTTTCGAAACATACCTATTTTGCAGAGTGTACAAGGGAACAAAAAAATGCTTAGAGCAGTATCTAAGCAAATCAAGGTGGTGCTCCATTGAACATGCATTTGGTGTTTTGAAGAAAAGATGGAGAATTTTACAATATATAAATGTTTATTCAGTTCAAAGACCAGTAGATATTTTAATGGCTTGCTGTGTTCTCCACAACTACTGCTTGAGTAATGATGACAGTTTTGAAGGTGAAGGAACTGGAACAATCAAAGATAGCAGCTATGCCGCGGTTGGAGAGGAAGATGTGGCATTAAAAAGAAATGAAATTCTTTTGTATTTGGCTAATTAATCCATATATTGTAATCCAATCTTACTGTTAAATGAATGAAAATATATAATTTTTTTTATAAAATGAAATATCCTAACTACGAAATAAAAAAAGTAATTTCAACATAAACCCAAAAATATTTCCAAAACAATAAAATATATACAACAGTCAAAACTTAATTATACTTTGGAATCCTCATAAATATGAAAAAATAAAAGGTCATATAATTAAGGAAAATAACAAAAATCATTTCGAAATAAACTCGAAAAGGATTTCAAAATCTATTATTGAAACTTACTGAATATAACCATTTTAATACTATTTAAACATGTTTAAAAATATCACAATTTATATTAGGAACTTAATCATCTACCATCTAAGTCGGTGGAATACCTTCCCCTTTTAATTTCAACATAAACTCAAAAAGATTTTCAAAATATTAAAATATGGAAAACAGTCAGAACTAATTTACACTCTGGAATCATTATATTCATACAAAAATTATAGATCATATAATTACAGAAAAATAACAAAAATATGGGTATTTTGAATACACTCAAAAAAGATTTCGAAATCTATAAGTAAAACTTAACTGAACACAACCATTTTAATAATATTCAAACATGTTTGAAAATACATATCACATTTAATATTTGGAACTCAATTTTCCATCTACCATTCGTCTGAGTCGGTGAAATACCTTCTCCTTTTAATTTCAACATAAATTCAAAAAGACTTTCAAAACATGAAAATATAGACAGCAGTCAAAACTAATTTATACTCTGGAATCATCATACATATATGTAAAAAATAAGAGATCATATAATTACAGGAAAATAACAAAAATATCTGTATTTTGAAATAAACTTGAAAAGGATTTCGAAATCTATAATTAAAACTTAACTGAACATAACCATTTTAGTACTGTTTGAACGTGTTTAAAAATATCACATCTTATATTAGCAACTTAATTATCTATCTACTATTAGTCTGAGTCAGTGGAATACCTTCTCCTTTCTTAGGGATTTTTCACCATACTATGCCGAGAAGTCCTCTGTTCATTTTGAATCCTAAACATTTCATTTTGCTCTGTTAAAGCCGAATTAATTTTATTTAGGTACATTATCCTCTCATTTGACTTAAGGATGGTATTCAAAATATCAGCTTTGGTGACTTGATCTTTTCCTTTATTTTTTTGTTACTTTTAGGAAGTGGTTCATCGTTCTAAGAAACAGAATCAGGGATTTTTGCTTCTTGGACAACTGATATACTGTTACTTACTTGTGCCTCTTGTGTTTGAGGTAAACTCATTGTGCCTCTTATAATAGTAAGTTTCTTTTCTCTCTTATCTTTGTCACCTAAAATTCTATGAAGTAGGTCATAAAATGGGGATTCCTTTATTCTTTGGTTTACAGTTGTGGACACATGCCTCACAAATGATATGTATTTCTTAGACAAATTAGGGAATTTTTGTTGGAATTTTTTAACACATTGTAAATGAACTAACACAAGAGGCGCCAGATAATCTTCAGTTTATCTTTAGATCTCCTGGCAAAAGGATCACAGGCACAACAAATGATGACACAATCATTAAACTGTTCTTCTAAGGACCAATTGACAAGGAAACTCGGACCAAGTGTAGACGAGTCTGCCACCTCAACATAGATGGCAAAAGCAATTTATAATTCTTGTTATGTAATTGCCTGTGATGTTGCCATACGCTAAATAAATAAATAAACACATTGTAGCCTCGTTGTGATATTTCCTGGGCGATTTTCCTTCCAAAGATGGTTTTTTTAGCATCTCATCATACATGGTGTTGAAAATGTAAGCAATAAAATGTACAACTCAGCCCGCCCCTTGTAAACTGAACAAGCTAATTGAAATTTGAGTGTGGTGATTTAAGAGCTCCTCAATACTAAACCCTTTCAATGTATTTGTCCCTCCACAGGGACATCGATATTTATACAATCATATGTATCGTGTATGGGGTTATTTCGAGTCCAGTTTTTACGTACCTCGAGAAGGATATCTAATGCATACGTTATTACAAGCAGCGCCCCATTTGAAAATTATCTCTAACTGAAAATGTAGATATCATAGTACTGTTTTCGATCGTTGAGTGCGGATGTTGGTAACGCCTTTCTGTTCGAATTCAAATCTTCCCTCTCCATTTAGGAAAAAGTGTACTGTGTTTCTTGTTGGTGAGAAGAAGTATTTTATATTTGATTTTTATCATTGGATTGCATCTCACTTATTATTACGAAGGCTTCTAAGGCTCTAATGATCAAAAAAATGTCCCTGGGTTGGGACAATTACACTGGAGGTCCTATATTTGGGTTATTGCAGTCCGCGGGGTTTTGTTGAAACAATACAATGTTTTTGCAGATCATGTATAATCGCGCAAAAAACTATGACTCAGGCGAAAATGGTGTACTTACTTGGAAGATGATGTGGATTTAGATATTTCAGATTTATCTTATGAAGGGGACTCTGGTTGGATGGACGATTATGTTGGACCAGCAGAAAATATCGATACTTTATTAGAGGACATAAAAGAAGCAATCACTGAGGATGAAATGCAAGAACATGATGAAAATGTGAAAGGACCAATAGATAAAAATGAAACCGTCAATATGATGAGAATGTGTGTATTGAACATGAATTATCAAAAACCTGGAAGCAGAACCTAATACCAATAGAAAAAATAAGGAAAAACCTGAAAACAATGATTTGATGAAGGAAATTCAATTGATTTTATGATTTTCATAAGAAATAATTCAAATTTGTTTTCATTATCATGAAAATAAAAATTTGTTCATGCTTGAGGCGTTCTGCATTTTTTGACTCCGAGTGCATTTTGCGGGACATTTTATGAAAAAAACGGGAGGGTGAAATCAGATTTTTTTCAATGGAATTCAACCATTTCTGCTCCAGAAAAGCAGGGAGATAATTTTACTTCAATTTATATCTAGTAGGTTGAAACTTATTCCACTAAAATGGATTTTCAGTCCGTTATTAAGAAGGTCGTATCTTCGTAGGAAGGGCCGCTAGAAAAAAAAATATGGGAACTTCTTCATTTTTTATGTTCTATATGAATTCGAGAGATATTCCACATTTTCCGTGACACCCTGTAAAAATCCTGTGTTAGGCCAGTCTTGACCTATGGCATCGAGACTCAAGCTTACAAGAATTAAACGAACAAAATCCTCAAAAAAACATTGGGATGAAAACTTTCATAACTATCGCAGGAAAAACATTAAGAGACAGAGAAACAGCAATATAAGATCTCTCTGTAAGGTGGAAGATATAGTTGAATGGGAAAGGAAGAAGAGAAGATATTGGCGAGAGCACGTAGAAAAGGACCACTATAGACTAGAATATTTCGGAAGGAAAACCAGAAAGTAGAAGGCCATCAGGAAGACCACCCAAACGATGAAAGAATAGCTTGAGTTCAATCTCCCAGGAAGCCGCACCCTAATGAAGCGATCTTCACAGTTAACAGACTAGAAGAAAAAAAATATTATTCAGAAAAAGGTGTATGACGCAAGGAAAGAATTTCATAATAAACGAATTCAAACTGAACAAAATGAATTTGAATTTCTCTGAGACAAATAATTCGGGGTTCAATTTTCTATTGAAAAAACTATTTTGACAAACGATAAATTTCTCAATCTGAAAATTAAAAAAAATAATTTTTTTTTGCCACCGACTATTTACCTCTCAGTTCAATTTATACACCTTATGATAAACTACTAGAAAATGATTTAACCTTGATCATTCACGAACAATGGACCAAGAAAAAAAAACAATTTCCCATTTTTGAATTTAATCCCTAATCGAAATGTTGAACCACCACAGAAACATTTGAAAAAATTAACTAAAGTCTGAATTATCCACCTTTTATTAATCCGCACAAACCAGATCTACAAAATGACAAATAATAGATATTTTGAAGAACCGCTAGGTGAATCACGAATAGTTGATCGTCAAAATTAACTTTTTTTCTCAATAAAGCTTTGAAATTAATGAGATACTAAGTACAGTTGAAAATTGATTCACTTGAACTGTATAAATTCCTACAATGACTAAGGTTTTGTAAGGTAAAATTAGAATTTTCAAGAAATATCTGCAGCTGATCAAATAACTTGTACCCTCCTTAAAATTCTCGTACTTAAAAACATTGTACCTTTGCCAGAGTTTACCACATACCCAATCATCAAAAAATTTCCATAATTTTACCAAGGAAGTTTCTGATTGTCATTCAGAACTGCCGTATACTCAATAATTTCATCGTTTTGTATCTCCAGCTACTAACAAAGAAAGTTTGCACCCTAGCCTCAAAAACAACTCTTGTCGAGAACGATTTCAAAATGATCTATTTCCAGAAAAATGAAATGGTACCATCATACTGATATGATACTGTAACAAGAATTCTCAGTAAGAATGAAACATTTTTGAGCTCTCGATAGACTTAAACGAGTGCAGTATCGTTTTGCCCGAATGTCTGTTATTTTCGAACTCTGAGCCGAAAATGGTCTCAACCAATAGGGTTCGACTTCCTGATGACGAATCCGTGATCAAGTTCAATTCGGTCCGTGGAGTCAGCCGTCCGTTAGCACGATAACTTTCGAAGGAATTGTTCAAATGCCGTGGTTAAGTTCGTTAACCAGCCGAATCGTACAGAGTTCTTAACCTGTGAGTCTATGCCTATGGTATGGAAGACTAGAATGACATACTAAATTAAAAAAATATATAGGTATTAATTTCATAACATGGTATAAGTTGTATAAAATCCACTAAGCTAAAAGTAATGTGAAAAAAGACAATACAGTTAAGAGGTTGAAGAATGATAGTTCGACCAGCAGCAAAAGAAAAGGTTATTAATGTCGACCTCAAAATGAAAGCTTAGTTTAAAGTTCACGATATTGATCAATAATGTCCCATTGTAATGCCTAATATCTGTTATTTCAATGTATATTTGTTATGGGAAACCGAACAAGTATTCATATCATATCAGAGTCAATACAAGCAAGGCTACAAATACTGACACATAGAAATTCATATTATGTCAAATGTACCTCTTGTACAAAATAATATAATATTGTATTTCAAGTAGGTAAGAATTTATATCAATGCGGTCAACAGAAAAATCTTGTTATGAACTCGCTTATCAATCTAGCGATTGATTGATTGATCGAATAACTATTTCTTTTTATAGTTATTTAATAAAACTAGAATATCAATCATCTGTGACATTTGTTATGATCTAAATGGTCTGGTTTTATTATTCTTATCGGAATTTTTTATATAATTGAAACAAAACAATGATGTTCATTCCATCCGACACCTGGCGCTCTGGTGGCTATGCGCGTTACTTTCTCATTGGCGTACCAATACCTGAGGCAAGGGTAACACATTGTTGGATACGATTAACTAGAGGAAGTCCTGAAGTTTCTGGGATGAAGTCGATGGAATGCGGAAAGTGGCATTCGCTTTATGTCGTACTACTTGGAGACTCTGCACTAATATATAAATTGATGATCAGCCCTGCCCTATTGCGTCATTCGTTCACGAAAATTTGATTGCTTAACAAGTCCATTTGGAAGAAAACTAAAATTATGGAGGCAATTGTACACCGTGTTGTGATAGAATTCTTAATCAAGCAAAGAAAGAACGCTAAACAAAGAAAGGGTGCCCAGACCAATCAGAATGAAATTGAAATGTAAGTACAGAGCCCTAGTGAATTTATAACTCAGAAGTGGCATAGTTTTTTCAACATCGTCGTGAATCTATTGAAGATTACCGGCGCTCAGGAGGACCAGTCAGGGTCTCTTCATAAGAAGAGCTTTAAGCTTTAAGCCGGCCATAGATATCGTTATTTTTCGTCCGTTTTCCTCGCCGCGATTCGAACCGCCGAGTCGTATCGCCGAACTGTTTTGCCCACTTCGGTAAACTCTGCCAGTTATTTTGCTGTCGTTCGCGATTGAGCACGTCATGAAGATGAAACATCTCTTAGCAGTGGCGGCCGCAGTTTCGGTTCTGAGTAAATAAGAAAAAAGAAACGAGACTTATACTACGCTCATAGCAAATAACTGCCGATTCTCTACGAATTCTTCATACACAGTCGGTATGGCACGACAACCGATGGACCGTCGTTCCAAAAATCAAGCATCGGCAGATATATGGACCGACGATACGTACCGATGGTTTTTCGCCACACACATCGGTTTTCGGCGCTTTTGTCGGGACGGTTCTTATCGCTGCGACACGAACGGACGGCTTGAATCCGGCCATAGACATCATCATAGACATCATCAATAATGTGGAAGAATGACAGCCACTCTGTCAAATATGATACAGTTATCTGCAATAGTTTGAGTAACAGATATCACCATTTCACGATGATTATATTGAAAAAGATAAATAGATCCATTGTCACCATTTTATTCTGAACACTTTCGTTTCATGAACTTCGTGACTTTCCCTCGTAATTCTCCGCATAGAACCGTCATTTCAAGGTCTAATGCATCTCGATCTGGTCCACTACGGATATGTTGTGCTTTCTATATATCTCATCAAATAATTTCACCACTCTTTTTGTTTCAAATTCCTTCTGCACTACAGATCGATTGGATGCCCTCGATTGATTTTTCGGTGCACTTTTGTTTACGGTAGGGTGAAGATTTTACATTCGAAGGAGGGCCAGTATTAACTACATTTACTTTTCTCTAGTTGAAAGATTATTTGGGCAGTTTCCATTATCTTGGATTGTTCTATCCAACGTTTCGGCAAGCATTCGCCAGCCGTCTTCAGGGAAATCAGAAAAATTAAACTTGAAATTCAGCAGAATTAATGCGACTAGCTTCTGACATTAGCTGTCAAAAAATTGATTTTTACGATCTGTGTTAGAGGTCACTGACATGATTTCTCAAATAATAAATAATAATAATAAATAATCTATCAACTAATGAGTCAGTATCAGGAATTTCCCGTTCACAATAAGTTTCTCTTCGTTCAAATCACATTGAATAGTCTGGAAAATATTAGCCAGATTGCCAAAATAACGAGTAGATAACCAACAACGGAACTTGATCTTCGAACTGAAGTTTAAATATGCAAATAGTTCCATAAAATTCCTTAATACAGACTTTTCGCTATTTGGTGTCAGCATTTGTTTCTGGCATCAATTTGTATTGACAATGGTTTCCAATTCATCGCAAAACAAAATATGGTGATTAATTACCGAATTTTGAATTGAATCTATTTGACTCATTGTTTCTATTCAAAACCTGCAGCATTGATAAATACTTTTATGTGCTTCAACTGCAATATCAAAAAATAGGAAAGATAAACTGTAGGCATCCTTCTCAACACATGGACATAGAAAAATGAAATCAATTTCTGAAATTGAATAAAGCCCAGACGTGAAAACAGAAAGTTTTTCGAGGATATATTGGGAAAACGATATATCAAATTTGAATAACATGTAGGGGAGAGTCGGGTAATTGTGCGCAGCGGCTAATTGTGCGCATACCTTTATTTCCACAATTGGGTAATATAATTTCATAGTCATCATGCAGAAGCAATCTCTTGATGAAATTATGTTCTATCACATACAAGAAGGGTAAGTTACTGCACCTTATATATCCAAAATGACCACTTGCTTGTTCACATATGTGTTGCACTAGTGAGTGGCTCGGTGAAAATAAGCCGTAAGTATTTTAATTTTTACATTTTTTAAAAACCGTTTTTGTCAATAGATTGCTTAATTAGTCTCATTGGCACTGATATATTTAGTTTAGGTAAAAAAAGTTTTTTTACTGTTTTATAGAATGCGAAAGTTGAAATACTCATTTCGGTTAATTGGGCGCAGTGCACACGATTAGCCGCTAGTGCGTACAATCAACCGCCATGTATTCAGCATTGTTGACATGGCGCTAAAAATAATCGCTTATGATGACGAAATACCATCGTAAAACTTCTAAGGCTATGTGCACGACAAAATCGTAAAAAAATTGTATGAAATATTGACAGATACGCCGAACCGAGAAAGAACAAAGTAAAAAAAGGAAACATTTTATAAAAAGACCCAAAGCAAGTCAGAAGAGAAGTACAAAAAGAATATTGTTCGAAGAGAGCAGTGAATCTGAAGATATATCAGAAAGTGAGCTTTATAACGATGACGAGTTGAACGATCTGGAAACGGAAGACAATGAGTTTCGGTTTTTCATTGTTTTTTCTCTTATTTAATAAAAGAGTACTTTCTCACGACCAAAAAATTGTGTTATTGGTTCCTGTTTTCAATGCGCACAATTATCCTACCTATGCGCACCATTAGCCGCATACTTCGTGTAATTGTGCGCAATGTTCATTTTTCAAATTTTATATTTTAAACTCATAACGTGCATTTTTATTTTGAATATACTAGAGGAACTTATAGCCAAACCATTAAAGAATCTTGACAAAAAATCTAGAAGTTCAATCGTTTGTGATTTCTAAAATATTTCAATTTTGGCTTAGGTGCGCACAATTACCCGACTCTCCCCTACGCCATTGGTTCATACATCCATCAATTCAACTTTCCTACTCATTATGAATGGAATCAAACCAATAACTCTGAAGATATTCACGTTTGTCCAAAGTGAACAAGAGCGCGAAAGCGAAAGCAACAAAAAAATACAATTGAAAAATGTAAAGAACAAATCGAAAAATTCAATGCCATACCCTCGACCTTTCGTATAGCAATCAAGCCATTCAAACAATGGACCTTGACATTCATTGTTTGAGACCCAGAAGTGGCATCACACAAAGTTCTTGATAATGGCATCAAATCCGATGCCAAAACTTCAAACAATAATAAATAAAAGACGCGGTTCTACCCGGAACCTTCATAATACATTTAAAGATGTATTCGTCTCTTTTAATACGAAGGTCCCAATGGCTCTGTGACCTTGTTTAGAATCTCGACGTGAAATCACACCTAATAAACGTAGTTTTCGATTATGCCAAACCGTCGAACAATAATGAATAATGGGCGTGGTTCTACCCAGATAATTCACAATTTCAACTTATCAAATCGCGGAAACATATCTGAAAATTGTATACGCCTCGACGGGGAAGAAATTTTCCAAATTGCAAAGATGTATCCGTCTCTTTCAATATAGTTTTCCAAATTGCCATGTAATATTGTTTGAGACCCTCAAATGGAATTACACATAGTTGTTGATACCGAAACGTCGAACAATAAATAATAATAATAATAATAACCCCTGAAAACTCTCTGGCATGGTGAGTTTTAGAGTACGTACGGGCTAGGTGCGTCAAGTTGGTGACACACCCCTCGAATTTTGGTATCAAATTGTTCTGAGAATTTTGTGCCCATTTTGTGCCAATTTATACCGTATGTTATGAATTTTGTGCCCGTTCCGTTTTAGAGATATTTCAAGTTTTTCAAGTGTGTCACCAACTTGACGCTGTGACACACTTGTCGAAATATGAAAAATTTTTTCTTTCGATAAATTGTGCCCATTCTGTGCCAATTTGTGCCGTATATTATGAATTTTGTGCCCTTTCCGTTTTCGAGATATCACAAGTTTTTCAAGTGTGTCCCCAACTTGACGCTGTGACACACTTGTGGAAATTCAAAAATTTTCTTCTCTCGATAAATCGTGCCCATTTTGTGCCAATTTGTGCCGTATGTAACGAATTTTGTGCTCGATCAGTTCTTGAGATATTTTGAGTTTTGTTTGTGGGGGCGTCAAGTTGGTGACACACCCCTCGAATTTTGGTATCAAATTGTTTTGGGAATTTTGCGCCCATTTTGTGCCGATTTGTGCAGTATACTATGAATTTTGTGCCCGTTCCATTTTCGAGATATTGTGGTGTAATCCGTACCCTAAATAACCAATTATAAAAACATTCAATTAAGAAAGGGTATTACAACACCGGGGCACCAAGTAGTTATAGTCATCAAATTATGTAGGTTAGAAATAGGTGAATCTCCGATGTCGAAACTACCTTGTCATCAATAATGACGATAATCCAAAATGTTTTAATATTAGGAGACAAGGTAGAGGAGATGAGCGGAGACAGTATTGTAAGGAGAGTTCGACTGAGAACATTAAAGGAAATACTTAGAGTCTTGCTGTGTTTTCTTTGGAACTAACCAGTTCCCCTCAGTTTACCACATGGCGATCCTGCTTTAAAGAACCAGAAAAAGCGAGTTTTACCCCTACGGAACTTATATCAATGGTTGGCTTCCTCATGGTGATGATAGCGGCGATTTTTTGGACACTGAGAAGATGCAAAAAAAGCCCTGGAAAAGAAGATAAGGGAAGAAGTTGGAAGAAGCCGAGAAACCATTTAGTTGGAATAATAACGGAAGTAATAGTGAAGTGATGGAAAAAAGAAATATACCTATGGGTGTGTGCAGCTGTGAGTTTTTGCTGTAGAGGATATTAATATAATGAATAAGGTAGATAATTTTAGATATATTTTCGAAGAGTTGAGAGTATTCCCTAGAAAATAAGGTCAATATTAGATGATAGATTACAAGAAATAACTGATAAGAATACATATCAAGACGTCGAAAATATGGCTTCAACTTTCGATTTAAAAACAGCATCTTCAATGCTACCGTCGATGGATGGTACAGAAAATACCACAAAACAACTCATAGACGCCATAGAATTATATGATTCTTTACTGGACGAAACAGGAAAAAAACTTTTAACACAATATGCATTGAAAATAAAATTGTCACAAGATGCTGAAATCAGGCTCAATTCATCATACCCTTCAAATGAAGAATTAATAAATGATATGAAAAAACACCTTCTAACCAAAAAATCAGTTTGGGCTCTCTCTTTTGAACTTCATAATAGCAAACAGAAAAATCATTCAATCGAAGAATTTGGCAAATCCATAGAAGAATTGATGTTGAACTTGACATTAGCAGAAGCAAATGATGATGGAAATGTATTGGTTTTCGCGAACAAAAATGAAAAAATTGCTATCAACACATTCGCGAACGGGTTAAACGACGAAAGTATAAGAACCATCATCAAGGCCAGAAATTTTTCAAAATTAAAAGACGCGATTGTAACAGCTAAAGAGGAAGAAAGTTCCAAAATTAATAATAAACATCAAGTATTTTCGGCTAGGGGTTATTCTCAAAGGTTCCCTAGAGGTTATCGAAATAATTCCAATAGGTATTCAAGAAATAACGGTCAGAAAAATCATTGGCATTCACATAATATTAACTCCAATGACAGAGGTCGTGGAAACAGCAGAAATTTTAGGAGTCGAGGAGGTTACCAAAATCGTGGAAATAACATTGGTCAAAGTAGTAATAGAGGTTGCTACATGAACACAGTCGTTGACACTAATACTTCCACAAACTCGGATAACTTGACGGATCAAAATTCATCGCGAGATAATAATAAACGGTTTTTTCGATTCTAAGGCCAGAGGAATATGTCAAAAATTTTCTGTAAATGGATTGAATTATGTCAAGATCAAATACAAAACAAAAGATTTGTACTTTTTAATTGACACAGGTGCATCAATCAGCATATTATTTCAGTCGAGTTTATTAGGAAATGAATTCATAAACAAAAGCGATCAAGTTCAAATAAATGGAATATCGGGTAATACATATTCGTCCGGCACTACTAATATTTCGTTTGTCATAGGTCAAGCACAGCTTAGTCATGAATTTCATGTCATGGATGACATTGAAGGTGGTATGCACGGTGTTCTAGGTTCAGATTACCTTTCGAAATATAAAGCAAACATAGACTACGAGAGATTTTTATTTAGTTTTATCTATAAAAGCAAAAGATTTACAATTCCTCTAGAATCCCAGCACAACAATTTCATTACGATACCACCTAGATGTGAAGTTTTAAAATTTGTGTCAGTTAATCTGAATGACGGAGATGAGTGTGTTGTTTTGTCTGAAGAATTGGGGGAAGGCGTTTTCACTGCTGGAATACTAACTAAACAACATCAAAATGAAATACCAGTTAGAATTCTAAATGTCAATGATCGGGAAGTAAAAATAAGAAATTTCAGGCCAAATATTCAAAAATTAGAAAACTTCAACACATATTCAAACAAGCATAGTGCCTTCAATAGTGTTGAAAGAGTAGATAGATTATTGGATTTAATAAACACAAACTCACTATCCCATGAAGAAAAGCAATCGGTACATAAAATATGCGCAAAATTTTCTGATGTTTTCTTTCTGGAAAATGATTCATTCGAAGCTTCCAAAATTAATAAACAAAAAATTCAATTACAGGAGAATACAACACCTTCTTATTCCAAACAATACCGTTTACCGCAATCACAGAAGGAAGAGATCCACAAACAAATAAATAAAATGCTTAATGATGGAGTAATAGAACCATCAAACTCAGAATGGTCATCGCCACTTTTATTAGTACCAAAAAAACCTGATAGCAACGGTAACAAGAAATGGAGAATTGTCATTGATTATAGGAAATTAAACAAAAGTATAAAGAACGATAGGTTTCCTTTACCAAATATTGAAGAAAATTTGGATTCACTTTCCGGAGCAATATATTTCACTCATTTAGATCTCTATCAGGGTTATTATCAGATAGAATTAGATAAAAATTCAAGGCCTTACACTGCATTCACAACTGATCAAGGCATGTGGCAAATGACTAGATTACCTATGGGACTGTCCGTCTCACCAAACATTTTTTCCAGAGCAATGACAGTTGCTATGTCTGGTCTGAATTATCAAAATTGTTTTGTGTACTTGGATGATTTGATTATATTTGGAAACAGTCTTCAAGATCACAATATTAATTTAATAAAAACTTTAAATAGATTGAGGTCACTGAATTTGAAGTTAAATCCGACAAAATGTGAATTTCTGAAAAAAACAGATATGTTATCTAGGACATACTATTTCCAAGGATGGTATATTACCCAATCCAGATAAAATTTCAGTTATTCAAAACTATCCCACTCCACAAAATTCAAACGAAACTAAGAGATTTGTTGCTTTCACAAACTATTACAGAAAATTTATTCCAAATTTTGCAAATATAGCCACACCATTAAATAGATTATTAAAAAAAGGAGTCACTTTTGAATGGACTCCAGATTGCCAAGTATCTTTTGAAAAGTTGAAAAATGCTTTAATCAACCCACCGATTCTGGACTTCCCAAATTTTTCAGAGGAAAATATTTTTACATTAAAAACAGATGCTTCAGGATATGCCATTGGAGCTGTTCTGTGCAATAGTAATGACAGACCTGTGGCATATGCAAGTAGGGCATTAAATAAAGCTGAACAAAATTACTGTACCATTGAAAAAGAGTTACTCGCAGTTGTTTGGGCGGTTCAAAAATTTCGACCCTATCTTTTTGGAAGAAAATTTCTTATTTTCACAGACCATAGACCATTGGTATACTTATTCAGTTTGGCAAATCCATCGAGTAGATTAACGAAATTTCGACTAAAGTTAGAGGAATACCAGTTCGAGGTTCATTATCTAAAAGGTAAAGATAATGTAGCTTCAGATGCATTATCCAGAATAATTCTCAATTCGGAAGAACTGAAGGAGATAAATACTAAAGAATATGTAAATGTCACAACAAGAGCACAATCTAGAGAAAGGGCACAATGTTCGTCGAAAGGAAATTCTGAGTTCTCAGACAAAATCAGGCTTGATCACCCTGGTATTGTAGAACTTCTGAAGCAGCCTAAGGGGAGCATTGCTGTCAAATTTGTTGATAACACAAAATTTTCGAAAATTAAAAGTCGTCTGCAGAAGAATCTGAAAAGTAATGAAGAAAAGTTAGCATTAATTGAAAACGTATTATTTGATAAGGGTACCCATACAATTTCTATATGTCAGGATATTCGATCAATGTTAGACTTAGGTAAAACATTGCGGAACCTGAAAAATGTGTGCACAAATAATAATATTTCAGAAATTGTACTAATGAAAACGGAAGAAATATTACCAAATCTGAAAGAAATACTGCAAATGCTAACAGAAACCGGGTTAAAAATAAATGTAATTAACAATGCGCAGCATATTGCTGACAGAGAGACTAGACAACTAATCATAAACGATTATCATATTTTACCGACCGGAGGTCATGCTGGAATAAACCGACTATTTAACAATATTCGAAGGAAATATTTTTGGCCTGGTATGCGAGAAGATATTATAGAATTCGTAAAGAGATGCGATGATTGTCAAAGACATAAATACAGTAACCTAACAAAACAACCCCTTACTATCACGACAACAGCCACATCAGCAATGGAAAAAATTTATGTAGATTTAGTTGGACCTTTGCCAAGTGACTTTAATAATAATAAGTACATACTGACAATAAAATGTGAAATTTCAAAATTTGTAGAATGTTATCCACTGATTAATAAAGAAGCCGAAACGGTTGCAAAAGCTTTTACAGAAAATTTTACATTGCGTTTTGGTATCCCAAAGGAAGTAGTAAGTGATCAAGGAACTGAGTTCATGTCGTTAGTTTTCAAAAACACGTGTAAGCTGTTGAACATAAACCAATTAAATTCGACTGGATACCACCATGAAACTCTAGGAGCACTTGAGAATTCCTACAAAAATCTGGGCGCTTACTTGAGAATTTATACAGCCAAGAATCCATTAAAATGGAGTTCTTGGGTACCATTTTGGAGTTTTGCATATAATAACACAATTCACACCGAAACAAAATATACGCCATTTGAATTAGTGTTCGGGAAAACAGTACAATTCCATCAAATCTAGTTAGTAACATTGAACCATTGTATAATTTTGATGATTATCCCACTGAGTTGAAATATAGACTACAAACTGCTTGCACAGATGCAAGAAATAATCTCATAGAATCGAAAACTAGAAGAAAAGATAATTTCGACAAAAACGCGAAACAAGTGGAATTCAATCCGGGAGATAAAGTGCTAGTGAAAAACATTATGGATAGTAAACTAGACTCAATTTTTAAAGGACCATATAGTGTTGTGAAAGACGAACACCCAAATGTAGTGTTAGATATAGGAAATAAGTTAAGTAAGGTACATAAGAATAGAATTAAGCTTTACAATGAAAAAAAAATGAAAAAAAATGAAAAAAAAAATTGATTTCAAAATTTTTTTTTGTTTTGCCCGGGGAGGTGTGGTGTAATCCGTACCCTAAATAACCAATTATAAAAACATTCAATTAAGAAAGGGTATTACAACACCGGGGCACCAAGTAGTTATAGTCATCAAATTATGTAGGTTAGAAATAGGTGAATCTCCGATGTCGAAACTACCTTGTCATCAATAATGACGATAATCCAAAATGTTTTAATATTAGGAGACAAGGTAGAGGAGATGAGCGGAGACAGTATTGTAAGGAGAGTTCGACTGAGAACATTAAAGGAAATACTTAGAGTCTTGCTGTGTTTTCTTTGGAACTAACCAGTTCCGCTCAGTTTACCACAATATTTCGAGTTTTTCCTGTGAGTCACCAACCTCACAATGAGACTCATATGAGGAAAGCTGGAAATATTCTTCCTTGGATAAATTGTGCCGTATGTTACGAATTTTGTGCCCGTTTAGTTTTCGAGATATTTAGTGTTTTATTTGTGAGGAGCGTCAAGTTGGTGGCACACCTGTCGAATTTTGGTATCAAATTGTTCTGGAAATTTTTCCTTTTTTGAGATATTTCATTTTTTTTTCATGAGTGTCACCAACTTGAGGATAATGCCGCTAATATAGAAAAGGCTATCAGTGACGAGTGTTGTTGTAAATTTTTCGGTTGCTTTGCCCATTCCCTGAAACTTACTTCAAGACGCTCTGGAATTGGTTCAACCCATCAACAACAAAATAAAAACAATCTTTTCCCACTTCAGTCGTAACAGTCTGTCCAATTCAGAATTGATGAAATTTCAAACACATTCTGATGTGGAAATTCCATAGAAGTTGATCAGAGATATCTCAACAAGGTGGAATTCGACCTTCCATATGATTGAACGTTTCATAGAATTAGAAAATTCTTTACCATCAACAATTCGTATTCTGGATGAACGCTTACCGCAACTGTCATCAAAATTATTAAAGAACTTTTCTGAAATTTTACAAAATTTCGAGGGGACCAAAGAGGTATTGAAGAATGATTATATTAAGAATGAGTGGTTTATTTTATTGATATTCTATATCAATACACCGTATGTTTATTTCGTAAACAAAAATATAAGTTTAAATTTTTTGATCTAACGATTCTCGTTAATATGTTGTTTTATTCCCTTCATTTCAGCAGTAGGTAAGTTCTATCGTCCTGAATAATGAATTATTCGCTCCTTGATTTTTGCACCATGAAGCAGAAAAATACACGGATTAGAGAGACAAGCAAATCAACCACGATGAACGAGAATCGAGTAAGGAATTGGTACAGCATATGTTTTGCAGTGACGGCTTGTGACAAAATAAAATGATGAGGCACAATTATTATTACAAGGAAAACATTAATCTTATAAACTCTACTTTGTCAACTGCATACTTATCATCATGAAATAATCATTACTGATAATTCGGATTTTTGAATCCAATACAAATCTTCATCTTATTATGGCTATTTTACTGACAATTTTAATTTTAACTTCACTTAAAAAATCATTCGGTATTAATGCTTCAACGCAATGATTCTAGCATTTTATTGTTTGGTAATTGCCCTGAGATAAGTTTTTCAAGTCACTTTAACCAATTTTTCACTAAACCCTATCGGGATATGTATTATTAACCCGAATATGCAGTTTGCCGATGAAACGAAACGATCGCGTATCAAGGGTAGATAGTCCGGTTAAATCAGACCAAAAAATGAGTATTTTCTGTTTTATTGAATCGTTATATAGCTCATTATGGATTGAAGTAGAATATTACTAATATATAATTATAACTGAGGATGTGTCAACATATTCGATAAGCCTGTACTTATACGGGGTCTTTATAAATGATTGTAACATCGTAGGTTGCTTTGGAAGTTTTTTATTCTTTCTTTTCTCACAAATTCTCTACAAATTTATAATTCCAGTAACATTATTCAATTTATCACGAAACCACCAGCTTAAGCTCACAGTATCGATTGTTCAAATTCTAAAGTTTACTTTAGAATATAACTATTTATAATAGTCCAACGCCAACTGCGCTGTTATAATCATTTATAGAGACCCTGTATATTAATTCATCAACTCAATTATTATATTGAGTTGATCATTCTAAGTGAAAAGGTCGTCGAGTCATTGAAATTTGGTTGTTTTCACCGAATGTCTGCCAGTTCAATAACTCATACTTCAAAATGTTCACATAATATTATGACATGGAATTAACGCTCCTCTTTGAATTCTGCTACATCAATTCATCTCACAGGAATAACACAACGTGAACTTGGTGACTCACATGAAAAACTCGAAATATCTCTAAAACGGAACTGGCACAAAATTCATAATATACGGCACAAATAAGAACAAAATGTGCACAAAATTCCCAAAACAATTTGATACCAAAATTCGAGGGGTGTGTCACCAACTTGACGCCCCCACAAACAAAACTCAAAATATCTCAAGAACTGAACGAGCACAAAATTCGTTACATACGGCACAAATTGGCACAAAATGGGCACGATTTATCGAGAGAAGAAAATTTTTGAATTTCCACAAGTGTGTCACAGCGTCAAGTTGGGGACACACTTGAAAAACTTGTGATATCTCGAAAACGGAAAGGGCACAAAATTCATAATATACGGCACAAATTGGCACAGAATGGGCACAATTTATCGAACGAAAAAATTTTTCATATTTCGACAAGTGTGTCACAGATTCAAGTTGGTGACACACTTGAAAAACTTGAAATATCTCTAAAACGGAACGGGCACAAAATTCATAACATACGGCACAAATTGGCACAAAATAGGCACAAAATTCTCAGAACAATTTGATACCAAAATTCGAGGGGTGTGTCACCAACTTGACGCACCTGTACGGGCTTAGCAAACCCGCGGTACCGGAGCTAAACCTGGCAGCAGGTATAAAATGCAACCCACAATGATAATGCAATTATACAGGATGTCCCGAGAAGAATGCGACAAAAGGATACCATGAATCAAGTACATCAGGGAGGACTCTCATCAAGAGGTTTTAATCATTTGAGGGCCTTCGTTTGGAATACAGGGTGATTTTTTTAAGTGTTTCATTAGAAGTTTTCGAGGAAGGCATTGTAATACAGATTCAAGATTTTGGATTTTCGTTTCAGAGTACATGAACTTTAATTGTAAAATATTTTCAAGAGGAATCTACTTCCGGTTTCACCGGAAACGAATGTAAATTCGTTATTTCAAATGCAACACCCTGTATATTTATACATATTCGAATTCTTCGTTCAATTCTACACTGATTTGATGTATGATATGTGCAACCACTCAAGCGGTTCTTGAATTATAGCCTGATTATCAAATTTTTTGAAAAAAAGGTTGTCACAAATTAGTGTCCATATCTTCAAAATCCCTCATTACAAGAATTTCTTTTTGCGAAAGTGGAACAAAAGAAAGTACGCTGATACTGTTTCTTGTATAACTTATGAGGAAATATTATACAGGATGTCTGAAAAAGGGCCCCAAAGTGAGCCTCAATAAAACTATAAAATCTCACTTTTTTCAAATGGCAACCCTATAATTTTGTAATTCCAATCGATGGCTCGTCAAAAACCAGTTGGGGTGTCCCGAACATTTCATGCCTCTAAAATCAGTAGTTTTGCCGTTATTGAATAAAATTCGAATTTCTGGGTTGAATCAAGGTTTCTTGGTCTAACCATAGATTCATTAGGATAGAAGTTTTCAAGAAGGCTATGTCTGTTGATTTATAATGCATTTTAGAGAACTGTCATTTATACTTTTTTGATTAATCGGGCACTAGGCAAAATATGAATTACAGTAACAGTGATGTATTGAATATGTTCTTCATTTATGGTGAATGTAACAAAATATAGAAAGGGCAGTCAAAACTTTTAACGAAAGAAATCCACATTTACCACCTTTAACAAAAAAGTCAGTAAATGTGAATTTCGTTCGTTGAATTTCTAATTACCTTTTCTAGGAATTTGTTACATTTGCCGCAATTAAAGAACATAGATAGATAGATTAGATAGTGGTCGATCGGCACGTTGATTACCCTTCTGCACTGCGACCAATAAGGTCTTTTGTGCGTTACCATGCTAAAACTACGTTTTTCCCAGGAATCTAACCTCCTTAGCAAAGCTGGTTACTTCCTTAGGAGACTTCGCTCTTATGTCGACTGAAGAACATACCCTTGATATATCATTCCAGTGAAATTATTATTGCATGTTTTGCGTAGTGCTTGATCTGTAAGAAAAAGTAAGAATGACAGTTCCTAACATAGCCTACTTCAAAAATGCAAGCTTACAAACTGTGCGAAACCTGTCTTTAATCGTGAAATTCGAATTTTATTGAATAACGGCAAAAATACTGATTTTAGAGGCATGAAATGTTCGGGACACCATAACTGGTTTTTGACGAGCAATCGATTGGAATTACAAAATTATAGGGTTGCCATTTGAAAAAAGTGAGATTTCATAGTTTTATGGAGGCTCACTTTGGGGCCCTTTTTCAGACACCCTGTATAATATTTCCTCATAAGTTATACAAGAAATAGTATCAGCGTATTTTCTTTTGTTCCACTTTCGCAAAGAGAAATTCTTGTAATGAGGGATTTTGAAGATATGGACACTAATTTGTGACAACCTTTTTTTCAAAAAATTTGATAATCAGGCTATAATTCAAGAACCGCTTGAGTGGTTGCACATATCATACATCAAATCAGTGTAGAATTGAACGAAGAATTCGAATATGTATAAATATACAGGGTGTTGTATTTGAAATAACGAAGTTACATTCGTTTCCGGTGAAACCGGAAGTAGATTCCTCTTGAAAATATTTTACAATTAAAGTTCATGTACTCTAAAACGAAAATCCAAAATCTTGAATCCGTATTACAATTCCTTCCTCGAAAACGTCTAATGAAACACTTAAAAAAATCACCCTGTATACAGGGTGATATTCATTTGATGGATGAAATCTCAAAGTTGAATAACTTTTGAACTATTGGACCGAATGATTTCAAATTTGCAAGTTTTGTCACCCTTTACGGTTGCCATCTTTCAGTATTTCAGAAATTGAAGAAATCAGATCCGGACTAGCAAAATTTTGGACTTTTTCTATTTTTATGAATATTGGAAAAACCTGTACGTGAACATTATGTTTTTATTACATTTTCGTAACCACAAAGAATCAATTATTGATAAAAATCCAAATTCTCTGCTTGGCACGGTCATACAGGGTGATCAAGGAGTGAACAAAAAACATTACCTCATGAGTGGAATTTCGAAGTTCAAGAACTCTTGCATTATTGAACCGAATTATTTCAAATTTGAGAGTTTTGTCACCCTTTACGATTGCCATCTTTAAAAATTTTAGAAATTGAATAAATCAGATCCTAGCAAAATTTTGGACCTTTTCTATTTCCATGAATATAGGAACATTATGTTTTTTTTCATATTCTTAACAGCAAAGAATCAATTAATGAGAAAATTCAAATTCTCTGCTTGGCACGGTCATACAGGGTGATCGATAAGTGAGCAAAAACATTATCTCATGAGTGAAATTTCAAACTTTGATAACTCTTAAATTATTCTACCGAATGATTTCACATTTGGAAGTTTTGTCACCCTTTACGATTGCCGTCTGTCAATATTCCTGAATTTGAATAAATCAGATCCGGACTAGAAAAATTTCAGACATTCTCAATTTTTGTTGATAGTGTATCGCCCTGTACGTGATCATTATGTTTTTTTCATTTCAGTAACCATAAAGAGTCAATTGATGAGAAACATTTAAAATCTTTGCTTGGCACTGTCATACAGGGTGATCTAGGAACATGACCTTATGCGTTAACTTTAGTTCGATAAATCTTGATTTCATCTGTGAAATTACTTCGAATTTTACGGTTTTGTCACTATTCAATACTTCTCAACTTGCCTCAAAATGTATTGAAATTATTGAATACCAACTTGTTCAATTCCTGAACTGAAAATTTTCCATTCAATTTGTTTTTTAGATCGAATATTTCCAACTTATTTGCTGTTTTTCGTTTTAGAGTGAAGAGTGAACCCTATTTTTTTATTTGATTTCTTGATCTGAACTCTCTACCTAAACATTAGTATTTGTTTTCAGTCAAAAAAGGAAGGGTGACAAAACTATAGAATTTGAAATATTATTCATTATGAGGTACAGATTCTTTCAAGGGAACGTTAATTGATCGCCATGTATAAAGTTGCCAAGCAGAGATTTTGAATTTTCATGATGAACTGATTCTAAAAAAACATAATGTTCGCGTACAGGGTGTTCCAATATTCACGGAAATAGAGAAAGTCTGAAATTTTTCTAGTCCGGATATGATTTATTCAATTTCGGAAATATTGAAAGATGGCAACCGCAAAGGGCGACAAAACTTTAAAATTTGAAATCATTCGGTCGAATAATTTAAGAGTTATCGAAGTTTGAAATTTCACTCATGAGGTAATGTTTTTTTGCTCACTTCTTGATCACCCTGTATGACCGTGTCAAGCAGAGATTTTAAACTTTCTCATTAATTTATTCCTTGTGGTTACTAAAATGAAATAAAAACATAGTATTCACTTACAGGGTGTTTCAATATTCATGAAAATAGAAAAAGTCCAAAATTTTTCTAGTCCGGATCTGATTTATTCAATTTCTGAAATTGTGAAAGATGACAATCGTAAAGGATGACAAAACTCATAACTTTGAAATAATTCGGTCCAATAATTCAAGATTTATTGAACTTTGAAATTTCACTCATGAGGTAATGTTTTTTGCTCACTTCTTGATCACCCTGTATGACCGTGCCAAGCAGAGCTTTTGAATTTTTCTCATTTATTGATTCTTTGTGATTACGAAAATTAAATAAAAACATAGTGTTCACCTACAGGGTGTTTCAATATTCATGAAAATAAAAAAAACCAAAATGTTTTTAGTCCGGATCTGATTTATTCAATTTCTGTTATATTGAAAGATGGCAATCGTAAAGGGTGACAAAAATTTCGAATTTGAAATGATTCTTTCGAATAGTTCGAGAGTTATTGAACTTTGAAATTTCAGCCATAAGATGAATAGCACCCTGTATATCCCAAACCAAGGCCCTCAAACGATTAAAACTTCTTGTTGCGAGTCCTCCTAGATGTCCTTGATTCATGGTTTCCGTTTGTCGTATTTTTCTCGGGTCACCCTGTATATATAGGAATAGAAATATTAAGTCGCTGCCTGAGGATCGTCAGAGCATGTCTGGAACTGGCGCTGGACATGGCAGCATGCTAATGCCAGTGGAAGGATGCTGAGAAAGCGGGCCCTTGTAATACAAAACACTACTGCTCATCCGGAAGAACCAAGGAGACAAACAACAGCGGTGTCACCTCCTACAGAAAGTGCCACAGAGGATCTTCAACCAACGTTCATTCAAGCAGGGTAACCCAGAAGACGCATGTTGTATGAATGAAAAAAAAACTTATTGGATACAGACATCGATTATTTAACGATTTTAAGCGATACTATCCCTACCTACAGGTAACTGAACAGACAATAGCTGATCAGTATAGCATCATCACCAGGAACAAACTTATCCGAGAAGAAAGAGTGCAAGAATACGGATTAAACTTATCAATGAAATAAACGACGATGGCGATCATAATAGAAAAGATCATACAAATTCAAATCAACTGGCAAATTTCTGTGAAAAACTAGAGTTTTGTTGCAAGGCAAAGTAGACATTTCAATCATTTGAAAAACTTCACCATTTCATATGACTACCTTATATTAATTAATATTTATAGTAAACTCGATTTTGCATTTGTAGAAGCCAGGCTCGCTGGAATTCAGAAAAGATTCCTTAAAATTTATTTCTTTCAAATTTAACTTTAGTTTAACACCTGAAAATGAAGAAAACTATATTTTTTGTTTGATTTGGTTTGGTATTAAATAAATTAACTGCGGTTTTTCAATTTGACATACCTACTTTGTATTTCTAAATAGTGAATACTGTATTGTGTGTTCATCACCTGTTAGTATTCCTAATTGTCTGAATGAATAAATAAATGAATTATAACGAACATTTTTTTCATGAATAAAAAAAGAGAATAATAATAATTAAAATATCAGTACAAATATGAAGAAATAAGGAAGGCCCTGGCGTTTTTTGGAATTGAAAAATGAATGAAATATTCTCATTTTTAGTTTCATAATAGTAGTAGTATTAGTAACTGTCTTTTATTGCAATAAGCAATGGCCATCAACCTAAAGTCCTTCAGCCTATAGTTTTACAATAAGAATAAATTTTTTGTACATTTTTAATGCACTACATTGATTTTATCATTAACTATTATATTATGTTATTCATGATGAACCATTTTTCAATTTATTCATTTTTCATTTTCATAATACTGCACTTTTAATCGAAAAGCTAACTAAAGTTAACGAAAGTTAAATGCTGGCGGTAGAGGAATAATCGTTGGTTGAATTTTTCGAGACAACCAATTTTCAGACCGGCAACAAGGATATTTTTTTCGGAATGATTAGCTAAATACTACTGAATGCAGAAGAAAATGTTGAAATATCTTCGACAGTAGTGAAAAAGTCTATGATTATTTTATTTATTATTTAAATAAGTTTACTCGAGACTAAAAAAAATTCTTTGGGTGAGTTATGTACGGCCTCGATGAATAGAAAAATGAGAAATTATCTTTTATCCAAAAAAATTTGTATTCTCGAAATATCTCAGAAAAGAAAGCTCCGAATGAAGAATTTTTTCTACTCAAATTGCATACAATTAAGTTAAAAATATTCTTATGTATTAATCACTTCAATTCACCCCAGAGGGCTGGACTTCAGTTGAAATACGGATAAAAATGAGATTTTCATGTCCGATAAATTTTTATGGAATAACTTGAAAACGAAATTCCCAAATGGAAAGTTTTTCTGCTCGAAATATACTCAATTAATTGACGGATAATCTGAATCATCAATCATTTTGATCCTAGTCATATAGCGGCAGTAAATTCAGTTGAAATATGGAAAGAGTGAAGTTTTAATTCCGATAAATTCTTATCTCCGAAATAACCGAAAACAAAAGCCTCAGATGAAAATTTTTCTGCTGAAATTGTATGCACACAAGGTGATGAGTAATCTGCGGTAACATAATAGTTATTTATGTAATTGTGGTAATCCCAATGGGTACTTGTTAGGGGACACTCAATATCTCAATAAAGTAACGTATAAGTTAACACTGTTTATTTATATGCACCAAATAATAATTAATAATACTAATTGTTTACATCAAACGTATACAATCCGCTACCGATCTAATTCTACACGTAACTGACTAATGAATCAACATCCAGCGCACGACTCCAATCGTCTCAGCATAAGTCATCAGTAGAAGCTAGTTTCCACATTCCCTCCATCTTTTTCAATTTTAGTGGTGAATCTAGGGGTTGTCGTTCCTCTTTCTGCTCCTCGGAATCACCAGCCTGATCACGTCCATTTACGTTGTTCTCACTTCCAATCAGCTCATCTGAAACAGAATCAAGTACCTCCGCCATTGGAAGGCATTTTTTCACTTGTGAAATATGACGCCTAAATGTTTTGCCTTTTCCAAATAGAAGTAATTCATTACCCTTTCTGTCCAGAACTTCGTATTGTTCCTGACCAAATCGACTTACAAGTTTATTAGGTATAATCATATTTTGCACCAACACAGTATCTCCTTTTTTGAACTCTGTTTCTGCCGCTTTCCTAGATGCTGTAACGTTATTATTTTTGACTTTGTCATAAAATGTAGTTTTGCCATCTTTTTCCGAAAATTATTGGTTAGTAAACTTGTTGGTATGTTTCATTTCCTAAATTTCCTTATTGTTGTAATTATTCACTTCGTTTACTTACCCTTTTGAATTGTTTTCCATCAGAAAACAGTTTGTTTATTATTGTTTGAAATTTTGAGGTTAGTGATTGTTGACATTTTGGTTAGTTCGGAAAACTGGTTAGAATATTTGGCCTCAGTAGAGTACTTCGGAAAATCGTGGAAGAATTATAGAAATGGATTTATAGGGGCCCTTCTCTGTTATGAACTGCGTAAATTCAACAGTAACGTAAACGATTCGTTTATATTTTGGTTTTTCTTCTTCTTCGCTGTGACAACCATGACAACTGATAGGCTCTGTGAACTTTGGGTTTCTGGAAATTTCTGTGCGACTGTCAGGGCGGACATTTTGTGATACGAGGTTCGTTGTGCGGAGGACGTGTGAAAGGTTGAGGCGTTTTCGAGGAGAATTATGAATCTAGATTCATCCTCGTTGTGAGGGATTATATCTTCGAGCGTCATTGTTCCCTGAGAAGTATTTTGGAATATTTTGGGAAATACAGACTTTTCCACATGGAGTCCGTACGGAATCTGTCTTGCACCTCTAGGTACGCATACATTTTCTTTCTTGAACCAGTTGTCTTACCATCTTCTTTATAGGTCGTTGCGTAGCGAACATTATTGGAATTATTTCGAACAAATTCTCGACTGAATTGGAGGTTGAACCTATCTCCCTCGAACAACAGAGGTAACTAAGATATCCTTTTATAACTTATGAACCGTTTCTTATAGTATTTTGTTAGGGTTCACGTATCTGGCTGTAGTTCCACGTATCTGGGTGTATTCCACGTATTGGGTGTACCTGCGTTCCATGTGACAGGTGTTGAGTACAGTTTCCACGTACCTGGCGTTATTGGGGGTAACCTGTCAGTTATTCCACGGTATTGGAGGTAACCTGTCAATTATTCCACGTGCCTGGCATGTCTTCTTGGCTGAATTATCTATGTACCTGTCAGTTAGAGGTACTAACGAACCTGCCAGTTAGAGGTATCGATTGGCATCCACTTGCCTGTTATCTTGGAGGTATCTACGTTCTGGAGTAGTTTGTGAAGGTAACCAGTGTGTAGCACTGGCTTTAATATTGTAAATTGTTGGTTTTTCTATTTTGGTAATTTGTGATATTGTTTTGTAAGTAATTTTATATATAGTTGTGGGCAATTATAATGAGGTGCACTTCATAAGTTGCGTTGGGTACCAACCAGGGTGCTCGTGTATCCCTTCAGGATTTTGTGTTAAGATAATTGATTGGTGTTCCCTTCAGGAGCCGTTTATGTATGTAATTAGTTGTTGACTTAGGTCGGTTAGGATTTTGTGATAGGATGATTGATCGGTGTTCCCTTCAGGAACCATTGTTTATGTAAAGTAGTCATTGACTTAGGTCGGTTTATTGTGTTAACTTGGATTATTGGTTCTTATCTGATTTAGTGTGTTTTAGTAAGATTTCTTCTGGCTACCCTTTGGGGAGGATAATATTTATCTGTATTGTATCAACCACTGCACATATATTTTTATTTTTGTTAATAAATTATTGTGACTTGAATTTTGAGGGATTTTTGTTATCTGTTACTCTGGTAGAGGAGTAAGCAGTTCATTTACCTTGAGTAGGCAGGCATTACTCTACCTGGCGCCCATTTTATTCTATCATATATAACTCACTCCCGTCTTCACTGAGTGTTAGCCGCGAGCCTATTGCATTGAAACCGGCTTTCCCCAAAGTCAACGTTTCAAATTGGCGCCCAACGTGGGGCCATAGTCAATGACAACTGACATGCAGTGGTTGATCGGTGCTTTTGTGGTATTCTGCTGTTTTTTTTTTACCTTTGAACTTTGTTCATAGCGTCTTTGTAGCGTCGGTATTGTTTTGTTGATTAGTTTTTCTGCAGCGTATTTTCAGTCTGTTTTTATTGATGATTAATTATTTGACGTGGTCCATTGGGTTTGTTGCTTCGCCTGATGCGTTTCTAGTTTTCGTGGTAGATTTTTCTTTTGAGCTGCGTTGTATTAGTTCGGTCAATTTTGTTCATTTGACTCTTATCAGTCAGTAAGTCGGTTAGTTTTATGTTGAGTAGTGTTCGAGATTTTTTTTTCACTCGGTCTAGATCATTTATTGTGAATGGTGTTTTTGGTGATGAATAGATCTGGTGTGGATGTGGTTACATTATTTGCGGGGTAGTAGGTGAATGAGTTATGGGGCAGAGGATGGCTGTCCCTTGCCTTGAGCATAAATTGACTAGGGTGGTCACTACCCCCATTCAGTGGCTGAAGTACAACAAACATCTTTTGTATTTTCAGTTTCACGGTAGTAACATAGCTACACTTCATCCTCAGTAATTGGTGACGAGGTTAAGTATATTGTATTAAAGTGTGACTTTGATTCCCCGATTTCGATATTTTCTTTGGTGATTTTTTTTTTGTGACATTTCGGTTTAGGACTATTTGCCATGTGTGGCGATTTTTGTGGCTCCTGTATGGAGGATTAATTGTCTCGACTTGGAATGTCGATATGAGGTGAATTTTGTAGTTTCCGATTTTTTGACTTATATACCTTAATATGGTCACTCCCTTGTGGAGGATTATGGATTTTTCGATCTTTGACTTGTTTTCCTTAATGGATAACTCCCTTGTGGAGGATAATGGATTTCTTTGATTTTGACTCATTGTTGAATTGCCCTATTGTGATTTTTGTGACTCCTGAATGGAGGATTAGGCATCTCGACTTTGTCGATTTTGTTGTTTTCCGATTTTTGACTGTATACCTTAGTGTGGTGACTCCCGTGTGGAGGATTATGGATTTTTCCGATTTTGTATTTTCGATTTTTGACTTGTATTCCTTATGGATAACTCCTTGTGGAGGATTATGGATTATTCGATTTTGACTTTTGTGATTTTCGTGGCTCCTGAATGGAGGATTAGGTATCTCGATATGAACGTGACTTTGGTGTTTTCCCGATTTGTGATTTGTATTTCTTGACTCTACTATTCACCCTACTGTTTACCCCTATTGTGACCTTTTGTCTGTTTGTATGTTTGGTGTTGCTTCCGAGACTGCTGGATGGCAAAACCATTAACCAGAAAAAAATGGACCTTCAGTCATTTTTTTTTTTTTTTTTTTAAAGTAAGGGGGGAATTGTAACGTTATTATTTTTGACTTTGTCATAAAATGTAGTTTTGCCATTTTTTCCGAAAATTATTGGTTAGTAAACTTGTTGGTATGTTTCATTTTCTAAATTTCCTTATTGTTGTAATTATTCACTTCGTTTACTTACCCTTTTGAATTGTTTTCCATCAGAAAACAGTTTGTTTATTATTGTTTGAAATTTTGAGGTTAGTGATTGTTGACATTTTGGTTAGTTCGGAAAACTGGTTAGAATATTTGGCCTCAGTAGAGTACTTCGGAAAATCGTGGAAGAATTATAGAAATGGATTTATAGGGGCCCTTCTCTGTTATGAACTGCGTAAATTCAACAGTAACGTAAACGATTCGTTTATATTTTGGTTTTTCTTCTTCTTCTCGCTGTGACAACCATGACACTGATAGGCTCTGTGAACTTTGGGTTTCTGGAAATTTCTGTGCGACTGTCAGGGCGGACATTTTGTGATACGAGGTTCGTTGTGCGGAGGACGTGTGAAAGGTTGAGGCGTTTTCGAGGAGAATTATGAATCTAGATTCATCCTCGTTGTGAGGGATTATATCTTCGAGCGTCATTGTTCCCTGAGAAGTATTTTGGAATATTTTGGGAAATACAGACTTTTCCACATGGAGTCCGTACGGAATCTGTCTTGCACCTCTAGTACGCATACATTTTCTTTCTTGAACCAGTTGTCTTACCATCTTCTTTATAGGTCGTTGCGTAGCGAACATTATTGGAATTATTTCGAACAAATTCTCGACTGAATTGAGGTTGAACCTATCTCCCTCGAACAACAGAGGTAACTAAGATATCCTTTTATAACTTATGACCGTTTCTTATAGTATTTTGTTAGGGTTCACGTATCTGGCTGTAGTTCCACGTATCTGGGTGTATTCCACGTATTGGGTGTACCTGCGTTCCATGTGACAGGTGTTGAGTACAGTTTCCACGTACCTGGCGTTATTGGGGGTAACCTGTCAGTTATTCCACGGTATTGGAGGTAACCTGTCAATTATTCCACGTGCCTGGCATGTCTTCTTGGCTGAATTATCTATGTACCTGTCAGTTAGAGGTACTAACGAACCTGCCAGTTAGAGGTATCGATTGGCATCCACTTGCCTGTTATCTTGGAGGTATCTACGTTCTGGAGTAGTTTGTGAAGGTAACCAGTGTGTAGCACTGGCTTTAATATTGTAAATTGTTGGTTTTTCTATTTTGGTAATTTGTGATATTGTTTTGTAAGTAATTTTATATATAGTTGTGGGCAATTATAATGAGGTGCACTTCATAAGTTGCGTTGGGTACCAACCAGGGTGCTCGTGTATCCCTTCAGGATTTTGTGTTAAGATAATTGATTGGTGTTCCCTTCAGGAGCCATTGTTTATGTAAATTAGTTGTTGACTTAGGTCGGTTAGGATTTTGTGATAGGATGATTGATCGGTGTTCCCTTCAGGAACCATTGTTTATGTAAAGTAGTCATTGACTTAGGTCGGTTTATTGTGTTAACTTGGATTATTGGTTCTTATCTGATTTAGTGTGTTTTAGTAAGATTTCTTCTGGCTACCCTTTGGGGGGATAATATTTATCTGTATTGTATCAACCACTGCACATATATTTTTATTTTTGTTAATAAATTATTGTGACTTGAATTTTGAGGGATTTTTGTTATCTGTTACTCTGGTAGAGGAGTAAGCAGTTCATTACCTTGAGTAGGCAGGCATTACTCTACCTGGCGCCCATTTTATTCTATCATATATAACTCACTCCCGTCTTCACTGAGTGTTAGCCGCGAGCCTATTGCATTGAAACCGGCTTTCCCCAAAGTCAACGTTTCAATGCATCTTCTCTCTCTTTTCCTTTATTTTTATTTAGCAAATCCGTATCTCTTGTTTCTTCGTCGTTCTCTTCACCCACTAAGTCATTGATTGAGGGGATTTTGTCCCTAATATTTCTTCCAAACATTAACTCCGATGGCGATTTTCCTGTAGTACCGTGAGGGGTAACATTATGCATCAAAATAAATTTTTGCAATTTGGACTTGAGGTCTATGTTGTTTGCATAAGAAATTTGTAGCCTCTTCAATATGGACTTGTTCATGTTCTCTACTTCGCCATTTGCCTGTGGCCAGTATGGAGTCGTTTTGACCAACTTTATATTGTTTGCTTCACAAAAATCATTAAACTCATTGCTGCTGAATTGTGGTCCATTATCGGCTCTTATACTTTTGGGATAGCCCAACCGACAAAATTCCGTAAGGCATTGGATTATAATGTTGGACGTTGTTGATTTGAGAATACTATTTCTTGATATCTCGAATAATAATCAATCACCACAAGCAGCATATCCTTATTAGGTAATGGCCCCATTAAGTCTAATGCCAAACACTGCCACGGGCCTTCCGGAAACTTGTGTCTCCACATAGGAGGGGGTTTATTAGGCTGTGATACAAGTAAGCAATCTTGGCAAGATTTCACGTATTTCTCGGTCTCTTTGTCGATTGCTGGCCACCATACTTTTGCTCTCAGACGTCTTTTCATTAGTGTTTCTCCGGGGTGACCTTCGTGAGCCAATTCGAGAATCTGATTTCTAAGATTATTCGGGATAACTATTTTATTTCCTCGAAGTACGACAGGCCCGATATTCGTCAATTCGAGATTGAACGGAAAATACCTATTTTTGTTATTTGATGACCATTCGTCATCTTGTATTATTTTAACTAATTCGCTTATCTCACTATCTGCTTTGCTTTCCGCTATTACTTGTGAAATGCGTATTGCATTGGGCGTACATCGTTCTACGATTGAAAATACATGGTGCTCGTTTTCCTTATTAAATGTTGTTACCTCTGAAAGTCGGCAGAGTCTGGAGACTGCATCAGCTATGTTCTGTTTTCCTGGTTGGTAAATTACTTTAAATTTGAAGGATTGTAGTCTCAGCACCCATCTCTCTATTCGAGCAGGTGGTTTTGAGGAGGGTTTAAAGATAGCCTCTAGTGGTTTATGATCAGTCACTAGTTCAAATTCCAGCCCTGCTAAATAGAAGTAAAATCTTTCACATGACCATACCAAAGCCAAGCTTTCCTTTTCCGTCTGCGAGTATCTACGTTCCACATCTGATAAACTCTTACTTGCAAATGATATAACTCTCGGATTTAGGTTATCTTCGAATTGTATTAGAACTGCCCCCAGGGCTACAGGACTAGCATCTGCCACCACACGTGTTCTACGTTTTGGGTCGAAGTAAGCAAGCGTAGGGAGTCTTGCTAGCATGGTTCTGATTTGGTCGAAACATTTCTGTGTTTTTTTCCTGCCATTCGAACTTTGCATCTGATTTTGTTAATTGCCGTAGTGGTTCCGTGACCGTTCCTAAATCTGGTAAAAATTTTCCCAAGTATGTGGCTAATCCTAAAAAGCTTCTTATTCCTTCTTTGGAGTTTGGTGGCCGAAATTCTAATACGGTTTTCACTTTCACAAGATTCGCGTCAATTCCATTTCTCGATAATTTGTGACCTAGGAATTCTATTTCTTCTGCTTTCTGAACAGTTTTTTCCTTGTTGAGTAGGATGTTATTTTTTTCGAAGATTTGCAGGACGGATTGTAAACTGCGGTCGTGTTCTTCTTCATTGCATCCAAACACTATGATATCATCGAGGTAATTGAAATAATTTTCACAAGATGAGAGAAACCTTTCAAACACTCTCTGGAATATTTCAGGGGCCGAATTCACTCCGAACATCAATGGTTTATATCGAAACATCCCTTTGTGAGTAATGAACGTTGTTATTGGTCGACTTTCCTCATCTAGCTCCAGCTGATGATAGGCATTCTCCAAATCCAGTCTTGAAAAATACTTTGCGTTTCGAAGTTTTGTCATGAATGACTCAAATGTCGGAAGAGGGTAATTTTCCCTCAAGATCGCCTCGTTCGCGCGACGCATGTCGACACAAATTCTGATATCTCCATTCGGCTTGAAAATTACAACGATGGGAGATATCCAGGATCTAGGACCATCTACTCTCTCTATTATATCTCTGTCTAATGCTTCTTCCAATTTAGCTTCTACAAGAGTTTCTACTGATACAGGTATTCTTCTAACTGTTGCTGTACTGGGGTAACGGTTTCGTCGATTGTTAATTTAATAATTGTATCCTTCATTTTAGGAAATGGTTTTTCTTATTATCTATATGGTTTATATTGAGACCAAGCTTGAGAACCCCTAATTGTATTGCTGTATCTTTTCCCAACAACGAAATAACACCTTGCTTCACAACAAAGAACTCAGCTATAATTTCCTTAGCATTTGGCAGATTTAGTGTTGATTGAAATTTTTTTCCAATTTCAAGGTTTACCCGATCCATAGGGTCTTAATACATCGTGAGCACCGTCAGAAATATTGAAAATTGAATTACTACGTGAGATGTGCTCCCAGTCTTTTCCTGATATTATATTCACGTTTGATCCAGAGTCAATTAATATTTTTATTTTGATGCCACTATAAAATATTCGATAGTGTCGTCATTAAAATCTTCCTTGTATCTAGTTTGGTCTGAATGTATTTCGAAGCAGTCGAAATGATTAAGCTCAGTTGAAAATTTGAATGTTCCCTTTCTTCACTTTCGATATGGTTCTCATGCTTGAATCGCTTGTTTCTAGCATTGGAACTGTTATTGAATGAAGAATTTCTCTTGTTATGGGTTCTAGACTTACAGAAAGTCGCAAAATGACCTCGATATCCACATTTAAAACAAGTTTCTGCTCTTCCTGGGCATTTCCAGTCATTACTCAAATGATCTTTCTTGCCACACCTAGAACACGGATATCCTTTTTGTTGTGAGGTGATCTTATTAATTCCTGAATGTCCTGCAATTTCCATCGACGTATTCATGACACTAGATTGGTCGCGAATCTGTTCATGTATGAGGCATAACTCAATATCTTCCTCAAGTGTTCTTCTCTTTCCATTATTTTCTTTTTCAGTTCCAAGGGAGCCCAAGTATCTATAATTTTATCTTTGATATTGATTTCTGTGGACTCCTGGGAGCTATTGCCAAATGAGCATTTAGATGATTGATTCCGAATTTTCAATAAAAATTTGTTGAAATTATCGCCATTCTCTGCTTTAAGATTTCGGAAAATGTGTCTCTCAAATGTCGAGTTTTGAGTTGGTGAGAAATGTTGCGTTAATTTATCAACAAGTATTTGAAAAACATCATTTCCTTCCCCTTGATCAACAATTGCCTGCGGAATATTGTAAGCAACTTCTTGCAATTGAACTCCTCCCAAATGAAGAAGTTTGTTCCTCATTTTCGAGGGATC
Source organism: Propylea japonica (assembly GCA_013421045.1). Classification (NCBI taxonomy): domain Eukaryota; kingdom Metazoa; phylum Arthropoda; class Insecta; order Coleoptera; family Coccinellidae; genus Propylea; species Propylea japonica. The sequence goes on from CM024247.1 coordinate 4,144,102, forward strand.
TTGAATTTCTTCGGTTGCTAAGTAGAGTCTGAGAGACCGCAGCCATTTCTCCCATTCGGCTCTTAACAACGGTTTTTCTATATTATCACATAGAAATGGTTTAATCCCACTTTCTGACATTTTCTGTAAGTAAGAAAAAACAGAATAGAATTGAACCTGAACAGTATTACCCAATTTCATTTACGAGGAAACAGGGGGCAGAGAGACGTATGTCCGTGCCTTCATAAAACGTCAATTCTTTTAGACATGAGGAGACTTGGAATTCTGTTTAATTCAGAAGTTTCAATGTATATATATTTTAAATTTTTTTTATATATAGGTTCTCTGCCCTTTTTGATTTATGTGTCATTATTTGTTTCATTTTATAGGTTCTCTGCCCTTTTTGCATTATTTTTCATTGTTCGTTTCATTTTATAGGTTCTCTCTGCCCTTTTTATTTATATGTGTTTATTTGTTTCATTTTATAGGTCTCTGCCCTCTTTTTCCTTTTCGTTTTATAGGTTCTCTGCCCTTTTTAAGTAGACATTTGTATGACATAGTATTATTTCTTTCGGACTTACCCTGGTTCGAAATCCTCGTCGCCAATGTGGTAATCCCAATGGGTACTTGTTAGGGGACACTCAATATCTCAATAAAGTAACGTATAAGTTAACACTGTTTATTTATATGCACCAAATAATAATTAATAATACTAATTGTTTACATCAAACGTATACAATCCGCTACCGATCTAATTCTACACGTAACTGACTAATGAATCAACATCCAGCGCACGACTCCAATCGTCTCAGCATAAGTCATCAGTAGAAGCTAGTTTCCACAGTAATAAGCATCATAAAGACGATCATTATGGTACAAGTCGTGAATGTTATCGGGCGAGGCGTAGCCGAGTCCGATAACACGGCGTGTGCCATAATGATTGTTTATGATTCGTATTACATACAAAATTTTATCTGATGGCATTTATATAAATTGTAACGAAGTGAAACTCGTTACTTATTTCTTTCGGAATAATTCAATACAGTTTTAAAAATTCCATCAATAATAATTTCCAATTCATATCGTGAAAATCTAACGATTCGATTTCGAAATCCAGCCTATGTATAAAAACATCCGTACGACACCGCGGAGTATCTTATCTCTACCATATGTGTTTTTTTGAATGTTGACGGTTGTTTTTCACAGGCACGCTGCAGAGTTCGAGTCGCGAAATTGTCCCCCTCCAACCAAACCTATAAGTAAGACGTCGTCAAGGGAGTGGGCAATTATTACCGGTGCCTTCGAGCTGTAAAGAAGCATTTAGAGTTTTACCGAAAATCTTTGATTCATTTCAAGTGACCGATTACGAATTCCATTTTAGTTTCGAATTTATTCTGATTTTCTTTAACCGTTTTCTTCGAGTTATTTTTTATTTACTTTTCAATTGTGAATTTTTAAGTTTGGTTCGGACTGTAGTGTGTGTGAAAAAGTGAAATCCTGTGGATTGGTAAGACCCGTTGTTATTTCTTTAGTTTTCGAGATCCCACGAGTTAATCCGATTATTTCTTTTTGTGATTTTCTTTTCCGTCATTCAGTATCAAGAACCTGAGGTTGGAGATATCATTGGGTTGATATTCCATCGTCTCTCAAGCGGAGTTTGTGCGTAGGGTCCCTTATTGCGAGTAACTCTTATTTGGGACCACCGGGCAAAACTCCTTGGAGACTATTCGTCGGGTTCCTCATTGCGAGTAACTCTTATTTGGAACCACCGAGTAGAACTCCTCATCTTGAGTGAAGTGGTAGACCTTTCTCCACCTCTCGCGAGTTATTGCCTTCTTGCAAGCTCGTTCCCACCAAATTTACCCGAGTTTCATTTTGGTGGATGCGCCGACATACATCTTCTCTCTCAAGCGGAGTTTGTGCGTAGGGTCCCTTATTGCGAGTAACTCTTATTTGGGACCACCGGGCAAAACTCCTTGGAGACTATTCGTCGGGTTCCTTATTGCGAGTAACTCTTATTTGGAACCACCGAGTAGACCTCCTCATCTTGAGTGAAGTGATAGACCTTTCTCGACCTCTAGCGAGTTATTACCTTCTTGCAGGTTTGTTCCCGCTAAGTTTTCCCGATATTCATTTTGGTGGATGCGCCGACATACATCCTGGTCCGGAATCGTGTTATAAGTCCTCTTCCTCGAATGGAGACTGTTCGTCGGGTTCCTTATTGCGAGTAACTCTTATTTGGAACCACCGAGCGGAACTACTGATCTTGAGGAAAAGGGCGATCGTTCCGTCACTGCCAATTTAGTGTCCGACGATCCCTTCCGATCTAGCTAGAGTTTGACTCTGTTTTTTGCACCGATCCATACCCTAGATCCGAAACAGGGGGTGATAGAATCTCGTCTGTAAGGCTCGTTGGTCGAGTTGGAATACATCCGTGGAGGGGCACGCCCCATAGCGGTAGCACAGGGTAGATTACCGAATTGTACACAGTCTTAACCACATCACGCACACCTCATTGTATGCTTTTCACGCTTGTGCACATAGCCGATTTATAATTGCCCATCTCTCCTATTCGCTGCTTATCTGCATCGATTGTTATCTGACACCTAACCTACGCCGCCTGCTCACCTCGCTTGAATCTTTCCCGTACCGCCATTCATTCAGTTTGCTTCGCATTAATACATTATAATTGTAACTGAATTGTATTTGTAGAAGTTGTACAGTCATTTTGGAATACACTGTAATATCGTGTAATAGGTTGTGTAATATAGTGTGAATATTGTGGAATATAGTGTGTCTCGTCGAAGGCTTTTCATTTAATACACCAGTGATAATTATTAGTGAAAGAAACTAGCACATATCAATCGCTCAAACCCAAGATTGAATCGAACCCATCTCCAACTGTGGAAAGGCTACCCAGGGGTAAACCACTGTGAGCGACATAAGGAATTGCGACCTTATAAAACCCATCGCAATTGGCGCCCGAGGAAATAAAGAAAAGTTGTCGTGTTATAACCAGATACAGAAAGCTTCATATCTGGAATTCAAATTCGTATTAAACTGCAATCCGGAGAAAGTCGCCGTCACAAAATACATTTTCGAAAAATTAAAAACTGCATTTTCGACATGTCACAATGACATGTTTTCCTTATAGAATTTCATTATGGTACTTAGTACCATAATGAATTAATTATGGTACATGTCACAATGACATGTTTTCCTTATAGAATTTCATTATGGTACTTAGTACCATAATGAATTCATTATGGTACTTAGTCCCATAATGAGCTTCCTTATGTCATCAAAATTGAGTGACATAACGTTGTCATTATGACATGCCATCAGATAAAATCTATTATGCTCAGTTTTTTTGTTTTCAGTTTTTCAGGAATTGCGACCTTATAAAACCCATCGCAATTGGCGCCCGAGGAAATAAAGAAAAGTTGTCGTGTTATAACCAGATACAGAAAGCTTCATATCTGGAATTCAAATTCGTATTGAACTGCAATCCAGAGAAAGTCGCCGTCACAAAATACATTTTCGAAAAATTAAAAACTGCATTTTCGACATGTCACAATGACATGTTTTCCTTATAGAATTTCATTATGGTACTTAGTACCATAATGAATTAATTATGGTACATGTCACAATGACATGTTTTCCTTATAGAATTTCATTATGGTACTTAGTACCATAATGAATTCATTACTTAGTCCATATGAGCTTCCTTATGTCATCAAAATTGAGTGACATAACGTTGTCATTATGACATGCCATCAGATAAAATCTATTATGCTCAGTTTTTTTGTTTTCAGTTTTTTAAGTTCTTCAGTTTTTTAATTTCATATTTTCTAAGTTTCTTCGCGCCTTATTTCCTGAGTGCCTTGGTTTTATCAAGCTATACTAGTAGTTTCTTAGTTTCTAACGGCTTTTATTCTCCTTGTTTCCTAGTTCCTTACAGTCTTTGTTTCTCATTAACTAGTTACTTTTCTACTGGGGTTTCCGTTTTTGAGATGATTCAAAAATAATAATTTCCCAAACATAAGAAATCCAATTTTTCGCATATTCTAACTGAAAAAACTCCCGCTCTATGAGGCAGGTTGAAATGATTGATACTCCAGATTATTTATCACATAATTGTGTATCTACAATTTGAGCAGAAAAACTTTTCATTATGGGCTCGGAATTTACTCTCACTCTATGTCGTCACTTAACATCGTATAATATAATTCGTTTTTTTGATACTCCAAAAAAAGCATTCTTCGGACATGAAAAATATACGTTTGCTCTATGGGCGGATCAAATTTTTATAGAAGAACTTTTCATTAGGATCTTTACTTCGTTGTATACTGAAGGAATCTCATGAATTATAGCAGCTTAAAGAAAACTGATGTCACATTCGCCGGTTCTTTTTTTCTGACTCTGAATAAGGAAAGAGATCAATCCTATGTTTCCTAAATTTTGGGTTATGAATGGAAATTGATAAGTTGTCACTTTCAATAATGCCGAATAACTCGCTTGTTAATTAAATATAATTAAATATACCTAATATAATTTTTTTTCTAGTCCAGCCATTTACATAGGTAGAGTCTAAATTTACATGTAAGATTTCAAAACTTTGAAGTGATAACGCTGGTGAGTATGTTTCAAATAGAATAAAAAAGGAATGTTTAGAGAAAGGTATAATATTTGATTTCACTACACTATATACACCACAACAAAATGGAAAAGCAGAAAGAAAGAATCGTGATTTAGTTATATATATAATTATGTTTTTAGGGAGAAAAACCGTATTTTTAAAAAATCAACTTTATTAAGCGAAGCAAAGCGTACAAGATCTCGATACTTAATCTCCTCGAGAGAGGCATTCACAATAGTTTTATAATCATATTGTTTAAAGTCAGCAGAAATGTTGAGTTGCAATTATGCACGTTATAACATAGGTATATGAATTAGAAAAGCTGTAATAAGATTATCTTGGCTAAAGGAATCCAGGGTTGGCATTACATAATTCCTCCCCATTTTGGTTAAAGGTATCACCTATGGGTGTAGCTTTATTTTTACATAAATTATTTTTGGATAAAGCAAGCTTGAAAATAAAGTAAAAAGTAGTTATTATAATTATTAGAATTATCAAATAGAAAAATGAATTAAATGCAGTCTGAGGAAGATTCCACTGGTTGGTTTCTTCCAATTCGATGTCGGGGATGTCGTCTTCTGGTTGATGTTCTTCTTTTGTGTATTCCTGGGGTAACTTGTGTGGTGTTTGTAGAAGGACGATTCTCTCTTCGCTGATATTTGTGGTTGGAACTATTTCCTTTTCTTTGTTACTGATGGTACATTTGGTACGTAGAATGGCCATCGTAGGAAGGAAATGATGTTTCGTTTGCAATGGACATTTTTCGATTATTTTCTCATTTTGAATTGAGAGAATGCTTCCATCTTCTAGGATCTTCAGGTCCTGGGTTGGAAGTTTTGGTATTCTCTGGCAATTTTCGGTGTGGTTGGTGAGGATATTTTCCAGGCACTTCGGAATTTTTTCTAGTGAGTCTTGATCGCATAAGTAGTCGTTTTCCACTGGATGGCAGTGTTTGGTGGACCATTTCAGCTTTTCTTCTTGCGAGAGCAAATAAGGATTGGTATATGGAAGGGATTCATTATTTTGTGGGAGATAGTAAAATTTGTATAGATCATAATATTCTTTTTGAACTAATGGAATTGAAATCAGAAATAATAAAATTTTGTTTTTGAAAATAACTTTTGTGTGACACAATTGATAATAGTCTTTCAGGTGGTGAACTGGTATAATATTTTCATTTTTGATCAATTCTAGAAATTTGGAATATGGTAAAACTGATTCGTGCAATAAATGTAACCTCGCAAAGCTAACAGCTGTTTGTATTTCGTCTAAGATATTTTTTATGTCTTTCAATTCGAAAATCAAAAGGTGCATTTGTTGTACTTCATGTAGTTCAGGTACTATCTGAAACAATTTAAGATTTTCTGACATTTTCTGGAATTTACTGATATACTTATTTTTCAAGTCATTCACTATAGTTGCGATTTGTTTTTGATTTCGAAATAATATTTGTTCGTTATTTTTGATACTGTTGAAATAACTTTGATATAAAGCTTCGTCATCAGAATCGAGCGTTCCGAATAGAAATTTTGAAATTTTTCCACCTAAGTTTATTAATCCTCTTTTGATTCGTATTTTTTCGTTTAAAAGTTCTTCTAATGCATTCAGGTTTATTTCGTTAGAGTGTCTTAAATATCGATAATTTGCAGTTTGTGCGAAATTCAATTTTGAGTTTTTGTAGTTGTCTATTTCAGTTTGATAATTAATTATGATTTGTTCGATTTTGGCTAGGTCAATATGGTATAAAAGTTGCAAGTTTTTGTGAGTTACGTAGGCTTTACCTAGTGAAATGGGTAGTATGCTGTTTTGGATTTGGATAATTTCAAGGGATATCGAGAAGGTTATTATTCCGAGAAGTATGAAAAGTATGAAAGTGTATTCCATTTTGGATCTGTAACAAAATTTTGAAACTAGTTTTTTCTCTGTTTCATGATTTTTTTGTGGTAGATATGCTTGTTTTTCTTATCTTGGATTCGATTTTTATCTATTTCACAGGCATCAATTTTTTTGAATGGGGGATCTAATTTTCGTGTCATAGGATTTTTGATGTAGGTTGGGTTTTTGTTTAAAGGGTGGTCTTCCTTTGCTGATCGTTTTTCATTAGTTTTTTCTAAGCGTTGAATATTTTTTTGTCTATTTTGTTCCAAATGTTTCGTTATGTCATTCAAATTTTCGACGTAATTTTCCACGTAATTTTGTAATCGTTCATTATGTGTATGTTCAATAGGTAATGAGTAGTTCAAGTCTGCCTTAATTATTTGCATAGGGGTCATTTCTAAGCTCGCATGATTTGAATTATTGTAACTGAGTAATGCTTGAGATAATCTATTTTGGAAAGTCAAATTTTTGTCTGTAATTGTCCTCAATTGTTCTATTAATGTGGAATGAAATCGTTCAACTATTGCATTGGAATTGGGATTATAGTTTGTAATGTAATGAATTTCGATTTTGTGGACTTAAAAATCTTGTATAACGTTGTTCTTGAATTCGAGACCATTATCACATGTAATTTTGTTAGGAATTCCGTAATGGCTAAAGAAAATTAATAACTTGTCTAAAATTTCTGTTCCTGTTTTTGAATTAATGTATAACATTGTCCTAATCTTGAAAATGAGTCTACGATACTAAGGCAATACGTTTGATTGAACCTAATCGTGTCGCAGTAAACGTGCGTAAATGGTTTCGTTCCGATAGGGTTGGGTCTGAATTGAATTTGGATTGGGGTGCGTTCGTATTTATTTTTCTGACATAATTCACAAGAATTTATGTAGTTCCTAACGTCTTTGTCCATGTTGGGCCAGTAATATTTACGTTTTAGACTTATAAGATTTTCTCGTAATCCGCGATGGATAGTTTTTGTCTGGTGGTATTGTTGTATGCGAAGAAGTTGTTCTTCTTGTTTTCTACGTCTTCTAGAAAAATTTTGGAAATTTTTAAGTCATAAGATTTATAATCGAATTTTTCCTGTAGAATTCGTATAAGTGGTTTTTCTAATTCTTGAGAGGCAAAATACAAGGTGTATGCTTTTTTGGGTTGAATAAATTCCTTGATGAATTTTATGAAATCATTTTCAATTTGGTTGATGGAAACTCTAATCTAAGTTTATCACCAAAAATTTTTGATTTTGTTACTTTATAATTTGGAGTCGTTTTGAAAATTATTTGTAGGGCAGCAGAATTTAAACTTCTTTCGGTAATAGGTAATTCGAGAATAGGATTTTCTAAAGTACTGTGAACAGTTATGTCGTCTGTTTCGAAATCTATAATATTGTCATTTTGACTAGTACTAGGGGTTTCAGTCTGGTTATTTGCATTAACTAATTCAAACAATCGTCTAATTCTTCGGTCGTTATTTGATTTGCAATTGAATCTAAATCATCTTCAATACCATTAATTTCGATATTATTTTTGTCAATTTTAATCCTCGAAAGTGCGTCTGCGTTATTTGTCGAACCTTTCTTGTATTTAATTTCGTAGTCGAATTCTTCTAACTGAATACGCCATCTCATTAGTCTGGAATTTGGCTCCTTTAAAGAAAATAACCAACATAAAGGTTTATGGTCTGTGTAAATCGTGAATTTGCGTCCGTAGAGATATTGTCGGAAATTTTGCATGACCATACGATAGCTAACAGTTCTTTTTCTATCGTACTGTATCTTGTTTCGTCGCGCGTCATTTAGCGTTCTACTTGCGAATGCAATTGGAAGATCGTTCGGGGAATTTCCTTGCGATAGAACTGATCCTATTGCATAACCGGATGCGTCTGTCGTGAGAATAAAAGGTTTATCAAAGTCAGGGTAACTTAATATTGGATCGTTCATTAGATTCCGCTTACAAGTTTCAAATGCTTCGATGTAATTTAAATCGTCAATGTTAATTTTTGCATCTTTTCTCAGGCATAATGTTAGAGGTTTCGTTAATTTAGCGAAATTTGGAATGAATTTTCTGTAATAACCTATTAATCCGAGGAACGATTTAATTTCTCTTTGAGTTTTTGGAATTGGAAAGTCAGTAATAGCTTTCAATTTATTAGGGTTTGGTTTAATTCCTTGAGGTGTGATAATGTGACCTAAAAATTCAATTTCAGTTTTGAAAAAATGGCATTTATCAAGTTGGATTTTTAAATTATCAATTTTGAGTGCTTCTAAGATGGTATGGACATCTGCCAAATGTTGTTCTTCAGTATCCGAAAAAATAACTACATCGTCCATGTATACATAACAGATTGTACCTATATACTTTTTTAAAACATTATTCATTAGCCGCTGGAAAGTTCTTGGGGCGTTTTTGAGTCCAAAAGGCATTCTAAGAAATTCGTAATGTCCGTTTTCTACGGTAAAGGCCGTTTTTTCTATTGATTCTTCGTCGAGTTCTATCTGGTGAAAACCAGATGCTAAGTCAAGTGTGGTAAAGTATTTTTTATTGCCTAATTTATTTAATATGTTGTCGATTTGGGGTAAGGGATATTTGTCGTCTATGGTTTTGTCGTTCAGTTTTCTATAGTCTATGGCAATTCGCCATTTCGTTTGTCCAGATTTGTCCTGCTTTTTGGGAACTATGACAACGGGAAAGGACCATGGGGAAATACTAGGTCTAATTATTTTTTTCTCTAACATGTCTTCAATTTGTCGTTGTACTTCCGCTCTATGAATTTCTGGATATTTATACATTTTACCGTGTACAGGAATTTCGTCAGTCGTTCTAATTTTGTGTTTGATATTACTAGAAAATTTGAGTGGTTGATCAGGTAGTTGTAAAACATCTTCGTCGTTCGTCTGGAGAATTTTTGTCAGTTGGTTTCTAATTTTTGATTCTAAATGACTAAGATCTATTGGAATGTTTGAGGGTTTTTGGGGAAACTTTTTGATATTGGAATGGAATCTTACAATATTCATTAGTTAAAATTTGTTTTTGAAATCTAAATTTAGTCCATATTTATTCAAGAAATCTGCTCCTATTAATCCATCGTAATTTTTGTGAAATTTGTAAAGTATGAACGGGTGAAAATCATCAATTTGGAATTCTCTAAATACTGGTATAAGTACTTTTTCATTAGAAGTTTCCTGCTTCATACATGCAGTTAATGTTGTCGATTCCTTAAAAATATTTTTGGGAAAGTTATTATAAGCAAATTTTGGGTCAATTAGACATACTGAACATCCGCTATCTATAAGAAGTTTGCACTTAGGATTTTGGAATTCAATGTAAGGTAATTGATTTTTATTGTCTAAAGCAGAATTTAGGTCGATAAATTGTTCGAGGCTAGTTCGTGAAAATTTTCATCTGAAAAATTCTCTAAGTTTTCATCTTCAAAGTTTTCGTTAATTTCAAGATAATTTTGTGACTCATTATATTCTACATCGATTGGCTCACAATCTGGTTCAATATTAGTCAATTCTTCAAATGTGAAATTAGGAGGTTGATTATTGTAATTTTGCTGATAATTATTTTGATTAAAATTTGGGTGTTTTCTTGGAGGATTTGCCTGATATTGTGTCGAATAATTCGAGCGTTTATGTGGATAATTTCGCGTCTGTATAGACATTTTTTCCGGTGGTGCCAAAATTCTTTGATTTGGATTAGGTTTGAATACATCTACTTCCTTAGAAGTACTAGGTCCGAAAACTTGTTGTCTGGTAGGGAAATGATGAGTTACTGGGCGTTGTGTAAATTGGATAGGTTTTGAAGGAAATTGATTGGTATTTTGTTGCGTAAATTCGATAGGTTGTGGAGGAAATTCATTTTGTGGTGGTTTAAAATGTGGTTGAAATTGATTAGGAAAATTTCTCTGTATTGGGTACTGCATTGGTTTTGCGTTTGGCGTTTGTTTGAATTTGGAAAATTGTTAGGTTTTTGAGAAACTTGTGTTTTATAATGTAAAAAAGGTTGCTGATAATAATAAAAATCTTGCCTAATAAAATTGACCATGTCATCGTAATTCATTATACCATGACCTCTCAGTGCAGTTCGTAATTCAGGGTTAATGTTGTAAAGTAAAACTCTAGTGGCTACTCTAGATGCGATATTTTTTTCTTGTTCCTTTTCAACTATGCTCAATTCGGATAACTCCACCTGATAATCATATTTGTTTTTTAAATCGACAATTTTTTCTAGGAATTCTAAGTCATTTTCATTTCTAAATCTTTGGGCATTCTGGAGATCCCAAAATAATACAGTTAAACTAATTTTCTCTTCAAATTTCAATTTGAGGAATTTTTTTAAATCTGTCCAGCTAGAAGTGATGCGTTCATTGCTGCTCACTATTTCACTAGCTGTACCTATTAATTACTTTTAATGATATCTATGATTGCTTCATTGAGTAATGCATCATTTGATCTGAATTTATTGGAAAATCTTTCACAATGATTTAAAAATCTTGTTAAATTTGCGGGGTTTCCGTCAAATGGAACTATTGATTGCGCGAAAAGGCTAATCAGCTTCATTCTCTCGAAAGTATTATTATCCTGTTTTGTCATTTTGTTATTTTTCAAATTAAGCTTCGATAAATTATCGATTAAATTATCTATAATTGGATCAATTATGTATGATTGAAAAAAAAATTATTAATAAATTGAATTATTTGATCGGTTTTTGGAAAGAAACCTAGGAAAAACTTATACAGGTTTTACTCTCAAAACTGTACGGGAAAAAGAATTGGATTGGAATTGGTTTTAACTTTGGGCCAGGTTAAAATAACTGGGGAAAAAAGTAAAGGATTTGCTCTTGCTCACCTCTGAAGTTCTTGATTTTTCTGTGATGAAGTTGTCGAAGGGCGCTACTCGGTCGATCAGGGCTTCTGGTATTCCTCTCCTTGTTCTTGGTTGCACCTTAACAGTTAACACTGACAGTCCGTATTCGTTTCACGAAGACCGGCACAATCCCATCACCTCGTCGCCAATTATGTTTTTAGGGAGAAAAACCGTATTTTTAAAAATCAACTTTATTAAGCGAAGCAAAGCGTACAAGATCTCGATACTTAATCTCTCTCGAGAGGCATTCACAATAGTTTTATAATCATATTGTTTAAAGTCAGCAGAAATGTTGAGTTGCAATTATGCACGTTATAACATAGGTATATGAATTAGAAAAGCTGTAATAAGATTATCTTGGCTAAAGGAATCCAGGGTTGGCATTACATAATTATATATATATTCTTTTGAAATCAAGACCTAACATAATACAATACATAAAACAAAAATGAAAGCCCTAACTGAGGTTGGTGCAAAACGGGATACCATTCTATTTTTTTGTATGATACCAGAGCTCAGGGAAAAACCCCAGTAGAAAAAACCCTGTCTCGTCGTTTCAACAAAAGTAACACTTAAAAACTATTAGAATACTAGCAAACCAGGCGAACTCCGTTTCGCCACCACATGGCTTCGTTTTATGTAAAATTGCGTTTGGTGATTAAAAGATGAAGAAAAAAATTTTTTTTTCCTATTTCAAAAGGAAAACTTTTATTTCATTTCACAACAGTAATGAATTCATTTCGATTACAAAAATGAAGTGTTATTTAGTTGAACTTCTCTAAGTAAATGAAAGTGAATCCAAAGTAAATACTGAATCGAAGCGTTATACGTATACCCTGTATAAATCCAAAGCATAATATATTTTAAATCCTACCATCGATAGTAAAACATTTGAAATTCAAAAACTTCTTCGTTTCTGTTGAAATGTCCCCGCAATAATGCAGAAATTCAAAATATTCGACATGTTTACAGGAGCACCCCGTATGAATCCGAAGCATAGTACTTATCTATATTTAAAATCCCACCTCCTATAACAAATCACTCGAAATTCAAAAGCCCCTTCAATTTCATTGTAAGCTTTCTGTTATAACGTAGAAATGTGAAATAATTGATCGATTTATAGAAACTCCCTGTAAATATCTAAAACGTACCTATATGAAATATGCACATGAAAATTTTGAATTATTTTCATCAGCTTTCTTTGAACCTGGTAACAATTTTCTAATCCAGAATAAACAGAACATGCCACGATGGGGATTCGAACCCGGTACACTACCGGGTCCACACGTTAGTCGTTACACCACTTGCCTGGTTACACGTGACGACTGTTTACAGCAGACTTCAACGGGTTTTATTAGGAATCAAAATACATGTAAATATATCAGGAAATCGAAAAAATATATTGAAATATCGATAATTATCATAATACATACTGTTTAATATCATTTCCTGACGTATTTTTTCCTAAAATACGAAAAATCCCCGAGTTTTGTTCTCATTACGTTATTTGTCAGTGAAAAGGGAAATTCGGTTTAGTAGAAGCCTCAAATATCACTGGGACCTGAAATGATGCTTTTGATTGCTGAAATGTTAGGAATTCGTTGAATGAACGTTGAAGTTGATGATTTCATATAGACTTACCTATTCAAATAACGTTTTCCACTCGAATCGAACAAATGTTTACATCAAACGGACATATGTCCAAAATATTTTGTTCTTCCTGGTTATTTCAGAATTCCTGGAACAAATATCTTCAATAAACGTTATTGAACTACTCAAAAACGATATTCGTACCTTGTTTGATTCGGATTTGTTCGTTTTTCTTCTCAAAATTGCAAATTTCCTAGAGCTTTTTTGACCTCTAAACTAAATTGACAATAATTGTCACGTACTTCCTTATAATTTCATAGTTTCTGGAACAAATATTTTTAGTAATAAACGTTATAAAACGATTAAAAAACGATATTCATACCTTGTTTCATTTGGATCTGGCCTTTTTCTTCTGAAATGAGGAATTTTTTGGAAGCACTTCCCTCTCATAAGGAGACTTGACAGTTGTCATTGAATTCGATGTCATAAATGAGGAAATTTTCAGAAATGTCAAAAATTTACCAATTTCTTACGTTCTTCTCGATATCTTGAAATTTTTCCTGAATTTTCTTTGCTACAAACCTCGCGGAGCCCGAGACCTTTCCAACGAATGCAAAACCGAGAAAATCGGTTCGTGCGTTCTGGAGTTATAGCGTCAGGGAGGAAAACCCGACTTATTTTTATATAGTGTAGAAGATTGAAGGATTTCTTCTTTATTTAGTTGAAAGGAGTAGAGCGATATTAGATGAATCAGGAATGCCTAAAGAGTACTGGCATGAGGCAATCAGAACAGTAAATTATGTAATGAACAGAGGTACTGTCGCAGGTAGGTATAAAAGTAACACCTGCAGAAATTTGGAATGGTAGCAAGCCCGATGTGAGTAGCTTGAAATTTTCGGATGTACCGCGTATAGTCATATTAAAAAAAATTTGGAGATAAATTTGATCCAACTACAGAGGAGTGCGCGATGGTAGGTTATGCTCCTTCAGGATATAGGCTCTGGAATATAAACAAAGAAAAAATCATAATAGATAGGGATGTTAAATTCAATGAAAATGAGTATTGGTTCAAAAAGAACAATTTCGGCAATATTTGGATTCGGATGTAGATGAAGCTACAGAAAAAAAATGAAAGTAGATGTTAATCTTATGATATTACAAAGGAGGAAACAGATAATGATAATTATAATGAAGGATCGAATAAACGAACAACAAAGCTTCCTAAAAAATATGAAGAATACGAACTTTACATCATCCCGGAAAATTTTAAAGTTATAAATAAATATAAATTGAAACAAGAAGTGCAAAAAATTCATGAAAAACAGCTTTCCACACTATGAGTGAACTTAACATCAGCCATTTTGAGTACTTTGTCATGGATGTAACTGATGTTTCTCATACTTAATTAAATGGCGATATTTTGCATTTTTACTTTTTCATCTTGATTAAATTGAATGTAATGACACCCCATAAAAATTGTTGATTATAAGGGAATAAATGAATACCAGTAACAGAAAATAATTAGCTCTAGAAGAAAAGAATTTTATGTCGACATGTCAACTGGTGTGGGTATGTAAAATGATTTGGCAGTTAGTACAGAATAAGAAGGAAATCTATCTACGCAACCAATTTTCTATCGAAACAAAAACACTGTGGATAACGACAATGGAATAAAGTTAGGTGAAGAACATATTATAAGCAATATAGTGAAAGCAGAGAATAATATTAATCGATTGAAATCAACCAATATTAAACCCATACTTCGGAGCATACTTCCTGTGCTCATGAGTCCTAATAAGGACGAAATGGCCATCCATAGGTGCTCTGTTTGATACCACTACTTTGCATTTTGTCTTGAACGAGGACGAAATTAGCTCCGAAGTATGAGTTTAATATTGGTTGATTTGAATCGATCAATATTATTCTCTGCTTTCACTATATTTATATTCATGGCGATGTTACTCGTTAAACCTTCTTATTATTATTTACTACAGTGTCAGCTGACGTAACCCTGAGCGCACCGCGTTGTGGACTGAAGACGTAAAATTTGCAATATGCAAGAACGCTTCAGTCAATGCAACAAATTGTAAACATTTCGCTACTTCGTTCAAGGTTCATGCTATGGAAGAAGGTTTTCGTATGGAACTGGAGATGTCGTTTTCGGTATATATAATACCTTAAACAAGATGCCATTTCGCTGTGAGTTTCAAGAAATACCTTGTATCATTCAGAGCTATCATGTGCTGATGAGTCCTAATAAGGACGAAATGGCCATCCATAGGTGCTCTGTTTGATACCACTTCCTTGCATTTTGTCGTGAACGAGGACGAAATTAGCTCCGAAGTATGAGTTCAATATTCGTTGATTTTAATCGATTAATATTATTCTTTGCTTTCACTATATTGATATTCATGGCGATGTTACTCGTTAAACCTTCTTATTATTATTATTAGCATCATGAAAACTATCAGAAAATTTTGAACGTATAAGCAAAACAGCAGACAAAAATTCAACAGTTGATATGGTTGATAAAAAAAATGATGAAACTACAATAGTTATTTTCCATCGAACCCAAAATAAACGGTGGGTGTAATGTATACGAAATTGAACAATAATGGCCCATTTTAATGTTCAATTTATGCTATCTTAATGTTCAATTGTCATGGGCAATCGAATACAAATTATTCAGAAGTAATAAGAGTATTGTCACAACATTACAAATTATTCAGAAGTAATACGAGTAATGTCACAACATTACTGGAACATAGAAATTTTATATTATTTCAAATAAATCTTTCGTGCAAAATAAAAAAGGAGTTCGATCAAGAATTTATACTGCATTCATAGTAAGCTTTACGGAAAAATCTTGTTAACAATTAATAACAGCGATTAATAAACGAGTTGATTACAAGATTTTTCCGTCGACCTTACTATGAATTGAGTATAAACTCTTGATTGAAATAGGTATCTTCTTTTCACAAAGAATATTAATTCGACATCATACAAATGTCTTTGTTTTCATGTTCCAGTACAGCTGATATTATTCGTATTTCTTCTGAATACTTTGTAGTCGGTTGCCCATGACAATTGCATATTACAGGTGCAAAGGTGTTCACAATATCTTCCACTCCGTTCAAAAACACAGTAGCGCTCAATGTTGAGATGGCCCGAGAATGGGAGCAAAACCATAATACAATAGTTACTACCTCTGAAGACCTTACTTCGCTGAGTAGTGGTGAATATTATGTCTGGGTAGAGAATGACTGAATGGTTCAGTCAATCCTTACCGCGTTGAAACACCATGTATGCGTTTCAGCATAGTAAACAATGCCAATACCCCCTATATGTTAATCTGCCGCACTTGAGTGAATCCCGAAATTCCGAGAGGTATCTAAAATCCCAGAAAAATTTTATATAATGAAATTCAACAGAAATAGTTATGGAAAATGTTTATGCTGGTTTTTCTTGAGATTGAAAGACATTGGTCTATCAGTGGTGTTGATGGTTGAGGTCATCTAGTTGAGAGGATTTAACTTCAAGAGACTTTAAGCTCCATCAAAAAAAAATAAATATATAGCAGCTGTCCTGCAAATTGAGAACATCGTAATTCATAACGACTAAGACGCTAAAAGCAGATTCGTTCCATTTAAAATTTTAACCGGTGTTGAGTTGTGCAGTTCAAAGGCAATCGATCCAACATAGAAAAATAACGATACTGGTTTCTTATGTTTACTGTAGATATAAATAACCGGAAGCACGATGAAGATATAGGAAAAGAGGTGTTTTGACTAATCTATCTCACTATCCAATATGACACCTGCGCATTCGCCATTTTGTTCCAGTACATCTCAATCATTTTAGGCTCAAAATTCGATAATTACATTTGGGCAAAACGATATAGTACTAGTTTAAGTAGAATGAACGCTCAAAAGTGAGATACAAAAATTTAGGAAAAGCCCTGAGCAGGATCGCTCGTTCATTGGTGGAGCAATAAGATTATCATCTCAAAATTTTATATGTGACCTGAGATTGATACCGATTATATAAATGCAGAATCTCAGCACGATCGAACATTCAGTATATCAGTCTTCATTCACAGAATGAATTTCATCCGAATCGGATATCTTGTTATGGAAATGTAAAGATTTTTCTTTTCAATATGCCAATTGAATATTTTATGGTTTTGTCGACACTATGGCCACAAAATTTTGCATAAAAATCAAGTATATCAGTCTTCATGCAAAAAAAATTCACCCGAATCGGATATCTTGTTATGAGAATATAAAGATTATTCTTTTCAATATTCCAATTGAATCTTCTGTGGTTCTGTTAATAATATGGCCACAAATTTCTGAGATTAATATACTGAATGTTCATGAATATTCAGTATATCAATCTTCATATACAAAATAAATTTCACTCGAAAAGGATATTTCGTATGGAAATATGAAGTTTTTTATTTTCAATATTCCAATTGAACTTTCTATGGTTCTGTGTACACTATGGTCACAAAATTTTGCATAAGGCTCATTATGAGTATCTTGCTTGTGGCTGCTATATGCCATTTCTATTGGTTTTGTTTTGTCTGAGATGTTGAGGAACAAAAATTTTGCATAGCCATATTTTATGGAACACCCAGTATGATTTGGCAGGTTAAAGAATTTAACCGAGGCATTTAAGAGCCGATCTCACCCTAAAAATCTCAAGTCTCTAGGACAATTTCTTCGAAAATTATCGATCTAACGGCCGGCCGGACGACCCACGGACAGAATTGAATTTGACCATGAATTCGTCGTCAAGGAGTTGAACCCTATCGTTTGAGACTATTTTCGGCTCAAAATTAGAAAATAATAGACATTTAGGTAAAACGATATAGCAATAGTGTAAGGAGAACAAGCGGTCAAGAAGATTTTCAGAATAAATCACGATTTTCATTTTGAAAATTCAAACCATGCTTTTAACGCAGCGATGATGAAAGCTCCGCTAGCAGGAGCTGCGGAATAATCTGCGATAAGGTGGAACTCGACAACTGAACCAGATTCTGGAGCTGCTCGACAGTTTCCTCCTGGCCGGTGCATGCGGAACAACTGCGTCATACCAATTCGATGGATGAGCGTCGTGACGGATATTTCAGCACTGAGGTTAATGTTCAGTTGTTCGAAGTTCAAAGGTTTGCATCTCTATGAATTGTCGAGTGAAGTTTAATTAGTTGCAGGAAGGAGCCAAGTGATATTTTCAGTTGTGGCTTCGTGGACTGGTGTACTCCATTTAATGTTGTTTCGATGAGATCCTTTTCAGGGTTAGTACAATGACATTACGATACAATTTAAGAGATTTATATTTCTACTTACAACCATAAATTCATTTTATCTGATGGAATTTCCGCTGAAAAAAATCGAAAAAAAAAACGTTTACTATATTACGTATGAAATTCTGGACGAAGTGTGCCAAATTCGACAGTAAAATAAAAATTGTTGTCGGTGAATATCTATGAACGTAATTATCGGGTGTCTCTCAAACATGTGCATTTTGGGAATACTGTTGTTACCTATGTTTTTTCGGATTTTTTTTCTCGTTGAGAATATTATTTCGGGATTTTTCCCGTAGTATTCAATGACGTTAGGCATATTTGTTGCAAATCGTCATTTCCTCAGGTTTTCTTAATAAATATTTTCCCACTTTTTGATAAAGCATACATAGCATACTTATTCCCGCGTCCGACACGTGGACTTTCTTCACATTTGTAGACAAGTGGGGTGTAACAAACCCCAATCTTCTTTTTCTGTTGAAATTGAGAGTTTTCGTTATTTGACGTAGTTGTCATAACAATTATGTTCTGTAGGTTTTTTGCATATACTTTAACTTATATACCGCTAGCATAGTGGAAAAAATCAGCCAATAATGATGCAAAGACCTGGGGATATAGTGCGATGTGCGCATGCGTTATGAACTTTTTCGGCTGAGAGAAGGGATATGTTATTATGTTACCATGGATACCATAATACAAATATTACAGATTGAAGTTTGTATTTCGTAGGTATTATCGAGAATTTTCACGTTCTTTCTGAATTGTTTTGAGTTGATTCATTATAGATAGTTAGTTTAATTTGAGTTTTGTTATTTATATATAGTTTCCATTTCGTTTCTGTTATAATTTCGTTCGTTTTGTTAGATTAGATAGTTTGTTTAAACCGAATTTCGATTCAAAACCACCGATATCGACGAAGAAGTAAGTAAAATTAATATATTAATTCTTGAGAAATTATTGAAAATTGAGTTTTATGTTGAATCTTCTCCAACAGAAAATGGTGAACACAAAGCGGTGTTTTGTATGTAACAGTGCAAAGACAACGTGACTCTTCATCTGTAAGTTCACGTTTATATAGGTATATAATTTCACAAAACTAATTCAATATGTTACAGTTTTCCTAAAGATCCCACAAGAAGTGAACATTGGAAAAAATTTGTTTGGGAAAAGGTGGATATTGTGAGAGAAGGAGATGATCTGTCAAAGATACTGATTTTGTAGCAAGCATTTCCTAAAAATGGATTACTACGAAAAACAAAATATCTAACACCCACTGCAGTACCATATATCAATGTGTTCCAAACAGAGAAACAATTCTTAAACAAAGGGTAAGTTGACTTTTTAAATCTTATCAAAAATTAAATGATATTAATCAGTAATATGTGTAGGTATAGGCATTGTTTAAGGAGAACAATGGTATAGGTATATACCTATTGCCTATCAACAACATAAATATCTGATGTATGTAGCAATAACTTTTAAACTGGATGACTAAATTGTTTTATGAATGTTCATTTCACATTTCAGTGCTGGTTTTTGCTGGCCAGTAACTTATTCCACCAATTGATAAAGATAAATATTAATATTTCATATTCTAAATTTATTCCAGATCTGATAGACACAGCGACAGTCAGTTTTAACAGTGATCCTGACACATCTACAGTGAATGCTACAGAAACGATTTGTAAGTTCTAATAAAATGGAACATTCTAAAATATCATCAACTCTGTTGTAGTAAAAATTTTTCTTAAGCTGAGAGATATCCTACATTGTACACATCCAAGCTTTTGATTAATTTCACGGATTTTTGCCAAAAAAATTTTGGTTCCTTCAAGACCTCTATTTTTAATGTGCAGAGCCAGAATAAGTTTCAGTTGATATCTGAAAATTTAGGTTGTATGTATAGTCCAATACATATAATTTTCTTGCAGCTGGAACAAAGAGGAAATTAAGATATTGCAATTATGTGCAGTCACCAAAGAATATTTTGAAAAGACTCAAAATTTGATAAAAGAAAAAAATTCCCAAATAAAAAAGTTACAACAACGTTGCCGTAGATTAAAAAATAAAGTGGAGAACTTGAAGGATCTCATTCGAAAACTGAGGAAGAAGAACTTCATATCAGAAGAGGTTGAAGAACTGATTATGGTAAGTATGAAACAAAGAACTAACTGAAAAGGAAATTTCATTAATGAAAAACTGTTGTTGATCATCGGATCATATTTATCAACAAAAAAATTATCATGACACTGGACACATATTCGTCATTTCATCTTATCATTAGGTTGCTTAATCATAATAGTAATAATCAATTGCAAAATTTCTATTTTTACATAATTTTCACAGATAAACAATTGTAAGTGCTATATTTTCATGAATTATGATGAAAAAATGAATAAACGGATTTCGAAATATATATTTCATTCGACCACTCCTTACCTTTTCCTGAAATCCTGTCCACTGTCCAAATTTCATAGACATGAGAAGGGGTCAACTAAGTTTCACTAAACCTGTGCTAAATTTTGCTTTTTCAATACCTACAGGATAGTGTACCCATACCTTTTCAAGAAATAATAAGAAGAATTCAAAATAAAAGCTCAGAAAACAAGCAAGCTACTCTGAAGAAATGAGAAAATTCGCTCTGACACTCCAGTTTTATTCTTCCAGAGCATATGACTATGTCAGAAAAACTTGGAAGAACTTACTGCCACATCCATCTACCGTACGTAATTGGTACAGTGTGGTAGATGGGAAACCAGGTTTCACAAAGGAAGCATTCGGTGCTCTGAAGAGTATAATATAATAATAAATAATAATAAACAATCTTTATTCCTGACCCCAAAAAAGTACAAGTACTGGCACTAGTTTATAGCTTATAACAAAGTAAAATAAAAAACAAAACAAAAAAAAACATATAGAAAAACATACGAAAAAATAACATAACAACAATTACTGTATTCGTTTTGCGGTATTTCGAGCTCCTGAGCTGTACCAGTGCTTGTGCGCAGCCAATAGGAAGCCGTATTTCGAACTTTTGAGTTACTCAGGAGCACGAAATCTCTCAAAACGAATAGGCTAAATAAGTATTTGTGAAAAATAACAGCATTTTGTAACATAGTAATAGATGGAATGAAAATCAAGGAGGAGATTGCATATTTAGGAAATAAATTTTATATATATATAGCTTATAACAAAGTTAAATAAAAAACAAAACAAAAAAAAAACATATAGAAAAACATACAAAAAAATAACATAACAACAATAAGTATTTGTGAAAAAAAACAGCATTTTGTAACATAGTAATAGATGAAATGAAAATCAAGGAGGATATTTAGGAAATAAATTATGTGGCGTTGTGGACATGGGAACTGAACTAACTCAACAGGATGAGGGGGCTACAAAAGCTTCCTATGCCTTGGTGTTCATGGCGGTTGCTATTAATGGCCATTGGAAAATACCCTTAGGATACTTTTTAATTAAAAGTCTAAAGGGCAAGAAAGATGCAATTTAGTGTTGAAGTGTTTTGAGCTGATGCACGAGTCAGGCGCTGTAGTACATTCAATTACATTCGATGGGGCAGCAACAAACCTCTCAATGAGTCGGCATTTGGGTGCAAATTTAAATATTTTCTCACCAAATTTTAAACCATGGTTTACGAACCCATCATCTGGTGAGAAAATATTGATATTTCTGGATGCCTGCCATATGGTCAAACTAGTGAGAAACAATCTAGGGGACTGGAGTGTTTTGAAAACAGATGGAAAAAAGATTGAATGGAAATTTATTGAGAATTTGATTGGCATCCAGAAAAAATAGGGTTTGCATGCTGCCAATAAATTAACAACCAAACATATTAAATTCAACGAAAATAGAATGAATGTAAAGTTGGTTGTACAAACGCTCAGCTCCAGCACTTCGAAGTCTCTTACTTTCTGCCGAATGAAGGGCTATGAAGATTTCCAAAATTCTGAAGCAACCTCAAAATTTTGTGAAATCTTCAATAATGCGTTCGACATACAGAATGTACGAAATAAATTTTCTAAAAAAAATTCACATAATATAGCATTGAAAGAGGAGAATTTGAGAGACATGGCTGAAAAAGCAAATGTTATTATAGAGTATATAAAAAATTTCAAGGATTAAGAAGGTAACATATTGGTACAAGGTAAAAAGGGTTTTCAGGAATCATAATAGACTTGATAAACATAACCTAATTATTCACCATATTGTCGAGAAAAGGATTAGAATATCTTTTAAGTTTCAAATTGTCTCAAGACCTATTGGAAACATTCTTCAGTGCAATCAGAAGTAGAGGGGGTTTTAACAACAATCCTATGCCAAGCAATTTGAATCGGCATATAAACGTCTTCTAGTTAAGAAGGAAATAAGTACATCCAATTCAAATTGCTTGGCAGATGGGATTGAAATTTTGAGAGCTTCTTCCCGCAGAAGTTATACCAATAGGAGATGAAGAGGAACTGACAAATATTTATTTTGATCATGATTATATGAAAACCATATGGGGTATTTCAACTTTTGTCGACGATGTGGTGAATTATATCGGAGGTTTAGTAGTTGGAAAATTGATTAAAAAGAGGATTGTGACATGTGACATCTGTATCAGACATCTAACTATAACTGATACCACTTCCACTTTAATAAATTTGAAGAATAGAGGACCGTTTTTATACCCATCTAAAGATGTGAAACATATTTGTGAAGTAAGTGAGAATATGATAATATGTTACAAAGATTCTCTTTTCAATAATCCTCAAATAATCAATTTTTTAACTACGCAAATTATGCAATGGGTGAATCATCAAGTAACATTTGAGTCCCTTGAAATGGATAGCCACATAAAGAGCCAGGATATTTTTGAGAACCACAAAATTATTCTCGTTAAATTAATAATAAAAATTTATTTGAAAGTTCGTATGCATCATGAAAGCAAAGTAGTTTCCGAAAAAAATAAATGGTTTTGAAGCTATAGATTGGTGTTTCCTATCAAGTGCCCAATCTGGACCACTCTGTACATTCAGAGTTATGGTAAACTACAAAAATTCAAATATTCACTCAATATAAATTGGTAAACTAAATTAGTCAAAGACAACAACATTTAATTTTAAAATTAAAAATGGGCTAGTGAAAATCTAAATAATGAAATAAACTGTACAGAAACGTGTCGTCATAGAACGAAAGCGGCAGACCGGTTTCTGACTTTTTGATCTTCACCAGTACCACATAACTCAGTTAACAATGACAACCAAAGTGAAATTCAGAACTTTTATTCCACGTGAGAAGACATACCTCTGACTTCATTCATGAGATGTGACATCTGGCGGAGAATTGTCTACATTTCTTTCCAACAGTTTCTTCAATAAATAGATTTCCACATTAATTTTACATAAGCCATGCATTATTAATTGAACATGAATTCAATCACTATTCATAAAAATTGAATGAATGAGTCCTAAATGTATTTTCAATTAACTGAACTCATACCTGTATGCTGAAATATTTTTGATTATTATTTTGCCATGATTAAGATTGGGCTTAACTTGATTTCTATTATTAAAACATAAAAAATCATCAATACAAAGTATTTCTTCAAATTCTTTTTATATTTAACAATCAAGAACTAAGATTTCTTTAGATCCCTAATAAGATTTACTGTTTATTCATAAAATGGAACTGTTACATGCTCAACAGCCATGTCACTTATCTATCCTAGGCCTTGTGTATCCTATTAAGGGGACATGCTACATGTTTACCGTCTCTCAACACATTGAGCTCTTCTGATAATAAGTTAAAATTTTCCATGCTAAAGTTCCAATGCCATCACCAAAAACTGCGATAATTTGGTTAACATCCTCTTGATTTTTTATTTCTCTATAGAAAAAGTAAAATGAAATTAAGAAAATGTTACGATACATTACAGATAAAATAATTTATTCATTTTAACAGAATAATAATAATGACCAGTTATCAGAATAGATCTACGCTCAGGCTTATGGCTACAGCCTACTAATCAACAGTGTAAAAAATATACTTAGATATAAAAAAATATAAATATAAAACAATATAGAGTAAAAACAGAACAGTTAGATAATAACATCATAAGACTACTCCAATGGGGAAAGGCAGATGCAAACAAGGCTCTTATGGTTCAATATGATTTTTAGAAGGATTGTGTTGCTCTAAGGAAGCTGGTTATACTGATGGACACCTCTGTATACAGACTTTCTGATTTTTCTAAGTTCGCATATTCCTGCGCTTCAGTCTAAAATAAATGTATTATTACCACCAATTAAGTTTATTGAATAGAATTTAGAAGGTTCGAACATATTGAAAGGATACTGAGTCAGAATTAGATAAGATGTGAAAAATTTGACTCCACGAGTGACTTTATATCAAAATTGTAATAAATAAATCGATTAATGATAAAAGTTATACTCATTAAGGTGAAATAACATAAGGATACACACCTGAGTGAATGTAGTGCAGTGTATATTGATTTGCATGGAACCAAAATAAATTTGGATTTTCTACATGAATTCTTGTTTTTTATTCATCGACTTTTCTGCTCCAAACAAAATTAAGCATTTTAAAATTTTCCTTACATCCATTTCTCCACCTTCTGACAAAGGAGCATTGAACCCTGCAAGATATAAAATTGTTTTTAGAACATGGTTTTATGAAACATCTAACACGCAAGCAGAAAAATAAATGAGAAAAGAAAGAAAGAGAAAGAAAGAAAACCAATGACACATTTTCTTGGTAATAAAAAGATACATACTTGTCCTACCCACTCAATACCAATCAATTTGTAGCCACAAGTCCTTTCCTCATGGTGGAAAAATATTTTTTCACCATGTCCTTTCCTTTAGAACGTATATTTTTATAGCACCTGATTGTACGTGAACATTACACATTACACACAAACCATTTTGTCCTCTTCAGTGAAGAGTCTTCACTAATTTCACAACTTCTCCATGACATTAAAATATTCCAAGTTACTTCAATCAAGAATTATAAGTCCGAATTTCATCATTTTCTTCGTTATCCTAACCTAACACAACACATGCTGTCAAATTCAAATCGAAACGCCATATTGCCGGATTGCCCCTACTTTCCTTAAAATCCTACTCCAGACCATTTCCCCTCATTCGCGCATGCGTACTGAACTCGCAATCCCGGACTCTGGCTTCACAGAAAATTTCAAGGATCAAATTATAGGTATAGAATTATGTGGTTTTTTGCCACTGAATAATTTCTGAAAAGCTGAAACTAAATTTAATCCTCGCCAGGACAATGGGTTTAACAGATGAATGAAATATACATATTTAATCAACGTAGTCAATGGCACATTACACACGAAAATGAATATCAAATTGCTGGTTCAAACGAAAAACAAATTTTCAAATGAAAATACAAGAAAATTTTTTTCGAGAATCATCACGAAAAAGAGCAACATGTTTCATATACAGGTTTGAAAAATTAATTCGAAAACATGGGATTTAGCGTACAAATCCCCAAGTCGCTCTGGCTCCAATGGAACAGTGAAAGAATCAAAACATGAGTGCGATGCCATATCAAGTAAAAATATGGTTACCGAGAAGTGCCGCTGGCAAGTGGTAGTGGGGATCTGTCGGGTGTTGCTTCTCGACCTGCGTGCGCGATGGAATCAGTCGCAATCCAAACGTAATTTGTGTTAGACCATATCGGTTTGATTTGAATGTTATTACGACAATTTTGGTGTGTATGCGAGCTATTTATTTGCCACAATAAATGCAACAAATAATTTACTCTGTGGAAATCAGGTTATTTTTTGCCACAACTGATTTAAAAATCTAGAATCTAGAACTTACCATTCCAGAGCCCCTGAGGATCTTATTATTATTATTATGACTTGAGCCTATTAGCGTAGACAGGATGTGAATTCTCACACCCCCTAGCGATCAGCTATCACACTCCCTACTAAGGGGAACATTCACTCATCCCGGATAGCAAGTATCAGGGGAATTGAGCTCTGAGCTCTTCAGTGTTCTTCTTCTCCTTGGCCCTGGGTTGGTCGTCTTTCGTAGCTTGGTCCTGGATTTCTCGGTAGATGTCCTGGTAGTCGGTCTTGCAATGTTCCCCTCCATGGTTGTTCCTGGTGTCCATCGTGACCTACAAACTTTCTTACCGTTCTAGCAGTACCGAAGAGTACTGCTTTTTGCATCACTTTGTTAAGGTTTTCATCTAAATTTAGCTCCTTGAGGTTGGATTTGAGACTCTTAGGAATAATTCCTGTGGTTGATATCAAAATAGGAATGGTTCTGGTACTGCACATTTTCCACTGCCTCTTGACCTGAAGTTCAAACTCTCGATATTTTGCTATTTTCTCAGAGTATTTCTGACGTAGATTATTGTTATTTGGGATGGCTACGTCTATAAGGATTGCTCTCTTCTCCTTTTTCTTCACTAGAATTATATCTGGCCTGTTATAAGCAACTGTTAAGTTCGTAAGTACCGTGCGGTCCCAGTATAGCCTGTACTGATCGTTCTCCAATATTACTTCAGGCTGATATTTATAGTATGGAATTGATTCAGACTGCAGAATCTTCAGTTGAATGGCGAGCTCCTGATGAAGTATTTTACAAACTGCATCATGCCGACTCTTATATTCTGTTCCAAAAAACATTTGGCAGCCTCCTGTGATATGTTGGATTGTTTCTGATGTTTTGCACCCGTAACGGCATTTATCATCTGCGAGGCTTTTATCCTTCATGATGTATTTCTGATAGTTTTTTGTTTGCACTACTTGATCTTGAATGGCAAGGAGAAAACCTTCTGTTTCAGGAAACAATCTTCCAAAAGTCAGCCAGTAGTTCGACGCAGGAATGTCGACATGTTCCTGGGAGACCTCGTTCAGGTGTCTTCCATGTACATAGGGGCTTTTCTCTCCATCTTCGAATTTTATCACTTACTAGCTGACCTGGCAAACCTAATTTTGCCAGTTTAAAAATTATTTAATCTTGTTATAAAGTAGAAATCTGAAATGAGTGATAGATTTATAGAAGTACCCTGAAAATATCTATGTATATCTATAGGCTGAAATTCAGAATATTCAACATGTTTATAGGAACAACCTGTTTATATTCAAAGCGTCTATTTAAAATTTATATGAAATTTTTCACAAATCAAATGAAACATCAACAATACAGAACTCATATGTGACACGTTAAAAAAATGATAATGCTGAAGGGTCTATGAAAACGGCTGCTTGGAAAGGATAATTAGAATATTAGGAGAGCAGCCCATCCGATTCAATATATTTTTGTAGTATTTTTTCTTGAAGAGG
Organism: Propylea japonica; assembly: GCA_013421045.1. Lineage (NCBI taxonomy): Eukaryota > Metazoa > Arthropoda > Insecta > Coleoptera > Coccinellidae > Propylea > Propylea japonica. The sequence continues at coordinate 4,171,709 of CM024247.1, forward strand.
TAAACTCGGCCTGTGCAGATATCAAAAGTTCGAGATGTTACTTCTCATAGTAGTCATGTAGAAAACAATTCTGAGATTTCTATTATCATGAGGATTCCACTTTCTTGTTCAAAACCTAAAATCGAATTTGGCTAATCTCGATATTTCCAGTTGTTGCTCTTGGAAGTTATCGAGTTTAGGAGTGGCCTATTGGACACCTATAAACCAAATGACTTTCGACGGCAACAACTAGAAAAAACGAAAATTTCAAGTTGAGTTTATGGTTTGAACGGGAAAGTCGAATTGACATATAATTAGAATGACCCTAAAAGTCCTTATAATTGCCCTTCAAAATTTAGGTAAATTCAAAGCATGAATGAAAATTGTTAAATCCAATCAAAATAATATTGTAAAGAGGATTGGTTTTGTGGACCTAAATTTCTTCATGAGTAGCTTTCTTTATTTTTTGAATATTCCGTAAATTATCAACAGTCCAAATTCATTTATTTAACCAAGCAGTGAAAGTTTATTGAGCACTCCATATCAAATCTTCAGGACCTGCAAAAAAAGATATATTAATTACTATTTAGTGATCAAAAAGTAAAAATTACTTATTTTTATTTTCGAGTTTTCTATCGATCACATTTTAATGAAATCAGGCAAAATTCAAATCAATACTTTACATTTTTCGCATAATAATAATTGTTAATTATTCTAACATTTCCCTTGCCAAAATGATGAAATAAATTATGAACATCAATGTAGTTATCTAAGGAAACCATTTAATCTCTCAGTCTCTCGGTAAACCATGAATGAGTATAATGCACAGACAAAATAATCAGATGTGTGCTACAATAGTTCATAATATCATTTACCTTAGATTCCAGATATATTTTTCTTCAAAGTAGCTTCTTGATTTTGAAAACATTCAGTAAATTATCAACAATCCAAATCCATTCATTTAATTTCATTGTTCAATTCATATAAACCTTTTCGGACCTGCAAAAAAATATCAATAATTGTAACAATGAATAGGTGAGTCTTCAAACATCCACTCTCTTGTTGAAATGTATGGTAGAATTGATTAGAGCAACCTTGTGTACAATGTCTACTCTATTATAGTATTCATTTTGAAGAGTTTCGAGCTCCTGAGCTGTACCAGTGCTTGTGCGCAGCAAATGGCAAGCCGTATTTCGAGCTTTTGAGTTACTCAGGAGCACGAAATTTTTCAAAACGAATAGGCTATATATGGAACTATTGTGGGGAAACCCATTGATATTAAAGTTAAAGATATGAGAAAACCTCAATGAAATGTAGCATTATCATCATGAATTACTGTTACTTAGATTAATCGTTTATATATTCTGAACACTCACATGTCCCCAAAGGTTTCGATTTTTCAACAGTGTTCTTCTATTCACCGGATGGATTCACTGCTTTCACCATCTTATATTAATCTATCTGAAATGTAAATATCCACTTCTTGAATAACAATAGCAGCATTGATATACATCAATATGTGTTGATATTTCATGTTCCTCCTATTATATTACACAAACTCGAATAAGTTGAACCTACCTCTTATTATTTCTTATGCGAGGAGTTCAATGGTATTTATCTTCGTTGGTTCCTTGCTTCACCTTGTATTTTCCTTTTCTTGGGTTGAAAATGTAACTTTAAATTGGTCATTTTCTATTGATATATCTGAACCGCAAATATCCTCTTCCTGAGTAACAATAGTAGAATTAATATAATAATACATATATCACATATTTCATGTTATCATAGTACACAAATTCTAATATATAACCTACCTCGTATGGTACCTTCAAGTAAAAATTGTTGTATAATATGCTAGTTTATACGTTATATCTAATTAAAATTTTCGTTTTACTCGATTTAACTTCACTTTTTGTTCAAATGTCAAAATCACTATAACATATAAGTACTCTATGATAAGATCAGGCAACCCAAAATACATCAAAGAAGAAAAAGAAAAGGAAAGGCTTTCATTTTTTTCCGAACAATTTTTTTTGGATATTTTATTAAAAAAACCTTGCCCTAACAATAATGAACACAACAAAAAAAGAATTGTCGAATTTGGTGCAGTCGTTTAATAGATCTGGCATTTCAACAGTAACCATAGATCCTGTTTTATTAATATAGATTGTCTGTGTGGTAATTTCTTGAGGGTGTTCGCTTAGCCGTGGTGGTGTTGAATCATCTGCTTCACACAGTATCTTATGGAAGTTTGATGTATTGGACTTGTCCAAGGAGTATCTTCTCAAATTGTTTATTTGTTCAGTCGCCATTTGTCTAATGTCCACAAATCCTTGACCGCCTTGAGTTCTAGGAATCGTTGTTCTTTCAACACAGCATTTTGGTTGGTGCTTGTTGGCTTTTGTACAGAGTGTTCTCATCTTTCGTTGGAGACCATCGAGATCTGTATCACTCCACTTCACTATTCCGAAAGAGTAGGTAAGAACTGAGCAGGCGTAGGTGTTAACAGCTTTTGTGAGATTTCTGCTGTTCAGTTTTGTTTTCAGAACGCTCCTCATTCTTCTGCTTCTCATTCTTTTGGTGAACTCAGCTGTTAGCTCATCCTTCATAACCCGTTGATCTATTCTTTGACATTGTTTCATTCCTAAGTATTTATATGTAGATCTCCTGCTATCATTGCCTTTATTTCTTCTCCGTTGGACAAGACGAGAGGTGTCTGTTGTATTTTACCCCCTGTTATATTTAGGGAACGACATTTGTCCAGTCCAAATTCCATACTGACATCTTTGGAAAACTCCTCCACAAGTAGGAGTAAACACTCTAGTTGTTGTCTGTTCGCTGCCATCAGTTTTAGATCATCGACATACAATAAATGGTTTATTAATAATTTGCCTGTATTGCCTTTTATGTTGAATCCTTTTCCAGAGGATTTGAGAATATTCGATAGTGGATTCAATGCCATGCAAAACCACAGAGAACTCAGGGAGTCTCCCTGAAAGATTCCTCTCTTGATTTTTGTTCCGCTGATTTCGATGTTAGTGATCCAAGTTGACATAGCGACTTTGAGAAAGCTCACTATTCTCGGATCCACTTTATAGATCTCCAATATTCTTGTGAGCCATTTATGTGGCATGGAATCGAAGGCTTTTTTGTAGTCCAGATATGCCTTGAACAAATTTCTTTTTTTTATGGGCTTGGTTGCAAATTATAGAGTTAATTATTTATCAATTGTTCTTCGGACCCCATTGCACCTTTAGAGCATCCTTTCTGTTCGGTGGCAATTATTCCATTTCGTTCACAGTGGGAGTATATTCGCCGAGTTATGCAAGATGTTATGAGCTTATACATTGTTGGAAGGCAAGTTACTGGTCTATACGTTGCTGGGTCGTTTGTACTTTCGGGATTTTTCGGTAGTAGATAAGTGACACCTTCTGTTAGGAAAGTAGGCATGTTCTCTGGGTTGCTCATGATGTCATTTATGGCCATAGTTAAATTCTTATGTATGCAGTTGAACCTCTTCAACCAAAAGCTGTGGAGCCCGTCTGGTCTAGGTGACTTCCAGTTGTGCATCTCCTTCAGAATTTCCGACAGTTCTTGTGATGTAACGACTGTTTGAGGCATTTGTTCGGTGTTTGTTGTGGTTTTTTCATCGTTTTTATCCATTCTGCACTTTTGTTATACGTGGTAGGTATTGAGAGTTGTTCGGTCCAGAATTTTTTTATATCGTCGTTAGTTGGATAGATGTTCGAAGAGTTTTGCTGTTTTCTGTCGAGATGCCTGTAAAAATTTTTCTCCGAGGTTTCAAATGAGATGTTATCTTGTTTCCTCTTGTTGCTTTCCTTATATTTTCTCAATCTCTCGGAGTAGACACCCAGTTTTCGTTTCAGTGTGTCTATGCATTGCTTGACCGTTGTATTTTCCCCTTCATAGCTGGAGTGCTTGCGGTTTCGATAAATTATCGATTCCACCAACGATTTCAGCTTAGTTGTTCTGATGCCATTTTCATATTGTGTCAGCCTTCCTATGTCTTGCCGACAGAGTTGAACTTTTTCGTCTAGCCTTCTTTGCCAGTGAGATAAATGAGATTGTTTAATAGGTTGAATTGTGTGCTGCCTTGGTTTTGTTTTCATGCCCAGCACCTACACAACAATTTTAGCGGCACAATAAAAAATGAGATGAATTGCCTCTAGTCCTGTTGCCATTGTTAAAAATTGTGGTACGATTTCATCATTCATCATCTTCAGAATGACCGACAGTTTCTTGGATGATTTGATCCTCGGTAAGATTGGTCTGGAAAGTGGATCAGTGCCGTCATATTCGCTGAAGGATTGACACATTGCTGATTGCAGACGTTCCAGTAGTATCTGTCGTTCTTTGTTTGAGATTCGGCTTACGTCTCCTTCCGCAGTCTCACTTTTATGGGATGAAGGTAGCTCAGTAGTGTTTCCTTCCTCTCTTACTTCATCCGTGAGGGTCTCACTTTGACTTGGTATGTAAGGTACGGCAGTTCTCGTCTCTTGTGTTGGTTCATTGGTGTGGTCTCCGATTTCACAATTTGTATGATCTTCTCTATTATGGTCGCCCTCGTTGTTCATATCATTTATAACTTCATTTCGAATTTCTTGCAATCTTTCTTCAAGGATAAGTTTGTTCCTGATGATGACGCGATACTGATCAGCTATTCTCTGTTCAGTAACCTGTAGGTCGGGAACACATCGCTTAAATTCGTTGAACAACCGCTGTCTGTATATATTTCTGATAGTTTTCGGTTTTCACTACTTGGTCTTGAATGGCAAGGAGAAAACCTTCTGTTTCAGGGAAAAATCTTCCAGAATTCAGCCAGTAGTTCGACGCAGGAATGTCGACATGTTCCTGGGTGACCTCTTTCAGGTGTCTTCCATGTAGGGGCTTTTCTCTCCATCTTTGAATTTTATCACTATCCGTCTGTGTAGTGTTTTCATGAGGGTGCTCACTTAGTAGTAGAGGTGCTGAACCATCTGCTTCGATCAGTATCTTATGTAAGTCCGATGTGTTTGATTTGTCCACAAAGTAATTTCTTAAGTTGCTTATCTGTTCAGCCGCCATTTTCTTTATGTCCACGAAGCCTTGCCCGAGTTACAATTCTATCCGGAATTGTCTACCGCTGCACCTTCGCATCTTCACATAGGAACTGCTGACGCGTCACTTCCAGGAGATGACTACGGTGCATCACACGAATAGATATATACAGGTCATTTGTATTGTATAGAGTTAGTCTTGACATAAAACCCATTTGTATCGTATCGTTTATATTTGAATTAAATTGTCTTTTTAAAAATCTCGTTTTGAATCCTCAAAACATAATTGGCGCAGTCGACGGAGTTTTCGCAGTTTTTCATCGTGAATAAACGTTAGAGTCCACTCTATTAAGTGAAAATCGAACCTTATTACTGAACTTTGGTGCAGTTTTTCCAACTACAATTGGTCCAGGTCCAACATCCATAGCGGAGAACAGAGACAGAGAATGCAATTGTGGAAAGCACTAACAAGCTGGTGAGATTATTATTGATACATTAATTTTTGTTTATGTCAGACTCCTCTGATTCCTCATCCATCGATTCCTTGTTTGAAAACGATTGTGATTCAGAGCCAAATTCTTTTAATTTAAAAAACGAAAGTGAATTAGAAACCGATTTTTTGAGTTCATTCATAAATCTTTCATTAAATAATACAAATACAAAAATGCCAGCACCTCCAGCATTTGACGTTAAAAATTTAAATGTTATCCCTGATTTTGATGGGAACCCGAATAAATTGCATAGATTCATTCAAGCTTCTGAAGCAATTTTACTGCATTATTTTGACCTAGAAAATACAAATAATTTTCAAAATACCCTTCTGTTGAACGGAATTTTAAATAAGCTCCATGGGAGAGCAGAAGAAATCGTGGCTATACACGGAGCCACAAATTCATGGGACAATATTAAAAATGCCCTTTTATTAAATTTTGGTGATCAAAGAGACGAAAATTGTCTCAATCAAGATTTAGTTAATTTAAGACAAAATTTCAATGAAACTCCTCAAGAATTTCACGAAAAAATAATAACCATACTGAACACTATTTGCAACTATATTGACCTAAAATACGAAGCTGCTTTAAGGCCAAGTAAGAGAGAATTTTTCACTAAGCAAGCATTAAAAACTTTTTTAGCGGGATTAAGAGAACCCTTAGGGCCAATAATTAGGGCAATGAGGCCTGATTCTTTAGCTCAAGCTCTACAATTTATTATTGAGGAAGATAATATCAAACATTATCAAAAATCAAACGCAATCTCTAATAGAAGGAATACCAGTTTCCAAAACATTTCAAAAAATAATTATAATCATTCAATGAAATTTCAGAATAACAATCAAAATTATGGTTTTTCAAATCAACAACCTACAACAAGTCAATTTCCTAGTGTGCCTATAAATCTTCAGCGAAATCCGAATTATAAGAACCAAAATTTTTCACAAATTCGCAAGTCTTCGGTAGACCTCAACCTCAATTACAAAAACCTACACCAATGAGTATTTCTACCAATTTTTCACAAAAACCCACTCCGATGAGCATTTCCACCAATAAAACCAATCCAAAATTTAAATCAAAAAATATGAATCGAAATTTTTACCCAAGAAACAATTCAAGACCCAATTTTGTAAGCGAAGAACTATTCAACACAGAATATTGCGAGGAAGAATCTCCTCAAGATTTTCCTGAAAATTTCGAAGAATACGCGCAAGAATATAATTTCGATGAAAATGAAAAAAATTTTCAAATAGATTCTGCCCAAGTCCCGAACACATAGAATACCATCTTTCTAGTAACAAAAAAGAATTACCATATATAACCATAAAAAATCCACCTTTAAAACTATTAATTGATACCGGATCTACAAAATCATTTGTAAATCCAGATCTTGCCAAAAAATATTATCCAAAATTTATATTTAAAGAACCATTTACAGTTTCAACCGTTTTCCAAAGTTCTTCACATAATTACTGTGCGGAAATACCAATATTTTCTGAATTTAATTATGATGATCGATTCAAATTTTACTTATTTAAATTTCATAATGTTTATGATGGACTTATAGGTTTAGACAATTTGAAAATTCTAAAAGCTACCCTCAATTTCAAAGAATCAACACTAATCACACCATCTGCGAATATTCCTATCAAATACCAACCATCACAAACGAAAATTCCTTTCAAAATTAAAATTGATGCTAATACTAAAATTATAACCAAAATTCCTGTTAAACAAAGAAATGGCGATATTCTTATACCGGAACAAATCGTTCAAAACTGTGAAATACCAGAAATAATAACAAATTCCAAAAATGGATTAGCAAATGTTGAAATTTTAAATAAAACTGATGAAAATTTAATCCTTATGCTAGATGATCCAATTGAATCAATACCATTTAATAACGAAGATTATGAAATTTTTGCTATAGATGCTGTATCTAACACAAAAAATCCAGATATTGAAAAACTTATTAGGACCTCTCATATGAATGAAGAAGAAAAAAAACAGATTTTGAAACTTTGTAAAAATTATTCGGATATCTTTCAGTTAGAAAATCAACAGCTTTCTTTTTCAAATCAAGTAAAACATTCCATCAATACAAAAAATGATATACCAATATACACCAAATCGTACAGGTATCCATTCGTTCACAAAAAAGAAGTTCAAAAGCAAATTAATTCTATGCTAAATCAAGGAATAATCAGGCCTAGTCAATCACCCTGGTCCTCACCAATTTGGATAGTACCTAAAAGGGCTGATGCGTCCGGAAAACAAAAGTGGAGAATCGTAGTTGATTTTCGCAAATTAAATGAAAAAACAATCGACGATAAGTACCCTATTCCGAACATTGCAGATATACTTGATAAACTTGGAAAATGCCAATATTTTTCAACCATAGACTTGGCAAGCGGATTTCATCAAATCGAAATGAACCCTAAAGACATCTCAAAAACAGCATTCACAGTTGAAAATGACCATTACGAATTCGTCAGAATGCCATTCGGGCTTAAAAATGCATGTGCAAGGTTCCAAAGAGTAATGAACAACATGTTAAGAGGTTTGTTGAATATAATATGTTTCGTTTATCTCGATGACATAATAGTTTTTTCAACGTCTCTTCAGGAACATATTGTTAATTTGAAAGCAGTTTTTCAGCGTCTTCGAGAGGCAAATTTCAAAATTCAACTAGATAAATCAGAATTTTTAAAAAAAGAAGTAGCCTATTTAGGACATATAGTAACCCCCGATGGTGTAAAACCTAACCCAGACAAAATTTTAGCAATTAAAAAATACCCAATTCCAAAAACAACAAAAGAAATTAAAGGATTTTTAGGACTTTTAGGTTATTACAGAAAATTCATTAAAGATTTCGCCAAAATCACAAAACCATTAACTGCTTGTTTGAAGAAAGGCGCAAAAATTGAACATACCCCTCAGTTCATAAATTGTTTCGAATATTGTAAAAATTTACTTGTAAATGAACCAATTCTTCAGTACCCTGATTTTTCGAAAGAATTTATTCTAACAACTGATGCTAGTAACTTCGAGATAGGTGCGATATTATCACAAGGTAAAATTGGAGATGATAAACCAATTTCCTACGCATCGAGAACACTCAATGATAGCGAACAAAATTACAGCACTATCGAAAAAGAACTTCTTGCAATCGTATGGGCAACAAAATATTTTCGTCCTTATATTTATGGTAGAAAATTCAAGATTGTTACCGATCACAGACCCTTACAATGGGTTATGTCTCTCAAAGAAGCTGGTAGTCGACTTCTTCGATGGAGATTGAAACTCGAAGAGTACGATTTCGAAATTATTTATAAAAGAGGAACTACCAATACTAATGCTGATGCTCTTTCTCGAGTCGAAATTCATAATAAAGAACTTTTTGAATATATGGAAAAATTTAATGAATCACTTTCTAAAAACATAAATGATGATAATGAGTCTATTATGGTTAATGTAGACGAATCGGAAATTCAAAATCGTAATGAAAATGAAAACTTATCCTTTGAACATTTTTTGGAACTTCAAAATTCAAACCAAATAAAAAACTACCCCAACATAAGGGAAGAAAAAGGCGACTTATTTTCAGCCCCCATAAATTATGCTTTAGCTCACTGTGTTTCGAAAGATTTTTACATGAATGATGGAATTGCACTTACATTTAAACAAAGATTTGGTCAGATAAATAAGTTGAAATCTCAAAATAAAGACTTAGGCGAAGTAGCTTTCATCGAGAATAATAACCGGAAAATTTATTATCTTATTACGAAAGAACTCAGTTATCTCAAACCAGAATATGAAATCGTGTTTAATGCTCTTTTGAATCTCAGGACATTGTGCGAACAACACGAGGAAAGATATCTAGCCCTTCCCAAAATTTCATGCGGTTTGGATCAATTAGATTGGATAAAAATTTTTGACATGATTAAATACATATTTGGCAATCGTAACATACAAATAATCGTATATTATTTATCGGAACAAAATTTTGAAATACCAGTGAATTCTGAACATATCTCAGATGGAAACACCGTGCATTCGAACTATGAGAACCCGATACAAGAAATTCCTATATCCGAAAAAATTCTCAACATTTTTGATAATCAAGTAATTTTTGAATTTATACATCATTCTCCAGCTAAAGTAAAGGTAGACAGAATTTTTCCAAACAAACAAAGAATTACCGTTCAAATTGGCACAAATAACTTGAATGAAGAAATAGTGGAATTTTTCAAAACATATATTCGTCCAAAAATCTTGTACGCATTATATTTTAAGCAAGATAGATATTACCACGAAATTTGCGAAATATTTAGGAAAACCTTTGACCAATCAGCTTTCAAATTAGTTAAATGCAATAGTATTTTGGAAGATATCATTGATAAAGACCAGCAAACCATTACCATCCAATACATGCATGAAACAAAAACTAATCACAGAGGAATAACCGAGACAATTTCTAGAATTAGAAGGACTTATTATTGGCCTAGTATTCAAAAAGACGTGACCGAATATATCAATAATTGCGAATTATGCCAAATTAACAAATACGATAGAGATCCACCTAAACAAAAATTAATGTTGACTCCTACTCCTGCAAAACCTTTCGAAATTATTCATATTGATACTTTTCAAGCCCAAAATAAGAAGTTTCTCACAATAGTCGATGCATTTTCAAAGTATGCTCAGGCTTATCCCTTAATTTCATCAACAGGAATAGAAATTGTTAGATCACTCTTGATATTTATGACACACCATGGATCCCCATCAACTGTTGTAATGGACAACGGAACAGAATTCAAAAACGGTGTCGTAATCGAATTTTTGAAAGTTCATCAAATAACACCTCACTTCATAACAATCAATAACTCTCAATCGAACGGTTTAGTCGAACGATTTCATTCTACTTTAATAGAACACCTGCGTATAATTAAGAGCAAAGATAAACAAACATTGAATATAGAAAATCTTATTCCATATGCAATTTTTGGGTACAATAATTCAATACATTCCTCCACTAAACAAAAACCGATTGATATCATTAATGGTCATCTAAATTCTCAAGACCCAATGAATATTGATTTGAATGAAAAAATTGTTAATACCTATATTGAAGAACATAGAGAAAAAACCAAAGAACTGTATAAACGATTGAATGAACAAATGATGAAAAGAAAAGAATCAATTACCAGTAAAATTAATGAAAATCGTCATGAACCTATTCCGTACAAATCTGATTCTCCAGCTTACCGAAAAATAAAATCAAATAATAGAAATAAACTCTCCCCAAAATTTTCTAAAGAAAAAGTTATTAGAGAAGACAATATCAAAATTTTAACCGACAATAAAATCTTACATAAGCAAAATCTAAAAAAACCTGAAGCTGAAACAAAAAATGTTTTACAGGATGCTTCTAGTGTTCCTAGCAGCAGCTCAGGAAATAACAATATCTAACCTCAAGGACGGACCAGGAATTCTTCCAATTCACCTAGGAAATGCAAAAGTCAGATCAAAATTTCACGATTTTGTTCATTTCTGTGATTTGGCACCAATAAACGATGAATTAAAATACCTACGTAAAATATATCTGCTGGCTTCAGAAACAATACTCAATAAACCAAATAGTACTTTTCACATTGAATTAGAAAACCATGAAAAATATTATGGTCACCAATTAGATTTAGCTGAAGAAAAATTAAAAGGATTAATTCCCACTAAAAGATCGAAACGTGGTCTAATAAATGGTTTAGGAACAGTTATTAAAAGTATTTCAGGCAATCTAGATGCAAATGACGCTATTCAATACGAAACGGCCATAAGGCAACTACAAATGAATCAGAAGGATATTATGAATAACCTAAATAACGATATTTCTTTAACAGGAAATATTATAGAAAAATTCAATGAAACTGTAACAGTGCTTCAGCAAAACCAACAAACGATTGTTTCCCAATTTCATAAAGTGGCCGGAAATTTTACTAAATTATATGATAATTTTTATTACTATATGAGAGTAAGAAATATTATGGAACAAATCGGAACATCGATAACTTGTGGTAGAAAAGATTTCACGCAGCTTCAGGGTACCTATTTAATAACTGTACCTAAGGGATGTTATTTCCAAACGAAGGAAGGAAGATATCTAAATAACAAAGAAGTCCTCAAAAGCCAACCAATGTTCCTGCCAAAAATTTCTGATGGTTTCGATACAACAAATCTCAACAAATTCAAAATTCAACTCAGAGAAATTCCACTGGACCAAATCCACATCCTGAAGAAAAAACAAGAAGAAATCCATCCACTGATAAGCAATCATCAAGAACCAAATAACCTTCATGGGAGCCTGATCGGCCTTATCTACATCGTTATAATTATAATTTCTATTTATTTCTGTTACATGAAATTGAAGAATTGTCTGGTAACACAAAACCCAACAGGAAGCCAGGTACGTGATGATGAGCCTTCGCAACAACAACAGAGATCATTTTTCACGCCGTAAAATTCCTCTGGGGATGGAGGAGTTACAATTCTATCCGGAATTGTCTACCGCTGCACCTTCGCATCTTCACATAGGAACTGCTGACGCGTCACTTCCAGGAGATGACTACGGTGCATCACACGAATAGATATATACAGGTCATTTGTATTGTATAGAGTTAGTCTTGACATAAAACCCATTTGTATCGTATCGTTTATATTTGAATTAAATTGTCTTTTTAAAAATCTCGCTTTGAATCCTCAAAACATAATTCCCGCATTGAGTTCTTGGAACCGTTGTTCTTTCAACACAGCATTTAGGATTATGTTTATTGGCCTTCGTACATAGTATTCTTATTTTCCGTTGGAGGTGATCGAGATCTTTATTACTCCACTTTACGATTCCGAAAGAGTACGTGAGAACTGAGCAAGCGTATAAGTGTTAATAGCTTTTGTGAGATTTCTGCTGTTCAGTTTCGATTTCAGAACGCTCCTCATTCTTCTGGTAAACTCCGCTGTTAGTTCGTCCTTCATCACTCGTTGGTCTATCCTTTGACATTGTTTCATACTTATTATTATTATTATTATTTTATATACATAGGTGCAAAAATTGCAGAAGTGTTATTTGTGTGTGAAAATTGCAGGGGCGGCTTTTCAGGTGAAGGGAGGGAGTGAAGTGGCTCTTCACCTAAAAATTCCTGGGTCAGGGTCACCTAAAATGTTCATTGAGGATGATAATTATTATTCACTATTTATACAATAATTTAATCGTTTCATTAGCTCCATGTCAGAACTCAGCGAGACGTTTATTATCGAATCACGAAAACTCATTATAAATATCTTGTCGCTGGCCGCATCGAGTCGAGAGAAGAGGTTTGTCACGGAACTTGCACCTCGATCGCTCGAGTAGACTGCGTTACTATGGTAACGGGTGACGTCACCGGGGCTTTCTATTACGTTTTTCTGTATTGAAGAGCTCCAGTAACCCTCTGCAGTCTGCACCTGTTACGTCGTCGGTTTCTCTGTCCGCTTTTGAGTCCGCGCGTCTTCTATAACTGTTGTTTACTTTAAGTGCTTCTGCTTCGATAAAATGAACCCCATTAATGACATTGTGTGCAGTTTAATAGAAACTCCGTTTCATCGTTGGAAAGACGAAGACAAAAAGGACATCTTAAATGAAGGTCGGCCTACTGTTGACTTGAAAATTTCTACAAGAAAAAAATGAAAAATGGCAAATCATATAATATTAATTTCAAATCATCTTGGTTTTCGGAATACAATTGGTTATGCAGCAGTCCAATTCTGGAAAAATTATTTTGCTGGCCATGCTTGCTGTTTTGCAACAAAGATTCTGCTTGGAATAAACATGGATTTACAGATTTGTTAAACATTACAAGGGCGCTGCATAAACATGGCGATTCTGCTGAACACTTAAAATGTGCCGTCAAGTTGAGAACTTTTGAAAAAAACCGTCATAGTATAGCCGATGCCTTGCATGAAAATGCTAGACTTTTTAAAATCCAGTTTAACGAAAATGTGCGTTTAAATAGACTTTTTGTTCGACTTATTATTGATGTGGTTTTGTTTTTAAGTAAGCAGGAATTAGCGTTTCGAGGTCATGATGAAAGCACTGACTCTCTAAACCGAGGAAATTACAAAGAACTATTGAAGTTGTAATATCACAAAGCCCGTTAGAAATAAGAAATCAATACGAAAAAATCAAAACTGTTTTCAGGGGTGAATCAAAAACCATTCAAAATGAAATACTTCATTGTTGCAGATTACATCGACGATTACGTCAGGAATGAAATAAATGAGACAGCCTTTTTTCAATACAAATAGATGATACCACTGACATAACTCAGACATCCCAGTGCTCTCTTATAATCAGATATGTCAATTCTGAAAGTATCGTAGTTGAACGATTCTTGGGATTTTACGACGTGAGTGCCGATAGAACGTCGGAGGCTTTATATGGTGTGATGGATCCAGTTTTGGAACAATTTAATTATGCAACTAAGCTGATAGGCCAGTGTTACGATGGTGCGAGTGTAATGTCGGGACACTTGGGTGGACTTCAGGCAAAAATTAAAGAAAAAGCACCACAAGCAGTTTTTGTACATTGCCTAGCACATCGCTTAAATCTAGTGTTGCAACAAAGTTTTAAGAAAATTACTCAGTGTCGGATTTTTTTCGCAAGCCTCAGTAGAATTCCTTCATTTTTTCACCATTCTGCAAAGCGATCCTATACACTCAGTTCAGCATGTGCAAGACGTATACCTACTGTTACAGAAACTCGGTGGTCATCGAATTCAAAACTAGTTGGTGTAATTACTGAAGATTGGGATAAACTAAAAGAAGTTTTTGAATTCATTGCAACTTCTGAACAGTCTGATGAAAAATCTATTCAGCTTGCGAAAGGATTTTTAAGTGACTTCAATGATTTCGAATTTACTTTTTTAGCCTTGGTATTTAATGATCTTTTCTGTTCCACCGATATATTGTTTGATGTTCTTCAAAAAAAATCCTTAATATTACTTATTGCCTATCTCAGATAAAAAAAAACACGTGAAATATTACAAAATAAAAGAGATGATCAGTATTTTAAGAGAATGTTTGAAAAAGCTAATGAAATGACTGAAATAAACAACTCACGAAAATACGCTGCACTTACAAAAGATGCAATATCTCTAAAATATAAAGTGCTGTTTTACGAAATATTGGACCATATTTTAATGGAAATGGACATACGATTTCAAGACTGTGACAAGCTGCAGTTTCTTTCTCTTGGTGATCCTACAAAGTTTGAACAATATAGTTTATGTTTTCCTCTAGTGCTTTTGAGACTTTATTTCAATTTTATGGAAAAATATTTACAAAAAGTCAGCGCCTCAAAAACGAACTCTTGCTGTTGTATGCCGATGAAGCTACCGAAATGTATCCATGCAACACCTACTTCAAAACCTCAGTGAAAACAAGGACATATTTGCTGAAGCTTATAAACTGTTTTCCTCATCTTAACCATTCCGTCGACAAGTGCGTCAGTAGAAAGGAGTTTTTCTTGCCTCAAGAGAATAAAAACTTATTTAAGAAATTCTGTATCTCAACACAGGCTTTCCTCTTTGGCCAATATTTACATTCAAAAAGAACTTTTAATTCAACTAACAAACAAACAACCATTTTATGAAGACATTACGGACAAATTTGCTAGTTTAAAAGACCGAAGGTTGGACCTGATATACAAAAAATAGGTGAGTTTAAAAAAGATGTTATTCTAGATTTTTCTGCTTGTTTAGCTCTTCACCTCTTTTTTCACCCACGAGCCGCCACTGGAAAATTGCACTCGTTACACCTGCATATGTAGATACACCGTAAGTTGGTACAAAATTAATTGATATCTGTTGAGTATTAGAATTAATTGTACATTTATATTCAAACGTGTTCATGCGTATGTGCAAGAAGTGAAGTGCGCGTGTGCAAGAGAGCGTACCCAACGCCAAGCCCAAAGAAGGAATGTTCTGTGGTTAGTCTATAGTCAGTTGTCATGAGTGACATGTCGTAATATAGTTAGTCACTAAGAGTTGGAACAGTTGTATTCTTGTAGTTCATAGTTTAAATAAAGTTATAAACAGAAGTTAGTACACCAAATTGACCCCCTCATCTTTACATGGTAGCAGTCCCGTGGTTAGAAAATAAAGGTGTACCGGTGTAAGAAAAAAATCTCGTCTACGAAGGAACATTCGAGAACACTCTACACTCTTCTGGAAAATGGCCGCCTCAAAGGAAATAATGATCCCAATATTTGATGGAGAAGACTACAGCATGTGGAAAAAACGAATAACAATGTTTTTGAAGATGAAAAAATGCGATCTTGTAATTCAGAGGCCAAAAATGGAAAACGATAAATCTGATTGGGACGAGAACGACTTAAAAGCAATAAATTTATTTTATAGTGCCATCTCAAACAAACAACTGGAATTTATATGTGACAAAACGACAGCCTACGAAATAATTAAAAAATTCGACAGTCTTTACCTAAAGGAATCCACCGCCCTTCAGATCATTTATAGAAACAAATTGGAAAAACTTCGACTTAAGGACTATACAAACTCAGCAACGTTTTTTGGAGAATTTGAAAAAACTGTTAACGATTTGAAGAATGCAGGTGCCAGTGTTACGGAGAAGGAAAAATTAAATTATATGCTGAATTCCTACCTGAATCATATAGCTATGTTGGAGATTTGGTAGATACACTTAAAGAAGAGGACCAGACAGTGGAGTATGTCAAGACCAAGATCCAAATGGTTGAAATGAAGACGTTGAAGGAAGAAAATGGAGGAAGAAAACTAATGCATTTATGGTGGAGAAGAATAAACAGGAATGGAAATGCTATGGATGCGGTGAGAGAGGACACTTTCAGAGGGATTGTACGAAGAGTGGAAGACAACCTACACGAGGAAGAAGAGGAGCTGGAAGAGGTAATAGAGGTCGAGGAAACAATTACCGAGGACATTGTTCATATGCTAAAAATGAAGGTAAAAGAGATGAAGCTAGTGCATGGCTAACTAAAGTAGATCATGTAGTTTATAATAGTAGATTAAGTAATGATTGTAATGAAATTGAGTGGATTTTGGATAGCGGTTGTACTGACCATATAGTAAATGATGAAAAATATTTTGAAAATTGTGTTACTCTTAAGAACCGGTGAATGTATATTTAGGAGACAGTAGGATTCTGAAAGCTACCAAAATAGGAAAAGTAGTAAGTTATTTTAAAGTCTTTGGAAACGACAGTTTAGTGGAAATGAATAATGTATTTTTAGTGAAAGATATGAAATCAAATCTGATTAGTCTCAGTAAAATAAGTGATAATCACACAATTATTTCTAAAGGTAATATGACAAAAATAATGAACAAAAACGGAAAAATAGTAGCTATAGCTTGAGAAAAGGATGGTCTGTATGTAATGAAAAGTAAATTGAAATATAATGGAAAATCATTGGTGAATATTGCAAATAAAAATAACCAAGGCATGAGTCAGAAAGAAAAGTGGCATAGATTGTTAGGGCATGTAAATTTTAAATACTTGAATACTTTATTCAAAGAACAGTTATTGATTGGAATACCGGAAAATTTAGAAGAAGATTTCATGAAATGTCGCACTTGTATAGAAAATAAAATGCATAATCTTCCGTTTGAAAATAAAAGAGAAAAAGCGAAAGAGTTGTTAGAGATAGTGCATACGGATGTTTGTGGACCTTTTAAAACGACAGGTTTTAGGGGAGAGAAATATTTCATATCGTTTATAGATGATTACAGTAAGTTGGCTAAAGTTTATATAATGAAAAATAAGACGGAAGTATTTGATTGTCTTGTTCAATATGTGAATGAAACGGAAAATTTAACAGGTAAAAAAGTTAAATTCTTGAGATGCGACAATGGTAAAGAATATTTAAATAGTAAAATTTTCAACTTTTCTAAAGAAAAGGTTTTGTGATTAAAACTGACCGGCGTATGTTCATGAGTTAAATGGAACTGCGGAACGGTTCAATCGAACAATAATGAACATATCACGGTGTTTACTTGCTGAAGCTAAAGTAGATAAAATGTATTGGCCGGAAATAGTATGTACAGCGACTTATTTGAAAAATCGGACGTTAGCGAATACTAAAGAAATAAAAACCCCGTACGAGATATTTTTTGGTAAAAAACCAGATGTGACAAATCTACGTTTATACGGAAGTAAAGTTTTTGTTAGAATACCGGAACAAAAGAGAGAATCTAAATGGGACAAAAAAGCGGTAGTTGGAATTTTGATAGGTTATAGTGATGTCGGATATAGAGTTTTAATTGATAATAAGATTGTAGTTGCTAGACATGTCGATGTGGTTGAGGAAGACGTAAAATGCATTGGATTAGTTGAAAATAATCTCGAGTTGGAAAATAAAACTGAGAATGATAATAACGATGAAAATGAACAAATTAAGCCTGAAGAAAGTATTACTCCAAATACACAGAGATTACAGAGAAACAAATGCCCACCAAAACGTTTCGACGACTATTATGTGTATAGTGGTAATGTGATTGTAAACTTATGTAGAACTGATATTCCAGATTCATTTCAGGAGGCGATGGAATCTGATGAACGCGAATTTTGGATGAAAGCAATGGATAGGGAAATGAATTGTTTAAAAAAAATGAAACATGGGAATTGGTAGAAAAGGTTGGAGATAAACAGATTTTAGATGTTAAATGGGTATATACAAAAAGTCTGAAAATATTTTTAAAGCTAGATTAGTTGTTAAAGGATTTCAACAAACTGATAAAATTGATGATGTCTATTCTCCTGTAGCTAGAACTCAAACTTTAAAGGTACTTTTAGCTTATTGTTGTCAAAACGGCTTATTTATTGAACAAATGGACGTGGAAACAGCTTTTTTAAATGGTGACATAAAATCCGAGATATACATACAGCAACCAAAGGGATACGATGACGGTACAGAGAGAATTTGTAAATTAAAGAAGGCGTTATACGGTTTGAAAGAAAGTCCCAGGTTATGGTATGAATGTTTTGATAAATACTTGATAAATTTGGGTTTCGAGAAAAGCAATGTTGACTACTGTTTGTATACTTACAAGAAAGCAGATAAAACCCTGTATCTATTGATTTTTGTGGACGATTTATTGATATGTTGTAAAGATCAAGCAGAAATAGTAAAAATCAAGGGTTTATTATCACAAAATTTAGTATGAAAGATTTAGGAGAGATAAAAGAGTATTTGGGAATAATGATTGAATATGATCCATACAAGCGTGAAATGAAATTGAATCAAAGCAAATATATAAAATCGTTAGCTGCAAAATATGAATTGGAAAACAGTAAATCCTATAATACACCAATGGAAACAAACTTAAAAGTAGATAAAGCAAATTTTGTGAGACAGATCTAAATTATAGAAATCTAATTGGAGCCCTTTTGTATATAAGCTCATCTACTAGACCAGATGTAAGTTTCAGTATTAATTATTTGAGTAGATTTCAAAATTGTTATGACAAAACACACTACAGGTATGCTTTGAGGATCCTAAAATATTTGTACTCAACGAATGATTTAAAATTAACATATAGAAGTAGCGATAAGAATGATATTATTGATTGTTACGTTGATGCCGACTGGGCAGGTGATCATTTAGATAGAAAATCCACAACAGGTTATATAATAAGATTGTTTGGTAATATAGTGTATTGGAAATCACGAAAACAAAAATCTGTAACTAAAGCTTCAACTTTTGCAGAATATGTAGCTTTATCAGACGCTGTTAGCGAAATAATATTTGTTAGAGAATTACTAAAAATATTTAATGTTGAAATTAAGAATCCCATAAAACTCTATGAAGATAATTCAGGTGCAGTAAGCATAGCAAAGCATGGAAATTTGACGAAAATTCCAAACACATTGAAGTGCATTGTCACTATGTTCACGATTATATTAAAGATGATGTTATTGATGTTGTAAAAGTAGATTCGAATAGAAATATTGCAGATATGTTTACGAAAGCTTTATGTAAGGATAAATTTGAATATTTCAGAAATTTGTTAAATTTAGAATAAGATTATTGATTGAATGTAAATGTAAGGAGGCGTGTTGAGTATTAGAATTAATTGTACATTTATATTCAAACGTGTTCATGCGTATGTGCAAGAAGTGAAGTGCGCGTGTGCAAGAGAGCGTACCCAACGCCAAGCCCAAAGAAGGAATGTTCTGTGGTTAGTCTATAGTCAGTTGTCATGAGTGACATGTCGTAATATATAGTTAGTCACTAAGAGTTGGAACAGTTGTATTCTTGTAGTTCATAGTTTAAATAAAATTATAAACAGAAGTTAGTACACCAAATTGACCCCCTCATCTTTACAATATCGAAAAAACTATCTCTTATATTTCCATTCCAAATGAGTAATTCTTAAAGATTCCATTGAAGCCTACGGGGTCTATTCGTCGTTCGCCGCTAGACGCCACATCTGGCAAGCGCACTGTGACGTCATCAGTCCCTGTGGCCTGTTTTTTGTTTCGTCAGTACGCATACGCAGTGTAATAATAATAATAATAATAGTGCCTTTATTTGAATGTTAAAAAAAATACATCCTTTCACAGAACAAGGGCGAAGTCTAGCATAAGCTACTCAACTTAACCCTTCCAAATACATACAAAAAACAATTAATTTTTCTAATAAAGTACATGAAATAAAACATTTTTAACAGCTTTGTTCGGTCAACAACCGTCCCCTCAATGCCGACCTCAGCGAACTCACGGAGGTCAACTCATACATATGAGCATGCTCATTGTAGAGCTTCACAGCGTTGAACGTAAAAGAGCGCTGAAACGTGGCTGAACGAAAACTAGGCAACATAAGCCTCTGTCCATGCCTGATCGCGACCTCATGAACATCCCTCTGAAAATAAGTTTCTCTCGCAAATATGGTGGAATGGATGTCTGTAATATGCGATGTACCGCGATAGCCATCTGCAACCTGAAGATATTCTCGACCCTGAGCCACTTAAGTCTATTTATCGCCTGACTCACCCCCCTGTCATACTTCCTCAAACCGAAAATGAATCTGCAGCATGAATTTTGAACCCGTTGCAATCTAGACCTTGCCACGGCATCAAGACAAGGATAAAAAAGAATCAGACCATATTTCAATATAGACAACACCAGGGCTTCACAAAGGTATTTACGCGAGGATATGTCAAGGAAATGTCTTTGTCTATACAAATATCTCAAAGCAAGGAATGATCTCTTCAGTATCAGTGATATATGTTCCCTGAATCTCAGCTGGCAATCAAATACAATTCCAAGATTTTTGCAGGAACTGGAGGAGGGAACCGATTCATCACCCATCCGGACATCGGCCGTCATGATTGCATTTCTGGGAAAGAATGGCAGATAGGAACATTTGCCGACATTAATTTTCAAATTATTTTTCTTACAATATTTCACAATCTCCGACAAATCATGATTTATTTGCTCAACAGCTTGGTCAATAAGGGAGGGGTGAAAGGAAAGGCGAGCCTGAGCGTCATCGCAATAAAAATAAATACATACAAATCTGACTATTCGATACATATCCGCTATATATATATCAAACAGGAGAGGGCCGAGAATAGAACCCTGAGGAACACCCGAAGTTATCTGGCAATATTCAGAAAAAATTCCATGCAGTCGAACCCTCTGATATCTACCAGAAAGATAAGACTTGAAAAACCTTAAAGCGGCGTTATCAAAACCAAAATAATATAATTTGGCACAAAGCAGATCATGGTCCAAGGTATCAAAAGCCTTGGCGAAATCTAGTAAAGTTAAAATTGTAGCATGACCCCTATCCAATGATCTCAAAATATCATCTGCTATATTCAACAGCAGTGTGGTAGTACTATATCCCTTTCTGAAACCCGACTGCGCGGCAGTGAGAATTCCATTGGTTGTGACATAATCATAAAGTTGGCGATATAATATCTTTTCGAGCACTTTCGACATAACAGGCAATATACTTATCGGCCGAAAATCGGATACAGATTCAGGGTTTGCTACCTTGGGTAAGGGATTAACAACAGAGTACTTCCAAGCAGCCGGATAATATGCGGATTCAATACAAACATTTACAATATGCGTCAAGAAAGGCAGAATAACCTCGAGTGATAGCTTGAGCATTTTAGCAGATATGTTGTCAATTCCCTGTGCATTCGAACCAAGACTCCAGACTACATCTCCAACCTCCTGCGCACTAGCTGGTTTGAATGCAAATTCAATGTTGGGATTGAATTTATTGGAGTAATAATACTTAGTTGTTTCTGCGCAGGAGCCTGGTGGGGTGAACACCGACTGAAAATAAGCGTTGAACTCATCAGGATCCCTAAAACGATCCGGTACAGATTTCCCCGAATCTACCACATCGAGCGACCTGAATGATCTCCAAAAAACTCCAGAACCCTCCCTTCTAGCATGAGACATAAAAGCATACTTTTCCCGGCGCACAGCTGAGGTGACAGCATTTCGAAGTCGTGCATAATAATTATGATCCGCTAAGTTCTTAGTGCGCTTGTACCTCGACAGAGCCCTATCTCTATCCTTCATCATTCGTTTTACAGTAGGTGTTATCCACGGTGAAAATTTTTTGGTTATTCTTGACTCTACATATGGGGCGTGCTTGTCAAAGATGTTCGTCAAATACCCACAGAAAATTGAAACTTTCGAATCAATATCTTCAACATAAGTATATCATCAAACGATACATTAGAAAGATCCGCCATGAAGTCCTGGTGAGAAAATCTCCGAAAGTCACGATATACTACAAATTTGGGGGACTTCAATTTTTTTATTAAATTAATTTTACAAAAAACGCCTCTGTGGTCAGATAAAGAATGATCAATCACGCCCGAATCAAGAACCAACTCCGGTTTACTAGAGCAAATCACATCCAGCAAAGTCTGCGATGTTGCCGTTATGCGTGTAGGCTCATCAATGAGCTGCTTCAAACCGTAGGATTCCACACAGTCGTCAAAAGAAGTATCGCTAAACTGATTTTCGTTTATATCCCCCGCAAGAACTATGTGCTCATAACTAGGAGAAACAGTAGACAAAAAATCATCCAAAAACGCAATAAAACTTGACAAAGCACAGGCAGATGTACGATAAACCGACCCCAGCAGTATAGTCTCCTTACCAATCATCAGCTCAACCCAAATATGTTCAACCCCAATGGGTGCATCAAAATCATGCAGTACTCGCCTTGACACCAATGATTCATTAACATAAAATGCAACACCCCCACCAACTCGATGGGCCCGATCATTTCTAAAAACTCGGAAACCTGGAATGCGGACACTCTCATCAGGATATTTGTATTCAGCCACGTTTCAGTTAACATAACAATATCAATATTCTCAGAAAACATTACATCACTAAAGTCATTTATTTTCGGAAACAAAGAACATACATTAAAATGAGCGATCTTCAGATAATTCTCCACTCTACTCTGCATAATCAATTCTAGATTTTTTTCTACTGATTTGATTCAAAAAATAATCACACTTGGAGCTATCCGCTCTGTGACACAAGTCGTAAGTAGTTTTAAACTTTGAATTTGAAAACTTACAATTTATACAGCATATTTCCTTCGACTCACATTCATTCTTGCCATGCTTACCTGAACATATAGGACATAAATCACAATCGCTCTTGCATTCCCGTCGGTAATGTCCAAATTATAACATTTATAACATCTTATTAAGCTAAAATGTTCTCTTACTTGACACTTAGACCATCCCAAATAAACAAACCCCTTTCCCATTACCTCCTTGAATACAATTGGAGTCAGCTCCATAATTAGATTAAAACCATCTCCATTTTTAATCTTAGTAACAATCTTGATATCATCCGATGAACAGTTCAAATCATTTGTAGCAATCATATTTGAGAGCAAATTGGGTTCATCTGCCGAGCATGAATCAACACCATAAGCAATAATACGCGGATTCCATTTATTTGGCACTGAAACATCAAAGACGCCATTCGTTTCCTTATTTATAACTGATTTCAATTTTTCTAAAGAATCATTGTCACCGCAAGATATAACAATTCCATCCCTTATTCTCTTTGTTCCCAAAACAAGAGCACTCGCAGACCTTGGGTTCACTTTCGATTTTATTTCCTTTTCTACTGCAATATTATTTAAATTTTTATCATTCGTTTTTACCAGTAGCACGTGGGAATTCCGCCTGTCTCTCTTAACCGCAGACACATATGATAACGGCGCTGACTCATCTGAAGTCGTCAATCGGGACCTGGCAGTGTTTTCATTGGAATATCTTTCGTTTTTTTCAAGATATTATTCGTAAATTCGAGCTCAGATACATACTTTTCTAATAACACTTTTTCACGGGTTAGGCATTCAACTTCTTTCTTTAGAACCACAATTTCTGTACTAGAAACGTTATCAGAACTTGTTTCATTTGTTTTGACATCCACCAGACATTTTCGACAAAAGTAGTTATTTTTGTCCACAAAAACAACCCTTCCGATAGCATCCAAGCACTTGCTATGAACTATAGTATCACAAACTTCATTTTTACACTTTATACATATTTGAGCCAGCGAATTTTGAACAAAATCGACATTTCTTGTCAGGAGGATCAGATGTTGAACCGCCTGCCATAACGGTAGCAGATCACAGCAGGATCGCAGTAGAATTTATTGCGATGCGTATGTTTTTTTGAAAAGGCAAGTCTGATGAAATTTCTACTGAGATAATAATAATATCGAAAAGAAAACTATAATAAACATCGGTATTGGTAAGTATTACTTATTTCCCTGACTCATACTGTTGGTAGGGCAATAATATGATGTGAATTATTGAAGTATAGATTTTTGTAGTAATAATATTCGAAGTTCTAACCTGGCGATTTTTTTCTCATTATGTGTATTTATTTTAGTAGATGCATTGACACGAGAATGGAGTACAACAGAAAAAGAATTCAAGGTGTTCTCTCAAGACTGGCTGATGTATCGTTCGTAGTGAAAAATGAGAAAGATAAACACCGTTAATCGAATGAAATAAACATATATTAGGAGATCTCTGAAGTTGTTTATTCACAACCCATTCGACCAACTTCGCTACCAGGGGCATATTGCACCATATTATTCTGCCATTAAGCAGTGAATTAATGTAAACAATAATTAGGGTTCTTTCTATTTGATCAGATTACTTACTTTCTACAACTGCCTTTCTCCAGATTTTTCTTATTTCGAACCGTTGTTTTTTAATGTAATGAAAATATCAATTTTGAGCTTCGGGATGAAAAAACGAAAAAATGGTCGAACAGGTCCATTTTTTTCAAGTAGGGGAGAAAGATTCGCAACCCTTAACAGCTCTTATTATTGAATGGAGAAAAGGGCGGAGCAGCACTTTGTTAAAAAGGCAATTTAATTCCTTGCATGAATGTAATTTTTCATCGCTTTACTATTATGCAGTGTCTCAGTATTCCATCAATGAAAAACCCGAGTACCTTTAGCAATAAATATAAGCAATATTTTGTTTCTTTGTCTGTGAACTCCATGATTCAAAAAATTATTTTTTTATGCATAATATAGGAAATTGGCGTTGTGAGTGGCGTTGGGGGCGGCAGGGGCGAATGTATTCCGAAAATATTTTTATCAGGAATCCTGCCACCTTAAAATTTTGGGAATTAGTTACTTATGGGTAGAGAATGATAATGTAATACTTCGTTTCAAATATCCGGCCGTCATAGAGGCGGTAGAGGCGGGGGCGGAGGTGTTCAAGCAATATTTTTACTGGGAATCCTGCCACCTTGAAATTTTGGGAATTGGTTACTTATGGGTAGAAAACGATAATGTAATACTCAGTTTCAAATATCCGGCCGTCAGAGAGGCGGTGGAGGCGGGGGCGTCCCAGCAATATTTTTACTAGGAATCCTGCCACCTTGAGAATTTGGGAATTGGTCACTTATGGGTAGAGAATGATAATGTTATACTCGGTTTCAAATATCCGGCCGTCAGAGAGGCGGTGGAGGCGGAGGCGTCTCAGCAATATTTTTACTAGAAACCCTGCCACCTTGAGAATTTGGGAATTGGTCACTTGTGGGTAGAGAATGATAATGTTATACTCGGTTTCAAATATCCGGCCGTCAGAGAGGCGGTGGAGGCGGGGGCGTCTCAGCAATATTTTTACTAGGAATCCTGCCACCTTGAGATTTTGGGAATTGGTCACTTAGGCGCAGAGAATGATAATGTTATACTCGGTTTCAAATATCCGGCCGTCAGAGAGGCGGTGGAGGCGGGGGCGTCTAAGCAATATTTTCACTAGGAATCCTGCCACCTTGAGAATTCGGAAATTGGTCACTTATGGGTAGGGAATGATAAAGTTATACTCGGTTTCAAATATTCGGCCTTCAGAGAGGCGGTGGAGGCGGGGGCGTCCCAGATATATTTTTACTAGGAATCCTGTAACCTTGAAATTTTGGGAATTGGTTACTTATGGATAGAGAATGATAATGTAATACTCGGTTTCAAATATCCGGCCGTCAGAGAGGCGGTGGAGGCGGGGGTGTTCCAGCAATATTTTTACTAGGAATCCTGCCCCCTTGAAATTTTGGCAATTGGTTACTTATGGGTAAAGAATGATAGTGTAATACTCGGTTTTAAATATCCGGCCGTCAGAGAGGCGGTGGAGGCGGGGGCGTCCCAGCAATATTTTTACTAGGAATCCTGCCACCTTAAGATTTTGGAAATTGGTCACATATGGGTAGGGAATGATAATGTTGTACTCGGTTGCAAATATCTGGCCGTTAGAGAGGCGGTGGAGGCGAGGGCGTCCCAGCAATATTTTTACTAGGAATCCTGCCACCTTGAAATTTTGGCAATTGGTTACTTATGGGTAAAGAATGATAATGTAATACTCGGTTTCAAATATCCGGCCGTCAGAGAGGCGGTGGAGGCGGGGGCGTCCCAGCAATATTTTTACTAGGAATACTGCCACCTTGAAATTTTGGGAATTGGTTACTTATGGGTAGAGAATGATAATGTAATACTCGGTTTCAAATATCCGGATGTCAGAGAGGCGGTGGTATTCCAGCAATATTTTTACTAGGAATCCTGCCACCTTGAAATTTTGAGAAATGGTTACTTATGGGTAGAGAACGATAATGTTATACTCACTTTTTGATGTACTGTGTAACAGTTGCTAAAGGCGAATTTGTCATTGTAACTACAGCTAACCATAGTTACTTATCGAATGAAAAGTATTTACCCTGTGTGATTTATGAAAGAATAGCGGCATTTGATTTTCAGGGTTTAATATAATTAAAAATATGACAGTGATTGGCGACGTTTCGGGCAGTGCCCTTTTTCTAGCCTGTAAAAAACAATATACACAATGTAAAAAACAATAAGAACAAACAAACAATTTATAATTATTATAAAATTTCTAAACATTTTGTTGGAAAGAGATATAATTTTTTTATTACCTTCGAAATAATTTATTTAAAGTTATTTTCCAACGTATTTGTTGGATGTCATTGGGGTTATGATTTTAATTGATTTTAGGGTTGTCACGTCAATAGTGATGTTCTTTCGAACTGAACGAAGTGATTTATATAACTTCAATCAGAAAGATCAGTTGAAGCGATCGTTCTTTCGTTTTCAATCCGTTCCCCTTCAACAACTCTAAAGTGATTGCAAGTGATTATTCTAATTGCGGAATAAGTTCCATCAGTTCAATCAGTACGAAAGAACACTACTATTATTTCTTTTTCTTGTTTGTTTTCGTTGGTCGGCTTATTTGAGATTGTTCAAAATAGTGGAGTAGATGTTGTGAAGGTATCTAATGTCTGATCTGTCATTAATGGATTTTTCATTTTGTTTTATAAATCATTTCGAGAAATTCTCTAAATTTCTTATTTGCTTCTCGGTCTCTAACACTACAGTCTCGTCATAATTGAATGTATGTCCATTCTCAGTTTTGTGCTTGTAAAGTGCTGTCTGTGTTTTGGAGTACTTGTGTCCTTTCAGTCAGTCCTTCAGTTTTTGTTCCGTCTGTCCTATTTATACACCTTCGCAATTATTGCAATTGATCTTATATACCACATGAGATGTTTCTGTTACTGGTGTTGGTGATTTTAATTTGCTGTATAGTTGTTTAATTTGGATGTGTGGTTTGTGCGCAATTTTTACGTAATTGTAGGGTTTCAAGATGTTTTCTATTTTTTCAGATAGAGAAGATACGTATGGTATTGGTATGAATGCGATTGGTTCTTCTTTTTTATTTTTTGAATTTTCGGTGTTGTATAATATATATTAAACTCGTTTAATAGAACCGTATACGTCGATTCCTGAAAGCGAATTCATTGAAGCAGTACAATTAACGTTAGGAACGTGTTATTTCAAGTTTGAGGAAAATTTCTTTCAACAAATAGATGGAGTTTCGATGGGTAATCCTCTTTCGGGTACGGTTGCTCAATTGGTGATGGAATATTTGGAGGAAAAGGTTTTGTCCGGAAAGAACTATGACATTACAATTTTCAAAAGATATGTGGATGATTGTTTTATAATAACATCAGAAAATGAGATACAAAGAATAATTAATGATTTAAATAGTTTTCACCATGAAATTCAGTTCACACTAGAAACAGAAGTGAACAACACAATAAATTTTTTAGACATGACAATTTTAAGAACGAACAACTCAGTACAAAAAAAACTTTATAGAAAGGAAACATGCACGGACAGAATAATAGATTACAACTCAGCACATATCTTTATAGATTTGTTCTGTTTATACAGAAAAAAGCGATTATAATCAGGTTCATTGACAGAGCGCTAAAACTAACTTCACCTATATACAGACCCACCATCATACAGGACATTGCCTCACTTTTAAAGAAAAACAACTATCCTCTACCACAAATAAAGAAGATAATAAAACAACGCACACACAAATTATACAACACCGAAATTTCAAAAAATAAAAAAGAAGAACCAATCACATTCATACCAGTACCATACGTATCTTCTCTATATGAAAAAATAGAAAACATCTTGAAACCCTACAATAACGTAAAAATTGCGCACAAACCACACATCCAAATTAAACAACTATACAGCAAATTAAAATCACCAACACCAGTAACAGAAACATCTCATGTGGTATATAAGATCAATTGCAATAATTGCGAAGGTGTATACATAGGACAGAGGGAACAAAAACTGAAGGACAGACTGAAAGGACACAAGTACTCCAAAACACAGACAGCACTTTACAAGCACAAAACTGAGAATGGACATACATTCAATTATGACGAGACTGTAGTGTTAGACCAAGAATCAAATAAGAAATCTAGAGAATTTCTCGAAATGATTCACATAAAACAAAATGAAAAATCCATTAATGACAGATCAGACATTAGATACCTTCACAACATCTACTCCACTATTTTGAACAATCTCAAATAAGCCGACCAACGAAAACAAACAAGAAAAAGAAATATTGACGTGACAACTCTAAAATCATTTAAAATCATAACCCCAATGACATATAACAAATACGCTTACCATACTACGTTTTTTTCCATTTGACGTATTTCTATCTCTATCTAATGAGCGAAATGGAAATCATCTAGGTGTTATAAAAAATTCGAATATAATTATATTTTATTGATGTAATTCTTGAAGGGAATTTGGAATTTTACTTCGAATCAAATAATACTTTACGAATGATTCGAACAGTGTGTGATACTTGTTCAAAATTATTCGCATTGTCAGAAATCTCGACTTATATGTAAAATGAAATAATTTAATGATCTCTGACAGCCAGATATTCGGAACCGAGTATTACATTATCATTCTCTACCCATAAGTAACTAATTACCAATATCTCAAGGTGACAGGATTCCAAGTAAAAATATTGCTGCGACGCCGCCGCCTCCACCGCTTCTCTGACGGCCGTATATTTGAAACCGAGTATTACTTCATCGTTCTCTACCCATAAGTAAACAATTCCCAAAATTTCAAGGTGGCAGGATTCCTAGTAAAAATATTGCTGGGACGCGCCCGCCTCCACCGCCTCTCTGACGGCCGGATATTTGAAACCGAGTACAACAATATCATTCTTTACCCATAAGTAACCAACTTCAAAAATTTCAAGGTGGCAGGATTCCTAGTAAAAATATTGCTGGAACACCCCCGCCTCCACCGCCTCTTTGACGGCCGAATATTTGAAACCGAGTATAACGTTATCGTTCTCTACCCATAAGTAACAAACTCCCAAAATTTAAAGGTGGCAGGATTCCTAGTTAAAATATTGCTGGGACGCCCCCGCCTCCACCGCCTCTCTGACGGCCGGATATTTGAAACCGAGTATAACATTATCATTCTCTACGCCTAAGTGACCAATTCCCAAAATCTCAAGGTGGCAGGATTCCTAGTAAAAATATTGCTGAGACGCCCCCGCCTCCACCGCCTCTCTGACGGCCGGATATTTGAAACCGAGTATAACATCATCATTCTCTACCCACAAGTGACCAATTCCCAAAATCTCAAGGTGGCAGGATTCCTAGTAAAAATATTGCTGGGACGCCCCCGCCTCTCTGACGGCCGGATATTTGAAACCGAGTAAAACATTATCATTCTCTACCCACAAGTGACCAATTCCCAAAATCTCAAGGTGGCAGGATTCCTAGTTGAAATATTGCTGAGACGCTTCCGCCTTCACCGCCTCTCTTACGGCCGGATATTTGAACCGAGTATAACATTATCATTCTCTACGCCTAAGTGACCAATTCCCAAAATCTCAAGGTGGCAGGATTCCTAGTAAAAATATTGCTGAGACGCCCCCGCCTCCACCGCCTCTCTGACGGCCGGATATTTGAAACCGAGTATAACATCATCATTCTCTACCCACAAGTGACCAATTCCCAAAATCTCAAGGTGGCAGGATTTCTAGTAAAAATATTGCTGAGACGCCGCCGCCTCTACCGCCTTTCTGACGGCCGCATATTCGAAACTGGGTATAACATTATCATTCTCTACCGATAAGTGGCTAATTCCCAAAATCTCAAGGTGGCAGGATTCCTAGTGAAAATATTGCTGGGACGCCCCCGCCTCTCTGACGGCCGGATATTTGAAACCGAGTAAAACATTATCATTCTCTACCCACAAGTGACCAATTCCCAAAATCTCAAGGTGGCAGGATTCCTAGTTGAAATATTGCTGAGACGCTCCCGCCTTCACCGCCTCTCTCACGGCCGGATATTTGAAACCGAGTATTAAATTATCATTCTCTACCCATAAGTGACCAATTCCCAAAATCTCAAGGTGGCAGGATTCCTAGTAAAAATATTGCTGAGACGCCCCCGCCTCTACCGCTTCTCTGACGGTCGGATATTTGAAACTGAGTATAACATTATCATTCTCTACCCACAAGTAACCAATTCCCAAAATCTCAAGGTGGCAGGATTCCTAGTGAAAATATTGCTTGGACGCCCCTGCCTCCACCGCCTCTCTGACGGCCGGATTTTTTGAAACCGAGTATAACATTATCATTCTCTACCAACAATTGACCAATTCCCAAAATCTCATGGTGGCAGGATTTCTAGTAAAAATATTGCTGGGACGCCCCCACCTCCACCGCCTCTCTGACGGCAGGATATTTGAAACCGAGTATAACATTATCATTCTCTACCAACAAGTGACCAATTCCCAAAATCTCAAGGTGGCAGGATTCCTAGTAAAAATATTGCTGGGATGCCCCCGCCTAAACCGCCTCTCTGACGGCCGGATATTTGAAACCGAGTATTACATTATCATTCTCTACCCACAAGTGACCAATTCCCAAAATCTCAAGGTGGCAGGATTCCTAGTAAAAATATTTCTGGGATGCCCCCGCCTCCACCGCCTCTCTGTCGGCCGGATATTTGAAACCGAGTATTACATTATCATTCTCTACCCATAAGTAACCTATTCCCAAAATTTCAAGGTGGCAGGATTCCTAGTAAAAATATTGCTGGGACGCCCCCGCCTCCACCGCCTCTCTGACGGCCGGATATTTGAAACCGAGTATTACATTATCATTCTCTACCCCACAGTGACCAATTCCCAAAATCTCAAGGTGGCAGGATTCCTAGTAAAAATATTTCTGGGATGCCCCCGCCTCCACCGCCTCTCTGTCGGCCGGATATTTGAAACCGAGTATTACATTATCATTCTCTACCCATAAGTAACCTATTCCCAAAATTTCAAGGTGGCAGGATTCCTAGTAAAAATATTGCTGGGACGCCCCCGCCTCCACCGCCTCTCTGACGGCCGGATATTTGAAACCGAGTATTACATTATCATTCTCTACCCACAAGTGACCAATTCCCAAAATCTCAAGGTGGCAGGATTCCTAGTAAAAATATTGCTGGGACGCCCCGCCTCCACCGCCTCTCTGACGGCCGGATATTTGAAACCGAGTATTACATTATCGTTCTATACATATAAGTACCAATTCCCAAAATTTCAAGGTGGCAGGGTTTCTAGTAAAAATATTGCTTGAACACCTCCGCCCCCGCACTTTTAATCTGAATAATATATACTATTTTTTCTCCAACCAAGTCAAAATTACAATAAAATTGGTTTTAGTGAAAAATCGTTCATAATTTGGTTATGAATTTGAACACAGAATCATGACAGTGATTGTCAATTAGACTTCAAATGCATTTACTTTTAATCCAAGGATTAAAAGTAGCGTTTTTAATCCTAGGATTAAAAGTGTTGCTAAGCAACGAGCAAATTTTTGTACGGTAAGAGAATTTATGACTTTTGCACCTGAAAATAGTACAGAAAAGTCAACATTTTTTGAGGGTTGGAGAAAAAATTGTTTTTGGAATACATTCGCCCCTGCCGCCCCCAACGCCACTCACAACGCCCCCTCACGGCGGCAGAGCCGTTCCCGAGTTCCACAATTTCCTATATTATGCATAAAAAATAATTTTTCGAATCATGGGGTTCACAGACGGAAGAAACAGAATATTGCGGATATTTATTGCTAAAGGTACTCGGGTCAATGAAAACTTTTCACCCCGAATTTTAAGCTCTGGGATGGAATAACTAAAAAAAAGCTCGGCCGGGTCAAATTTTGTTGGCAGGGGTTCAAATGAAAAGGAGCAGCACCTTATGGAAAGGAATTCAATTTCCTGCTTCCCCAATACCTATACCCAAAATTTGGAGCACTCAAATCAAGCAGAATATACAAGTCTGAGTACTCAATTGACCTACTTCAGCTACGATTCACATTTACTTTCCACAAACATTCTTCAACATTCTAGAAAATAGTATCTTTCCCTTGAATAACATCTTTTCAGTTCGTACGTAGTATCAAGAAGAAAGGAATATTGTTCAGTTGAATGAAGGCAGCATAGAATTTCTCGGAGGAGAAAGAAATCAATTCCTTTGCAGCCTGCCCACGTTTGTTTGGAAGTAATGTTGTAAAATCCTGAAATAACTTGCTGCTTCCAGTTGTTCCGAGAAGTGAAGAACAAAGTGGAATATTTTACGTTTTATACTCACCATGATATGTTACTTAATTCGACACGTTTTTGGGATAAAAAATATATGTTCGAATTGTTTTCGATTATACACATTTTCAGTATTTGAAATTGTAGCTTCAGTCAGATAAAGTAGTATGATTCACTACTGCTTTGAATGTTCTAACCAAAGAGAAATCGAACCCTAGGTTGAATAGGCAGTATCCCTCCTCTTGTGGTTTTCCTGTCACGAAAAGATGTATTTTTCCTGTCGTTCGACATCATTTCTGCTGCGCCAATAACTCTTGTTCTTCTTGATGGGACTTTTCTACATGGCATTCAAGTTCATGCTTGTATACTCCATACGGATATTATTGAGCACAAAGTGGTCCATAAAAATTTGGCATATTCCATTGTGTATATTGAAATTTAAGGTTATGTTGTTTATTTCGGATTGATACGCAATGTTTTATTTTTTTATTTTTATTTATATTCAAAGAATCACGAACGGGTTGAATACCCAGCAAAGGATTCACAAATAAAAAATATACAATTTCCCAATCCTAAAACTACATACAAGTGAAGAAAAAAGAATTTTACATTTTAAACCTCAACTACCAAAAAATCTTTAATCAATCTTTTAAACTGTTGCCAGTATAACGAAAAAGTTGCATAAATCGCGAATCTTTCACAATGTCAACTTACATCTGACAATTGCCAAATTGATAACGCAATTCAGACATTTCTTAATACCTTAAGATACCTAAAGAAGATTGAAATTTTACATTACAGATTTACTATTTCAATTGACTAAAATATTATTGTTTGAACAATGGAAACTGATGATATTGTAAATGTATCCAAGAATTATCATTTTAATTAGTCAACGGTATTTTACGAACGAATACCTACATTGTATGCCCAGAACGAATCAAGATATGTCTGGAGTATTAAATGGTGGATGCTCTGTTGAAGTGATTTCTATTCACATCTTCATGAAATCTTTTAGAAAATCAGTGCTTTTTATGATAGTTGAAAATGTGTAAATATTGACTTGAGAATATCATATCGACGAAATGAACTTCTGCATTTTTTCAGAATTCTAGCTGCAGCAGAATATTTTACGAGCATATTAATTACAATATGGTTTAAATAAAATAGCACACTTCGTTTTTTAAAATAAATCTATTGGCTATCGGTTTCGGCTTTCAAGCCATCATCAGGCCAGCTGAAAAATATACAAATGTGAAAATCGTAATAGTAAAATTTTTTTTAGGTCACAGAAAAAACGACTAGAACTCACCGTCATTAAAAATATATAATCTTTGGTCATAAGTTAAAAATAAATTACACACAATAATCAACAGGTATATATACATAAATAGAGGAGTAAATTTTCTTTCAAATAACTAACAATTTAATTTAAAAATCCTCAAGAATGACAAATGACGTAGATAGTTTTGAGAACGTGAAGATAATCGAGATATTGACAACAGAGGAATAGATAACATAATGTGCATATTGATGTAAGACATGTGAAGTATAAATATGAATGGCGCGAAATATGATCAATTTTTCTTTATTTTTATTGCAAATTTACAATCTACTCTACATGGGTAATAAGTAAATGATTTATGTGAATTCAGACTTGAGACAGGTGCCGCCCAGTGGCGACGCTCTGGTTTTCATCTACATAGATCTTCTGGCCAAGTCCTCTTCAGTCGTCTTGTAGTAGAGGTGTTGAATAGTTCATGGATGGGTATTTTCGTGATTATTGCTGCGCATCTCATACTTTGTAGAATAATACTTGATAAACTCGTTTATACATGGTGAGTCTTTGACTTGTACATATATTTTAACCGTAGATTCCTGAGGTCAAAAGAAACACTTTTTTCCTCTACCATTTTTTCCCATTCGGCCTGGTTAAAAATATACAGGCTGTTGAAAATCCATGAAAAGCATACATTTTCAGTAATATCTCGCAAACGATTCCTTCAAATCAAATGATTTTTGAAACATAGTTTTTCATTAATATGATTAATCTTTCCAGACTACAAAATTCCGAGTACTTCGATGTTGAAAGAAAAAAAAATCTTAGAAATTCGAAAAATTGGGTACCTTGGCTGAATGCAACTCTGTCGAAAATATTCACAGAATTCATTTTCCCTATGTGGTCACTTTGACAACTTTCAAGAATAATTCGAGAATTTGTTATCTGGAATGATGAATGGTAAGAGAACTAGCGGATTTTCTTTAAAAATGGGGTTACAATGAATAAGCTCACCTCTATACTTCTTCAGTGTAAATCCTTATCTATTCAAGCAAATTTCCACACCACTTTCGAAGTACCTATTGCAATTTTGTTTCGTTGAGCTTTGACATACGTTGATCCAAATTTACATTACGTTAGAATACGTTCATTTCTCATTTAGGTATTCATCATATTTATTACTACTGAAATGGCCTTGATAAGTTATTATTCATGAAGTCGTATGATTTTGAAAAACAAACTAACCACAGAACACCGATGTCAAAGAATTTAGTGTCACGTCTGTGACTTTCACCATGCGGACCACAGAACATAAATATGCGGACACCCCCTGAAATTCAATCGCCCCAACTGGTGTTTATGAACGTGAAATGTCATTCGTGTTATGGTTGAGTTGTTGTTTTGATTTCGGAAACTCTTTCACGGAAGATTTCAAGAGATATTGGTAATGAATGCTAGAATAGGTGGTTTAATAGTTAAACCGATATAATCAAAAATGAAGTATACATAAAGAAGAGATTATTCTGCTTTTCATCACTAGCAAAATTTTGGATGAATCAATCATTGCATTAGAAAATATACAACTGGTATTGAAAAAGTGAGTTCATATTTCTTTCTTTAATACAGCGGCTTATTTGAAAATATCGAATGATGGTATATCTACTCGTTTCTTTGATACAATAGCTTATTTCTAAGGTTTGAATGCTATATCTCGTACTTGCAAAAATTCAGTGGTTAGTTTACCAGTGGCGGCATAGCTCATTCTGAAAACAAAAAAGGGCTATATTATCTTCTTATTTAGGCCGAATCGGAAAAAATGGTAGAGGAAAAAAGTGTTTCTTTTGACCCCAGGAATATACGGTTAAAATATATGTACAAGTCAAAGACTCACCCTGTATATGGTATATTGAGATCACTATGGATTTTTAGGTTTGAAACATACCAGGGGGCGTTTGCTATCATTCTCAAAGTTTTGGATTGGAATGGTTGAAGGATTTTCGTGTTTGATGGCTTACTGCATCCCCAAAGTTCAATGCCATATGTCCAAACTGGTTTAAGTATGATCTTATAGATTTTTATTTTGTTCTCCAATGATAACTTGGAGTTTCTATTCAGCAGCCAGTACATTTTTTGATTGTCAGGTCCAGTTGGTATCTTTTAGCCTTGATATGAGATTTCCAGGTCAGTTTGTCATCCAAGAGCAAACCAAGGTACTTTACTTCTGACTTTGTTGGGATAGGAGAGTTGTTTAACTTAACCGGGGGACAAGTATCCTTTCTGAGGGTGAAGATGATGTGGGTAGACTATTATTTACTTTCATCTTCCACTTTACAAGCCACTTGTCTAACAAGTTGAGATGTGATTGAAGGTTATTGGATGCTTCTGTTGGATCGGCATCAGACGACATTATGGCTGTATCGTCTGCGAAAGTCGCTATTAGGGTGCTGTCAGTTTGTGGAATATCCTGCGTGAACAAAAGATATAAGAAGGGACCTAGTACACTACCCTGAGGTACTCCGGTTTGAATGAGGAGTCAGAGAAGGTATTATCTATTTTCACCTGAAAATACCTATCACTGAGGTATGACTCCAAAAGAATATACAATTGATCACTCATGTGCTTTTTGATTTTTTATAAAAGTCCAGGATGCCACACTTCATCAAATGCCTGCTCAATATCAAGAAAAACAGAAGAGCATATTTTCTTGTGTTCTAGGCTTTCCCTTATTTTATTTACCACTCTATGGCATTGTTGAATTGTAGAGTGTTTCTGTCTGAATCCAAACTGATGATCGGGGATTAGATCTTTCAGGATGCCTGTTATTTCTATTCTGTTGAGCAACAGTCTCTCAAATACTTTGGATAGAATTGGTAGAAGGCTTATTGGTCTATATGATCGAACTTCAGAAGGGGCTTTTCCAGGTTTCTGAATCATTATGATATGAGCATATTTCCATTGAATAGGGAAGTAACAGAGCCGTAACATGCTGTTGTATATGGTTGTTAAGAGTACTGCCTTTTTAGGCAAGTGCTTTAGTACTTCTGCTGTTATTAGGTCATATCCTGGGGCCTTATGGGTGTTAAGAAGACTAACTTCTCTTCGGATCTCTGAAGGTGAGAAGCTTTAGAGTGGTAGAGAAAGCTGACATGGAACATTCAAGTAATTCAGAATTTCTTCGTCATCGCTGTTTGTTTGGGGTGGAGTGAAAATATTTGCTAGGTGTTCTGCAAATGTGTCTGCTTTTTCTTCGTTTGATCTTGCCCATTCTCTGTTGGCTTTTCTTATTGGTGGAATTGCTGTTGTGGGTCTGTTGAATTTTTTGGTTGCCTTTCACAGCGATTGATCATCAGGTGTCAAATTGTTCATATAATGAGCAAATGTGTGATTTTTTCCCTGTTGTATCGCATTATGTAGCTGATGGTTTAGTCTATTCACTTGTGATTTATCAGTTGGGTTTCTAGAGTTTTGCCATTTTCGGCGGGCTTTACGTTTTTGGTTTACTAGTAGTTTTATATGTAGTGGGATGTTGTGGCTGTCGGGTACTCCTTTATTGTTTTCAGGTGTTGCTTCCCTTGCTGAAGTTTATATCAGTGTTGTCATATACTGTACTGCCTCGTCGATATCCGGTTTTTCTTTCAATCTTCTTCTCAGATTGATGTTTTCATTGATCATTCGTTGAAAATGTTCCCAATCTGTATTTTTAGCACTAAGTCTACTCGAAGGGGTTCTCCAAATAACATTGGTACTCAAAGTTATTATTATAGGGCTACGGTCAGAATTAAGGTCTAGGTTTGGCTCTATGGAGCTGTGTAATCCTGGGTTTCACAAAGATCCGTTGATTCTCGAATCAACTGAATCCCTTGTCAAATTTTGATTGTCCAATCAATGGATTCGGGTTTCTCAAAACAAAATTTCGCAATCAAGAACCTCAATCAGTTGATCGAGAAAACCAATCTGGCAACGTAGCATTCGTCAAGATTTGATTGGGAAAAGCATAGAAGCATTATTTTAAATTATTATTTCTCTGTGTGTGTGTGAGGTTAGAACTGTTAGAAGTTTGGTTACAAGCGGCAGTTGTTTGTTGTTGTTTGAACTTTGAAGCTGAAGATATATTATAATATATTAGAATCAAAATGTACGA
Source organism: Propylea japonica (assembly GCA_013421045.1). Lineage (NCBI taxonomy): Eukaryota > Metazoa > Arthropoda > Insecta > Coleoptera > Coccinellidae > Propylea > Propylea japonica. The sequence continues at coordinate 4,210,213 of CM024247.1, forward strand.
ATAAGGTAAGTCGTGAGTATAAAAGGGAAGCTTGGTCCAGTATAACTGAGGTGTACAATGCTGGAAGGAATACACCCAGGACAGCCAGTCAATTAAAAATTCTTTATGAAAATTTGAAGAGGAGAACAAAACAGGATGTGGCAATGAAAAATATATGTGATAAATTGAATGAATGGTACTAAAATAAGCTATTTGTATTGATTTATACAGGGTGTTCCTAAATTGAACGTACAAATGAAAAGGGGAGATTCCTTAAGTGAGTTTAAGAAAAAAAGTCCCATAAATATGGAGTCGCAAACGTTTCGTTTTCGAGATACAGAGTGTTGAAGTTTCAAATTTTTTTTTCTCGAAATCGTTGGTAAATACGACAAAAAACAAGAGACCAAAAAGTTTAGTATAAGAACAAAGCTTCTTTTTACATTTTTTCAAATTAAAAGTTGCTCACCAAAAAGAAGTTCTGCAGAAGAACAGGTGGCAGTGTTCCAGAAAAAATATCACCCTGTAGATCTTCTATCGAAATTGCCATGTCACGTGGTGAGAACTCTCAAATGTAATATCGATTTCAAATTTCAGTTGAATATCTTGTGAAGTGTAGATACTATGAGAAAAGAACTTGAAAAAAAATCAAACTTCAACACTCTGTATCTCGAAAACGAAACGTTTGCGACCCCATGTTTATGGGACTTTTTTTCTTGAACTCACTTAAGGATTCTTTCCTTTTCGTTTGTACGTTCAATTTAGGAACACCCTGTATACATAATTGTTGTTCAGAAGGAAAGATATAGGGAAATTATGTTCCCAGGCAAACAAATGCCTGAACAATTTGAGGAACGAGAGGAACCAGCACCAAGAGTTGATCAATTAAAATCCTTACTGAGACAGGAAAAAGTGAGCTATTGTTAGTTTGAAGTAAATATGGGATAGTCAAATTCTGTTTTTTGGAAATTGTTAAGGAACAATAAACTTTAATATTGACGAAGTTCACATTACAGAAGGAAATTCAAAAAACAGGAGGTGGAACTATGGGGACATATCGGACGGATACCGACTGTCGAATAATTTCAATGGTAGGAGTAAATAATATTACTCCATTAAATAATGCATTTGATGATGCATCTATTTATTTTGGTGAGTCAATATTCGCAGAAATTCAAGAAAAGAGAGGTAAGTAACGTACAATTTGAATCCCTTCAAATTCCAAGGAAATATGTAATCAATTACAATTACAATTAAAATTATAGTTAAATATGAACAGCTGCGAGTAAGACGTGTCGAAGAAGTGCTCCCATATTTTAGCTCGAATAAATTAAGTAAAGGAACTCTGAGAATTCACTCCACTGGAAAATAAAGTATAGACAGTCTGACTTAACTTGGAGAAATGGTAATTACCAGAGAAATCAGGGAGGAAATACAAAACGCCGTTCAAATGGCATTTAAAAATTGTATGCACGACCAAACATTAATAAAAACGTTAGCAGACGGTGTATCAGAGATAATAAACAATACAATCAACATCAAATTTATCGAGATGGAACAAAAACTGGACGAAGCCATGAGGGAATTCCGGGAGACAAAACTAACCTACCAAGCGGAGATAACCGAACGCGATGCGTCATTGAAAAAGTTGGAGGATGATAATGAACATCTTAGAATGAAGATTGATAAAATGGACCAGGAAAGCAGAGGTAATAACTTACGAATATTCAACCTCCCTGAAAAAAACGGGGAGAACACTAGGAATGAAATTTTAAATCTAATTAATGATAAACTCTCAATAAGTATATGCGATACAGACGTGGAAAAATGTTATCGCATTGGAAAAGCATCTAATGCAGGTGACTCACCTCGTGGAATTTTGGTGGGATTCAAGAGTTTCAACTCGAAACAGCAGGTCTATAAAAACAAGAAATTGTTGAAGGGAACCAAAATTGTGATAAGAGAGGATTTGACCAGGCAGCGACTCGATCTACTGGGGAGAGCGATTGAGAGAACATCTAGGAAGCAGGTATGGACGCAAACAGGAAGAATTTTCGTAGATTACAGAGGAAACATTAATTTTCTGGAAAATTCTAGAGATTTCGATAGAATTTTTTTATAGGGTTATGGGGCACTTACTCTGAATGTTAATACGTTGCAGGGCTTGATTTTTTTTTTTCCTTTACTGATTGTTTGATGTGTAAATTTCATAATTATTTTTTTGAAACCATGGTTCTGCAATTTGCTGAATTTGAACTGTAGAAGTTGCAATGATGGAATACTTGTATTTTCTTGATGAGCAGAATGAAATTTCAACCAAAACATATTCGACTATTAATGAGTGTTTGCGGGGGAATGTGAACTCGGGGGTAGGGGAGAGTATTTGTATTTTTCATTTCAATATTAGAAGCATAAGGAAAAATTTTGATGAATTGTTAATTTATTTAGAGGGAGAGTTTGAGCATGTTGATATGATTGTTCTTTCGGAATGTTGGATCATGGAGGTTGGAGAGAGCTTTGAGATTCCAAATTATTCCATGTACTGTAATGACTCGCGGTTCAATAAAAGTGATGGCGTGATTGTATATGTTAAGAATACAATCGCTGTTAAACCGGTTATAATAAATCTGTCCGAAACGAAATTACTTAGGCTCACTTTCAATTTTGCTGGTGTCGATATCGGAATAACTGCTTCTTATCGTCCACCCTCAACGAATGTTCGAAAATTCATCGATGATTTGAACGATTGTTTCACTCAGATGAACAAACGGCCAATAGAAATTTTCTTGGGTGATCTCAATATTAATCTCCTTGACATCTCATCGGCTGAAGTTAACTTTTATAGGAGTTGTCTGACTGAGAATGGTTACGAATCGTGTATCAACGTACCAACTCGTGTAACAGAGGAATCGAAATCTATAATTGACCATATTTTTATTAGAAAGCAGAGAAAAAATAACAATTACGTGATAAGACCAGCTGTCATTAATACTCATATAACGGACCACTTTAGTACATCGCTTACGCTTGGAATGGGCAATGTTAATACGCAAGCAGGGCTGAGGAAAACGAGTAATTCATTCCATAAGGTGAACAATGATGAGTTCAGGGCACATTTGGAGGGTGAGAATTGGGACCAAGTTCTGAAATGTGGGGATGTTCAACAATGCTATACAAATTTTATAAATAAGTTAAAAAAACATATAAATGACTCCACGATTCTAATAAGAAAAAGTAATAGAATAAACTTTAAACTGAAACCCTGGATCACTCAAGGTCTAATGAACTCAATAAAAATAAGAGATAGATTAAAGATGCGGCTACTTAGGAACCCCTCCACTGAATTGAGAAATGAATTCAAATCGTACAGAAATAGATTAACTAAACTAATTAAAATCACGAAAGATCAATATTATAAGAATAAACTCGGAGATAGTCAAAATGATTCCAAAAAAACGTGGCAGATAATAAATGAGATAGGATCGGGAAGTGTAAAACATAGAAAAATTGGTAATATTCAGTCTGGGGGCTTGCTTACCACTGATGAGGAGAAGGCAGAGGCCTTTAATGAGTATTTCACTGGAGTAGCAATACAAATGGCAGAACGGCAAAATGAATCATTTCAGATTCCTCCAGGTTTTTATGAGGATGACTCAGTGCATTCCTCATTTTTCCTTACACCTGTGAATGACAATGAAATTATTAATATAATTTCGAAACTGAATAATAAGTCTGCTGCAGGCCCTGATGGGGTGAATGCTGTAATCATAAAGGCATTCCACATATATCTTATAAAACCATTGGTGCACATAATCAATTTGATATTTAGGGAGGGAGTTATACCAAAAGAACTCAAAGAATCGAGGGTCACTCCTGTCTATAAATCGGGAGACAAATTCAACCTGGAAAATTATCGACCAATTTCAGTCATTGTAAATTTCGCTAAGATTCTAGAGCATGCACTCAGGGCGAGGCTGATGGCATTTTTCAATAAGCACAACATAATTGATGGCAGACAGTTTGGCTTCATTAACAACGGAAACACAGAGCGTGCAGTGTTGGATTTTTTTGGGGAAACAGTTGACGCATTGGAGAAGTCCGAGAAATGCTTGGCCGTTTTCCTTGATTTGGCGAAAGCTTTTGATTCGGTATCACATGATAAGCTGCTAGAAAAACTTCATAAATATGGTATTAGGGGGCCTGCATTGAAGTTGTTCAAGAACTACTTGTCCGAAAGGGTTCAAAGAGTTAAGGTTGGAGATGCCATTAGTGAACCTCGGGATATTTCAGTAGGAGTGCCTCAGGGTACTGTCTTGGGACCTGTTCTGTTTTTGGTGTACATGAATAGTATAACTAAGATTAAAAACCTCGGAGGTCATTTGGTTCTATATGCTGATGACACGGCCATAATTTACAGAGGGGGAACATGGGAGGAAGTGTATGAGGAGGCAGAGAGGGGTCTCAGAAAGATACAAATTTGGCTTAACGATAATCATCTGGGTATAAATGTTAAAAAAACGAAATTCATTACCTTCGCACTAACAGAGGGTGGTCTACCGGACTGTTCAAGTATCCACATGCACACCTCGGGCTGTTCCGGTGTGTGTCAGTGTCCAACGATAGAGAGGGTGAAAGATTTGAAATATCTTGGTGTCGTATTAGATCAGCATCTGAGATGGGAAGAGCATGCGGCGTATATTGTCAGCAGACTCAGAAAGGTAATATACAAAATATACGACTTACGAGATATACTATCCAGGAAAAACTTAACGATAGTTTACAAATGCTTAGCAGAATCTGTAATCACATACTGCATCACGGTTTTGGGGGGCATGTTCGCTAATGTGCTAAACAACATTCAAATTCTCCAAAACAGTCTCTTGAAAATAATGTTCAAAAAACACAGAATGTATAGTACAGAAGCGCTTTATAATGATGCGGATGTGATGAATGTTAAAACTCTATATGCCTACAAATGCTTGTTGTGGATGCACGGAAACAATGAAAGGTTTTACACAGTCAAGTCCAAACCTACCAGAAGTGTACATAACCTCCTGGTCGATGTTCCGTTTTTCAAGAAAACACATACACAGAGAACCCTATTTTACTTTGGCCCAAAACTCTATAACTTACTACCGGTAGAAATAAGAAAGAATATATTTCGAGAATATAAATTAAAGGTTAAGCAGTTTATCACTGTTAAGAATAATTTGATTGTTTCTCTGCTATGAAGATATGTTTGTGTGCTCAAGCTCTCTTCTCTCCTGGGTGGTCTCTGGTTTCACCGTTGGTGTTTTTTAAAGTTTATTTCACCTGCTACATAATGTATAGAGGGTGTTGCTCAGTTGTTTTGGTTCTAAACTTTTTGTAACAAACCGCATCGTGAGGGAGGCGGGCACGAAACAAGCCACTTGCGCTTAGGTGTCTGCTTCCGTCTCGACTGTGGTATTCAAGTGATTTTTATTTTCTGTAATATGTGTAAGTGAATTTGAAACAATAAATTGAATTGAAATTGAATTGAAAAAAAAAAAAAATAGTTCAAAGGGAAGTAAACCGAATGAGGTATCCTTTTAGGTTTAGCGTTTGCACACTTGTATTTGTTTGATCTATTTTGGTCAATGTTGATAATAAGGGATCAAACTGTTTTTTCTAGAACAAAATTATGATGAAAGGCTTGTTTCATTTTTTTAACCATACAATTGTGTCAAAGTTTGTGATGAAATTACTTCTGATATTTATAATACCCCATTTTAGATATTGAAACCTTCGAATCATTATTTGGTAGATGATCATAATTAAAACTGATTGTTGTGATGACTATATGATCTCAACAGTAATTAGATGTTACATTTATGTTAGATTTTCTGCAAAAGTTCAAAAATGTGCATCTAATAACTATTGTGGGTAATGAAACATAATAATATTTTTAGGTCATTGTTAAAATATCAGAGCAATATACCTTTGTAGCTTCAGAGTTGATGCAATATAATACATTGTTTATTCAATGAAACATTTTCTTGAAAACTCATTCATTCCTCTATATAATGAATTCCCAACATAATATTGATCTAGAATAGGAGATATTTTACATAGTCAGCAAAGCTAGCTCTTATATTTTGGGTCGTGTGAAAAATTTTCTCACATTATTTTACTAACCAAATTTCATTTTCAGCTGATCCTACTCCTATACTTGCAAGTCCATCCCCTATTCCTGTTCAAAATGCTGATGCTTCCGTTCCTTCTCACTGTCAAATTGAGACCAGACCTCCACCTATTCCACAACAAATAACAATAAAATTTTTTATTGAACAATATCTATGATTAACTAGCTAGTTTTGAGTAAATTTCCAATAAATTCTAGAAAAGGACTACTCTAACCAGGTCACAACAATGCCAGTTCACCTGAAATCATAAAGTTTATTATTGGGACATTTTTTTTTATCTTACTCAAGAGTAACAACCTCTCAAAAATATCTGCTATCAAAGCATTCCTAACTGATGTGTTCTGCGGCCCAGGGTTAATCGACTGATTTACTCCAACTTCAATGTTCAGATGATCTAGCTCGTCCATTTCATCATGCTGAGCAAGAGCATAATTGTGCAATACACTACATGCAACAATAATGGTCAAAGATGTATTTAATTTTTTCCTCAATCCATAATGCAGGCATGGGAAAGGCCTCTTGAGCAATCCGAAACATCTTTCGATTGTGTTGCGCGCTTTTATTTGGGCCTGATTATAACGCCTCTCGGCTTCATTATGAGGATTCAAAATTGGAATCAACAGAAAATTTTTTCAGGCATCACCACTGTCTCCTAGCAGGTAGGTATCTCCCTATGCACCTTGCTCCAGCTCAACAATCAATGGAGAGTCGTTGAATATTGTAGAATCGTGGACAGATCCTGGCCATCGAGCTATGATATGTCTTATTTTTAGTCTACTATCGCATACCATCTGCACATTTATTGAAAAGTAGCCTTTTCTGTTTCTGAATATCTCAGCATTACCACCTCCTGGTGACGATATTCGTATATGGGTGCAGTCTATAGCTCCCAAAACCCTTGGAATTCCACTGAGTTGATGGAAACCCAATGATACTTCCAATCTTTGTTCCCTTGTTTGGGGCATATGAATGAACTCATTTTTGAGCCTTGCAATTTCCTCAGATACTTTCTTAACAATTCTACACACCGATGCTTTAGTTACATTAACGTGATCTCCTACGGTCATTTGAAATGCACCCGTTGCGTAGAACCTCAGAGTAATTAAAATTTGAAGAATTGCCGGTATAGATTTATTTTTTTTAGTTCGTTGTTCAATGTTTTCTCCAATTTTGTTCAGCAACTCCATTGTTGATTGTTTGGTGAACCTGAATCTGTCTTTGAATTCCTGATCATCGTAATTCGAAAACGGATCACTCCTGTCTCGAATCATTCGAGTAGTAATTCTTGTTTCATCTTCTGATGAAGATTCTGAAGAGGAACTAATTTCGAAAAGCATTTTTTTATCGTGCTGGTCTACAATTTATGTATCTTGATTGCCCAAATTTGTCGAATCAACTTGATGAGACAATCAAGCGTCGTTGCTGGTTAATTAGTTGTCAATTTTGTTTTGTGAAACCCAATTTTCACTTGATTGGCAATCAACGCCCGCTGATTGCCGATCAAGTGCGTTGATTGGGTTTTTCTTGATTGGACAATCAAATCGTTGATTCCGCAATCAAATTAGATTTGTATCATAGAATTTCATTTTGATTGCCGATCAAGCGCTTGATTGGGAAATCAAATCTTTGTGAAACTCACCGTAAGTCTGATATTCCCTTCGTCACAGCAAAATCCAGTAAGTCAGGGATTTTGTTCAGATCTGTTGGCCAGTACGTAGGTTGTCCAGTTGATAAGTATTTCATGTTGTTTTGCTTTATTACTCTCATTAGATTCCGCCCCTTTGGTGTTGTCAATCTGGATCCCCAGGAGGTATGTTTGGCATTCCAGTCTCCAGCTACAAGAAAATGTGATCTAAGGTTGAGAAAAAATCTTGATACTCTTCGCTTGATATTGGATGACGTGGGGGACTGTAGATGGCTGCAATGGACAAAGGCCAGGCAAAAATTTTGAGTTCTACGATTGTACTCTGGATTTTATCTGTGATGAAAGGCATTGCAACAAAGTGGCTTAAGGCTGACATTATAATTACAGCTGATCCAGCGTGTGCTCTTCCGTCTGGGTGATTGGCATGATATATTGTATAGTAGGGGATTTTCACTGTTGTCTGGTTGGTGGAATGACTTTCTGAAATCAGCAGGATATCTACCATATTTATTTTAAGGAATAGCGTGATTTCTTGGATGTGGTTGGTAAGTCCATTGGCGTTCCAGGCTGCTGTCCTAATTGAAGTAGTTGGTTAAATAGCGTTTTAAATTCATCGAGGAATTTAGTTAATGTGCTCTCTAGGTTTGGACTTTCGTTGTAAATTTCTTTTTGTGGAATACTTGCGGTTGCTTGCGCATAACTTGGTCTTGGTTTTGTGGAGTACTTTGTTGAACTTGTTGGGAGTTGGTATAAACTTGTGTTCGAGGGGTATTCCTTGATGAGTAGCGTGGGTTGTTTCTGTTTCGTGTCTCTATTAAATTTTTATAAATTTCGCAACCTTTTCAATTTGTGGGATGACTGCCAGAACACAGTGCGCACTTTGGGTTTCCTTTGGGTTTTTGGCACGTTTTACTATCATATGGCCCGCCACAGCGTACGCAGTTAAATGGTTTTATGCAATATGTTTTCGTATGTCCATATGTTTGGCATCTTGTACATTGAACTATATTATTTTTAATTCTTGGTGGTTCAATTCGTACCCGTGTATGCTGAAGAAATTCCAAACTGTAGATGTCCTTGTTGTTCCGTTGTGGCTCCAAATCGACAAAAAACATTGGTAGGGGATCTTTGCTTACTCTATGTCGTATATTTATGATGTTTCTGACCTTGTATCCTGAATTCTCTAGTTCTTCTTTGATTTCCGATGTTGGTATAGAGTGATGAAAGTTTCTTATAACTACCCTGTAGGCTCTTTCCTGTTTTAATTGGTAGCTGTGGTGGACAATTTTTTCCACTCGGACATGACCTATCAATTTTCTATATGCTTCAGGAGTTTTCGGATTTATTATAACAGTACTGTTTCCTAGTCTTTTTGTATAGAATGTTTCTTTCTCTGTTGCCCTAGACAAGTTTTCAATCATTACTTTATAATCCGATACTCCATAAATGTAAATTGGTGGTGGTTTTGGGTCGACTTAGTTTTGTTTGCTAAAGTATTTTCAGGCTGAATGTCGTTGCCCTCCATGAGTGATTCAAAGCTATTGGATATTCTCAACCCTTTGGAAATTTCGTCAGATCTCTGACGACTTATGACTCTTTTCCTCTTGTGACCTACAGTTTGCCAAGAGTGTTTATTACTATCCTACTGTTCGTCGTCCGAAGATGAGATTTGTTCGATGACATCTTGACTCTGAAGGAAGTTTATTAGTGGTACTAGATTGGGGAAGCCCTGGTTCAAGGGTCCGTTTCCTGTGGGAAGCTTTTTTGCTTTATTGTTTTCAGTTTCCACTGATCACATTTATTTCTTCTCCGCCACTGGGTTTTGTAGATAAGACAAACAGATTATGCTTATCAGTACACAGATGTTGCTGAAAATTGCCGTGTTATTTCAGATATAAATTTTGGATTTCTGATGGGAAAACGGCCGAATTTCGAGTTTCCTAAATGTTTTTGCAGATAATTTTTGCACTTTTATCTGCTCTGAATCCTTATTTATAACTGGATACAAAAATTTAAAAAATTAATCGTCAATAAATTGCGCTTAATAATGGTTTTTCGGGAGTTCGCGAAACACCTGTTTTCTATCTCGTTGTTATGTTTTTTTATATGATCAATAATAAATATTTCAAAGTTATTATGTTGTTCGTTCTAATAATTTGAATAAATTTCTTTCTCGAAATTCTGATATCTCCTTTAGTAGGTGTTGGCTATGATTTTTCTTACTTTCATATTGTTCAAGAAGTAATAGTTTGTGATAGTTATCCTCTCTGTGTAATATTCTCAAATTTTCTATTGTTGTCTTATGATGTTGCTCTATCGGATGATTTCCTAATGCTGAATTAGGTCGATTCTTTATGTGTATGTTATGTCTAATATCAATATGCACATTATGTTTTCTATTCCTCTGTTGTCAATATCTCGATTATTTCTTAACTTTCTTAAAACTATCCACGTCATTTGTCATTCTTGAGGATTTTTACATGAAATTGTTAGTTAATTGAAAAAAATTACTCCTCTATTTATGTTTATATACCTGTTTATTATTGTGTGTGATTTATTTTTAACTTATGACCAAAGATAGTATATTTTTAACGACGGTGAGTTCTAGTCGTTTCTTCTGTGATCTAAAAAATTTTTACAATTACGATTTTTACATTTGTATATTTTTCAGCTGGCCTGATGTTGGCTTGAAAGCCGAAATCGATAGCCAATAGATTTATTTTAAAAAACGAAGTGTGCCATTTTATTCTAACCATATTGACACAAACACTTATGGAAGAGTTCACAACCAACATATTGATTAGGTAGGTTTATATTTAGCCTAATATCTATCCTTCCAATATTGGATACAGGCTTTCCCCAACTGCTTTCAGCACTTTCTATCCTGGGCTCTTCTTTGCCACATCAAGCCGGCATGTCTGACTATGTCGTCTTTCCATCTCATCTGTGGCCTGCCTCTTGATCTTTTCTCATCATAAGGGCGCCATTTCCCAATTTCTGCATTCCAACGTTCATCTTGGATCCGTTCGTTATGGCCTGGACATATCCATTTCAATGACGCTGCTCTTTCTATGACATCAACAACCTTCGTTTTCTGTCTTACCCATTCATTACGCTTTTTGTCTCTGAGCGGTATCCCCAACATACTCCTTTCCATAGATCTTTGTGTCTTGAGCATTCTATCGAGGTTTTCCTTCGTGAAAATCCACGTTTGTGCTCCGTATGTAAGCACCGGTAAAATGCAGCTACCGAATATTTTCCCTTCCAAATGAATGGGGATTTCTTTGTTTTTAAGAATTTATGAGAGTCTGCCATCCTAAACGATTACGTCTCGTGATCTCCGCTGTCTGATTGTCCTTACTCGCTCTTGTTGCTTGGCCAAGCAAGGTATATACATTCATTCACCTGCTCTATTTCAGTTCTGTTTACTATGATAGAGTGCTTATCACTGGAATTTGTCATTACATCGGTTTTTCGTATATTCATTCTCAAACCTCTCTGGAGCGTTTTTTCATGGAGTTCGTTATTCATTACTTGTAGTTCTTCCCAGTCAGCTCCAATCAGAAGTATATCATCAGTATATCTTAGGTGATTAATAAATTTCCCATTGATCTTGATTCCCTCCTTATCCCAGTTGAGTGATTTAAATAAATCCCCCAAGATGGTATCTCCTTGTCTGACTCCCCTTTTGATTGTTATGTGCTTTGTTTTTAAATCACCATCAAGTTGTACAGTCAACGTTGCCTCTGAATGAAAGTTATTCAAAATATTCCTTTATCTTGAATCTATTCTGCTGATTCTTTGATAGTCCATAGTTATATGCTATCGAAAGCCTTTTCATAATCCACGAAGGTAAGAAACAGGGGCAAGTTATACCCAGTAAAAACAGACTCCCTGCGATATCGCCGAGAGGAAGAAATCTGACATCCATGCGAACTCCTATTGCGACATCTTATACACTGCGCAAAAAAATTAACGCACATTCTGAAAAATCTCAATTTTAATGAAAGTTAACTCTACATTGACGTCATAAATTATTTTTTATGTTCTCTCGGAAAGGTTTTGAACGAAACAAGACACATTAAATCGAAAAAAAATCAGGATTTCACCGAATCTTATGTGAGAGAAGATTAATTAACAATTTTCAAAATACTGGAATGCTGATAAGTGATTTAATACTTGGTATTTCCACCCCTTGCGTTAATTACAGCTCGCCAACGACGGTTTATACTCAAAAAGAGTGAAAATCTTCTGATCTAATCCTTCCCAGATTTCTGTGAGTTTGATTCCTAAGTCATTAAGAGTAGCTGGATGATTTTCTGAACTTCTCAGCCTTCTATTGAGGTTGTCCCAAACCTGCTCAATCGGACTGAGATCTGGACTTCTTGCTCTTTCCAAAGATATTTTACAACAAGATGGAGCAATCCTTTACTAGATGAACTGAATGTTCTGTTCCCATAATAAACACTGTTTGTTTACAAACAAAGTGTGTTGTCGTAAATAGAAGTCAGTGGCGTGGATCCAAAAATTTGTTAAGAATAGAAATAAATCCTTCAAAGGTTATCGAATCTTTAATAACTATTTCATTGGATGCACAATTAATGTCATTTTTTTTATGTATTTTGTAACCTTCCCGATGTTTTCATCTTATTCTAAATCATTGTAAACGCAGAATTTTTATAGTGCGGACATATTTTCGATTCGAAAAAAAATTCAATATGGAAAGAGATTTGAAATAGCAAATATGATATTCAAATATTGTTGTTCGGGTTTTAATAATTACAAATACCTATACAATTGAATGTTATATCATTATCAATGATCTTATTAACAATCCTATTATATCGAATACTTCTATTCAGGTCACTTTTCAGTAAGGCTGCATGGTACGTTAGTACCATACAAGATGATGCTGTATCTAAATTTGGATTTTAACACAGCTTGATATCTTGTTCTGAGTTCAGTCCAGATTTTTATTGGGGACCACCATGTTATTACAAATGGAGCTCATTTGACTGCAAAGGTTTGAAATTTAAGGATATTACACCTGAATACTATGTTTAATTGAATAACAAAAATAACAATAAATTTATTGATCCAGTTCGACATGAAAATGTATTAGATAGGTCAGTGTTACATCAAGTGTGAAGTATAATCATATCAGTTCTCATTAATGCTGTAATAAGCCTTACTTATTAACAAATTTTTCACCGTCGTTCTGAAACCTTGTCCATCCATTACCTGCACCTTTGAAGGCAAATGATAGTATGAATGTTAGTTTTTTTCCACTATACAGGGTGTCCCATTACTCGACGTCAACCCGGAAGCGGGTGAAAAGGCAAGTAATGCTGGTTGTCAGAAAAATATTAAAAAAAATCTAAGTTGCATGATTTTAAAATAATGAGCATTTGAAAAAACACGCAAAATTCCACACCCTGTGACAGTCTTTTCGCTCCTGTTGCCACAAATATCAACTTTTTCCAACTTTTTTCTTTGCTGTGTAACCTTGAATAATGCTTGTCTAAACTGTAATCAAAATTTTGATACCAGCTGCTCTAGGTTTCATAAAAATAGGGCTTACTTCTCAGAAAAAAAATTCGAAATAAACAATTGCCTAGTTTCAACTGACTGTATTGAAAAAAAAATGTACTACGTAGGTTTGGCATGTTTTTTCAAAAGTTGGCGCATTTAGTAAAGATTCCAAAATGGTATAATACTTGTTTAATTGCAGCTGCCGTAGTTCAAATTTATTTTCGATTGCCTTTGAATACACTTTTTCGTTATATTCTTCCCAGTAATAAAGTCCAATGGATTCAAGTCCGGTGAACGGGCCGGCCACGAGATTGGACCAGAACGTCCGATCCATCTTCCGGGAAAAAATGTTACCAAAAAAAAAATTTTCAGAGAAATTTCTCCGGAAAAATTTTTTCTGGAAAAATTATTTTCTCTGGAAATTTTTTTTTCTGGTAACATTTTTTCCCGGAAGATGGATCGGACGTTCTGGTCCAATCTCGTGGCCGGCCCGTTCACCGGACTTGAATCCATTGGACTTTATTACTGGGAAGCAGTTAACGAAAAAGTGTATTCAAAGGCAATCGAAAATAAATTTGAACTACGGCAGCTGCAATTAAACAAGTATTATACCATTTTGGAATCCTTACTAAATGCGCCAACTTTTGAAAAAACATGCCAAACCTACGTAGTACATTTTTTTTTCAATACAGTCAGTTGAAACTAGGCAATTGTTTATTTCGAATTTTTTTCTGAGAAGTAAGCCCTATTTTTATGAAACCTAGAGCAGCTGGTATCAAAATTTTGATTACAGTTTAGACAAACATTATTCAAGGTTACACAGCAAAGAAAAAAGTTGGAAAAAGTTGATATTTGTGGCAACAGGAGCGAAAAGACTGTCACAGGGTGTGGAATTTTGCGTGTTTTTTCAAATGCTCATTATTTTAAAATCATGCAACTTAGATTTTTTTTAATATTTTTCTGACAACCAGCATTACTTGCCTTTTCACCCGGTTCCGGGTTGACGTCGAGTAATGGGACACCCTGTATAAGATAGTTGATTGGAATTTTGTGAATTTTGCAATGGAATGGTATTTATAGTGGAATAGCAATGGAAACTGGAAAGCCTGCCTAATCAGGATTGATTATCAAGCAAGGATGTATTAATAACTTCCATAAAAAATAACATGTAACATAAAATAAAATAAATGATTTTTACAATAATGATTCGAAGAAATACGATAGGTAACTAAAATATACTGATAATCGATTCTTCAGAAATGTTTATAATAAAATAACTAAGAATCCATATCTACTACTGCTATAGTCCTTGGTAATTGAATCCAAAGAGGATCGAAAAGTACACGATCAAAAAAGAGTGTTTTATACACCCTGATCACCCTAAAACTTAAAACTAACAATTGTAAAGATAAAAAAAAAACTTTTTGATTCTGATACAAAATCAGATGTGTGAGCATGCTTCTTACTCGATTCATCACTTGATCGCTCATTTTTCTTCTCTCGTGGGGAATTCTTATAGTGAAATATCTTTTCAATATCAGTTTTATCAAAGGCAATTTATGACTTTCTAGAAATCCTTCATCAAATACATGATTGCCAAACGCATTTAAAACATCATCTGGTAAACAGACAATACAATTATGAATCAACTTATTGATTAAATATTCAGATTTTGTACTCAAAATATTAGGGTTGTTAGAAATCATATATCTTATTGTTTTTTCTGCTTGTGTGCATATCTTAATGACAAATTTGGATACCTTGAATAAATTGCCATACGTTTTTCTTTTCTGTAGAAATGAATATGTTTCACAAGTCTCCAACATATCAAGACATTTTGAGCAAGTGATACATTTTTCAATGACTTGACAACGAATCCTGCTATATAAATTAAAACATCCTGTATGCAGGTTTGGAAATTCACATCAGAAATATACGATATACAATGCATCAGACAGAGAATTCTTCCCTCCAGTTGCACAGATGAATAGTCGAGACAATCACTTGCTGTAACACACTGAATTCAGTTGTCTTACTTCATTATTCTAGTCTTGTCTCTCTCTTATCGTTTAGAGGAGCGTAATTCTTTAGTATGGTAGGCAACAGTAAATACTTGAATAGAGTATTACGGGCAGCCTGACAAATTAAAAATTCTGTACGTGTAGAGCGGGTTCCCTACCATACTGCGATAAGAGAGAGACAAGACTATATTATTGCAGTAAGACAGTTGAATTCATTCAGTTATCGCACTTGATTATCTCTCCTATTCATCTGTGCAACTGGAGGGAAGAATTCTCTGTCTGATGCCTTGTATATCGTATGTTTTCGATGTGTATTTCCAAATCGGTATATGAAGATAATTGCCATCCTGAAGAGCCAAAGTAATCATGATCATTTAACGCTGCACACAAATTTTTATACTCTTCAGTCTCCTCCAAGTCCTCCTTATGATCATTTATTGTTATTTTTTTATATGAGGAAACATAGTTGGATGTGCTACTGTTAATACTTCCGAGGATACCAAGTTGCTTGACGACTCCGAAGCTGTCATAGTACCGGACAAATCTGAAACCGTCAAAGCACCAGAGGATTCTGTATCGGTCAAAAAAGCAGATAAATCTGAAGCGGTTAATGTATCAGATAAATCTGAAGCAGTCAATGAAGCAGATAAATCTGAAGTAGTCCGTGTAGCAGACAAATCACTAGCTGTTGAAGTTCTGGATAGTTCAGAATTACTCAGTTTTGAGGATTCCCTGACACTACCTAGCTTATTAGTATCTAATAATGGTTCTGGAATCACAGGCCTTTCATCTGGAGATGTGCTACTGGAACTGAAATTAGAAATATTATATTTAGATGTTCATATTATCCAAATCAAATTTGAATAAAACACCCTAATAATATTCAATAGACTTACCAATGAATCGATGAGGAAATCCAGGAAGGAATAGCTTCAATCTTTTTGCTGATTTATATAGGAAGTCTTCATCAGAAAAATGGTCAGAACAAACATATACACATACCTCCTTCGCTAATTTTGTATTTCCCAAATTTAATTGATCCATCCATAATTTCCGTCTGGCATTATCACTAGGCATTCTATTAAAATAAAATGCTTTTAAAATAAGTTTACAATATGCTTATATTGAGAGCTAGGTAGTCCTGGCTACGCCTATGGTAAATTATTGTTTGTTGTATTTACTTACCGATGTATGGATCGCCCGCAGTCTTTACTGGTGCTTTTTTTACATATCGCACAGGAATTAACCATTTTTCAGCTTAATACAGCAAATAATTATTGTCCAACCTCGTTTTCACTACAAAAATCACTTGGTTAACTCAAAACGATGAGTTTGAACTTGTTCCACCTAAGCATCAGCTGTCAAAGAAGGCGGCCATAATGAAATTCATTCGTACGTCCAGGTCAAGTGGTAGAAAGCCACCAATAGGGAGCTGCGGGAATGCGTTTCGATTTCGACGATCTTGTTGTGAAAAATCTTTGGCTTTCTTTTTCCGTTCCCCCGTGATGTTATAAGTAAAAGAGTACCCCCGGTCATCATTCATTAGTGCTCTGGTTTTCCGTTTGTGAATTGATTGGTGCTCAGAATTTTTTGGTACGAACACGATGTCTATTAACTCCGGATATTTCAGCAGTTGCTGATTTTTATTTGAGTTCTCTTTGAGTTTATTTATTGCGAATTTAAATTTTTATTTCCTTTTTTATTACCGGTCGGTCCGTATTATTTTCAGTTACTTTTGCATTGGTCTATTTCGTTTTAGAGTCAGTGAGTGAAAGGAATCAGGTTCCAGGTAAAATACAAACATCATTATTTTGTCTGATTTCTGGTTGCTTGCGAACCGTGTGAATCGGTTTCTTAATATCGGGCATAAGTTTTAGCGAGTTTCTGATTTCGAATTGTCCATCGTGAGCGGTGGTCAATTCGATATCCCGTTTATTATCCTTCCTGTTTCTGTTCATATACACCCTGGTACAGAGAGTTCGGAAAATCCAGTAACCTATCATTCACGGCGTGCAAACCCTTGGGTAGGGGACTGGAAGTTTCGTTGAATCGTCTGCCGGACAGGCGTGCAAACTCTAGCGGCTGGCTATTTCAACACTCTCTATAAGTCAGTGGTCGTATATTGTCCGTTATTTTTCATATCACATCCGTACGTGTAAACCTCCCTTGTACAGAGAATTCGAGGAGTGCAGTGGCTTATCATTCATGGCGTGCGAACCCTTGGGTAGGTGACTGGATTTCTCGTTGAATCGTCTGCCGGACAGGCGTGCAAACTCTAGCGGCTGACGATTTAGTTTTTTAACCATAAACTCCGACCGAATATCCCCGATTCCGTTCGAACAGAGATAAACAAAACTGAAATAATATACAGAACAACCAGAAGTCTAGATAGGTGTTACCGTTAGTACTTTTTGATTGTGAACATTTCTGATTTCGAGTATTTTATGTGTCCGTTATTTTATTATTGTGAATAATTTTTGCGAGTTTTATTTTCGGTCCTGGTACTGACTCGTGAATCCGTGTACGGAAATCGTGAACGTGCTCGAACTCAAGCGGCAATTTAATTTGAACTGTTTCATATGTGAATGTTTTCTTTAAATTTTGTTAATTCTTATAATTGCCAAACTTGAATAAACTTTTATCATTACACTCTATTTCCATACATCTGCGTTGTTGCTACTATCCTAGACAACATAGAACCTTGTCTTCGGCTAGAGTAGCTATCTGGATAGGTTGTGCTATTTTTCCCTCGAAAGAATAGCTGGCGCCCGAGGTGTTAACTGTTAGTGAAGCAATATTGGGAGGAAAACCCGTTACAAATGCCTTAAAAGCGAGGTAAATTTCTAGAAAATTATTGTTATTAGAACCTGAAATTAAAAATAAATTTTTGATGCTGAATAATGAAGTCCTGCTAAAAAAATCATGGGTTTTCACAAAACAGCTGATTAAAAGTTCTGAACAACTATAAACAATAGCTGCGTACCAATACTCAACACAGAAATTTGGGATTCACTACATTCAAAGAATTCTCACATTCAACCGAAAACACATAAATTACCAAAACAAAAAACCGAGAAGCAATAGCTAATAGCTTGTTATTATTGGTATTTTGAACATCTGTAAATTCGACTTAGACTTTCATGAATGACGAAGAAGTATTTACTAAATACCTAGTTGTTAATTTATATCACAACAGACTATCTGAAAATCTCAACTATTGAGATGAAAGATTAAGGCAAATTATTTCTGGTGTTCTTCTGTACACTTTCAAGATTTTCGTTTTCTCCTATATAAGTTTCATGGAAAAGCTCCTCCTTCCGTAGCTCTTCGAGTGCGATAGTTTCCTGGTGCCTCATATCTGCTAGTGTTTGTAATACTTTAACACACTCGGGATATTTTCTTATACTCATTTTGAATACTTTCTTGTCTAGACGGTAAGTCTCGCATATTTCCAATGCGATTACGTTAGCTGTCCTTTTAGTTTCTTTCGATACCAATGCAATTTCACCGAAGTAAGCACCATCTGTGAGATGGCATACCTGAAATCAGATGTTGAGTGTCAAAGTTCGAAATATCCTCCTGCTTGAATAACTACTTTTCCGCACAGTTTTCTTTCCGAAAGTTAAGCTTTTCCGCACAGTGTACAGGAAAGTTAATTTTCGGCACAAAAAAATATTTGTAGAATTTGTGAATTAAAATATCTTCAGAATCAGTTCACTTAATTAAGCGTCAGCTTACTTTTATAATTATTTCATAATTATCAATCAGGCTATTTCAATTAAGGTACCATATTGATTTATGCAATTTTTCATTTCATTTTCACTACAGATCCTACAAAATATACTAATAGCGCTCATGGATATGATGTTGCTTAGGTCCAAGCCGATAAAGCCATAATGACTAATAAACCGGACATCCTTATGAAGAATAAAAATACTAAAACTTGCATAACTATAGATATGGCAGTGCCCTCGGACTATAACATCATAGAGAAAGAAGCAGAAGAAAGACACAAATATAAAGACTTACAAAATAGAAACCACAGGTCCAATCAATTCTGCGGAAAGATCAAAGAATTTTCCAGAATACGAAATTACTATCATAACAAAGAAAACGCCTCAAGTGGACGATGTGAACCCAGTGTTTCTAATCAAATATAGCCATAGTAACTGATGTCTATGCAATGATATTATGAATATATTGTACAGGTTATTTCATTATTAAATGAACATTTGGTACACTGAGCTAGAGCTACCCTAGCAAGACTAAAAAACTGTTTTATGGTTGGTCTAATTAATTTCATAACATCATGTATTCTAATGTCCATAACTTTTGAACCGAGCAGTATAGTCGGTTGATATTTAAAAAGTATGATAGTCTGTCACTGATCGATCGATTTATATTTGAATCATTGAAAATTTCAAGTCCGCATTTGAAAAATATAGGACTTCTTTCAACCTAATATTCAACATCTTGTTTGTATCTTAAAATTTTGAAATTCGTTTGAAATACCGAAAAAAAAATTAGATGGTTTTGATCATCATTTTGTTCAAGGAAAGTTCCAAGAAAACATCCAACTGAATAAAGGAATTCCACTAACTTCTCAGAAGATTAGTATATTGGGATCAAATTGAATTTTCGATGAGAAATATTCATCTGAAATCAACAACGATGAATAAATAATTAAAGGGTCATAAAAACTTAACGTGGATTATAGAACAGTCTCCAAAGTATTACCGTCGTGCACAATAGACATTCTGGGTCTCTTCAGAATTTTTCTGACACTTTTTCCATCCTGTCTAGTTTATTACATATTTAATTGTAGGCGACTTCTATCCACTCCATTCATAGGTCCCTTGCCTACGTATTTAAAAAATAAAGGACTTCTTTCGACCTGTTATACAACATCTTGTATCTTGAAATTTTGGAATTTGTTTGAAATATTTAAGAAAAACAGAATATTTTCGACGATTTTGACCATCATTTTGCTTTAAGAAAGCTCCAGGAAAACATCCAATCGAATGAAGGAATTTCACTAACTTGTCATAAAAATCATATACAGTTGAACTTTCCTATAACGGAAGCGCTAAATCCGCAAAAAAATTCGTTATACAGAATTTTTTTTTCGATAGTCGGCAATGTAGCGGTCGACTTGACTGATAAATTTAAGCACTTCCTTGTAGACATTTTCGCACAACGTTCATACTAGCATAATGGTTAAATTGAAACCAAAGATGCACAGTAAGTCATAAGGAAACTGGTAGTGGTTTTGTAGATTCTAGTTTTTGTATCAGTTCTCATGTGTTCGTTTCGCCATTTTCTGTCGTTTAAACATCCTGCTATCCTTGCTGTCTCAATTGTTTGCTGTCTCACCTCTTCTTCTACATCACCGCATCCCGAAAGTTAAATGCCGCGGTATCTAAATCTCATTTCCTGATGAATTATTATCCCTTCGATTTCTAGTTTGCATCTAATGGATGTTTTCGATGTCGTCATACACTTGGTTTTAGCTACAGATATTTTCATGTTGAATGTTGCTGCTATTCTAGTAAACTCTTGTCTTAGTAGGAGAGCTGGCACGAATTTTTGGGTAGGTATTTGAGGCAAGCTGAAAACTTGTCAGATACCTCTCCTATTATATCCCAACTCGGGATTGCAGATCTGGCTGGTGAGTAGCGGGGCTAAATCAACCCCTACATTTTTAATGGCCTGGCAGGTAGAAAGCCCTACCGAAATGATCTGTCTTTTTGGGAATCTTATTTTTTAGTTATAAGTAACACTCCATTAAAATTTCAAGCTGCCTCAAAAAATTTTTTTATAATTTTCTGCAAAATATTTTTGTACGCGTCTGGCAATGTTAAAATCCCAATTAAATTATTTGGCAGCTTGAAATTTTAATGGAGTGTTACTTATAACTAAAAAATAAGATTACCAAAAAGACAGATCATTTCGATAGGGCTTTCTACCTGCCAGGCCATTAAAAATGTAGGGGTTGATTTAGCCCCGCTACTCACCAGCCAGGTCTGCAATCCCGAGTTGGGATATAATAGGAGAGTAATCTGACAAGTTTTCAGCTTGCCTCAAATACCTGCCCAATAATTCGTGCCAGCTCTCGGACTATCTCTACAGGTCGTTTTCGCTCTCGGCAATCAACACTGGGCATCCGCATAACATGGAATGCTTATTTCTTGTTGTTCCATTCTATAGCTCCACATTCTATGCATCTTCCGTATGCTTTCTTCCCTAACTAAATAGAAGAGGGCTCAAGGAATCTCCCTGTCGGATTCCGCAACCCACTGGTTTTGGTTGGGTAAGCTAGCTCTCCACTTTTGCTTGAATTTTGTTGGCAGTGTATATGTTCTCTATGGTTTCAATTAGCTTGTATGGAATTTGTCTTTTATACAGAAGATGGATAACGTCCCGCAGTTGTACCTACTCTCTCGAACGCCTTCTCCAAGTATATGAAGCACATATAATCTGGTTTATTGTACTCAGTCGATTTTTCTGTTACATGCCCTAATAAAAACACGGAGTCGGTACAAGATCTTCCGGACCTGAATTCTAGTTGTTGCCCATCAGGTTTATTATTCTGTTCATCCTGTTGGTTATAATTTTGGTGACGAGTTTTCCTATTTCAGATGAAAACACTGAATGTTTTTAATAATTTAAAAATTTTGTGGGTATGTTGGACCTTAATTGGGAATTAAAAAAAAAATTAAACCCTGATGAACGTTGTCAACTTTTCGGACATTTTATTTTTTGATAAACAGAACTTTGTTGTCCTTCATCATGACTAAAAATAAAAAAGCAGCATGTGGTGAAATGATACCTTACAAATCAAAACAAAAATTCACCTTATTCATTAAATACCTTAAAAATATAAAACATATAACATAAACATAATAAAACATACAATAAAAATTCTAAGTGTACTTGTTCAGATTTAAAAATATCATAAGTTTCTCAGAATTTTCCTCCTTATATCTCAACATGCAGTCTACTGCAACTAAAATGCAACGATATTCAACGTATGTCGCCTGTCAAGATGAAATATGCGTTCACAGAATACATTTTGACAACAAATTATACGTCATTTCATTTTCCAAACATCAAATTAATTCAATAAATAATCTAAAATCATACAAAATCACAATGTAAACAATCTGGTAGTAAACAAAAGGACAAAAAAGATGATTTATGGGAAGCTCAACAACAGTGTTTTCTATCTTCTATCTTTTGTCAATTAAAATGTTAAAGACTCTACTTGAATTTTATGTATCAGCTCTCCTGTTAACTGTTTCGTTTAATTTTATGTGTATCATCTCACTGATGTAGCGTTTTCTATAATTAGTTCTCGAGTCCTCAATTATAACACCCTTAAAGTCAAATCTATGCCCGGTGCTAACATGTAGCTTATTCGTTTTCAAGAGTTTCGTGCTCCTGAGTAACTCAAAAGCTCGAAATACGGCTTTCCATTGGTTGTGCACAAGCACTGGAATATTTCAGGAGCTCAAAACTCTTCAAAACGAATACTATAATGGTGTTCAAATAAATCAGTTTGATTGATACCACTTCCTTGCATTTTGTTTCGGACGAAATATGCTCCGAAGTATGAGTTTAATATTGGTTGATTTCTATCGATTCATATTATTCTCTTTCACTTTATTTATATTCATGGCGATGTTACGCATTAAACCTTTTCTATTATTTACTACTACAGTGTCACCTGACGACGCTTGTCGATGTAACGAATGGTAAACATTTCGCTACTTCATTCGAGGTTCATGCTATGGGAGAAGGTTTTTGTATGGAACAAGAGATGGCGTTTTCGGTATATATAATACCTTAAACAATATGCCATTTCGCTGTAAGTTCAGAGAAATACCTTGTATCATTCAGAATTATACTGTGCTGATGAGTCCTAATAAGGACGAAATGGCCATCTATAGGTGCTCTGATCGATACCACTTCGTTGCATTCTGTCTCGGACGAGGACTAAGGCTCGTATTCATAGTTCGCCCTTGAGGGTGAGGGTGAGTTTTTGTCGCCCTTATGAATACTAGCTTTAAAGGTGACATCAACTGTCACTCACCCTCAAGTGCGAACTATGAATACGGCCCTTAGGGTATGAGTTTAATATTGGTTGATTTCTATCAATCAATATTATTCTCTGCTTTCACATTATTGATATTCATGGCGATGTTACGCGTTAAACCTTTTCTATTGAAGTATTTTTGATGTCATCATCCTTAGAATGTGTACCATAACCCTAAACATGTTATTTGATTCCATTTTGGAGAAGCTGTTTAGTCTGACCTATGTAGGAGCTATTGCAACATACACCAGGTATTTTGTATACAACATTAGAATGTTTTTCTAATGTAAGTGGGTCTTTAAGTTTGGTGTAATAGTTCTAAATAGTATGTTTGTTATAACAGGCCAAGGTACAGTTATGTTTGTTAACTATGGTGTTAATTTTTACTGTGAGGCCTTTCAAATGAGGAAAACTGAAATAAACCTTGTGGGCTTATCAATCACATTAACAGTAACGGCCTAGATTGTTGGTGTGGGTGGATAAATTTTTTTAATCAAGTTAGCAGAATAGTCGTTGATCCTCAATATTGAAGTATTCTTGTGGCATATTTCCTCATGAAATATGGTGTTACTGAGTGTGAAACCCCTGTGTATTAAATTTGTGGCTGTTCCTTTTCTCTGGTTTAGAGAATGTTGAGAATGGTGATAGATTACTCTATTTGAAATTGTTGGCTTTGTAAACCATTCAGTTATTAACGAGCCATCCTGTTGTTTCGTGATAATTAAGTCTAAATATGGGATACTATCATTTACTGATTTTTCAACCGTGAACTGCGATCCATCGTTAAAGCTATTAAATGTCAGCAACACTAAATCAATTTTGTCTTCTGGTACTGCCATAATAGTGTCATCAACATATAACCTCAACAGTAGTATTAGGAAAGGAAACTTTTTAAAAGTTCTGTAAATTAAAATAAACATCACCAAGTTTACTAGAGCCGGACTAGCTGGGTTGCCCATAGCTGCTTCATTAGTCTGTTCATAAAATTCGCCATCAAATAGGTATAAAATAACTTGATACAACAAGATAAGAAATCAAATCCAGTAATATATCACGCGGTACTTCTGTATAGGCCTGAATGAAATTCCAACTTTTCCTAATAGTTTGGACAATAAATTCGACGGGTACGCTCGTGAAAAGGAGTATTACATCTAAATATACAGATGTGGAAGAAACGGATGGAAACACTGGAACTCCTGTGTCAAATTCTAGCAGGCTCGGAGTCCAGTGGAACAGTGGAAGAATCGGAACCTCAGAGCGATGCGATATTGAATAAGCGGCTGGTCTGTTGGAATGGCATTCTGAAAACTC
The DNA here is from genome assembly GCA_013421045.1 of Propylea japonica. Taxonomy (NCBI): domain Eukaryota; kingdom Metazoa; phylum Arthropoda; class Insecta; order Coleoptera; family Coccinellidae; genus Propylea; species Propylea japonica. The sequence continues at coordinate 4,234,957 of CM024247.1, forward strand.
TGATAAGGGTAAGGTCGGAGCATTGGTTACAGCAAACGCTACGGTCGGCAACGACACAGGCAACGTCGCGTCTTGCGACTACCACCGAAATACCAGCTTCTGCTGTAACCAATGCTCCGATCTTACCCTTATCAGAGCTTTCGGAATGCCATTCCAACAGACCAGCCGCTTATTCAATATCGCATCGCTCTGAGGTTTCGATTCTTTCACTGTTCCACCGGACTGCGAGCCTGCTTGAATTTAACACAGGAGTCTGTATATCTGTATAAGTGTATAATAAGTAGGTAACTTCACGTTCCTTAGCTGATCAATAAGTTCATAAGAATTCTTAAATATTGTAATGAAATGTACTTATGATTGGTTCAAGTACACTGTTAATTAGCTTGGCGGTGAATTCATACACGAAACTATTGGTCTAAAAGCCAAATTTTCTTTATGAGTTTTTCACAGAGTATATAACCGTGGGGGGACCGAGTTATGAGTTTTATAGTAGTTGCCTTGTGCTTCAGTTAAACGTTTGAACTTGACAAGAAGGTCTATTAATTTATTTGGCTTGGTATGTATCTTATTTGTAGGGTCTTTTTTAATTCTTTTATAAGTAGATGTATTATTCAGTAATTTATTGACTTTATCTATGTAAGTTTCCCTATTAATCACTATTGTTGAACCACCCTTATCAGAACGCCCAATCATAATGTGAGGGTTATCAAGTAAAAACTTTTTTGTCCCAATGCAGTATTTGTTGGTTTTTGGCAGTTTGATATTATGGTTAGTTTTCTTGAGGTATTTGGATATTTTTTCCACAAGTTCCTGACGTACCGGGTTTTTCACTATAATTTGACCCCCCCTTTAACTTTGTTACTGAAGGAGAAAAAAAAAATGTTTCGTATAAAAGTTTCACGAAATCAACTGAGGTTTTTTATATGAGTCCAGAAACTGAAATATATACAGGGTGACCAACATATTGATGGCCACTTCATTTTTTCGAATGGAACACCCTGTATATTTTTCCATGCTTGGATAGCTCTTTTTCCCCTGATTTCGAATATGTAACATATGTTGGTCTATCTTTCTTATTCTGAGCACCACAGAGTTTCAAATTTCAATAACCATCTGGCATAGCGTTTTGTAAGTTTGTGAATATTTAAGTGGCCAATTTGATCTTTGGATTGGTAATGGCGCACCCATTTTATTGCCACCAAATAGTCCCGATTTAACACCGTTGGACACGTTTTTAAAGCCGTCCCCGAAGGAAAAAATTTACTTCAGTAATAATGGCAATCAATGAAAGCGGAGAATAATATTAATGATATAAAATCAACCAATATTAAACCCATAATTCGGAACTAATTCCGTCAACGCACAAAGAATAATGATAATATTGTAATGATTAGAAACAAATTTTGAAGCTTTAATTTCTGACTTGAATCAGAGCCATAATAATGCTATCAAAAATAGTCTAAACAACTTGAGACAACTATATGAACTATGTGTATTGAATAAAGGTGGTCATTTGAGCAATTTCTTTAGTTGATGTTATTCTTATTCATACTACCATAGTTTATCATTTTTCATTGGTTAAGTAAATATTAAGTTTTCATTCAAAAATAATACTTTTAAGTAGATTGTTTGGAATAAAGAATTTCGTAGGTATTTCACATATTTTTTTATTCGGTGTCATCATTTCAAAACATACGCATTTATATTCGAGATCAGGAGTAAAAAGCCTATCAAAAAAGGAAGAATACCCGGACAGGGTGTCCCATTTGAAAAAATATAGTTGCATTCAATGTTGTTCACCCTGTATATTTTCCCATTGACGTTATTATAACTCCAAAAATGAGCATTTTCAGTAAACGCACTTGTAAAATTATTACAGATCTTGGCAGGTGGTTCTTAAAATTTGAAACTCTGTGGTTCTCAGAATATTAGAGATAGACCAACATATGTTACATATTCGAAATCAGGGGAAATAGAGCTATGCAAACATGGAAAAATATACAGGGTGTTCCATTTGAAAAAATTAAGTTGCCATCAATACGTTGGCCATCCTGTATATATTTCAGTTTCTGGACTCATATCAAAAAACTTCAGTTGATTTTGTGAAACTTTTATATGAAACATTTTTTTGTATTTCCTTCAGTAAAAAAGTTAAAGGGGGGGTCAAATTATAGTGAAAAACCCGGTACATTATCTTACATTTCATCATTGCATATGCTTGATTGAACAATGGTCTCAGTATCTTTTATTAGAGCAGGTATCATCATTGGGAGGGTCAATACTTAACTTAGGTGACAGACTTGAAACTAATTGCAGTCAGGTCTACTTATTATTTCATTTCTTTCAAATTTAGATTTTAGGTTTCTTATTTTCTTTTGGTTACTAAATTTAATCCTATTGAACAAAATCTGAAATTTACCGTTCGTAAAAATGGCGAATTATATGAACAGACTAATGGAACAGCAATGGGCAACCCAGACAGTCCGGCTCTAGTGAACTTGGTAATGTTTATTTCAATTTACAAAACTGTTAAAAAGTTTCCTGTCCTGATCCCATTACTGAGGTGATACGTTGATACACCATTATGGCAGTACCAGAAGACAAAATTGATTTAGTGTTCCAGAGATTTAATAGCTTTTTCGCCGACCTCTAAATAAAAGGTGATTTTGATGTGTACGAAATTGAACATTGAAGACCCATTTTAATGCTCAATTGATGCTATATTTCCATGTCAAATCATCATAGCAACCATACACAAAGTATTCAGAAGCACTACGAGAAATGTCAAAACTTTACTGGAACATAGAAATTTCATTACCTATGTAAAATGTATGTCTTGTGTAAAATAAGAATTCTTACACAATTCATGCTTAGATCGTCAGAAAAATCTTGTAATGAAATCGGTTATTGGTCAAGGGACTAGTGGTCTTGAACTATTAACGCGTTCGCAATACTCACGCTTCAAAATATCTCGACCATTAGTTGCTGTCTTCGATAACCTAGTTTCAATTTTGTAAAAACGGCGAGGCAGGGTTTTTTCTACTGAGGATTTTCCCTGTGCTTTGGTATCATACGACAGAATAGTATGGTACCCCGTTTTGCACCAACCTCAGCTGAGGACTTTTTTGTTTCATGTGTTGTATTTTATTAGCTCTCAATTCAAAAGAATATATACTAGCTTTCGAATAATATTTTATTCTTCTTCAGGGTCTACTACAAAATAACAACAAATTGTATTTTTACACATTAAAATTCACTACTCCTACTCTACAAAAGACAGATACCGCACAACTTAATTAAAGTAATTGAAGATATATATAGCTCCAACAAAATACAGGCTAAAATCGATGGAGAACTCACCAGACCTATATCGGTGGGGAAAGGAATTCGACAGGGTGGCTCTTTGAGCCCATTGCTTTTCAACCTGATCATGGATGAAATAATAAAAAAAGTTCGGCGTCTCAGGGGGTATAAAATGGGCAATAAAAATATTTCGATTCTTTGCTACGCTGATGACGCAGTGCTCATTGCAGAGAACGAGGACGACCTGCAGAGGCTTCTATATCTCTTCAATTCCATAGCAAAATCCCTGAATATGGTTATATCTGTCACAAAAACAAAATGTTTGACTACATCCAAATATCCTCTCAGATGTAAACTCGTCGTCGATGACCAAATCATACCGCAAGAGATGACGTTCAGATACTTGGGAATAGAGCTTTGTGGTTTCGGGGATGTAAAGTCCGAGGTGAGACAACAGGTAAATAAGGCAATGAGAACAGCTGGATGCATGAACGACACTATATGGAGTAACAAACACTTGCGAACCGAGACTAAGGCAAGAATCTACAAAGCTACCATGAGACCAATAATGACGTACACTGCAGAAACACGACCAGACACAACAAAAACTAAGAGGTTGTTGGAAACATGCGAAATGAAAATCCTAAGGAAAATAGCTGGAAAAACGCTATTAGATAGAGAGCGCAGTGACAACATAAGGAAAATGTGCGGGGTGGAAGAGATGAATGAGTGGATCCTGGGAAGAAAGCACGAGTGGAATGCTGAAGATAAATAAAATCGTCCCCCTTTTCAAAAAAGGAGACCACGAAGAAATCAGCAATTACAGACCAATTGCACTGTCGCCTGTGTTCTCCAAAATATTTGAATATTGCTTTTTGGATAGACTCCTCAGGTTTTTAGATAAATATAAAATTCTGAACAAGAATCAGTTTGGGTTTCGTCCTAACCGTTCAACTTCTGATGCTGTTTGTGCTTTCTTGGAGAGTGTGGTGTCCCACGTTGAGTCAGGAGTATGTCCAGCAGGAATATTCTGCGACTTAAGCAGGGCTTTTGATTGTGTGGATCACCGCATTCTCCTGGAGAAAATAAATAAATATGGAATCAGAGGTAATCCTCAAAAATGGATTGCCAGTTTTTTGTCTGAAAGAAGGCAATATGTGACCACAAAAAATTCCGGAGTAACATACAACTCTGGACTTAAAAATAATGATTTAGGAGTTCCACAGGGCTCTATTATGGGCCCTGTTCTGTTTCTTCTTTACATCAATGATTTTATTGAGGAAGTTGGAGACGATATATACCTCTATGCTGATGACGCCTCTATAATAGTATCAGCGGACAATGTGCATAGCTTGCAAGATAAAACGCAGAGGAATCTTGATGCGTTGCATAAATGGTTCAGCAGAAATCGGCTATATTTGAATGATTCGAAGACTACGTTTAGCATATTTCATAATTTCAATAAGAATATAAATATTAACATCACGTTAGATGGAACTGATCTGAAGAGAATGGAAGCTGTTAGGTTTCTTGGAATTGAACTCGATGAATGCCTCACTTGGAAAAAGCATTGTGAGAGTGTTATTACGAGTTTGAATAGAGTCTGTTATTTGATAAGAAACTTGAGAAATCTTCTGACCCCCGGACAGCTGATGTCTCTTTACTATGCCCAGGTTCATTCCAGGCTTCTTTACGGAATTTTATTTTGGGGATCATCTTCTTGGTCGAGCGATGTGTTTCTGTGTCAGAAGAAGATTGTGAGGTGTTTGGTCGGCGTTCCCAACAATACGTCTTGTAGGCAATATTTTAGATCTCTTGAGATTCTTACATTACCATCATTATTAATTCTTGAATTGGCTGTTTTTATTCATAAAAATCAAGATAAATTTGTGAGGTGCGGAGACCGACACCAATATGCAACAAGAACAAAAAGTATTTTTGTACTCCCAAATTATAGATATAGGATCGGAAGAAGATCACCTCTTTATTTAGGATTGGATATTTACAATAAACTCGATGATTCTATCAAGTGTGCAAGATCACTGCTTGTATTCAAGAAAAAATTGAAAACCTTCTTGTTAAAAGAGAGCTTTTATAGCATCGATGAATTCCTTTCATATGGCAAAGAACATTCCGTGTGACCATATGTTAGATGTTAGTTTTTTCCTTTTGTTTTGACTTTTTCCATAATGTATGTATACATTCAAAGGAAATAAAGGTTATCGACTTGAGCCTATTAGCGTAGAAAGGGTGTGATTTTTCACACCCCCTAGCGATCGGCTATCACACTCCCTACTAAGGGGAACATTCACTCATCCCGGATAGCAAGTATCAGGGGGATTGAGCTCTGAGGTCTTCGGTGTTCTTCTTCTCCTGGGTCCTGGGTTGTTCGTCCTTCGTTGCTTGGTCCTGGATCTCTCGGTTGATGTCGTGGTAGTTGGTTTTGCAATGTTTCCCTCCATGGTTGTTCCTGGTGTCCATCGTGACCTACAAACTTCCTTACCGTTCTAGCAGTACCAAGAAGTACTGCTTTTTGCATTACTTTAAACAGGTTTTCATCCAAATCTAGCTCCTTGAGGTTGGACTTGAGGCTCTTAGGAATAATTCCTGTGGTTGATATGAGAATGGGAATGGTTCTGGTACTAGACATTCCCCACTGCCTTTTAATCTGAAGTTCAAGCTCTCGATATTTCGATATTTTCTCAGCATATTTTTGACGTAGATTGTTGTTGTTCGGGATGGCTACGTCTATAAGTATTGCTCTCTTCTCTTTTTTCTTCACTAGGATTATATCTGGCCTGTTATTAGCAACTGTTAAATTTGTAAGTACTGTGCGGTCCCAGTATAACCTGTAAAGGTTGTTCTCCAGTATTACTTCAGGCTGATACTTATAATATGGAATTGTTTCGGACTGCAGAATCTTCAGTTGGATGGCGAGTTCCTGATGAAGTATTTTACAAACTGCATCATGTCGACTCTTATATTCATTTCCAGCAAACATTTGGCAGCCTCCTGTAATATGTTGGATTGTTTCTGATGTTTGGCATCCGTAGCGGCATCTATCGTCGGTGAGGCTCCTATCCTTCTTGTTAAAAGAGAGCTTTTATAGCATCGATGAATTCCTTTCATATGGCAAAGAACATTCAGTGTGACCATATGTTAGATGTTAGTTTTTTCCTTTTGTTTTGACTTTTTCCATAATGTATGTATACATTCAAAGGAAATAAAGGTTATTATTATTATTATTATCGACTTGAGCCTATTAGCGTAGAAAGGGTGTGATTTTTCACACCCCCTAGCGATCGGCTATCACACTCCCTACTAAGGGGAACATTCACTCATCCCGGATAGCAAGTATCAGGGGGATTGAGCTCTGAGGTCTTCGGTGTTCTTCTTCTCCTGGGTCCTGGGTTGTTCGTCCTTCGTTGCTTGGTCCTGGATCTCTCGGTTGATGTCGTGGTAGTTGGTTTTGCAATGTTTCCCTCCATGGTTGTTCCTGGTGTCCATCGTGACCTACAAACTTCCTTACCGTTCTAGCAGTACCAAGAAGTACTGCTTTTTGCATTACTTTAAACAGGTTTTCATCCAAATCTAGCTCCTTGAGGTTGGACTTAAGGCTCTTAGGAATAATTCCTGTGGTTGATATGAGAATGGGAATCGTTCTGGTACTAGACATTCCCCACTGCCTTTTAATCTGAAGTTCAAGCTCTCGATATTTCGATATTTTTTCAGCATATTTTTGACGTAGATTGTTGTTGTTCGGGATGGCTACGTCTATAAGTATTGCTCTCTTCTCTTTTTTCTTCACTAGGATTATATCTGGCCTGTTATTAGCAACTGTTAAATTTGTAAGTACTGTGCGGTCCCAGTATAACCTGTAAAGGTTGTTCTCCAGTATTACTTCAGGCTGATACTTATAATATGGAATTGTTTCGGACTGCAAAATCTTCAGTTGGATGGCGAGTTCCTGATGAAGTATTTTACAAACTGCATCATGTTTATTATTATTATTATTATCATTATTACATAGACCGAATGGATCATGAGAGAATGGTCAGAATCGCACGTGATAAATCATCAACTGGAAGGAGAAGTATAGGAAGACCGCGGAAAAGGTGGAGCGATAACCTGACTGCCAACTGAACACCGGACATGTTACGAAGAAGGAACAGGCAAAAATGCCTATAATGAAGAAGGAAGAAGAAGAAGAAGAAAATTCACATTAAAATATTTCAAACTTACACAATCGAAGTTATTTACTCTTTTTCATTGGTGTTTTTTAGCTGTATATAATCTTTTTCCTTGAGTGTAATTAGCTGTTCTTTCATACTTAATTTAACATCAAAAATTTTTACAAATGTCTTAAATAAATAAAATCTTACGTTTACGTCACATTCACAGAACATATAACCTTCATATTTCTTATCCGTCATCTCAGCTGTGTTGTCTCATCTGTCAGACTCTTTTTCTTATTTTGGTCATCGGTCTTATCTTTTTCTTTCTTTACTCGTCCACAGGTCCTATATAGGTTTCTCTCCTTCTCCTCCATTCTTGTGTCATCAAATATGAGTAGATATTGTTTAATGAGTTTGTATCTGTTTTTTTGTTCATCGGAGCTTCTTCATTGTTTATGTAATACATTTCGAGGAATAAACGTTTTTTCAGATTGTTTTCTGTTTTTACTATAGATGTTTCTTCAAAGTTAATTTTATGGCCTTTTTCTGTACTATGTTTTGCCAATGCGCATCTTTCTGGATGATTTTTGATGTCACTTTTGTGTCCTTTTATTCTATTTTTCATCAATTGTGATGTTTGTCCTGTGTATACTTCCTCACATTCTGCGCATGGTATTTTATATACAACGTTGGATCTTTCCTGAATCTCTATTTTATCCTTTGTTTTCGAGAATAGTTTATTTGTCTTGTTTGTGTATTTTTTTGATATTTTTATGTTTTCACTTCTGAATTCTCTTATGATCTTTTCTGTTAGATTTCCTAAGTTTGGTAATGAACAAAATACCTGTCTCTCATTTTGATCTTGTTGTTCTCTCTCTTCCCTTATGTTGGTTTCTATATTCATCACCCTATTTATGAATTTCATTGGGTATCCATTTTGTTTTAGTGTTCGCTTCAATGTTTTCAAATTTTTTTCCCTGAATGTTTCATGGCTTATTATTTTTATTCTATCCTTCATGTTATTTATTGTGTTTACCTTGATTTGGATGTCGTGGTTGGACATGTAGTGGATTGTCCTGTTTGTTGCTGTTGGTTTTTTGTAACAGTCTAGTATTATTTTTTGATTGTTGTCTCTTATGGTCTTTGTGTCTAGAAAGGGCACCAATTTTTCTTCGTTTTCTCTTTCCACTGTGAATTTTAAGTTTACATCTATTTCTCCATCATTGAATATTGCAATTAGTTCTTCTTTTTTCATTTCAAATGTTGCCATGATAATATCATCCATGAATTTCTTAACAAAAGAAGGTTTGTAGCTGAGTTTTGGTAATTTTTTCTCTAGAACGTAATCCATACAATATTGTGCTAATATGGGGCTAAGTTTTGATCCCATTGCATTTCCTTTAATTTGTCTGTAATATTTGCCTTGGTACATACATACGTTATTTTCCATAACAAACCTGATCAAATTTAAATTGTCTTGTTTGTTCAGACCTGTATGTATGCTTATTTTTTCCCATTTATGTTCTATGTCCTGTTTAACTAGATTGAATGTCATGTTTCCAAACAAATTCTCTACATCTAGTGAGAGTAGTACTTCATCTCTTTTTATTGATAGGTTTTTTGTGAATTCTGCAAACTCAACTGTCAGCTATATAGTATTCATTATTCTTCTCGTATGATTCTTTTAGTATCGTGGCCAGATATTCTGCCAATTTTGTAGTGGGTGAATTTGTTCCTGATATTATTGGTCTGAGAGGTATATTGTCTTTGTGTATTTTCGGTTTTCCATAAATTCTAGGGCATGTTCCATTATAAACCTTATATCTGTTTTCTTCTTCTGCAGTTATGATATTTTTTGTTTTAAGATCTTTGAAAAATTTATTTGCTTTTGTTTGTATTGTGCTTGTTGGATCCTTTTTTATTTCTTCAAATTCTTCTCTATTACCTAATATTTCCATCATTTTGGTGTGGTATTCAATGATGGAGAAATAGATGTAAACTTAAAATTCACAGTGGAAAGAGAAAACGAAGAAAAATGGGTGCCCTTTCTAGACACAAAGACCATAAGGACAACAATCAAAAAATAATACTAGACTGTTACAAAAAACCAACAGCAACAAACAGGACAATCCACTACATGTCCAACCACGACATCGAAATCAAGGTAAACACAATAAATAACATGAAAGATAGAATAAAAAAAATAAGCCATGAAACATTCAGGGAAAAAAATTTGAAAACATTGAAGCGAACACTAGAACAAAATGAATACCCAAGAAAATTCATAAATAGGGTGATGAATATAGAAACCAACATAAGGGAAGAGAGAGAACAACAAGATCAAAATGAGAGACAGGTATTTTGTTCATTACCAAACTAAGGAAATCTAACAGAAAAGATCATAAGAGAATTCGGAAGTGAAAACATAAAAATATCAAAAAAATACACACACAAGACAAATAAGATATTTTCGAAAACAAAGGATAAAATAGAGATTCAGGAAAGATCCAACGTTGTATATAAAATACCATGCGCAGAATGTGAGGAAGTATACACAGGACAAATATCACAATCAATGAAAAATAGAATAAAAGGACACAAAAGTGACATCAAAAATCATCCAGAAAGATGCGCATTGGCAAAACATAGTACAGAAAAAGACCATAAAATTAACTTCGAAGAAACATCTATAGTAAAAACAGAAAACAATCTGAAAAAACGTTTATTCCTCCAAATGTATTACATAAACAATGAAGAAGCTCCCATGAACAAAAAAACAGATGCAAACTCATTAAACAATATCTACTCATATTTGATGACACAAGAATGGAGGAGAAGGAGAGAAACCTATATGGGACCTGTGGACGAGTAAAGAAAGAAAAAGATAAGACCGATGACCAAAATAAGAAAAAGAGTCTGACAGATGAGACAACACAGCTGAGATGACGGATAAGAAATATGACGGTTATATGTTCTGTTAATGTGACGTAAACGTAAGATTTTATTTATTTAAGACATTTGTAAAAATTTTTGATGTGAAATTAAGTATGAAAGAACAGCTAATTACACCAATGAAAAAGAGTAAATAACCTCGATTGTGTAAGTTTAAAATATTTTAATGTGTAAAAATAGAATTTGTTGTTATTTTGTAGTAGACCCTGAAGAAGAATGAAATATTATTCGAAAGCTAGGTCAAAAAACAAAAAGAGAAAACCACTTCACTCTAAATAACCCAGTCTAATCTCCCTTAACAAACAATACATATATAAATAAAACAAGACTGTAAAAAAACAATTAGTATTATATATATATATATAAAGGGTGAAATAAGGGATTTCGAACCAATCAATATAAAGTGTTTTATATTACTCTTTATTCATTTACCGAGCTTTCGGAAATCTTTGTTTCCTTCCTCAGGGTTCCTACAAACAAGAGAGTGTTATTTACAATATAAATTTTCGAATGAACACATACTGAATTCGAGGTTTTTGAATCTCCTCAACGGCAAAAGAATTTTGTGGCAATAACAAATACAGTGACAATGATTATGAATATTCATACAGTTAAAAGTCGTTTTGATATTTTTTGGAATTTCTGATTTTAGATGACAGTTGAATTTATTTTTATAGGTTAGTTGTCAGGGCTGTCCAACACTTCTTCATCCGTCGATCGGTCCGTCAAAAAAGGGTCTCTTGTTCAAAGATAGTAGATATGCATAAACGTTGCTTAGATTTTGTGTGTCTGATTTCTTATTTATAGGGTGTTCTTGGTTCTTTTTGTAGATCATTTCTAATATTGTTCTCTTTTTGTAATTGTTGCTGCTGTCTAGAATTGTTAGGTCTATTTTATGGGTGTTTTGGTTTGCATGTATTGATAGTGCACATCTCGGATTATTTAGATTTATATCGCTTCTGTGTAGTGTCACTCTGTTTCTGAGCCATTGCGATGTTTGTCCTACATATGTTTGATTACAGTCCTTGCAACATATCTGGTATACTATATTGGATCTCTGGTTTACTGGAATAGGGTCTTTGAGTCTGGTATAAAGAGAGGCGATGGTTTTTTCATTTTTTGTAATAACTTTGATGTTTTCTTGTTCGGTGAAGCACTTTTGTATTTTTAAGGATAATGTTTTGATGTTCGGTATCGTGCAGTATTTGATGTTTGCGTTGTTGTTTTTATTGTTTGTTGCAGGATTTTGTTCTTCGTGTCTTGTACTGCTAGAAAACAATAACTATTTAACATTCTTGGTGGATACGCATTTTCCAGAAGGATGGATTTTAATTTCTTTATATTCTTGTTGACAAATTCTGGGTGGCACATTTTCTTTATTTCATTAATTTTTTCTTTTATGAAATTTATTTTCGTTTTTATAGGGTGGTCAGACAAGAAGTGAATATATTTATCAGATGATGAGGTTTTTATGTACCAGTCTAACTTAATTAGTTTTTCATATCGGCATACTTTCATATCCAGAAATGGCACAGAATTGTATTCATCTTCTGTCTCAATAGAGAACTGTATATGTGTATTGAAATTATTAAAAACTGTAAGGATCGTGTCAGTTTCGCCCTCAGGTATCGCTGTTATCAGGTCATCCACAAACTTTTTCATGAAGGGTAATTGAAATGGAAGCTTTGGTATGCATTTTTTTAACAAATAATTCATCACATAAAGTGATAATATAGGACTCAATTTTGAGCCCATTATGCAACCCAATAACTGAATGTAGAATTTACCTTCAAAGACAAAGTATCCTGAGTCCAGCAAAAATTCCAATATTTCCATGAATTTTTCTTTGTTTATATTACAGTAGTTCTTAATGTTTTCCCATTTTTCTTCAATCGATTCTATGATCAGCTCTTTTGTTATATTGCCAAACAGATTTATTACATCTAAAGAAACTATCACATAGGTAGGTGGAAGTTCAAAGTTGTTTATGGATTTGGAGAATTCAAAAGAATCTTTGACATAGTAGTCATTGTTTTTATCATAGGCATTCGTTAAAATTTCCGACATATATGAGGCTAGATTTGTTGTTGGTCCTTGAATGTCTGATACGATCGGTCTTAATGGTGTGTCATTTTTATGCACTTTTGGATTTCCATATATCCGGGGAGCTATCGAGTTATACCTTCTCAGTGTTTTCCCTTGAATGTTGTCTATAATTCCAGCTTTTTCTAATTCTGATATGAATCTGTTACTTTTATTCTGTAATGATGGTGTAGGATCTCGAGCTACTTCTCTGAAGCTCTCAGGTGTCAACAGTGTATACATTTTTCGTTGGTAGTCACTTTTTGTCATAACCACTGTAACCGAGCCCTTGTCACTATTCAGCACTATAAGGTCATCACGTGATCTTAAGAAGCTTCTGGTCTTTCTGTACATAGAATCTATGACTTTTGTTTGAGATTTATTTTTGTTTATATGACTTGTAATAACACTGGTTACTTTCGCTCGTAATAAGTCTTGTCTTTCTTTTGGCATTTTATCTATGATGTTTTCAACATCAGCAACTAGTCTGTTGGTAGACACTTCATTTGTGTTGGTAGAAATACTAAATTTTGATCCCAAGGATAACACGGTTTCAACTTCATTAGGAATATATTCATTAGTCAGGTTTTTGAACCATTTTTGTTGAGTTGTATACTTGTTTTTCTTTCTTTCTTGAAGAGTATTTATTTTGTCCCTATTTTTTTGTTTCATTCTGTGAAATTCTTTATTGAAAACAACTTTTTGCCTTTTCAAAAATTCTGTGAGTGTTGATTGGGGTAGTATAGTATGCAATTTTTCAAGGATATCGTTCTTTGCCTTTTTTAATTTATGTATTTTTAATTCTGTATGTTCAATTTCAAGTCTCATAATCTTGAAAATAAGTTTGTTGTTAAACTGTTCAACTTTCTTGTTCAGTACTTTGTTTGAGTTGAACTCAAAAAGATTGTTGACATTTTTTATTCCGTTGCCGATGTGGGGCGGTGTTAGATCTTGCCTTTTGCATTCCAAAAGGAATACTCTTCTGTTGAAGAATGCTGCTAATTTGACATTAATGCTCATCCATTGTTTCAGTAGGAATGTTGTTTCTTCACCATATAGTAATGATGTTTGTTGAAAAAAACCCATGATGATGGGATCAAAATTTAGTATTTCTACCAACACAAATGAAGTGTCTACCAACAGACTAGTTGCTGATGTTGAAAACATCATAGATAAAATGCCAAAAGAAAGACAAGACTTATTACGAGCGAAAGTAACCAGTGTTATTACAAGTCATATAAACAAAAATAAATCTCAAACACAAGTCATAGATTCTCTGTACAGAAAGACCAGAAGCTTTTTAAGATCACGTGATGACCTTATAGTGCTGAATAGTGACAAGGGCTCGGTTACAGTGGTTATGACAAAAAGTGACTACCAACAAAAAATGTATACACTGTTGACACCTGAGAGCTTCAAAGAAGTAGCTCGAGATCCTACACCATCATTACAGAATAAAAGTAACAGATTCATATCAGAATTAGAAAAAGCTGGAATTATAGACAACATTCAAGGGAAAACACTGAGAAGGTATAACTCGATAGCTCCCCGGATATATGGAAATCCAAAAGTGCATAAAAATGACACACCATTAAGACCGATCGTATCAGACATTCAAGGACCAACAACAAATCTAGCATCATATATGTCAGAAATTTTAACGAATGCCTATGATAAAAACAATGACTACTATGTCAAAGATTCTTTTGAATTCTCCAAATCCATAAACAACTTTGAACTTCCACCTACCTATGTGATAGTTTCTTTAGATGTAATAAATCTGTTTGGCAATATAACAAAAGAGCTGATCATAGAATCGATTGAAGAAAAATGGGAAAACATTAAGAACTACTGTACTATAAACAAAGAAAAATTCATGGAAATATTGGAATTTTTGCTGGACTCAGGATACTTTGTCTTTGAAGCTAAATTCTACATTCAGTTATTGGGTTGCATAATGGGCTCAAAATTGAGTCCTATATTATCACTTTATGTGATGGATTATTTGTTAAAAAAAATGCATACCAAAGCTTCCATTTCAATTACCCTTCATGAAAAAGTTTGTGGATGATCTGATAACAGCGATACCTGAGGGCGAAACTGACACAATCCTTACAGTTTTTAATAATTTCAATACACATATACAGTTCACTATTGAGACAGAAGATGAATACAATTCTGTGCCATTTCTGGATATGAAAGTATGCCGATATGAAAAACTAGTTAAGTTAGACTGGTACATAAAAACCTCATCATCTGATAAATATATTCACTTCTTGTCTGACCACCCTATAAAAACGAAAATAAATTTCATAAAAGAAAAAATTAATAGAATAAAGAAAATGTGCCACCCAGAATTTGTCAACAAGAATATAAAGAAATTAAAATCCATCCTTCTGGAAAATGCGTATCCACCAAGAATGTTAAATAAGTTATTGTTTTCTAGCAGTACAAGACACGAAGAACAAAATCCTGCAACAAACAATAAAAACAACAACGCAAACATCAAATACTGCACGATACCGAACATCAAAACATTATCCTTAAAAATACAAAAGTGCTTCACCGAACAAGAAAACATCAAAGTTATTACAAAAAATGAAAAAACCATCGCCTCTCTTTATACCAGACTCAAAGACCCTATTCCAGTAAACCAGAGATCCAATATAGTATACCAGATATGTTGCAAGGACTGTAATCAAACATATGTAGGACAAACATCGCAATGGCTCAGAAACAGAGTGACACTACACAGAAGCGATATAAATCTAAATAATCCGAGATGTGCACTACCAATACATGCAAACCAAAACACCCATAAAATAGACCTAGATGATGTAACAATTCTAGACAGCAGCAACAATTACAAAAAGAGAACAATATTAGAAATGATCTACATAAAGAACCAAGAACACCCTATAAATAAGAAATCAGACACACAAAATCTAAGCAACGTTTATGCATATCTACTATCTTTGAACAAGAGACCCTTTTTTGACGGACCGATCGACGGATGAAGAAGTGTTGGACAGCCCTGACAACTAACCTATAAACCATAGTTGAGAAATAACATTTAATAGTACATATATCTTTGTGTTTATTGCTGATAAATATAATATAAACCTTTACATTATGTTTTTGTAGTGGCTTTTGATGAGCAGTTCCATACATTCGAAATTAGACTAAGTAATAAATTTTATTTTTTTGGTATATTTCTAAGTTTATTACTTTGCCTTATACGTAGCGAAGCACGTATACCGGGCAGCTAGTATTATTATAAAGGTAAAAGAAATTTAGAATTTTCACCAGGAGACAAAGTTATAAAATCTTATAAACATAATAAAGAATTCCGGGAAAAAGGGATTGTCAAAAAAAAATAGGAAAGGTAGTATATGAAATCTACATTGACGAAAGGAAGAACTGTATTAAAAACATGTTGATCAACTGAAACTGGATTACTCAAACAATAATTTATTATCCGTTATCAATTGATGATTTAAATGAACCACCGTTGATTGAGAAGCGTTTGAGTTTACCGTCAGCATCAAGGAGAGAAAAATGAAATAAAAAACATATGGAAAGTTTTGGAATTGAATAATAAAAAATTGAAACTGTTAAAAAAAAATTTCAATTATACAGGGTTTTCCTTTTAAGTTGGCCTATTAGACGTTTTAGGAGAACTAGTGAATATTTCGTTCTGAAATTTTAGGTGTAGCCTTGAGAGTGAAGGAACTCATCGCCTAAAATATTTTCAAGTCGACAGTGTTGCCACGTCTATCTCAAACACATATCTACTTTCTTATTTCAACTGGAACTACCTATAATTTCATTTATATATCGATTCAATAATAAATTCGCAGTATAACCCATTAAAAAACATTTCTCTGCTATGCACTGTTGCCAAGTTATTTAGAAATTCCTGAAACTTTTGACATTTGCATTGCCAGTTTGGAAAGGCAATATCTCGGTTATTTTTTATGCGAACGGAACCAAACTAAACAGTCTTATAGTGAAGACTACATGCATTCATGTGGTATATTCAGTATTTTGATACATCGTAAGGTTTTTCGAAGATATTGCTCCGAATATGGGAAACTCAAAATTGAAATATTTCGAGATTTTAAAATGGCAACCCCATATTCATTTTACAGCATTCGATTCGGAATAAAAAATGAATGGCAGTCTCCTTTCACACTGATTATTTATTTTGGATAGTTTCCGAATGAGATGAAAAATACTAAAATTTTTCAGTATTTACAGTTCATGATCTATGGTTCTGTTTCAGATGAAATGGTTCTATGATTATGGTGTGAATTGTTGAAATCATAAAAAGTATTCGATGATCATGGATGTCATAGAAAAAAGTTTACCCATATTATACGATTCGGGCAGTTTCACAATTCACAATTTCAGTATTTTTGATCTCATTTGAAAACTGTCC
Organism: Propylea japonica; assembly: GCA_013421045.1. Classification (NCBI taxonomy): domain Eukaryota; kingdom Metazoa; phylum Arthropoda; class Insecta; order Coleoptera; family Coccinellidae; genus Propylea; species Propylea japonica. The sequence goes on from CM024247.1 coordinate 4,251,910, forward strand.
AAAACAAATATAGTTCATTTCAAACTGATTGGCATCTCGGGCGGCTGTGAGAAATCGAAAATATGTTGGTATCGGTCCGTTCGGTGAATTTCGATTTGCCGATTTTAGGTTGGTGTTGAAAATATCACTGACTTTGACTTTTTCCAGTTTGAGTTAACCGATTGAAAATATTTCGAATTTAATTGTTAATATCAGTTTATATTCTTGATTTAATCGACAAGTGGATTTAAATATCTCTTAAATCTACTTTGTTTTGATTACTGAATTGAAAACGGCCGGAATACAACCAGATTCCTCTCATTTTACTGCAAGGGAACGCCAGGCAATCTATCGGTGTTACTGCGAGTTCTTAAGGGATTCAGCAGATATTTCTGCTAGTATTAATGGCATTGCGCTCGTTTTTCAGGTAAACGATCATGTACAATGTGTTTTCTGATTAAGTAAGTTTTAAAATTTCAGATTTCTTCTAGAACTGTCCGAAGAATTTCGGAGAAAAAAGTAGAAGGCAAGTTGCTAGAGGCAGAGTTAGCACTGGAAGGAAACCTATTCCACATGATTATACCTTCAAAAGGACATTAAACGACTTTACTTCTTCTAAAATCAAAGACAATGAGTGTATCAGTTTGGATATCATTTTTGAACTGGCTAAAAAGCAGCTGGATTGCGATCATTTCAAGTCAACACTTTATAGAATAATCAAAAAAAGTGGTTACAAGTACAAGAAAGTTGATCGAAGGAAAATTCTTATTGATAAACATATTGTGAATAGAGTACGGTTTTGTGGTGAATATCTTGAATACTTAAGAGAAAATGTAAAATTTGTTTGTTTAGATGAAACATGAATATTTGAAAATGGTAGTCAAATTAGCCAGTGAACATTAGAAAGTAATTCTAAAGGTTTGCCAAGAAAATTTATAGGTGAACGCAGGATGTACACAATTTGATGGATTTTTACCTGGATGTGATCAAATTCTTGACAGTGGTATCAATGATACGGATTACCATGAAACAATGAATGGGGAACTATTTCATTAATGGATTATTGAACAATTAATACCTTCTCTGCAGTTATTTGATACAAAGTGTGTCATTATCATGGGTAATGGACCATATCATTCAATCAGAGTTGATTAAATACCTACGACTGCTTCTCATAAAAAAGTAATTCGGCAATGTCTACAAGAACATAAGTTTCCTATAATTGATAAACTTAAAAATACTTGAATCCTTTGTTGGATTTTATAGAAAGTTGAATTGTTAATATAATTTTGATGTTTACTCTAACAGTTATTTTACATATGTTATGTTCGCTTCGGAGCACTGCATTCAGAAGATAATTCCAATATGTAAATAAATAGTAAAATGTATAAGTCTATGAGTATTCCACTGTACTTTTAATAATTATTTTCAATGAATCTATGATTGCATATAATATTTCTGTCTCCAATTATCAATAAAATTTTTGAATAATGTTCTGAATGAATTTTCTCAATTTTGTACAGAAGCTTATTTTAGTTTTTCACTGCAAATTGTCAGTTTTAAGCAAAATTAAGTGTGTTCCTTACCCATGCGGTAAGGATTGAAACAAAATTTTAACTTTTGCTTCCTCTGAATTCCAAACACTCAGAGGAACTTAATCAACTTTTATCTAAAATGACACCAACAAGATCTACAAAAGCTAAATTGACAATCGTTTCCAATAAAAGCCAAAATATTCACCATTTCTCAATTCTAGACTTAGGGAAAACTGTGTGTCATCTATTGGGGATCTGAAGAAATAGTACTTAATTAATATAATGGATATGTTAAATCAACAAACAAATACTCAATTATTCATATCAAACGTAACCAAGGCATATGAATGAATGAAATCATTATTTAATCTGTGCAATTTAATTTTAACACCTTTGCCACACACACTTGGTTCATATTTTGGCTATTCAATGAAATATTCCTCTTACTTAAACAGACAGAATCGGTGATAAGTTTATTAAAGTTATACAATGTAGTAAAATTAACATGCATACTTAATAAATTCTTTAATTTGTGTTTTTGTCTTATTATGTATGACAAATTGGTCCACACCTTTGAAAGTATCAACAAGTTCTATGTGTTTCGTTTCACCAGTTTGGCCATCTCAGTTGAATTTGAGTTGAACACACTCATTTTAAGTTATAATTACAAATAAATTTGTCAACAGTAAAAACACAAGAGCTTTTTTTTATCGGATAAATTTCTCTTTGCAACGAAACAGTTTTGCTAATCACTAATTTTACGAGAAAAACTGACATGATAAAATCGCGACACCGAAGGTGGAGCGATTTTATCTGATGTCAGTTTTTCGAGCAAATTTAGTGATTGGCAAAACTTTGAGTTGAAGAGAAATTAATCTGATAAAAGAAAAGCTCGAGTGTTTTTTGGCAAGATAAATTAACGACAGAATATAATAATAATTTGCTTAGTCGAAAATTCACCAAAACGATTCATCTTTTGGGTTCTTATATCAACAAAGTTAAATAATTACCACACCGATTCAAAAATGAAAGCACTATATGTTCAAAATTCAAAAATCTGACAGACTAATTGACATATTGAGGAAGAGAAGTTTTTATCCGATAAAAAAGAATGCACCTTTTTTATCGATGTCAAAGTGACAATAACATTTCCAGGTCTATGATATTTAATATTGAAGTTAATTTATCAGAGAAAAAGATAATATATCTTAATTATCTTCAATAGAGTCTCAATCTTCATCGGTGAATTATATGAATGACATCTCATTAGAGTACTTTGATAGTTTATAGTTTTGTTTATTGAGGCAGCGACATAGTAATAAAACCTGAATACTATTGATTGAACTGGACTGAAATATAAATGACTGTGTTTATTTTTCATGATATTCACAAGCTTAGGGGCTATACCTATTCTTTCCTCGCTCTTTAGCTGCAAATGATGGTAAATGAGAAAATTTGTCAATACAGTGTCAGAAATTATATACTGCTGGTATGTTAAGAGATTTACACAATCCTAATGTTATTTAAGAATCAGGAACATTCTCAAGCTCAGAAATTTGCTTTGGAAAATAAAAATATTGTATTAAATATATTTTTAGGTTATGTTTATTTATTTCCCTTCCCTGACTGATGAACCCACAGAAATTTTTAGTGACTTTTTAGTAACTAGAAATAAAGCCCCGACTGGACTTTCATGGCTTGCTCTGATGACAATCATTTTGAAACGAACTATAATTATTGAACATATATACCTAAGTCCAGGATTACAGAAAGCCTAAACAATTTGCCGAATTTCTTTCCAGTCATTCGTGCTAAATGTGAATAACGATTGACTACAGGTCCTTTCAATAATTTTTTGGCATTTCCCGTGAATTGTGAAACTGCCCGAATCGTGTAATATGGGTAAACTTTTTTCTATGACATCCATGATCATCGAATACTTTTTATGATTTCAACCATAGAATCTATTTCAACAATTCACACCATAATCATAGAACCATTTCATCTGAAACAGAACCATAGATCATGAACTGTAAATACTGAAAAATTTCAGTATTTTTCATCTCATTCGAAAACTATCCAAAATAAATAATTAGTGTAAAAGGAGACTGCCACTCATTTTTTATTCCGAAACGAATGCTGTAAAATAAATATGGCGTTGCCATTTGAAAATCTCGAAATATTTCAATTTTGAGTTTCACATTTTCGGAGCAATATCTTCGAAAAACCATACGATGTATCAAAATACTGAATATACCACATGAATGCATGGAGTCTTTACTATGAGACTGCTGAGTTTGTTTCCGTTCGCATAAAAAATAACCGAGATATTGCATCTCCAAACTGGCAATGCAAATGTCAAAAGTTTCAGGAATTTGTAAATAACTTGGCAACAGTGCATAGCAGAGAAATGTTTTTTAGTGGGTTATACTGCGAATTTGGTATTGAATCGATACATAAATGAAAATATCGGTAGTTCCATTTGAAATAAGAAAGTAGATATGTGTTTGAGATAGACGTGGCAACACTGTCGACTTGAAAATATTTTAGGCGAAGAATTCCTTCCCTCTCAAGGCTGCACCTAAAATTTCAGAACGAAATATTCACTAGTTCTCCTAAAACGTCTAATAGGCCAACTTAAAAGGAAAACCCTGTATAATTATTATTCTTGCATATCATATACAGGGTGTTCTGATTTGTTTCCGACAAACTGAAGTGGGTGATAGATCACATCATTTCAAGCAAAAAAGTTCCTATGAACATGGGTCCGGAAATGCTTCGTTTCCGAGATACAGGGTGTTGAAGCTTATCAACAAATACAGGAAAATGGTATTCGTTACCAAAGGCCCGGACGAAGCATACAAAGAAGAAATCATCTACAGAGAAATAGGATTTTAAAGACCTTCGAAGAAAATAAAAAACTCAGTATTCGTAAAACATCCCAACAACTCAATATTTCAGGAAACAGAATATTCAGAATGGGAATAAATTTCGGAGAAGTTTTGGGACCCTTTGACTTTAAATGCATTTTCCTCTGAAACGATTGCTCCTAGCGACTTCGATGAGGTATGAGAGAATCGACTTTTTAAGTCCAAAACGGTGTACAGGATAGCACAAAGAAGTTGCAACGGTTTACTTGGGTTGAAATAGTTGCCGGTGGCGCCCTCTAGAAAATACAACTAAATGGACCACAAATTTGGATTTATCGTCTCAAAAAACCCCTGTATACGAAATTTCATGAAAGGATTTCGAAGCAGTCAAAACATATTAAAGGAAACGCGAATTATTTTTTCAAGTTTAACACTCTGTATCTCGAAAACGAAGCATTTCCGGACCCATGTTCATTGTAACTTTTTTGCTTAAAATGATGTGATCTATCACCCATTTCAGTTTGTCGGAAACAAATCAGAACACCCTGTATGTATAAACATTGTCTATACAGGGTGTCTACTTTTAAAGTAGACAGACCTCGAGGGTTGGTTATACAAGTGATTTTCAACAAAAAATTTCATATAAATGGTCGAAAGGGTTATTTAAATTTGTAGTAAGAAATTTGCTACAAGATGAGTCTGTATGCAAAAAACACTCTTATTGCAGGCATGGAAGTTAACAAAATCAGTCCTATTTTTCCAATGGTTTTTTCGATGAAAAATTAATAATTATACACACCATTTCTTTTCAGTAGCAAGTACCTCATTTAGTTCTCGAGTGAACCTAGCAAACCGTTACCAGCAGACCATTTGAGGCAAACACCCGAACGAGCTTCCCAGTGGCGCGCGGTGCGGAAGTACATTTTATGCTGAAATGAGGCTGATTCAGATAAATAATGAATATGCGACTATCGGCTTTGATTTAAAGAACAATTAAAAGAAGTTATGAAGGTGTCGACGGTTGGTTATCAGAATGAATAACGACAGATTCGCTATTTCGAGAAGCAAAACTTTCAAAGTTTCATATATCCGGAAATATTTTCCGGCGCCTAAAGAGATTTGGCACGTAGGTGAACAATATTAATATCATCATTCCGTGAAAATTTAATCCACTCGCAAAGGGATCCAGAAGGTTGAAACGCCCCCCTCAACATTGAAAAATTCATATCTCCGAAAATATTCGCCGGCGCCTAATAAGATTTGGCACGTACGTTAACAATATCAATATCATTATTCCCTGAAAATTTCATCCACTTGCAATGGGATCCAGGGGGTTAAAATGCCCCCCTAAACATTGAAAAATTTATATCTCCGAAAATGTTTGCCGGCGCATAAAGAGATTTGGCACGTAGGTAAATTTAGTCTACCTACTTTCGAATGACAAATCAACTTTTGTGCTAACTGCTCATTCTCTGCTATAATATTATGGCTAACATGATAACAACGAAGAAGTCTAAAAATTCCGAACCTAAATTCGCTCTATTTTTGAGCTCTTTATTATTGAATTTCAGTATATTTTTATAGAAATCATCAATTTATCTGTTACCTGAGACCAGACTTACATTTTGTGGGTGGTAACAGAATAATTCAGGAGAGTAGGGCCCGTAGAATATTGAGGACTGATGTGGCCACTTTCACAAAATCAGATGTGATCAATTCCTGAAACAACCATGTATAACAGAGAAAAAACCCTCATAAGCTATTGTTTCTCATTTAAAACATGAGTTAACATGAAGTTGGCAGTCATGAGAAGAGAACTTTTCGGACCAATTATACTTACAGATCACTTTAATGCTGAAGAATTCATTAGATTAATCCAGAGAAACTTGATTGACATATTCGATAAAATGCACCTGTCCAACAGATCAAATGTTCCAAACGAATGGCTGCCAAGCACATAATAGTCGTAATGTCAAGATCTATTTAAAGAAAATATTGCGATACAATGGATTGGAATATACGGTCGGATGGCCACCAAAGAGCCTAGATCTTACACCTTTGGATTTTTATATCTAGAATACTTTGAGAGAGAAAGTATATCTTATTCGTTTTCAGACTCGGAACGATCTCATCAACAGAATAAAATTGTATGGTCCAGAATTGCGTCAGAAACGCTATGAACTTTGTAGAGTTGTAGATCCAGTACGAAAACGATGTGTCAAATGTATTGAAGAAGGAGGTTCATTTCCTCGTTGTTATTTCGATTCAGGATGAATTGATGATTTTCATAAAACTACATTAAAATTCGATAACGAAGAGCTTCGAAATAGAGCAAATTAAGTTTCGGACTTTTTCTTTGTTATCAGGTTAGCCATGATATTAGGGTGCAGAATTTGTAGAGAGCACAAAAGTTGATATGTCATTCGAAAGTACATTAATTGAGTTATTTTTTATTGAAAAAAAACGCGGGTATAATTATTAATTTTTCATCGAAAAAACCATTGGAAAAATAGGACTGATTTTGTTAACTTCAGAATCGTGATATTCTTCTCCTTACCACGCCTGCAATAAGAATGTTTTCTGCATACAGACTCTCTCATCTAGTAGCAAATTTATTGCCATTTCCGAATATGTCGCCAGAATTGATGAGGCTACAAGGAAAACTGAATAGTGATCATTTTAAAGAAACAGCTCGAAATATTTCGTAATATCAAGAAATGTTTAATTGGAAAATAACCGTCAATATTTCGACCATGTGTTATATGACTTTTTGTTGCAAATCACTTGTATAATCACTCCTCGAAGTATCTGAACTTTGAAAGTATATATAATTGGAAGTACTTAGGTTTAATCAAAACTCAAGAATCAAATCAAAAAACGTGTGAACTATCCATCACTGATCCTCATCGAATACAGAACGGAATCAACACGTTTTTTTTCCCAACAGCTGGTAACGGTCATTAACCGCTGTTTACCATTGTTGCCCGCTAGATGGAGCAAAATTGTACACAAACCATAGAACAAGCTACGGGTTCATCTACTAGCCGCTAGATGGCCTTATTTGCAATGCCTATTCAAGTTTAGCTTCAACAACAAGTCGGTAGATGGACTTTACGAAATATATCGAGTAGTTATCGAATTATAGTGGTGGCATTGTTTAAACAATGGTGGAGGCATGTTTGAGGAGAGTTGCACAGAGTTCACTCTAACACCCCCTCCTTTGCCGACAAGGTAGTAAAAACAAAAACAAAGTTTTAATTTATTGAATACTATTGATACGAGTTTTACACCTATGTATATCTCATCTGCCGTTTCATTTTTTTTATTTGGTTGTGTTGTTTCGAGTTTGTGTCTTCACTGGAACAAAAAAATCATAATTGTATCTATCTAATGATATAATTTTATATGACTTCGATTAAAAATCAATCAAGTTTAGCTCTCTAGAAACATAGTTTCAGATTGCTTCGAGTAGAAATCAATCAAGTTAAGCTCTCTAGAAACAAAGTTTCAGATTGCTGCGAGTAAAAAATCAATCAAGTTTAGCTCTCTAGAAACAAAGTTTCAGATTGCTTCGAGTTAAAAATCAATCCAGCTTAGCTCTCTAGAAACAAAGTTTCAGATTGCTTCGAGTAAAAATCAATCAAGTTTAGTCCTCTAGAAGCAAAGTTTCAGATTGCTTCAAGTAAAAAATCAATCAATTTTAGCTCTCTAGAAACAAAGTTTCAGATTGCTTCGAGTAAAAATAAATCAAGTTTAGCTCTCTAGAAACATAGTTTCAGATTGCTTCGAGTAAAAATCCATCAAGTTTAGCTCTTTAGAAACAAAGTTTCAGATTGCTTCAAGTAAAAATCAATCAAGTTTAGCTCTCTAGAAACATAGTTTCAGATTGCTTCGAGTAAAAATCAATCAAGTTAAGCTCTCTAGAAACAAAGTTTCAGATTGCTTCGAGTAAAAATCAGTCAAGTTTAGCTCTCTAGAAACAAAGTTTCAGATTGCTTCGAAAAAAAAATTGGCATTTGAGGTCATTGAACATCATATTTATCTAAAAGGGCTTTATTGAAGTATGTAAACTGTTCTTGTTGAAGGGGTTTTGTTAGAATATCAGCAAGTTGTTGCTTGGTAGAAATATGTTCGGCTTTCAGTATGTTGTCTTCAAATACTTTTCCAAGTACTTCTTCTCCATATATTTAAATCTCCCACGTGATGTAGTCTTCTCACATTGAGTTAGGACAGCTGTGTTATCTTCATAGATTGTGATAGGAAATTCAACTTCAAATATTGTCTCTTGAGCAAGCCGAGTTATGAAAAGTATGTCATCTGATGCATTCGATATTGCAACATACTCAGCTTCGGCTGTTGATTTCGCTAGTGAGTGCTGTAACTTTGTTCTCCAATGTAGATATTAAGTTACCTAGATATAGTACAATGTAGCCTGTTGTTGAGCATCTCGTTTTTGGGTCTCCCCCAAAATCAGCATCTACGTATGCTTCAAATATTTTATCGTTTCCTTTATTGAAACAAATTTTAAGGTGTCGAGTCCCATTGAGATACCGAAATATGCGTTTCATCATTACCCAGTGAATATCAGAAGGATTTGCTTGAAAACGTGCTAAATAATTAACAGCAAATGTTATGTCTGTCCTAGTGCAACTGGCTAAAAATTAGAGTGCCCCAATAGCTCTCTTGTATGGGTAATCTTTTGTACTTTCAATATTCAAATTTTTGTAATAGATCAAAGGCATCATAGATGTGGGTACAGGTTTGGAATTTTCCATTCTAAATTGCTGAAGCATCTTCTCAATATACTTTTGTTGGCATATTGAAATTATGTTAGATTCTTTATGCAACCCAAAACCTACAAATTTTTTGGGGAATCTAAAATCTTTTATTTCATATTGAGACGACAGTAGGTTTTTCGTACCTACTATTAAATTTTCGTATTTACTTATCAGAAGAATGTCATCAACATAGAGCAGGATTAAGATAATATTTGTATTTTCGACCTTTGTGTATACGCATGGTTCTCGACAGTTTCGTTTAAATCCATTCTTCTGGATGAATTCATCAAATGTGAGATACTAACAGCGTGGGGCAGTAACCAGACCATACAATACTTTATTTAGTTTTCCCATGAAGAGTTTGTTGTCAACTTTACTGCCTTCAGGCAAATTTATGAATTTTTCATGTAGAAAGGCAGTTTTTATATCTTGTTGGCAGATATGCCACTTTTTGAATGATACAAAGGCTAAAAGCCAACAAATGGTAATTGCAGAGGGGGTAGGCGATGCTTTGTCTGCAGATGTGTAGGTTTCTGTGTCTCGGCAACCTACGGCAACCAGTCGAGCCTTATGGATACCTCCATCTTTCATGCTAAATGGCCATTTGACTGTAACGACTTTAGCTGATTTTTCTCTCGGAACTATTGTCCATACATTATGTTTTTTCATGGCTTCCAATTCTGAATTTATAGCACGTTCCCACTTTTCTCTATTAATTCAAGACATTGCTTCTTGAAAGGTTATAGGAATTTCGTCAAAATTTTTAATTTGTGTATCACAGAAAGACCAATCAATACATGAGGGAATCAAGCAATTATTTAGTGATACTGAGTTTGTGCAATTTGGCAAAGCTTCTTTTGGTTCTGATGTGGCATTTGTTTAACTGGTGAATGTTTGACTCTCTATTTCTAAACAATTTTCTTCAATTTCAGTTGTAATGGAAAATGCAAGTGTTGTTTGTTGTTCTTTAGCGGGATGATCATGTTTATATAGAATATTTCGATTTATTTTCACATTGCAACTATTAATTGTTTTCTTAGTTTTTGGATCAAACATTATAAAACCCGTATCTCGAAAACCTACGAGGTACATAATAGATCTGGGGACAAGTTTTTGTTATTTCAGTATGATTTCATTTCTTACATAGGATCTTGAACCAAATTTCTTTATCCACTACTATAGAGTAATATGTCAATTATTAAACTAATTTCTATTTGTAAAAGCGGTGCGGTTCACTCAATCGAAAGGTCAGTCATTAGAAGGGTCATTCGTCCGAAAATCCATTCGACCGAAGAGTCATTCCTCCTAAAGACCACGCCCCTCTTTCGTGATTGGCCGACTGGTCCCAGCGCAATTGTCTGTCATCTTTATTTACCACTTTGAGAATTTACAGATGACTACCCCAAGTTGAAAATCATATAGTGTCTATATTTCTAGTTTCGCTCGGCGACAACAGATGGAAATTAGTTGCTTATGCGATTCTTTGTATGTTTACACATAACCCTATTTTTTCAATTTGCAATTTGAACTTCATCTTCGATATGAATTAAATATAATTATAATGACGAATGTGAGGAAACTTATGATAATATGAAAATGATTGAATGATGAAATGCATTGGGAGTTCTTCAAGTTTACGTCAAACACAATGTATTTTCAATAATCAGAGTAGGTAGGTATTCTAAGAATTATACAAAACAAACTATTAGGTACCTACAAAGCGAATTAAATTTTTTTTCCAGGAAATCTTAGAAGATGAATATATTCGAGAACCAGCTGTGTTTTCTTATTTGTGCATGAAAGTATAATAAGGCAAGAAAACTTCAGTTCACTATACCTACCAAGAATGTCAAATTACCTAAATGAGACAAGTAATGTTTAGGTGCCTACATCTGGCATTGTTAATATAAACATGGACTTGATCCAAGTCAATTGATTTTACTTACGGAGTACCTAGAGCATATGTTACATTTGTCACACTTCTTACATCTCTGGGTATTGATCGAATGATTAATTTCACCTAACTTAACAACTTATATGGATCACAGGAATGAAGTACAAAGAGCTTTTATAACTTTACTACTTCAATATCACCATGAAGTACCACTGTAGCAAAAAATTCACCTTTTTGCGATTCCACTCTTATGAAACTCTAAAGAGATGTTCACCTTGCCAAGAGTACAAAAGTGTGTTGGACAGCTGTACAATTCTATACCTTGGGTGATTTAGCTTGTAACTGGATTGACACGGTTCAAGAGGCAGTTGAGGTCTTTTATTATGAGCCTTCATCGTAAGGTAGTGGCTGATCTGGTTGAAATGCTGAGCTAATATGTTACTCGGTGTGTGAATCGGTAAAGTCATTTTGGAATGTTCGCTTAATTTATATTTCTATATTGTTCTTTTTTATACATCTCGAAACATGTGTTTCTACACTTATCGAGAACCTATTGTTTATTTTTTATATGATGTTTCTGTAATGTACCTATATTTGTCCAAATAAACCTGATTGATTGATATTTTCAGAAAATTCTATTTGAAAATTTCACTAAAGACTAGTGTTTTACAAAGTAGGTAATAGGTGTTGAAAGGATACCAATTCAATCAAGGAAAATGTCGAGTGTACGGTGAATTGTTGATAAATTTGAAATATAATCTTAACGATGACAATTTTTCTGAAAAAGGAGGATACCTATTAAATTTTTTTTGGTCTTCAAATTATCAAATAGTTCAAAATAGATACCTATATGGAATTTTATAACTCTGAATTTCTGAAGCACTATGTAGATATATGCATATTTTTTTTTCGACCTCAACATCATTAGGGGATTGAAAATAACTCCATTGATTTTTCTTCAATAATAATAATTTTATGAAGAATCTTTGAAGGGTGATAAATTTTCAGTAACAAAAATTTACTAAGCTCAAGTAAGTATATCTATACAGCGGTAAAATATATAAGATTTATTTATATGTATCCTATAAGTATTTATCATGGTTCTTTTTCTGCATTATTAGCTACTACCTTTTATATATTGACTCCAATGAGAATAATGAAAAATATATTATATATAAACCATAAAAACCAAAAAAATATCTTATTCGAGTTAAATTCATTTTGAGGATCAATATTCTTATATTGAATGTTCACAAAAAATTTCAAGAGAATCACACAGAGCTATGCAGAAGCCTTGTCTTTAGTGCTAGTGAAAGTACTCGAAGTACTTTAGTTAACTGGTGCTTAGTGCTTCGAGAATTTGTTGGGAGGGCTTTGTGCTTAGTAATCTGTAAAGAACTCCCGAGCACCTCAAACACTGTTAATCATTATTCAGTCACTTTCAGTTTCACTCTGACCTAACATTTTTTAAATGATTGGCTCATGTTTCAAACTTTTAAAAGTGGCTACAGATATAAAATTTATTGGTGGTAGGCGATGTGTAATAATAATAAAAATCAATTAGGAATTTTTTTTATTACAGTTTAAAATACTATTTTTTTCTTGTTAGTTGTTATTAGTATTATGATATCAATTGAATAATAAAAAGAAGATAAAAAACACTTGACAAAGTTTCACAATTTTTATTAAAATATTTGTTGACACGCGTGTTTCGGGTTTTATCCCATTTTCAATACTGAATACATATCAACACAGAAAGAACATACTCATACACATTTCAGGTAACACATGTTAAAATCGGTGACAGGCGGAAATCTAATTGATCGTTTACAATTAGGAGATTTTGTTTTTGGGCTGAGGCTATTTCTAACATATCTAATAGATCTAAACGTCTACCTTTATCACCTTTATGTAGAATTTTTATATTGTTGAAATCTATGAAGTGGTTGTAGGTAATACAGTGAGTGGAGAAACCTGTTGTTGTTTTATTTTGTAGTATAGATTTTTTATGCTCATCAACTCTAACTCCGAGAGAACGACCAGTCTGACCTATATAAATTGCAGGGCACTCATCACATGATAGCACCACTCAACTGCGAATTATTCAGTCGATCCTTCCCATTGAAAAATATTGATCTCAAATTCTTCTTATTGGTACATACAATATTAACTTCATTTTTTCTAATTCTTCGGCAGAGTTGTTCACTGAGAGATGGGATGTAGTTGATATATACAAATTTCTTTATTCCATCATTAATTTGAGGTGGATAAATTAAAGTGAATAATTTTGTTTGTTGTTTTTTGATAATCATTTTGTCTATTATGTTAGGGGAATAGCCGTTGTTTATTGCTAATGATTTAAGAACTCTAACTTCATTTTCAAAACTAGTTTTTGACAATGGAACTGAAATCAACCTATGTACCAGGGAGTGGAATCAAAACCAAAATCTCCTAGTTGTAAACGATCAATTAGATTTCCGCCTGTCACCGATTTTAACATGTGTTACCTGAAATGTGTATGAGTATGTTCTTTCTGTGTTGATATGTATTCAGTTTTGAAAATGGGATAAAACCCGAAACACGCGTGTCAACAAATATTTTAATAAAAATTGTGAAACTTTGTCAAGTGTTTTTTATCTTCTTTTTATTATTCAATCTATAATGTTTCACCAAGGGTTATGTGAGGAATCAATTTCGATTATGATATCAAGTTTGGTTGTTCTTTCATTTTCATTAGAGTACCTATTTGAAACTTCCAAATTAATTCCACAAAATTTTGGAGAGCATAGGGTACCAGTCGTAGGTTGATCAAGATTCAGCTCAGGCATTGTTTAAGGAGTTCTCCTTAAACAATGGCTCAGGTATAAGGATGAAATTATATATTATTTTACGAGTTACTGCATTGTTAGAGGATCTTTCAAATCTTGTGAAAGTAGGAACGAACTCTAGTAATAGTTGCTCAATTTTCTGTCGGTTGAGTTAGTAGGAATATATCAAGTGCGATTGTTCTTATAATATCGTCATTGGAATCAGGGGAGCAGACAGGGGGGGCCGAGGGGCCTGCCCCCCAAGATTTCTCTGCATGTAAACTTCTCTTCCTGTATCTCAGTAGATACAATTGAATTTAAGCACATCTTCAATTTTTATTTAAAATAGATTAATCGTATTCATGGATACAGTCAATTTTCAGAACCTTAAAGATTAACCTGTTGAAAATGAGAATAGGTACACATTTATATTTGAATCGAATTGAAATTGAAACTTTTCAAATTCTCAAATTGTAAATAACTATAACCTTCTCAATATTTCTTGCGTTATTTTCTTATTATAAAACGTAACTGATAATTCGAGTAAGTAAAAGAAATTTTTCTTATAATATTCCCCATCTTCTGTAGCCCGTTTCAAAACCGTAAAGCAAACTTAATATTATTGTGTAAGGTTATCCTTATGTTTAGTGTCTATAAATTAAGTTTTTGAATATTTTTAAAAATGGTGTTTTGATTGGGACTCGATTCAGTAAATTCACCATTACCTAAAATACCAGTACCTTTTGGTTTTTTAATATCTAAAAGTTCCCCCCTCAAAAGTCGGGCCTGGATCGGCGCCTGATATTTAGTATCAATCTTAAGTCCTATACAAAATTTTGAGTTAATAGCTTCACTCCTTCACAAATGAACGAGCGCTTTAAAGCGGTTTTATACAAAGCACCCAGTTTAAAAGTATTTAGAGCCGTCCACTCTGAACTAATATTACATTACACGTTACACCTGGCATAATCAGCACTATTTCGACGTGATTTCGCTCACCCTACTGATAGCGCCAAAAGAGACGACGTTTTCAGTTCTCACCCCTAAATCATGATATAAGAAACATATGGTATTCTTATTTTATGCCCTGAATAATAATGCATAATGATGCACCACCAGCACTAGCTAAAGTTGGGTGGATCTCCAAGGAACCAACCGGAACAGGTTCGTATCGGCTCGAGTCGGTTATCTCAGGAAAATTTTTTATACTTATTACATAAAAAACAAGTATCTAATGTATGTGTGAAGTTGGCTCAGCACTTCTTGATTTTCGTAAAAAATTTTGTTGTGCAGAATTGTGCTAAGTTTTTTGCTGCTTTGTGCCGATATTTTTCCTAATACCAAGTGGTACACATGTACTGAGTTGTGCCGTTCGAATTTTCTCGAAGGTCCCTCTCATTTTCCGAAAAATCGAGATTTAAGAAAAAAGAAAGCCCAGCACTTGTTTTTCTCTCACAAACGAATGAAAAAATTTGTGCTACATTTGTGCTGCTTTGTGCCGTAAATATTTTCACGAAAATCTTTCATGTTTTCCTGCAAACTACGAAAATAAAAAACAAATCATCCCAGCACTTTTTTTCAAAGGAACATGCTCAAAAGATGTACTACTCTAAGGCAAAGTAGTGATAGTGTTTTCACAAATATTCTGCTACTTCACCCAAAACATAAAGAAATCAAAAGAAAGTTAGCTCAGCACTTTCATTTTTTTCGACGAAAATTGTTTTATAATATTATACGCTATTTGTGCCAACTTGTGCTGGTCAAAGTTTCAGAAAAATCATCAGTTTCCTTGTTATATGGGAGAAAATGAAATTTTTCTTTCATTTCATTCGGTTTTTGAGATATTCAACGAAATGTTTTGTACGAACCTACCAAGAATTTTCCGAAAAATTGGTTTTCGATAGCTGAAACAGATTGTGTACTGGATATACTGAGTTAGGAGTACTGAAATCTGCCGTTCAAATTTTTCCAAAAGTTATTCTAATCTCTAGAAAATCAAATGAAATAAGGAAGAGTTATTTCAGCAAATATGTTTTTTCTTCTCCCGAATTTGTGCTTTTATCGTGGTGAATCCATGCTAGTGGAATTTTCGAAAAAAACCTTTATATCTTTTTTCAAATGGTGAAAATTAAATAAAACAGTACATTCTAGGAAACACTGAAAACACGGCAACTCGACAATATTGTTTCACACCGTTGGTTGGCAACCGCAATCCTCAAAACACATACATCGCATTCTTTATGCTATGATTCACTGTCCCATTTCATGAAAATACCAATGATACACTAATGTGAAAATTTAATTATATAATTATGTATACTAATAGAGTTGCGGTAACAATGTTCTATTTTCCTTAAGGTTTTTGAATGCATAAAAATAAAAGAAACAATTTTTCCTCCAAGAAAATTATGAGACCGTGAAATTCATCTAATAGGCGCGAATAAATTCACCAATATCTTGTCGACTTTGCTGTATCAATAGTCAATTAAATTTAAACATAATCAAATCATTCAAATCTTTTGAGTTTATTTTATCTACAATATCTCAAAAAGCGAATGAAATAAAAGACAATTTTCAACGACACAAAGCAGCACACACCTAGCACAATCCAGCATAACAAAAAGTTTTTCGAAAATCTAAAAGTGCTTGGCCAACTTCACTTACACTGTTGCCTGGTATAATGGTTTTTCCTCTACCCTATTGATTTTTCTTATTTTCTCCCATATAGAAAAGAACTGATTATTTTTCCGAAACTTTGACCAGCACCATCAGTTGGCACAAATAGAGTACAATCATATAAAACAATTTTCGTCGAAAAAAAATGAAAGTGCTGGGCTAACTTTTTTCTAATTTCTTTATTTTTTGGGTGAATAAGCGGGATATTTGTGAAAATAACAACGGCACAAATTTGCCTGAGAGTACGCAGCACAATCTTTTGATCATGTTTCCACCGAAAAAAACAAAAGTGCTAGGATAACTTTTTTTTATTTTCATAGTTTGCAGGAGAACACGAAAGATTTTTGTGAAAATATTCACGGCACAAAGCAGCACACATGTAGCTCAAATCTTTTCATTCGTTTATGAGAAAAAACAAGTGCTGGGCTATCTTTTTTCTTAAATCTCGATTTTTCGGGAAATGAGAGGGAAAACTCAGTAGGTACATGTGTAGCACAATTTTAATCAATTATTTGAATCCCATTTTTCGAAAAATGCTGATGGACTGGCTCATCAGCAGTCCATCAGCAAAAAAAACAGTTAATGTATTTTAATATTTCGTTATAGAGAGAATTTACTTCGTTTTAGAGGTTGTTTTTAACATGGAATTTGGATTCAAGGTGCAATGTCTTATACGAAATCAGTTAAACAGAGAAATTCGTTATAACGAACGTCTGTATAACGAATTTCTCTGTTTAACTGATTTCGTACAAGACATTGCACCCTGAATCCAAATTCCATGAAACAACCTCTGAAACGAAGTAAATTCTTTTTATAACGAAATATTAAAATACATATCACTCTTTGAATGGGTATTCGTAGGAAAGTGTTATGTGGTTTTTTCCGTAAGTACGTACTAAATCCCAAACTTAAACTTAAACATTTAGGCGGGCAGAGGTATCCTTCTGAAACATTTTTAAATACACCCCTGGCTGTTTAGTTTCAATCTAATCACTACGCTAGTGTGAAAAGTTGTGCGCACATATCTGAAAGGAAGTGCTTAAGTTCGAATGATAAAGTTATTAAATTTATCAGTGAAGTGGACCGCGACATTGCCGATTAGAGAAAAAATTTTTCTGTATAACGAACTTTCTTTATAACAATATTTACCGCGTTCGTTATGGGGAATTTCCACTGTATCTCGAAAACCACTTGGAATTAAATAAAAATATATCGGCACAAAGCAGCACAAACTTAGCACACAATTCAGCACAACAAATTTTTTTTCGAAAATCAAAAAGTGTTTGGCCAACTTCACACACATCAATTGAGTATCTACCCGAAGTCAATCTTCAAATTTAGCTAATAACTCTGTTATTCACAGCTAATAAATATGCTTTAGTGAAAAAGCAGCTTGTAATGAGATGAATCGTTGCTTGGCGTCTGAATATTATGTATTCATCATTAATGAACAAAATTTAAATAACGGTGCTATTTGAATTGAAAAACTTGAACTAAGAAAAAAAGTCACTTCCAACTATTGAACATTCTTAGATGTGATTTGGTATGATTATCTGTAGCCAATGAATTTTGATCTATCGTGAATAAAAATTCATTTAGCTCAAGTAAAAAATAAGCCTTTGAGACAAATTACTGAAGATTCAAAATAATATTGTGAAAAAGGTATACTTACTACAATGAATCTGAATTGGTTCAAACATCGAGTTTTCCATTAGTGTAATTTCAAATTTAATAATTTAGTTTCTTTTTCTATCCCAATTATGCCAAATTTAGGTCATTTTCTTGTTAAGACAAGTCTATGAAATGCTAAGTGCTTGGGAGCACTTTGAGGTGCTGGGGAATTCTTTACAGATTACTACACTCCCAACAAATTCTCGAAGCAATAAGCACCAGTTCACTAAAGTACTTCGAGTGCTTTCACTAGCACTAAGGACAAGGCTTCGGCACAGCTCAGTGTGATTCTCTTGAAATTTTTCCTAAACATTCAATATAAAAATATTGATCCTCAAAATAAATTTAACTCGAATAAGATATTTTTTTGTGTGAATATATAAGTTATATATTAAATATTTTTCATTATCCTCATGGGAGTCAACATATAAAAGGTAGTAGCTAATAATGCAGAAAAAGAACCATGATAAATACTTATAGGATACATATACATCTTATATATTTTACCAGTGTATAGATATACTTACTTGAGCTCATTAAATTTTTGTTCTTGGAAATGTATCACCCTTCCAAGATTCTTCATAAGATTAATTATTGAAGAAAAATCAATGGAGTTATTTTCAATCCCCTAATGAAGTCAAGGTCAAAAAAAATGTCTACATCTACATAGTACTTCAGAAATGCAGAGTTATGAAATATCATATAGGTACCTATTTTGAACTATTCAATAATTTGAAGACCAAAAAATATTTAATAGGTATCCTCCTTTTTCAGAAAAATTGTCATCGTTAAGAATATATTTTAAATTTATCATCAATTCACCTTATACTCATCATTTTCCTTGATTGAATTGGTATTCTTTCAACACCTATTACCTACTTCCTTAAATCCTAGTCTTTAGTGAAATTTTCAAATAGAATTTTCTGAAAATATCAATCAATCAGGTTTATTTGCACAAATATAGGTACATTACAGAAACATCTTATAAAAGATAAACAAAAGGTTCTCGATAAGTGTAGAAACACATGTTTCGAGATGTATAAAAAAGAACAATATAGAAACATAAATTAAGCGAACATTCCAAAATGACTTTTCCGATTCACACACCTAGTAACTCCTATTCAACCGTGTCAACCCAGTTACAAGCTGAATCACCTGAGGGATAGAATTGTACAGCCTTGGGGCAATGTAGGAGAATGAGCGCTGTCCAACACACTTTTGTACTCTTGGCAGGGTGAACATCTCTTTAGAGTTTCATAAGGTGAATTTTTTGCTACAGTGGTACTTCATGGTGATATTGAAGTAGTAAAGTTATAAAAGCTCTTTGTACTTCATTCCTGTGATCCATATACATAAGTTGTTAAGTTAGGTGAAATTAATCATTTGATCAATACCCAGAGATGTAAGAAGTGTGACAAATGTAGCATATGCTTAATCTAGGTACTCCGTCAGTAAAATCAATTGACTTGGATCAAGTCCATGTTTATATCAACAATGCCAGATGTAGGCACCTAAATATTACTCGTCTCATTTACATAGGTAATTTGACATTCTTGGTAGGTATAGTGAACTGAAGTTTTCTTGCCTTATTATACTTTTATGCACAAATAAGAAAACACAGCTGGTTCTCGAATATATTCATCTTCTAAGATTTCCTGGAAAAAAATTAAATTCGCTTTGTAGGTACCTAATAGTTTGTTTTGTATAATTCTTAGAATACCTACCTACTCTGATTATTGAAAATACATTGTGTTTGACGTAAACTTGAAGAACTCCCAATGCATTTCATCATTCAATCATTTTCATATTATCATAAGTTTCCTCACATTCGTCATTATAATTATATTTAATTCATATCGAAGATGAAGTTCAAATTGCAAATTGAAAAAATAAGGTTATGTGTAAACATACATAGAATCGCATAAGCAACTAATTTCCATCTGTTGTCGCCGAGCGAAACTAGAAATATAAACACTATATGATTTTCAACTTGGGGTAGTCATCTGTAAATTCTCAAAGTGGTAAATAAAGATGACAGACAATTGCGCTGGGACCAGTCGGCCAATCACAATAGAGGGGCGTGGTCTTTCGGAGGAATGACTCTTCGGTCGAATAGATTTTCGGACGAATGACCCTTCTAATGACTGACTTTTCGAACGACCGATACCTACTCTGTAAAAGTAGCTATAACACAACCGTAGACATGTCTATGAACCGAAAAGCGAGTGTTATAATAACACCGGCCCATAACACCCTCTAATAAAAATACCTAGGAAAAATGAAACTGCTTACAAAAAAAATGAATAAAAAGTAGGATCGATCCGGAACTCTATTTCAGCCATCAAGATAACGTTCTAGCGATTCATTCCAGATTTATTTTTGGAGAACGTAATTTTTTGAAGTTGCGAAAGTACTTGATTTGATTAGAGACTCTGATTTGATTCCCGACCACCGAGTACAGAGGTTTGGCGAAATGTTGTCAATGCTTTTGACAACTGTTCAAAATTTTTGAAATACAGATTATTTCGAATTTTACTGAAGAAGTCGTGGATAAAGTATAGTATTCAATTCGCGGTAATGCTCAAAACACACTTGATGAATTACACCACTCGCCTAACGGCTCGTGGTGCAAAATTCATCTGCGTGTGTTTTGACCTGCATTACCGCTCATTGAATAATATACTATTATATATTTCATTTCTGGTTGTTTATCATAAGCCTTCTCAAATAGAGTTAAAAAAATTTAGAGCTGAATGAGGGGTTCTATTATATGGGAAAGTCAGGAAAGTGGCGCAATGTGTAGCTAGGTCCCAAAAACACAATGGAAAACCTGAACTTATTAGTAGAGCACGAATACGTTCTTTCAATGTACGATTTAATCGCTCTATTGTTCCATTATGCTTATGTGTAGGTATATGGTTCAGCTGTTTGTAATTCTATATTGAATTTATCAAGTATTACACATGGTTGCATTTCCTGTGTATTCTGTTCCATTGTCACATCGTATTACCTTAAATGCATATTTTTCAGAAAACGTTGATTTCAGTGTTCTCAAACCATGTTCAAGGCACTCGGGAACTTGTGTTTTTGACTTCATTACAAAGGTTTGTAAGAATCGAGTTTAGTCATCAAGAACGGTCAAAATGCATTTATTCCTGCTAGCAAATGTAGTTGGTGTAATTGGTCCTATTAAATCGGTATGAATTATTTCACATGGTCTTGTGGACCCATCTCTGTCTTTATTGAAAGTTTTCCTCGTTAATTTTGAAAGAGAACAAGTGGAACATTTTTCCATCGTTTTGTTGTATACGAATTCCGTCATACCAGTTGACACACTGCGAAATTTGTTTAAATATGTAGAGGAGATGTGACCACACCTCTCATGCCACAATTCCCCCTCCGATTCTAATAATTCAATTGTTCTACCACTTCATTTCGTTTTCTTTTTGTTGCTTCTAATTACATTGTTTAATATAGGGGAAAGGAGGGTAAGATGACGAATAGGGTAAGATGACGAATTCTCGATATTTCCTAAATATATAAGTCCTTCAGCATCAGCTTCTGTCAAACGTGAAAAAATAGTCCTATTCTTCATGCCTTTTATCGGCAGCAAAATACGACGAGAGCTCAGTAAGATACAAGAGTTGATACATGTCGGGTGTTGGTTGAGACAATATATGTGATTCCGAGTATTACTGTTTTTAGTGTTTTATTCATTTCGTTTTCTGTAAGTCTAATTTTATTTCGAAACTATCATGTTTCAGGAAAAAATTGAGTATTGAAAACATTTGTTGGAAGTGATGAATATCATTTTATGACGTTTACAAATAAAATGTCAAATGCGGGTAAGATGACGAGTTGTTCGTCATCTTACCCTACATAATTAAAAATATTTATTAGGTCATGTTTTTAACTTCAGGTTTGAATAAATATGGGTGAAATATATCAAAGAAAAACTTACAGGCAATCATGGTCGAAAGATAATATGAAAAGAGCACTCACTAAAATAAAAAATCAAGAGTTGAGTGTAAATGTAGCTTCGAAAGCATATCAAATTCCAGAAGCTACTCTCAGAAGATATGTTAAGAAATATTCTGATGAGGTAAACTAAACTCGTTTGATCATATGCAGACTCAGAGAAGAAGAAAATTACGAGATCAGAAAAAAAATAAAAGATTAGAAAAAAGTAGAAAATCACAGAAATTAAAACAAAAACCAGTAAGAAGAAAAATAAAATTCAACGATTCTTCTGACTCCTCAATAGATCTACAATATGCTGACTCTGAAAATGATGCAGATGATGAAAGAGCATTATCTGCAGTGAACGTGGAAAAAATGAAATATGGTTTTGCTGTAGCAAATGTGAAGAGTACACAGGAATGGACACTAAAGAGGCGAAAATGAAAAAAAAAACCTAGAATAAATTTATTTTACCTTGATTTGTAAATTTTTGTATATAGCTACCTTTATGTTCTTTAGAATACGCATCTCCTGATGTTACTCTCCACAATTCGTCATCTTACCCTCCACGTCGGGTAAGATGACGAAAATGACGTTAGCAGATAAACTTCAAATATTTCACTCCAAATAGTAACTTGCAAGTGATACAAATTTTTTATTGAAAACTCAATAATAGTAAATGACAGAATAGTTTTTTTTTACACCGTAAAATGATCAAATAATCGTTTTATGAGTTCTTGCCTCTCCTTCCCCTAACTGATTTTGTTTTTTCTGCAATGGGATAGATTGATTTGTCTTTGTAGTTTGTCAAGTTTTCTTTTGTATGTATTTGTGCTTGTAAACGATATAAGCTATTACGTGTATGTATCAATGCTATTTTCGATTTTAGTTTCCTGGATGAAATAGTTCCATAAAATTCCAAACTTGTTCAAGAAATGTAAAATTATAGCTGCCGTTAAACAAGGTAAAGATCCCACCCTCCCAAGTAGTTACAGACCAATTGCTCTGTTGAGTGTATGTTACAAGATACTCGAAAGAATTATATATAACCGACTTCTCCCAATGGTACAAGATAATATTCCGATAGATCAGGCTGGTTTCATGACCGGAAGGAATTGTTGTGAACAGGTACTATGTTTAACTACGTATATCGAAAAGGGATTCCAGAAAAAATATAAAACAACAGCGGGTTTCATTGATTTAACTTGTGCTTATGATACTGTGTGGAAAGAGGGCCTACTCATTAAATTATATTCACTTGTACCGTGCAAGGCATTTCTTCAACTGATGAATGATTTATTGAGTGATATGCTCTTTCAGGTGATGTTGAATGACAGAAGAAGTAAATTTCGCAGTTTACAAAATGATTTACCTCAAGGGTCTGTCCTGTCTCCTCTACTGTTCAATATTTATACATCTGACATCCCCTCCACAACGTCCCGAAAATTTATGTATGCAGATGATATAGCTTTGACTACACAAAGTTCATCACTTTCTCAGGCAGTAAAGGTACTGAGTCATGATCTTGAAATTTTAAATGGATATTTCAAAAAATGGGGGCTTCAACCAAACCCAAATAAAACTGAAGTTTCAACCTTTCACCTAAACAACAGAGAGGCAGATTTACAACTGAATATTCAATTTAAAAGTATCAGACTTAAACACAATAAATATCCTAAATATCTTGGTGTAACACTTGATCGAACCCTCACATTTAAACAACACTTGAACAATGTCGCCTTCAAAGTAAAAACCCGATCAAATCTTATTCAGAAACTTGCGAATACCTCCTGGGGAGCCACTGCTGAAACTTTAAGAATAAGTGCACTTGCATTAGTCTATTCTGCCGCAGAATATTGTGCTCCCGTTTGAATCAATAGCCATCATACCAATTCGGTTGATACCCAACTCAATCAGACAATGAGAGTCATTACTGGAACTTTAAGAACTACTCCTATAGCATGGCTTTCAGTCCTCAGTATTATAGCTAATCCAAAACTGAGACGGCTCTCTGCTCTCAAGTTTCAAAATGACAAACTGATAAATAATCCTGTGCTCCATTTTCATAATGATACTGAACTTCTTACAAATCCTCAATTGAGACTGAAGTCCAGGCTACCACCGGTCAGAACAGCCAGCCAACTTACTAATCTTTCCATCAAAGAATTATGGCGCACAGAGTGGAGACATCAAGAGGTCAGAAACTCCAATCTAATCGAAGACCCAACATCAAAAGTAGAAGGTTTCTACCTTGGACGTAGAGATTGGATCAACTTAAATAGGATAAGAACAGGCCATGGTATTTGCAACAAGTCTCTCACGCTGTGGGGAAGAGCTGAAGACCCATCATGTCCTAGGTGCAACGCTGCTGAACATACTGTTTTACATATGGCGTTGGAATGTCCTGATACCCGATTTCAAGGCAATCTACAGGACATTCATAACCTTACTCCGACTGCACTCGCCTGGCTGAGCTCAAGCAACTTGAAACTTTGACCTACTTTATTTTTTGAATTTTATTAATTTATATAATTAGTTCTTTTATTCCTTTCTATTTGATATTATGGCAATGTGTGTGAATTCATACGAATATATATATATATAGTTCCATTTGAGGTACTCAAAATGATGGAAGTACCAAACTGCAAGTTAAACGCTTGAACACTCAGAATATTGTCTTTTAACATAGGAATCAAATAAACCCCCAAAAGTTTAAGCATATATTTCCTTTTTGCAAATTCAAGTGAAAGAATTAGAGATCCTTCACCTATAGCCTTGCATATACCACCAATAGCAGTTGTTACTTGCAAAGGGCTCTTAAATTTCTGATAATTAATCAACGAATTTTATCATTACTTATTGCATGATGCGTTGCACCAGAATCAACAAAAAACGATATACATTCATCATATATTTCACTGTTTGCTTCTCTAATGCTATTAATGCAAACGAAATCTTTTTCATACTCACTTTCTTTACAATTCCTTTTTTCATGTCCAAATCTATGGCATCCATAGCACAATTTTCCTGGATAGGGGCACGTTTCTTCTTTATGGAAATATGTTCCACATTTCTTGCATTGATGTTTTTTTTTTGGTTTCTACATCCATCGTTTTCAGTTTTTCAATCTGGTCTTTCGAATAAAGATCGCTCATTGAAATTCTCTTCTTCAGATCAATATGCTTCTTCTTATCTTGATTGCTCTTGCATAAGGGTTGTAAGTTTGGGTTTTTCCCAGTGCTTTTGTTCTTCATTCAGGGTTCTTCTTTTTCGAATATGGGTATTATCCACATCTAAGAATTGATTTTGTACATATTCGAACTTCTTCAGATGTTCGAGCAATGTCATCATCATATTATAAAATATCGAGTATGGATTTCCAGGCTCGTACCGATTGTCGATTTTAGCCAAGAACCGAGCAATCAATAGATTTTCTTCAAATACTGTCCCTAATTCTCTGTATTCATCTACAGTTGTTTGAAATTCTGTAACACAAGAGCAACCAGGTCCTGAAGTTTCTGACCAGCAAACATATCTTTAATATGCACTATGCAGTTTTGTACTTTAAAATGTTATCTGCGATGTTTTTATTTATTGTGGCTCTCAAATATTGTAGTTTTTGAGCATCGTGAAGTAGCCTCTTTTCATATGGCATATCCAGTGACGGACATCCAGACTCAGTCATTAGGAAGCTCTGTAATCTTAGGGAACGGAGTCCCAACTCCAATCTAGCTTCCCATTGTTGAAGGTTCTTGGAACCAGTTAATTTTTCATCTCCAGGGATATATGGAATATAAAATGTTGGCATGATTGTTTCTTTGTTTGTCTGTACATTCTCGACGGTTTTTGTCATACTGCCGCACGAGGTAGGTGTATCGGCATTGGAGGTTAATTGATTTAACAAAGGCCCAAGTGCAGTTTTAAGGACCTCGTTCACTTGATTTTTTATTATTTCACTTAAATCAACGTTTTGTTCCTCTTCTGGACTTGGAATCATCCATTCAGACTCTTCAGTTTGTGCAGGAGAGGAGTTTCCTTGATTGGGGTCCATTTTCTTGAAAAACACTTTCGAATATGCTTCCACAATTTTCACAAATACAGCAAATTAACACAAAAAAGAGAGGAATTATTTGCTCTGCTACCAACTTAGGTTTAATGAAAACTCAAGAATCAAATCAAAAAACGTGTGAACTATCCACCACTGATACTCATCTAAAGGGGCCTACAGACTATCAACCTAGTTGAAGACTAAGTTGTAAACACGGCATGTTGACGACCAAGTTGAACGTCTGTAGGCTGGTTGGTGGTTGATATTCCAGGTTGAAGACTAAAGGGGCCTACAGACGATCAACCTAGTTGAAGACTAAGTTGTAAACACGGCATGTTGACGACCAAGTTGAACGTCTGTAGGCTGGTTGGTGGTTGATATTCCAGGTTGAAGACTAAGTTGATGCGAGATCAAATCGGTTTGATATTTGGTGGGCGGAGCCCGATGTTGACGACTAAGTTGGAGCGTCTGTATGGTAGTCATCAACTAGGTTGACAACACCAGTTGGAATTCTACCTTGTAGATTGAACATCTCCTAGCGTATTCAAAATTCTTCGTAATATTCGAGGAAGGTAGTAATTTAACTAGAAAATATGAGCAAAATTCCAAACATTCAAGTTTGGGTAGATTTCTTTGATTGGGTGAAAGATCTTCCTGAATTATGGAGAGTAAAATCCGAGAAATATAAAAAACCTTGGGCAGATTCTTTGAGCGAACATTCATTGGTGGAGCAATAATGCTATACCTCAAAATTTTGTATAGTACTTGAAATTCATGCTTAGTAAATGAATACAAAATCTCAGATGATCAGACTTATATTATGGAAATTATAAAAAATGAAATATGTAAAAATCAATAATTAAAAGAAAATTGAATTATATGCTTCAGATGATGCGATTCTTGGATATCTTGTTATGACATATAATGATTCTTTCTTTCAATTTCGCATGAGGCTTACTGTGAGTATTTTGCATGTGGTCGAGAATTCTATTCCAATTGGTTTCGTTTTGTCTGAGATATTAAGGAACAAAAATTCGGAATGGTCATATTTTATGGGACACCTTGTATGATTTGGCAGATTAACGAACTTAATTGTGGCATTTGGAAACCAAACTCACCCTGAAAATCTCAAGTCTCTAGGACAATTCCTCAGAAAGTTATCGTGTTTATGGCCGGAAAGACCCACGGACCGGATTGAATTTGACCATGGATTCGTCAACAGGGAGCAGAACCCTATCATTGGAGACCAATTTCGGCTCAAACTTCGAAAAGTTCTTTCATTAAACCGGAATGGGAAAAATGAGACCGATTGTGGTACCAATCCTTGGTCCAAATTCTTTCATTCAAGAACTGTGCTGCACCACATTGTCGCATATATCGTTTATAATAACATAATATAACGAAAGATCTCTCTCCATGTTTCGATAATTTCTCCTAATCAGCCGACTAGTTCACTCGACGGAAACCACCGCTGAAATGATGTTTTCAACTTGGTTGACAACCGCTATTTTCACTCTCATTTGGTTTACAACCTAGTTGACAACATAGTCTTCAACTAAGTTGATCGTCTGTAGGCCGCTTAAGTTGATGCGAGATCAAATCGGTTTGATATTTGGTGGGCGGAGCCCGATGTTGACGACTAAGTTGGAGCGTCTGTATGGTAGTCATCAACTAGGTTGACAACACCAGTTGGAATTCTACCTTGTAGAGTGAACATCTCATAGCGTATTCAAAATCCGTCGTAAATATTCGAGGAAAGGTAGTAATTTAACTAGAAAATATGAGCAAAATTCCAAACATTCAAGTTTGGGTAGATTTCTTTGATTGGGTGAAAGATCTTCCTGAATTATGGAGAGTAAAATCCGAGATATATAAAAAAAACCTTAAGCAGATGCTTTGAGCGAACATTCATTGGTGGAGCAATAATGCTATCACCTCAAAATTTTGTATAGTACTTGAGATTCATGCTTAGTAAATGAATGCAAAATCTGAGGATGATCAGACTTTTATTGTGGAAATTATTAAAAAATGAAATATGTAAAAATCAATAATTAAAAAAAAATTGAACTATATGCTTCAGATGATGCGATTTTTGGATATCTTGTTATGACATATAATGATTCTATCTTTCAATATTTCTCATGAGGCTTACTGTGAGCATTTTGCATGTGGTCGAGTTATTCTATTCCAATTGGTTTCGTTTTGTCTGAAATATTAAGGAACAAAAATTCGGAATGGTCATATTTTATGGGACACCTTGTATGTTTTAGCTGATTAACGAACTTAATTGTGGCATTTGGAAACCAAACTCGCCCTGAAAATCTCAAGTCTCAAGGACAATTCCTTAGAAAGTTATCGTGATTATGGCCGGACGGTCCCACGGACCGGATTGAATTTGACCACGGATTCGTCATCAGGGAGCAGAACCCTATCGTTGGAGACCAATTTCGGCTCAAAATTCGAAAAGTTCTTTCATTAAACCGAAATGGGAAAAATGAGACCGATTGTGGTACCAATCCTTGGTCCAAATTCTTTCATTCAAGAACTGTGCTGCACCACATTGTCGCATATATCGTTTATAATAACATATAACGAAAGATCTCTCTCCATGTTTCGATAATTTCTCCTAATCAGCCGACTAGTTCACTCGACGGAAACCACCGCTGAATGATGTTTTCAACTTGGTTGACAACCGCTATTTTCATTTTCATTTGGTTTACAACCTAGTTGACAACATAGTCTTCAACTAAGTTGATCGTCTGTAGGCCGCTTAATACAGAACGGAATCAACACTTTTTTTTCTCAACAGCTGGTAACGGTCATTAACCGCTGTTTACTATTGCTGCCCGCTAGATGGTGCAAAATTGTACACAAACCATAGAACAAGCTACGAGTTCATCTATTAGCCGCTAGATGGCAGTGTTTGCAATGTTTAGGTTCAACAACAAGTCGCTAGATGGACTTTACGAAATATATCGAGTAGTTATCGAATCATAGTGGAGGCATTGTTTGAACAATGGTGGAGGCATGTTTGAGGAGAGTTGCACAGAGTGCACTCTAACAGAAGTTGTATATATTATGTACATTTGAATATTTATTTCAAATATAGGTTTGACTATTTTAAGGGAGAAAATGTTGTATATTTGAATTCGTTGAGGGTTATATTGTTCCAAAAAATAATACAATTCAGTAGTTTTATCGACACAAGGAACCAGAATTAAAACTTATTATTCTTCAGCGACGTTTCGGAAATTTCATTTCCTTCTTCAGGCTACAAAAATATATGAAAATACAATCAGTCGAGCACTCAGAGAGGATCATAAGGAATACAAACGTCAAAAAATAATAAAAAATAACAATGGTGAATACATATACGTCATAAAAATAAAAATAAATATCTATAAGAAGTCCAAATTGAAATGAACAATACGGACATATTCAAAGACTCACACTATATAAAAATATTAGAATTAAATATAAAATATCACAAGAAAGAGAACTCACCACATCAGAATAAAAACTATAAACATGATAAAATATGTGAGTCCATAATCTACAGGGATAATAGGGTTCTAACGCAAATTACATCGTGATATAAAATAACAATATTCGAAATCAAAGCGGCAAACAACAATGAAAGACAGGTACACACACGATACACTCACACCGGTATGCCAAATTCGGATTCTAAACTATGTGTGTGAAGTTGGCCCAGCACTTTTTGATTTTCGAAAAAAAAATTGTTGTGCTGAATTGTGCTAGGTTTGTGCTGTTTTGTGCTGAAATTTTGTTTTTCTAATTCCAAGTGGTTTTCGAAATATTTCGAAAACCGAAAAAATGAGCCAGCCCAGCACTTTTCGAAAAATTGGATTTAAATGATTGATAAAAATTGTGCTACACGTGTACTGAGTTGTGCCGTTCGAATTTTCTCGAAAGTCCCTCTCATTTCCTGAAAAATCGAAATTTAAGAAAAAAGATAGCCCAGCACTTTCGTTTTTTTTTCTCACAAAAGAATGCAAAAATTTGTGCTACATTTGTGCTGCTTTGTGCCGTAAATATTTTCACGAAAATCATTTCTGTTTTTCTGCAAACTAATAAAATAAAAAAAAAGTTATCCCAGCACTTTTGGTTTTTTTTAGAAAAAACATGCTCAAAAAATTGTGCTACTCTCAGGCAAAGTTGTGCTGTTGTTATTTTCACAAATATCCTGCTAATTCACCCAAAAATTAAAGAAATTAAAAAAAAGTTAGCCCAGCACTTTCATTTTTTTTCGACGAAAATTGTTTCATATGATTTTACTCTATTTGTGCCAACTTGTGTTGATCAAATTTTCAGAAAAATGATGAGTTTTCTCCTTATATGGGGGAAAATAAGAAAAATCAGTAGGGTGGAGGAAGAACCAGTATACCTGGCAACAGTGAGTGTGAAGTTGGCCCAGCACTTTTTGATTTTCGAAAAAAAATTTGTTGTGCTAAATTGTGCTAGATTTGTGCTAGATTTGTGCTAGATTTTTGCTAGATTTGTGCTGCTTTGTGCCGCTGAATTTATTTTTTTATTTCATTCGGTTTTTGAGATATTCAACGAAATGTTTTGTACGAACCTACCCTGCATTTTCCTAAAATTGGGTTTCCAACAGTTGAAATGGATTATGGTATAAATGTATTGAGATAGTACTGAGTTGAAAATTCAATTGACTATAGGTACAGCAAAGTCGTAGAAATATCGGTGAATTTATTCGCTCCTATATGAAATTTATGGTTGCATAATTTTCTTGGAGGGAATTCTTTTTCTTCACTTTTATGCATTCAAAAAGCTGAAGGAAAATAGAACATTGTTACCGCTCCTCTATTAGAATACATAAATATATTATTGTATAGTTGAATTTTCACATTAGTGTATTATTTTTATTTTCTTGAAGTTATGAAAAACTCAATAACGTCCTTGAAAAACTTCGAAATATTTAATTATCCCCAAAACAATAAGTAACGATAGAAAAATAAATTTTAATGAAAACAAAAATAACATATTTCATGAAGATAACAAAAAAAAATAAAAAATATAACTTTTAAAAATAGGATTCAGTTAGTTGCAACATATATAAATAAATGAGGCTCAATTTGAAGCGAACTTGGTGTTTTCTTTGCATTTTTCTTCACATCATCGAATTCCATCCAGCGATTACCGAGATTTCTGTATCAATATTATCTTATGAAAGTTTAACTCTGGCAACAGAGCCATCGATCCCCTTTGCAGATGGTGGGACAATAAATCATAACATTATTACTGTATTCGTTTTGCGGTATTTCGAGCTCCTGAGCTGTACCAGTGCTTGTGCGCAGCCAATAGGAAGCCGTATTTCGAGCTTTTGAGTTACTCAGGAGCACGAAATATCTCAAAACGAATAGGCTAAAAGAATGCGATGTGTTCTGAGGATTGCGGTTGTCAAGCAATGGTCTGAACCACCATTGTCAAGTTGCCGTGTTTTCTTTATTTGCTAGAATGTACTGTTTTATTTATTTTTCGACAATTGAAAGAAGAAATGAAGTTTTTTTTTCTGGCAATTCCACTAGCATGTATTCACCACGATAGAAGCAAAATTTTATTCACAAATTCAGGAGAAAAAAACATATTTGCTGAAATAACTTTTTCTTATTTCACTTGATTTTTAAGAGATTAGAATGACTTTTGAAAAAATTTGAACGGCAGAAGTCAGTACTAAACTCAGTATATCCAGTCCACAATTCATTTCAGTTGACGAAGACCAATTTTTGGAAAATGCACATAGGTAGGAAGTTACAAAACATTTCGTTGAGTATCTCGAAAACCGAATGAAATAAAAAAAAATTTCAGCGGCACAAAGCAGCACAAATCTAGCACAATTCAGCACAACAAATTTTTTTTCGAAAATCAAAAAGTGCTGGGCCAACTTCACACTCACTGTTGCCAGGTATACTGGTTCTTCCTCCACCCTACTGATTTTTCTTATTTTCCCCCATATAAGAAGAAAACTCATGATTTTCTGAAACTTTGATCAGCACAAGTTGGCACAAATAGAGTACAATCATATGAAACAATTTTCGTAAAAAAAAAACAAAAGTGCTGGGATAACTTTTTTTTATTTTCGTAGTTTGCAGGAAAACAGAAAGGATTTTCGTGAAAATATTTACGGCACAAAGCAGCACAAATGTAGCACAATTTTTACATTCTTTTGTGAGAAAAAAAAAGAAAGTGCTGGGCTATCTTTTTTCTTAAATTTCTATTTTTCAGGAAATGAGAGGGACTTTCGAGAAAATTCGAACGGCACAACTCAGTACATGTGTAGCACAATTTTTATCAATCATTTAAATCTAATTTTTCGAGAAGTGCTGGGATGGCTCATTTTTTCGGTTTTCGAAATATTTCGAAAACCACTTAGAGTTAGAAAAAAAAATTCAGCCCAAAACAGCACAAACCTAGCACAATTCAGCACAACAAATTTTTTTTCGAAAATCAAAAAGTGCTGGGCCAACTTCACACACATGTCTAAACTCGTCCAGCGCGCTCATCTACGTCATTGAGGAGCAGAGATAAAAATGGAGTTATATTATTATTTATTATTATTGTTATAATACCTGCATTCATGCCTAATTGCGCAGTTTTTGGCTGTAAGAATTACAGAAGAGTTAAAAGGGATTCAAAAGAAGGTACTTCTGCTTTCCGAAGTGGGAAGTATCCCGTCAGTACTTCATTATCTGAGGAGAAAATATTTTCAAAGTGTTAGAAGATAACACGGTTGCAAAACTGAAAAATGACGTTCAGATTTCATTCGATGTTATTCTTTGCTTGAGCACAATCCGTACCAACTTAAGACAGGGATCTAATAGCCTATTCGTTTTGAGATATTTCGTGCCCCTGAATAACTCAAAAGCTCGAAATACGGCTTGCCATTGGCTGCGCACAAGCACTAGAACAGCTCAGGAGCAAGAAATATCTCAAAACGAATACTGTATAAATGAGAAGATCAGTTTTCAGAATATGAAGAAAACAGTGGACAAAAAACTTTTCAAATTCACGAATTATAAGTGAAATTCATTGAAATTTCCCTAGAAATGATGAAAATATTTTCACATATTCGAAGTTTTTTAATGAACCTCCAATAATTTATTCTGTAGTAAGAAATAGATACTTTCCACTTACATTCATATTTATACAATTTCATTGATATCTTTTAGAATCAACAAATAAAGACATCGGAGAAATTTCATTTGAAATTAATTGTTAACTTGCGATTAATTGCATTATTCCAATATTATTCTCTGGAGTTCTAACGCTAATGCAATGGAAAGGCTCCTCAGTGACGTCACTTCTCGATGCGCGTCGGCATACCGGTGAAGTGTATCGTGGGTACACATATGTTCACTGTCTTATGTCCGACTTCTTTGATTAAATTGCAATATACAGCGCTCAACGTATCTACATCTGTTCTGAAATTTACTGTGTTAGATGTGCGTCTAATAAAAATCATTTCATTAATTAATCTTTCAGACAAATTTTGCTCTGTATACAACACCTTAACATTATCAAAATCGAACGAGTGATCATTGTCAACCGCGTGTGTAGAAAGTGCAGTAGCCTGCGATAAATTACGACAGTCCCTACTATGTTGACTCATTCTGGTTTTCAAGTACTGCTTTGTCTGACCAATATAACAACCATTGCAATCCCGACAATCCACCCTATAAACAACATTAGAAGTTTTTTCCAATTCATCACGATCTTTCAACCTACTATAAAAATTCCTAACTGTTTTTCTGTAATAACTGTATAAAATATTCTCATTTAACTTCATCACCCTCTCCAATTCACCCGTCAACCCAGGTACATACACAAGACCAAAACACCAGACGACAAACCACCGGAGGAATGAAAAATGAGATTGACTAAATATTTGGGGTATCCATTATCAACCAAAATCCTACGCTGCTCAACAAAATTCTTGCTATGAAACGATTCATGACTCAATGCCAAAATCTTGTGTTTGATAGACTTAACAATGGCGACCTTCTGAAATCTTACATATACCGAACTGAAATGCAGCAACCTATCAGAAGCGATAGGTTTCTTATATAAATCAGTCATCAAGGAACCACCACGTTTTATTAAAAGAACATCCAAAAATGGTAAACGACCGTCAACTTCAAGTTCACAAGTAAATTTCAATCAACATGATAGCTATTAAAAATATCAAGCACCTGTTGCAGGCTATCACCAGGAATAATCATAAAAATGTCATCCACATAAACACGAATCAGAGGTACCACGAAGTTCAAACGAGCCAGAACAAACCTAATAACACTATCCATCACAATCTCAGCAAGAGCTGGAGAAGCAAGATTACCCATTGCAGATCTTCTTTTTTGAATGAAAAATCTACCATCAAACCTGCAATAGCTGTTATCAAAAATAAATTTCACAATCTCAACAATTTTATCCTTGCAAATATTAACTCAAGGTTCGAGGTCACTCCAATGTTCATCAATAACATCTAACACCAGGGACTTGGGAATGTTAGTAAAGAGGGAAACCGCATCAAAGCTAACCAAAACATAATTATCAGGGATATGGACATCCCTAATAGTATCAACAAGCTCATATGAGTTTTTTAGTGAGTATATGAACTTGTATCTTATATAAGAAAGAGTTTCAGAAAGGAACTTGGAAATATTATAGGTAGGAGCACCACAACATGATATTACAGGTGTTAAAGGGTGATGATCTTTGTGCAACTTAACAAGACCGTATGCTTTAGGTGACACAATATTATAGCACCTCATTTTCTTCGCCCTCTCTTCAGACAAATATCCCATTCTCTGCAATCGACTTATCAAAGAATTGACAGCAGTCTGAATTCTTGAGGTAGGATCACTAAACGTTTCTATATAGGTTGCTGTGTCAGACAATAAAGACAACATTTTACTTTGGTAATCAGCTATATATTGTTATTTTATATCACGATGTAATTTGCGTTACAACCCTATTATCCCTGTAGAATATGTATTCACATATTTTATCATGTTTATAGTTTTTATTCTGATGTGGTGAGTTCGCTTTCTTGTAATATTTTATATTTAATATTATATTTAATTGTAATATTTTTATATAGTGTGAGTCTTTGAATATGTCCGTATTGTTCATTTTAATTTGGACTTCTTATAGATATTTATTTTAATTTTTATGACGTATATGTATTCACCATTGTTATTTTTCATTATTTTTTGACGTTTGTATTCCTTATGATTCTCTCTGAGTGCTCGACTGATTGTATTTTTATATATTTTTGTAGCCTGAAGAAGTAAATAGAATTTCCGAAACGTCGCTGAAAGAATAATAAGTTTTAACTCTGGTTCCTTGTGCCGATAAAACTACTGAATGGTATATTTGAAATTTATTATTAGTCTATGGAACGCTTTATCCAACATATGGTCCATATTCCCATTATGTAGGATGTAGATAATTCAATTTATCAGTATTGAATAGAAAGCTGAATGGCAAACATCGAATATAACTTGAAATTATTTCGTGATTTCCAAATATCTTACAGTAGTAAAAAATATATTCACGTTAACTATGATTATCATTTTCACAAAAGTATTCCATTAGGTATAGTAAACGATGTCAAATTAACCATAGTTACCTTTGAACATGTGGGTAAAATATTCTCAGCAATCGGTTATTTCAATCATAAAAACTCCAGAGATAATGCATATAGTATTCAACGATCGCGAGTATTTTATTTTTTTCTCATGTGAGAATACTGGCCAAGACTCACCACTGATATGGATCACGATCTTTACGGCGCACAGGAAAAAGTGTGGGCAATGTTAAGAAGAAGAAAACTAGTGAATTCACACAAACTTTACGGATGAACGAAACAGAATTGAGTACTTTCTCCAAAAAACTGTACTCTGCCGAAAATATTTCCGATGGGAATATAGAAGATCCTGACCCTATCGAGATACCAGTACATGTTACAAGGGAGATGGCAAAAAAATAAGGACAGGAAAGCGCAAGGCCTTACTATTCTCGCCTCGGAAAAACACGAAAATCAATGTGAAAATACAAATCACAATAATACCGAATTATTAACTGAACTGAATAGATCATGAAATGAAGAAAATACCAAAAACGAAGTACGATTATTATTTTGGAAAATCGTACTTCATTACAGGTTTCTTTTGTAAATAACATCGTAGGTAATTACTCACTTCTTTGCCGGAAGGGGTGGTCACCAACACCGTTCCACTAGACAAGAAGTACATGCAGTCTCCCAGAGCTCCAGCTCTGATAATAATGTCATTAGGTAAAAAAACTTCAGATTTCAGATGAGTCAGAACGTCTCCCAAAATTTTAGTTGGCAAGTCAGCTAAAAATGCTGCTTGATTGACGAGCCTCTTGCAAACTTGGATGTTTATTTCACGTTTCAGCTTATCTGCAAATTCAAATCTTTACATTTCAGGAAATCGAAAGAATTTTAACACTATTATCAATAAAAAATTTAAAGGAATCCTTTTTGAGCGCTCGTTCTCCTAACGAGTGCTATATCGTTTTGCCAAATTAATGTCTGGTATTTTCGAATTTTGGGCCGAAAATATTCTCAAACGATAGGGTTCTACTCCCTGATGAAGAGTTCGTGGTCAAATTCAATTCTGTCCGGGGGGCCGTCCGTCCGGTCGTTAGCACAATACGTTCCGAACGGATTGGTCTAGAGACTTGAAATTTTCAGGGTACGTTCGGTTTCCGAAAGGCTCGGTTAAGTTCGTTAACTAGCCAAATCGTTCCACAAAATATGGCCATTCAAAATTTTGTTTTTCAATATGTCAGACAAAACGAAACTCATCGAAATGAAAAGTTGCGGCCGTATGCAGAATGCTCATAATAAGCCTTATGCAAAATTTTGTGCCATTGTGTTAACAGAACCATAGAAATTTCAACTGGAATATTGAAAAGAAGAAACTTTATATTTCCATAAAAAATATCCGATTCGAAATTTATTTTGTAAATGGAGATTGAGACACTGAATGTTCGTGCAGAATTTTGTGGCCATAGTGTTGAAAGAACCATAAAAAATTCATTTGCAATATAAAAAAAGAATCTTTATATTGCCTCAACATGATATCCCATTCATGTGAAAGTTTTTTGTGAATGTAGACTGTTATACTGAATTTACCTGCAAAATTTTGTGGCCATAGAGTTAACAGACCATAGAAAATTCAATTGAAATATTGAAAAGAAGAAACTTCATATTTTCATGAAAAAATGTCCGATTCGAAATTTATTTTATGAGTGAAGGTTGATACACTGAATGTTCATACAGAATTTTGTGGCCATAGTGTTGGAAGAACCATTGAAAATTCATTCGCAATATGAAAAAAAGAATCTTCATATTGCCTTGACAGGATATCACATTCAAGTGGAATTTTTATGTGAATGTAGACTGTTATACTGAATTTTCATGCAAAATTTTGTGGCTATAGTGTCAACAGAACTATAAAAAATACAATTGGTATGTTGAAAAAGAGAATCTCTATATTTCCATAATAGGATAACCGATTCATGTGAAATTTATTTTGTGAATCAAGACTAATATAATGAATGTTCATGCAAAATTTGAAAAGGATCGTATCATCAGAACAATAGAATTGAATTTTTTCAATTATTAATTTTTTGCATATTCAATTCTAATTTCAGAATACAATTCCGATTGTACTGAGATTCTGCATTTATATATTTGGTATCAATTTCAAATACCATATTAAATATTGAGGTAATAATCTCAATGATCCACCAAACAACAAGCGCTCAAAAGGTGGGGACTTATCATGAATTTTTAATTCATGTAATACCATTCATATAATATTTCCGTTAATGTGAATTAGATAAGCAGTTTTCGATTGAAGAATGAAGGATCAACAAAATACAGAATGACACCTATTTCAATATTCTTCACAACGATAACATTGATAATATACTTTTTTCACAGAAAGATATCAACTCGAATGAATACACAATATGAAGGAAGCATGTATTAAGCTATAAGGAAGAAAAGAGTATATGATGTTAGCTTCTGATGTTACATGAAGAGGTGGGACATATGAAAGCTTTTTTCTGTTGGTTTTGCATTTTTAGTTTTTTATTTGCTCAAAGTGAGTTCCTGAAGACAACCAGTAGAGTTTTTCATTAATTCAAAGACGCTTTAGGTGAAGATGTTGTTTTACCCACTCTTTTCTCTGCGAAATGATATCGGAGAGATTGTGAAACGAACACAAATATTATACCGTAGCTGAGCAGTGAGTGGTCACACTAGTTCCCTAGGAATTTCGGAGGAAGGATAACTGGAGGAATAATAAAAATAAAACTTCATTTTGCTAAATCAAACACAATTCTACAGGTTTATTTTTCTCTTTCACAAATCAAATGAAAACCACAAAGTCCGAAGACTGTCCGAAGACTTCTGTGAACAGTTCTGGAAAGCCGAAGAGAAACCATTAAAATTACGTTCTTCTGTAAGATGTTTATCATTCAGCTAACGCATTTCATAAAATCTCATGAAAATAAACAAAAACGAATGAACAAGTGTAATTAAAACCTTACTTAACCACTTTTTTCGGTAAAATATTAACACAGAGGCTAAAAAACTAAAAGAAACAAAAAATAAATGGACATTTTAAACTAACAAAAAAAAGTCTCATTGAGAACTAACTGAGTCACTTCCTTTGGGGAGATGTTTATTCAAATACATTAGCGAACAAAAACAAAAAATCTAATATGGTCTTCATACACACAAAAAACAAGTCTTATTGAAAAGTATTTCGCTTAAAAAAGGTTTGAAACTTTGTGATCCGTTTCAATGTTTTCTCACAAACCAAGTCTTGTGTCAGGCATTGAAGAACTCAAATTTCGTATAATAGATTGTTTTTTTCTCCTCAATTATACCGCATTCTAAGTTTTTAGGGATGGGTTGTAAAAGTTTTGTTTTTGCTTATATTCCTCTTGAAGTATATCAATGTCCGTGGAAAAAATTTCATTTTCAAAAGTTCTGTAACTGAAGAATAAGCTTCCTTTTTGAATATAATTTCGAAAATATTTCTTAAATATGGTCTAGGTAGGTACTAATTTGTCAATCTTTGTAATGGAAGAACAGTTTTTTCCAGTCGGCTATTTGACTTATCTTCATACACTCAATGTCCACTTTTGCTTTATTGACAGCTTGAGTGAAATCATTGAAGTCGGTAGGTTTTTTCCTGCTTTTTCAAACTTAGTTCCACCTTGTCAGCAGACATGAAACTATATGACCAGCTTCAAAATATTCGAAATGCCAATGTTGTCAGTGTTGATGATATATTAAAGTCCAGTTTTTGTTTTGGCTGATGCAATTGTCCATCCATATTATTATTTTTCTTTGTCCCAGAAGCTTTCAGAAACTGATGAGAACTGCTTATAATGTCTTCTTGTTTTCTTCCCGCAACTCCTTCCTGCCATTAAATGGCCAATGGCACAAATCTCATTGTAAACACAAATTTTTTTGTGAAAAGTACCTTTTTGAACATATCGATGCGTGGCAACATCATAACCAGATACAGCTGAAAAATCCTTTTGAATTGACTCTTCATTAGTATAAGCAGCCTCAACATCTTCCTTCTATGCGGCTCTTGTATATTCTACGTAGTTCAAATGTAATTAATATAATACTTTAAGGCCTTATGAAGCAAACGGAAGGTCGCTAAATATACTTTGAGATCATTTGAGAGTTTGTCCTTATCCCGCAAAATACGCCTATCAATTAATTAATTGTGGTGGACACTAATATTTGCAGTTTGTAGTTCAAATGGTCTTTCTACAGTTTATATTATGTCGTAATTGTCACCTAATGACTGTTTAGTGTGACTCGGGTCATGGAACGAGTATTCCTCACACTTTGCACATTCCTCATTTCCAAGTGTAGTAAATGTGATGTTTAATTTTTTTACTTATTTTCTGCACAAACCATAAGAACATCATTATTAAATTTGGAAATATGTCTTTGAAATCTGTATCCATTAAGTATATATTTGTATCTCTTGAAAGGTAGAGCCTTAAAGGTGCGTGTTCCCCTCGATAGTGAGATTTGGTGGTATTGAAAGTCATCATGTGTGTTTGAATATCTTGTCGGGGTAGTTTTTTAGAGCATGATTGGCGCTGTAAGTTGTAACCAAGGAGGAATACATCTTGAGGTAGGGTATTCCATAGCCTTGCAGTTCGGTAAAGAAAAGCCTTCTGATACACCGATGTCCTAGCTGTAGAATTATGCACGGCGAACTGGTGACTAT
Source organism: Propylea japonica (assembly GCA_013421045.1). Taxonomy (NCBI): domain Eukaryota; kingdom Metazoa; phylum Arthropoda; class Insecta; order Coleoptera; family Coccinellidae; genus Propylea; species Propylea japonica. The sequence continues at coordinate 4,292,473 of CM024247.1, forward strand.
TATCGGCTAGCCTTGTTTGTCGATCAAATCGAGCCCCTGGTGGAATCATGGAGGCTATGGCAGCAGAACACCTTCCGTGGTAGTATCTGTAAAAAAGGCATAAGTCTCCAACCTTCCTACGGTGATCGAGACTATGAAGGTTGGCAGTTAACGTTGGATCGTCTATAAGGCGCACTGCTCTTTTTTGAATGGAATCAAGTAGGAGTAACGAGTGCTTAGGAGCTGAACCCCAAGCATGAGAGCAATATTCCATAGCTGGACGCACTTGAGCCTTGTAAAGTATAAAAGCTGCTTTGGAGTGAACAATTTCCTCGCACGAAATAATAGCTAAGCTTCTGTGCAGCTGACTTGGCAACTGAGCACACGTGCTCATGCCAGGTTGCATTTGGACTGATATTGACCCCTAGAAGCTTAAGTCCATTGGTTGGTTTTATTGTTTTATTGTCCATAATTAGTTGGGGTGCAGCAACTGTCGATGTTTTTCTTGTGAGCAGAGTAGCCTGGGTCTTAGAGGCATTGAATTCAACCAGATTGTCAGAACCCCATTGTAGAATAACATCTAGATCTTTGTTGATTGTCAAATCTTGAGCGATTCTTTGGTAACTGGATGTTGAAGCTGATACAGGCTTCTTGTTTGTCGTGGACGCTATAAGAGTGCTGTCATCTGCAAAGCTTAAAATCTGATTCTTGGTTGAATTTAAAAGGTCATTAATATGCATTAGGAACAGAGTCGGGGACAAGATTGAGCCCTGAGGTACACCGGCGTTGACGGAATGAAGTGCAGACTCCGCACTATCGACTACAACACAAAGTTGTCTCTCGTGGAGGAAACTTCCGAGCCAGCTGCAAAGTCCTTCCGGAAGACCATAAGATGGAAGCTTAGATAGTAATGCTCTGTTCCATACACGATCGAAGGCCTTGGATATGTCTAGGGCAACTGCAATTGATTCCCCATGCTTTTCTATAGCGTTTGTCCAAAGATGAGTGACATAGGTGAGCAAGACAGCGCCGAAAACCGTATTGATTGTCGCTAATGAGATGGTTTTCCTCTAGGTGTTTTACTATCTGCAAATTAATAGCAGTCTCCATTACTTTGGACAAAATGAGTAGTAAAGATATCGGACGATAATTTCGAGGCATGCACTTTTTCCCCTTTTTTGGTATTGGCTGAACTCTAGCGACCTTCCAGATGTTTGGGAAAGTTTTCTTCTCGTAGGACAGCTTAAACAGCCGACACAACAGAGGTGCGAGCTCGGGTGCGCACTTTTTCAGAACAATAGCTGGTATTCCATCGGGTCCTGTTGACTTTCTGCTGTTCAGCTGTTTCAGGATTCGGCAGATGTTCTTCGTACGGAATTTAACTTCTGGCATTGAAGCCTGAACCTTGGGAATATTGGGGAGTTCTTTCTGGCATGCTTCTAGAGTAGAATTTTTGGCAAATATAGCTGCAAAAAGGTCAGCCTTTTCTTTGGAGCTAGTTGCCAGAGCACCGTCGTCTTTAAGAAGTGGTGGAAAAGTCGAATGGCAAAAATTATTGCTAATCACCTTAGCGAGTGACCAAAAGGGTCGCGAAGCACTTGGGCAATCTAGAAGCTTTTTTGTTACTGTGTTGTTAAATACTTGTTTTGCGGCTTGAATAGTCAGATTGCAGTTGTTCCTATCAAGTATATACGCTGCCCTCTTCTCGTCTGTCGGGTTTGAGCACCATTCGCGGAAGGCTTTATTTTTATCGACGCAGGCTCGCTTACAATCTTTGTTAAACCATGGCTTTGCAGATGGAGGTTTCTTGGTGTTGTGTGGGATGTAAAGTTCCATACCCAAAAGAATCACCTCAGTGACAGCCTCTGCACACTGGCTGACATCTTCAGTATTGAAGCAGGTGGCGTGCCATGGATATTCCGCGTAAAACTCTCTCAATTCATTCCACTTGGCCTTGTTGTTGTGCCAAATTAGGCTACGATTTTTCGGCTGCACGAGTTTTTCGGCAGTCAAAGGACATGAGACGGATATTAGAACGTGGTCTGAGTTACCGAGAGGGCCGTTTGAATTGATAACATAGCTGTCGGGTTCTGAAGTCAGGTACAAGTCAAGCGTATTTCTGAAATCCATAGGATTAGTGGGAACTCTTGTAGGACAATCTACAAGCTGCGTTAAATTGCAGCTGATTGCGAACGCTTCGGCTTGTCTTCCAGCTTCGTCAGTTTTGTTAGAGTGAGCTTGCCAATTTGAATTATGGATATTAAAATCGCCAAGTATTACGATCTCTGAAGATGGATAGTTGACCTGGATCCAGTCGACCTTATCTGACAAGTACTGAAACAATTGGCTGGGTCGTTCTCTATTTGGTGAGCGATACAGGGCGCATATAAATCTAGTTTTGTTGTGGACAATGGTGCTAAGCCACATTGCATCCACTTCTTCTATTTCCAAAAATTCTTCACGTTGACAACCAACGTCTGTTCGAATGTATACACAAACCCCTCCTTTGAATTTAAACTTGGAATGCAAATCGTACCCAGGACATAAAAGGTATGTGGAGTCGGATTTTGGACTGATTTGAGTTTCAGATAATGCAAGGGTATGGGGTTTAATTGATTGCAAATGTTGATGGACGCAACTGACATTAATATTATTATGTCCTATTCCCCTTATGTTGCAAAACTCTATAAGTAGTTGCCTGGTGGTATTGTCTTCATTGGTGTTGTCACAATAGGTGTTTGCGGCCTCAGTTGTAGTTGATTCTCCATGTTGTATCTCCCGGGATAGTCCCCCCCCCCCTGGAAATCGGACTGGGAGACGAGTTTACTTCCGGAATATTTTACCCCAGAAGACGACATCATGATTTTTTCTTGTATTTATAAAGCCACCTATTTCTCTCTTTAAAGAGGTCGTCACTTCCTACTCTTGGGAACCGGCCCACCAGTCAAGCTTGGAAACATGCACTGATAATGGCATTATTAAGGAGCTAATACGACTGATGTGGTGGTATTTCACCGGGCGACAGGTGAGTAGGAACCTGTCTTCCACCTCCAAAACTTACTTCAAGAATGGACGAACATATTGATGTAAAGCAGTTTGCAAGTTCTAAGGGTGCAGGATGTAAGAAATGAGATTCTTTTTGCTTTGGACACGACGTACGAATATGTTTTGACCAGCACAGATCCTCTGAGATTCGATGTTCTCAGATACCGAATCAATAGGATGGCCACCGAGAAAGTATGTATGTCGGGGATTATTCTTTCCGAGATGGAGAACCTTCGATTTAGATGCGTTCAGTGGTATCAGTCAATCATTTGACCAGGTCGTGATATACATCAAGTCCCGTTGCAAAGAACCATGGGAGGTAAGCGCATTTGCAAAAATCTTGGTATCATCTGCAAATGAGGACGAGTCACAACATAACATGGTGGTAAGATCTGCAACATATATCAGAAACATTATTGGGCCCAAAACTGACCCTTGAGGAACTCCACTAACCACTTCTCGTACTGTTGATGGACCGTCGCCCACTCTTACTTCGAATCGCCGTTCTCTCAGGTAATTTGTATCCTTGTTTTCATGTTTTGGATTATTCATTCATATATTGTATATACAGGGTGTTTGGTAATTCGACGTGAACCAAGGAAAGGGTTATATTAGACGGAATTTGCAGTGAATTGGGTCGAGTGAAGCATGTTCCGAAAATATATGGTTACGAAGATTTGGCGATTTTTCAACTTTTTTTGAATTTTCTGCTTCGATATCGCAACTAAGGTCCTTATTCCTTGAAAACAGTAGGTATTCACTAAAATTCTGATAACCAGAGATATACAGGGTCATAAATGGCTGCACCTGTTTTCGCCATAAAATCTTGATGAAGGAATTGAGAATTACACGAAAAAAGTATCATGAACTTGGTGAAGAAAAACTTCCCTGTTTTATCAGATTTCCAAAAAGGTACATCTGTCAATAATTATTTCATGCAATCAAAAAATATGGCCGGAAAATCAAGCAGACAACAGACTTTTTCGAATCATTCAGAATTCAGATATCCCATTCACCCCTACTTCACTCGAACCATGGCCCGCTTACGAATCACGCCGAGTGGAATAAAGGATAATAGGATATGTCTTGAAAATTTCTGTGGTCTGCTTGGTTTTACGTACATATTTTTTGATTGCTTGAAGGAATTATCTACCTACCATATGTACCTTTTAGGAAACCTGATGAAACAGTAAAGTTTGTACACCAAGTAGGTACACCGCAAGTTCAAAACTTTTTCTCGAGGAGTAAGGATCATCTCCTCAGCTTTGGAAAAAATATTCATTCAATATTTAAAGTCGAGTAGTTTTCATAAAATGAATTATTTTCGATAACGAACCAAAAAAATCAACGCATATTATGGAAATCTCAAATTTATTCTACAACTGAAGGTGTTCTCAATGATAATTATTTTTATCAGAATTATGCATGCATATGTTATCCACTTTCAACGTTTTCCTTCAATACAGATGTTTTTTTCCAGCAGGAATAAAAAAAGATGAGATTATCAGATTTTGAATGTATTGGCTCCATTCTGAAATCAGTTGTTCTCGAGCAATTCTAGTGATCAATAGTTTTTCCTTCGTTTGATTTTCTACACTCGATCGCTATGCAACGCGAAACACGCAATTTGACCCAAGAGGAATTTGCCCAAGCGGTAGTTTTGCGAGAAGAAGGGTGGACATACACAGGGATTGCAGAAAGGTTTGGGGTGCAAATTAGCACCCAGACAATAAGAAATGGCCTCAGAGAATATGATTGAAGGCCTCGTGTCGCAGGAAGAGACCCAGCTCTTACCCCAGCCCATCGAAGGGCGCGTTTGGATTTTGCGAGAGAGCATATCCATTGGGATGAGTCTAGATTCTGCCTCTACCATTGTGATCGACATTTCCTCGTATACAGACGTCCACACGAAAGATATGCTCAGTGCAATTTATTGAATACTACTGGTTTCGGGGGAGAATCGACTGTGGTATGGGGTGGAATATCTTGGACTGCTCACACAGACCTAGTAGTCGTTGATAATGGAGCTATGAATGCTGAAAGGTATATAAGGAACATTCTTGAAGAGCATGTAGTGCCATTTGCCCCATACATTGGTGAAAATTTCATTTATATGGACGACAATGCCAGACCTCATCGTGAGCGCATCGTTCAGGAGTACCTTGAAGAGGTTGAAGTCTCTCAAATGGAATGGCCAGCAAGAAGTCCAGATCTCAATCCGATTGAGCAGGTTTGGGACAACCTGACTAGAAGGCTGAGAAGTTTAGAAAATCATCCAGCTAGTCTTAATGACTTAGGAATCCAACTCAGAGAAATCTGGGAAGGATTAGATGAACATTTTAAGATCACTCATTTTGAGTGTGAACCATCGTTGCCGAGCTGTAATTAACGAGAGGGGTGGAAATACCAAGTATTAAATCACTTATCAGCATTCCGGTATTTTGAAAATTGTTTATTTCTTTTCTTTTACATGAGATTCGGTGAAATCCTGAATTTTTCTTCCATTCAATGTGTCTTGTTTCATCCAAAACCTTCCCGAGAGAACATAAAAAAAGTTATAAAGTAATTGTGAAGTTAACTTTCATTAAAATTGAGATTTTCAGAATGTGCGTAAATTTTTTTGCGCAATGTACGAGGGTCTAATTTAATTCCACTTGATCTTCATTCCACAAAACAATAACCAACAAGTGATCACTACTATCTAGAGGCCAGATCCAAAAGACATCTGAAGAACTACTAATAACTCAACAAAAAATTGTATTAAAAATATTCACGTACTCTTTGTTAATATTCATGATAGGTTAACAGGGTTATAGGACTTTGGTAATTAAAACATTTTTCTAACGTTTCCAACGTTGTCGACAACAGTCGACAATACACACAACACAAACAAAATATTGTCACAAACTCCGGTGATTTCACCACCGAGAATTCCTCCATTCTCTTACCAATGTTATAAATTAGTATTCTCTACTTGATTTTAAAGAATTCATGGAAATCTTATATTTTACAATTACTAAAGACTTGTCAGGTGGATTCTTGATGTTCTGAACAAGCTGGTATATAAAGACTAAGAAACTAATGTTATGTCAGGCATACATCAATGCAAACTGTCAACTATTTTGCGCCACCATTTTCATCAAGATCTTTCTATTAGAATGCCAAAGGAACGGAATGTTTCCAAATGAGAAGTAAAAATATCGAGAAATTGAACAACTTATTTGTGATTCAGTAACATCGGTTAACGAAGCCAAGTATTTATAGAATTATACCAAAGTAACCATACTGGACGACGTTAAAACCCAACTCTGATGAAAGACTTCAAGTACTGTGTTCAAGACAAACATCTTACAGGGAAAGATAGAAATATACTTTGCTTACGAGGTACTAATCTTATCACAAATTTCTGGTACTTATAGATCGAGGAGTATGAGAGTCCGAAGGGATCCATTCAGCAAATTGTTCATCTCTGACAGAACTTTTATGAAGAACCATCCTGAAATAGTAATAATGGAAGTTGACAAAGCTACATATGGGTGGCATGGAGAAAATGCTTGCTGACCCTTATACTTATAGGAAGTTGAAAAAAATTTCAATAACATCACTCATCGAGGGCTTATGGGTTGATAGAGCAATTGAGAAACGAGGAGACTATCCATAACCCTGAAACTGCGAGACTTAAGAGACACAACTCAGTTTCTCCTAAACTATTTGGCCTTAGGAAAGTGCAGAAACACCAGTAGTGAGGTTCATCAATTCACCAAATTATAATATCACTGTTTATGTACACAATTAGATAATGGTCGATCGGCACGTTGATTACCCTTCTGCACTGCGACCAATAAGGTCTTTTGTGTAGACAATAGTAACGTCCACTTCACCATATCTTCTTCTGAGCGTGCCTATCCGTTCCGGATGTTGGCGATAAGCAAAGCAATTTGTATTTTGTTGACTGCTGTTCTAAACAGCCCTCTTGTAGACATAGAAAACCAAGTTCTAAGGTTTTTCATCCAGGAGATTCTGCGCCTTCCAGGCCCTCTCTTGCCTAAAACCTTTCCCTGTAGTATTAACTGGAGCAGACCATATCTTTTTTGATTCCTCATTATGTGTCCGAAATATTCCAACTTGCGTTGTTTAACGATGTTCACTATTTCGGTCTCTTTTTGTAGTGTTTCTAAGACTCTTTTGTTGGAAACGCGATCCACCCAGGAAATTCTAAGAATTCGTCTGTATAGCCACATCTCAAAGGCTTCAAGTTTTTTTGTAGATGCTTCCGTCAGGGTCCAGGACTCGGCACCGTATAGAAGCACAGACCAGACATAACATTTGAGTAGTCTTAGTTTGGTATGTATATTAAGATCTCTACTCTTAAATAGATTTCCCATTTTAACGAAAGTGGCTCTTGCTTTTTCTATGCGGCATTTTATTTCCACAGAGTGATCCCATTGCTCATTAATCGTAGTGCCCAAATATGTGTAATTAGTTACTCTTTCAATTTGTTGATTATTAATTACTAGTTGGTCAGGAGGTGTATTTTGTTTGCTAATTACCATGAATTTGGTCTTCTTGGTGTTAAGAGACAGTCCGTACTCAGAGCTAGCTTTAAAGACACGATTCATCAATTCTTGGAGACCTTTCAGAGAATCAGCGAACACAACAGTATCGTCCGCGTAACGTATATTGTTCAATCTCCGTCCATTAACCAACACTCCAGCATCCACATTTTCCAGTGCTGTCTTAAATATGTGTTCTGAGTAAAGGTTGAACAAAAGGGGGGATAAAACACAGCCCTGTCTAACACCGCGTCTTATATTTACATCTTCTGAGTAATCACCATCGACTCTAATATTTGCTGTTTGGTGCCAATACAGATTTATTATAAGACGCAAATCTTTCTCGTCGATGCCGATTGTTCTTAAAATCTCTATCATTTTATTGTGTTGGACCCTATCGAAGGCTTTTTGATAGTCTATAAGACAGACGTATACATCACAACTAACATCCCTGCAACGCTGGAACAGGACCTGAATAGCAAATAAAGCCTCTCTAGTTCCTAGTGCATTTCTAAATCCGAATTGTGTATCTGATATATGCTCCTCGCATTTATTATATATACGTTTGTGAATTATCTTCAGAAATAATTTGAGTAGGTGGCTCATGAGGCTGATTAGTCTATAGTCTTCGCATTGTTTTGCACTGGCTTTTTTAGGTATTGGAATAAATGTGGACTTTAGCCAGTCTCGAGGAATATCTCCGGTGTCGTAAATATGGTTAAATACATTTGTCAGCCATTTTATTCCGTCTCCGTCCAGCAATTTCAGGAATTCGGCATGAAGGTCATCTGGTCCTGGAGCCTTCCCATCCTTCATCCGTTCAATGGACTTGTGCACTTCGTCAGAGGTGATGGGTGGACCCGCGTTAGCGCTGATTACTGGTACGTTACTTTTCTCATCTTGGAACAGAGTGCTGATATATTTCTTCCAGGTATTAATTCTCTCGTCTCTATCTATGATGGTGTTGTTGTCTTCATCCAGCAGACGGCCAACCATGGGTGTTTTGTAAAGGCCACTTACTTCTCTGACTTTACGATGCATGTTGAAACTATCATGTCTTTTTTCCAGATCTTCTATTTCTAAACATTTTTCTCGAGCCCATGTTTCCTTAGCTTCTCTTATCTCCTTCCGGATCCTCTTTTGAATATCTTTGTATTTATCCTGATCTTTGTCTTTTACTTTCCGACGTTCTTCCATCAGACTTAGGATTCCATCAGTCATCCATCGTTTCTTTTTCTTGTTTTTATCAGGCTTAAGAATAGTGTCACTTGCAGACTTCACAACAGATTTCAGTGTAGCAATTTCAGCATCGACGTCCACAGTAGTGTCTTTGACTTTTAATTTTCCAGACATGTGTTGTTTCACTTGTTCCTTTATGGCTGGGTTCGTTAGTTTAGTTCTGTCGATTTGGGGATGTTGTTTTTTCTTTATGATCTTTTTCAGCTTTAATTTAGCTGTGCCAACCAGCGGAACGTGATCTGACTGAATATCGGCGCCGGGGTAAGTCTTCACTGCAGTGAAAATGTTTCTATACCGCTTATTGACCAGCATAAAATCTATCTGATTTCTTATTATGTGGTCCGGTCTATCCGCAGGTGATTTCCAGGTGTATAAACGGCGGGCCGGTAGTTTAAAAAATGTATTGAGTACCACCATTTGTTCTTCCATTGCAAACGTATTTAACATTTCACCTCTCTCGTTTCGTATGCCAAGCCCGTGTGATCCAACAAATTCGTTACCGCTTCCCTTTCCCAGTTTGGCGTTGAAGTCGCCCATGATTATTGTGACATCTTTCTTGTTTAGTTTCCTGAATGTCTGTCGGAGGTCATGGTAAAAACTTTCTGCTTCGTCATCGCATTTATCTGCCGTAGGTTCATATACCTGCATGATTTTAATTTGTACCGGCTTGGTGTTTAGTTGAAGTAGAAGTATTCTCTCCGAAATGGGAACAAAATTATTCACTGATTGATGAAACCTGCTATTAATTATGAAACCTACTCCATTTTGATGTTGTCCGCTGCTATTTCCAGAGAAATATACTTGGTGTTCACTAATTGTGTAATGCCCGGAACCAGGCCATCTCATCTCGCTTACTCCCATTACATCGATGTTTAACCTATTCATCTCCTGTATCGCGTTGTCTACTTTACCTGCTTGATACATTGTTCGGGTATTCCACGTACAGATTCGCATAGCTAACCCGGGGATTCTTAGCAGCCTTTGACCATCTAAGGTCTGCCGGGGACTAAGGCCCATTTGTTGATTTGTAACTGCCATGCTTATTGTACTAGGGAGTTATAATGGAGTGGTTTCCCGTTGCCTTCTCCATCGCAGAATGAAGACCATCTGGTACTGCTACAGTCGAGCCCTTCATTATCCTTGCTTGAACCAGTCCAAGATATTGTCTTTTGTGCTTCAGCTCGGTACTGAAAATGCTGCTGCCCATTTCCAGGTTGGATTTTGGTTCGCCCCGAGTATTTCATTTCCTCAGTACCACCCATATCTGGGAGGCGTTCCCCTATCCACCACCTGGGGAGGCGCCGCCATATAACGTAAAGAATTCATTACAGTTTGTTTCTTTCATAAAAACGGCCTGAACAGTACTTGGAGGATATTGCTTTGTATCCTTGGACGTAATTTCACTTTTCACAAACATACTGAGAAATCGTGAGAAAGAAGTGGCGATGCATTTACTAACATCCCCAAATAACTGTTTTTTCTCCCTATTGAATTTATCTTCTCCTCTAGCTATTTTCAGTTTGGGAGAGAGATTGATGAAACCGCTATGGGAAATCCTGTTAGTTCAGCGATAGTAAATTAAGTTATGACCAAGTTAATCCAAGCATCCCTTAAAGTGTTACTCTGTGTTGCCTCTTTCATTTGACACCTATGATATAACATCGCATATTTTTTCAACTAATTCCATCCTCCTCATCAATTCACCCTGGAGAAAGAATATAATAGACTACAGGCCCGTGTTGAAAAACTTATGGTTCATTTGAACCACCAGGTGACCTATCTAGAACGATATAAGAAAATAAAATAATACGATTCAGCACTATGCCGTCCGTCAGTTGTAAGTAGGGTTGCCACCCGTACTTTATTATAAAGCATTGTACGTTATATCAGGAAATTGTACTCTATACCTTACGAGGAATATAAAGTACGCAAAAATACTTTATTTCGCGAATTTTACGATACCGATTTCTGCCGAAACGATGGGACCATATTATAAACATATACACAAACTTTCGGCACTTCGGCACTGGATCAGACGTAGACTACATCTACATAATAGATCTAGGATAGGTCATAGGCTCAAACGTTATTCATTCTTCTTCATTTTTGCAGCCATATATTGATTTTGTTCAACAAAGCAGTAAAATGTCTCGAAGGCAATTCAATAACCATTTTGGACATATATAGAATTATGGACATTCTTAAAGACGGGTTAACAAAAAAAAAGCAAGACCTGTTCTTCGGCTATGAAACAAATAAAAAAATCAAATTGTTATCCTCATCTGAATCAACTGAAAAAATTCATACCAATTTTATATTATTTATTGACAAAGCATTGGAATATCTAAATAAATGGTTCGATTTCAATACTTCAAATTGGCTATTTAAACTAGATAGTTTGGATTTAAAGAGCCATGTTAAGTTCAATGTAATGGTCGATATAATTGAACATTTGAATCTGAATAAATTAAATATAATCATAGACGATCTTTATGAGGAAATTATGTTAATTAACAAAATATATGACGAAATAATATCTAATTGTGAGGAATTTCCCGAATTATCTACTGCACGAAAATGGCTGCAGATATTTGGCAAAGCTATTGAAAATGAAAATTTAACAAACTTGTTATAAGTGATTTCGTTCTTATTGTCAATAGCGACCTCAGCAGTCACAGAAAGAGTTTTTTTCTGTGATGAATTGCAAATGGAGGGACGAAAGGAACGGAGCGTCCCTCAAATTAATCAAAAATGAATTACTATTGTATTTTAACTTGAATATAGATTGTGAGGATGCTTTTCAATTATTTAGCTGCAATAATAATTTGTTGAAACTTGCTAAAAGCAATGAAAAATATGTGTTCAAGCAAACTACCCAAGAAAAATGAAAAATACTTTATTTTGACACTATGTACTTTTTTTTCGTACTTTTAATCATCAATGTAGGTACTTTATATTGTAAAAAAAGGTGGCAACCCTAGTTGTAAGCTGTCCAACTTAGTGCAGGTGAGAAATCGAATGTACAGGCAGAGTGGGTACATTTTGGTCATATATTTTTGTACGGCATTCTCACCACCGATAGATTCTTGAAAATTAATAAGAAAATGAGTAGTGCCGTAAAAAAATTGTACGTCACAAAGTCGAAATTTTTTTTTTATTTATTGACAATTACCAGTGTATATTTGGTCATGTTATTTAGTACGGCATCTGTGTCATACTATTCCAATACTGCTTTTAATCCATTATTCCGCAACGCCGTACAAGAATCATGCGACAAGGGGAAAAAATCGAGGGTTGCAATAACCCTCTCTTTCTGTGTTCCAGGGGGTGATTTGAAAAAGTAGGGCTTCGGTTCCAAAACATTATCTAGCACTCAAAAATACTATTGAATAATGCCGTCAAAAAATGATCGTTCATTTGAATGTATATCAATTATTATCTTAATTTAATCGTATCCTTGATTTAAAGAACTGAAAAAACATACATATAATCAATTTTTTTCATTGTTATGAATTCAATAAATAAAACAATCATTCTTCAGAAAATTTCGATATAATTAATGATACCTAATAATAGGAAAAAGTAACAATTTTTCAGAACAATTTCATAAATTTGGTTTTTCTTCAAATTATTCACTATCGGAATCAGTTGCTAATTTGTTATGGGAAGCAACTTCTTCATCGACGTCCGAATTATCTTCTCAATTATTTTTTGAAACATGAATATTTATTCTTCAAAATCAAAGTCTTACGTACAAATTAAAGATGTGAAGATTTATTTATTCATTTACCTATGACGTCATCATCTTCTTCTCCTGATTTCTTGTCCGGTTCCATTATATCACAGACTTAGTACAAATAAACTATCTAAATGCCGTATAATAAAAAAATAACCCTACATTTCGTTATCTGGATTTTTTCTTTTTTTCCCATTTGGACCAATGAAAATGTACGGCATATAAATAGTTATTTATTATACAAGGGAAAAAAGTATTAGATTTTAGCTCGAGGTTATATTGTTTCCCGACGCGAAGCGGAGGGAGACAAAACCGAGAGCTAAAATCTACTATTTTTCCCGTGTATAATACACTATTTTTTTCTGTGACACGAACAAAACAACGATTTAATAGTGAAAGAAAAATATAACTTCTTACGAAATTCTTTTTTCCCCGGAAAAAAGTGGAGTACGTTTTCAAATTGGTCAGGTCACAACTGTGATGATAGCCCCCCATTTGAATAATTTCAGTTGACCAGTATATCATTAGAAAGGTCAGAAAAAGGTTAATAAAGGTCATTATTTCCAATATTTGATCAGCAGTCGGAAAAAAAAAAAATATTTGGGTTTTCATACTTTCAAGATCGAAGGCGGGATATTGGCCCCTCATTTCTTGATTTTGCAGTTATATGAGACCTCATCAGATAGATAATAGTTAACTTATAATTGGTCAGCCAAAATAAATATTTGGGCAGCTAAAATCATCGAAAAAACGAATATTTCAGAAGATTTCATAATAACGCGCGTGCGCCGAACTGAAATGTATACGGGATGCATATATTAGGTAGTTCTGTAGGAGTCTTGTTTTTTGGGTTGCGTCTCAGAGCCATAACTGCTTGCTTTGAGGGGTGTTTTGCTGGTAGTGACATCTAGACGAATGCGAGAAAACTATATATAACTTCACGCACAGGATAAAATGATTTCCATAAATATCAATTTCAGGCTTTTTTTTCTAATAGCAAGTGTAGACTAATTGAAAAAATAATTTCTCACAAAAACTCATAAAATTATGCTGGAAAGTAATAAATCTGGATAAATAATCATAACATACTTATTCTCTATAAGTTCCGAATAACAGCTGATAGTTATCAGCTGTTTTTCAGAACTATTGGGGTTGCCTAAAATTATTCACTCAAGTTTGTTTATCACACAGAAGGGTTATTATTATAGTTATTGTTATAGTTATTTTGTTCAGTGTTGTAGTTGTTTTGTGGATATGAGTGAAATGAATTTCGATCAGAAAAAGAGACCTGCCCGCGTTGCGAAGGTGTCTGTAGAGGAATGCTTGGCCATTCTTTCCAAATATTTGGATCGTCTTCCTTCGGATCGTAAATTTCTGCCAGGTCCGTCACAACCTATTTGGTTGGAAATGAGCAAAGAATTTGGGGGAAAATGGAAAGCCAGAGATGTTTATAGGGAATGTAAAGAGGATAGGCGCGATATATGGTCCAAACTTCATCCTGAAGATACCATCAAAAGTTTCAATCGTATAAATTCGTCTCAGTCATCGAATGACCGAAGTATAGACACAGAATCCGAAGATTTTGATCATGAAAATGACAATGAAGATAGCGATTGGGAAGCACCACATTTGAATGAATTCAGAGTCACTTTAACTGAAGAACTCTACATGAAACTCTGTGAAGATAACACTCAATATTATAATGGTCGAGAATATCGAATTCTAAAAAGAAGGGCTTGGGCGGACCATATAGCCGAAGAAGTTTTCAAGGTAAGTGAAACTCGCTGTGCATTTGTGTTCAAGAGAGCGAAAGTATTTAAAGCAGGCGCAATGCATCATATCACTATACGAGGAAAGTGTAGGAGTAAAAAATGCAATAATCCGTTTTATGGATTTGTAGACAAAAAGCCAGATCATTTTCCCACTATATTACGCGTACGCTGTAGAGACACCTTATTTGACGTGAATCATGAATATGTGAGAAGACCTGTAGGAAAAGCTAAAAGAGCTAGAATTGGCCAAGAAGCTGATGCTATTGGTTTTAATAATTGGTTAAAAAACAAATTAGTCGTATAGGAACTAGACGTATTCCTCCGATAATCCCTCCTGCAGAAGTTGTTCGAAAATGTGCGAACGAATTCAGAAACAAACAGTTGAATGTTGATGAGGAAAAAGTCAAGATAGATGTGATGATAGCAATAGAGAACATGCGATATAGTCATGAATTCGATAATTTCATTCCGGACATAAAAAAATATATATTTTATGTTTCCTATAGTTGAAATGTACAGCTGCATGCTTATAAGCGTTACCATCACTTGATGAAAATAAAAAAAATATATCATCTATTGCAATCGATGAAACGGGAAGCATATGCAAAAAAATTATTTTTTCTCCAACCATCAAAAAATGTTGACATTTTTGTACTATTTTCAGGTGCAAAAGTCATAAATTTCCTCACCGTACAAAAATTCACTCGTTACTTAGCAACACTTTTAATCCTAGGATTAAAAACGCTACTTTTAATCCTTGGATTAAAAGTAAATGCATTTGAAGTCTACTTGACAATCACTGTCATGATTGAAACGTTGACTTTGGGGAAAGCCGGTTTCAATGCAATAGGCTCGCGGCCACACTCAGTGGAGAAGGGAGTGAGTTATATATGATGGAATAAAATGGGCGCCAGGTAGAGTAATGCCTGCCTACTCAAGGTAAATGAACTGCTTACTCCTCTACCAGAGTAACAGATAACAAAAATCCCTCAAAAATTAAAGTCACAATATTTATTAACAGAAATATATGTGCAGTGGTTGATACAATACGAATAAAGATTATCCCCCACGGGGTAGTCAGAAGGAAAACACCAAATACACCAAATCTAAGCACAAAATAATCTCCCCCAAGGGGTAGTCAGAAGGAAAACTTTCTAATACACTACATTATATGAAAACGAATCATCTGAGCTAACAATATAAACCGACCTAAGTCCATAACTACTTTACATAAACAATGTTTCCTGAAGGGAACACCGATCAATCATCCTATCACAAAATCCTAACCGACCTAAGTCAACAACTACTTTACATAAACAATGGTTCCTGAAGGGAACACCAATCAATTATCTTATCACAAAATCCTGAAGGGATACACGAGCACCCTGGTTGGTACCCAACGCAACTTATGAAGTGCACCTCATTATAATTGCTCACAACTATATATCACATTACCTTACAAAACAATATCACTAATTATCAAAATAGAAAAACCAACAATTTACAATATTAAAGCCAGTGCTACACACTGGTTACCTACACAAAATACTTCAGAACGTAGATACCTCCAAGATGGATGCCAATCGATACCTCTAACTGGCAGGTTCGTGAGTACCTCTAACTGACAGGTACATAGATAATTCAGCCAAGAAGACACGCCAGGCACGTGGAATAATTGACAGGTTACCTCCAATAACGTGGAATAATTGTACTCAACACCTGTCAAGTGGAACTCAGGTCACCCGATACGTGGATAGGTACACCCAAATACGTGGAAATACACCCAGATACGTGGAGATACACCCAGATACGTGGAGATACACCCAGATACGTGGATAACCCTGGTGGGTGGAAATACCCCAGTACGTGGACCCTAACAAAATACTATAAGAAACGGTTCATAAGTTATAAAAGGATATCTTAGTTACCTCTGTTGTTCGAGGGAGATAGGTTCAACCTCCAATTCAGTCAAGAATTTGTTCCAAATAATTCCAATTATATTCGCTACACAACAACCTATAAAGAAGATGGTAAGACAACTGGTTCAAGATAGAAAATGTAGGCATACCTAACGAATTTCCTGTGGAAGAGTTTATGATCACGTATAAAACGTATTTTCCCAAAATATTCCAAAATACTCTGTGAGGATCTCAACAAAAACACTTCACAATATACAGTTTATTCACAATTTCTTTATCACAAGAGAAAACACAATTTAGCAATCAGAGTTATAATAATAATATAAATATTATATAAGTCCTATGATGGCTTAAAACAACTTATCTGTTCTTGTCTAAAACAGAAGTGGCTTAACCACCACCACAGAACTTTATATAACCTTAACAAACCATAGATCACATACCATGGCTCCCTCTGCGCAGAAGGTACTGATGAGTGCGGCTTTGAGGTTGCCATATCAACGAAGTATTCTGTAATACTTACGTTAACACCCCCTCCCAAACTAAGCACAACAACTATAAAAACATACTAAATACTGTCAACTTTGGGTTCCACCTGATTATTTGCCTTAAAACTAGAGTAATATACATAAATACATATATAAATGGATAGAAGTACATAGTTTTACAAGTAACATGTCCTAATATTAAATCTTAAACCTACATTATTAATCAGTGGACCTACTTGGTATTCGTTACTGTCTAGCCAAAAGAACAGGGTTTCTCGAAGCGAACCAAGCTTACTACTTACAAATGAGTAATTTTGCATCCAGGGACCGAAGACCCTTCTAGCACCTTATTACTCAGATGTGACTATTCTCGCTTCCAGGACTCATGATCCTTTCAGCACTATTTTAGTATAATTCTTCGACTGACCAGAGACCTTTCCACCAAGATATACTCTAACACTTCGAGTAAACTTGTTTCCAGCGACTCAGATCATCTCAGCTATGTATACTCCACTACTATGAGTAAACTCGCTTCAGAATCTAAGATTCTTTCAGCAAAGTAAACTCCTTGAGAAAAATTGCTTGAGCATTTTCACTCAAATACTAACTGTTTCCGCTAATTTGCTTCCAGGGACCGAGGACCCTTCCAGCAAATATGCTTCAACACTATGTCAGTTCCACTAGTGTGAACTCAACAAGAGAAATAGTATAAGGCTCATTAATGTGAAACTCATAGATCCAGACCATTCATACTGTTCATTTATAGAACCCAATATGATGAACCGGAACTGAAGTTACTCATCAATGCGAAATACACTAAACAAATCAACTGTATATGTCTTCACTATAGTGAAACATACAAACTATTATTCTAAGAGTATATTCAATAATTGTAGATACTGATTATAGCTCAAAGAATTAAACAAACAAACAAAAAAAAAGGATTATTTTATATGGCAAAGTGTGCCCGGCTTGTATACCATATACCTAACTACAGCGCATCTCCCATCACCAGGGACCGAAGGCCCCTTCTAATGGAGGATACTAGCATTTGTCGAAATAATATTTCCAGGGACCAAGGACCCTTCCAATAAAACTTCAACAAATACGTACAACATTCACTGAACAAATACTAAGTATTTTTCAGCCACAAGACTAAGTACATGCACATTTCATCAAATTTGAATCAGATAGTCACTGGCCACTAATTGGTCACGTAAACTACAAAACTTTGATGACAGTAAAGGTTTTGTAAGTATATCAGCTATCTGTTCATTAGTATTTATTTTAATTATATTAATCTTCTTCTCTCGTACATGTTGACGAATGAGAAGGTACTTTCTTTCAAAATATTTCAATCTACTCTTACTAGTACTGGTTAGACAATTCTGTCTAGCAGCTTCATTATCCTCATACACTGGTACAGGATAAACAACAAGGTCTAATGTTTCTTCAAGCAACTGGGATATAAACAAAACTTCATTCACTGCATGGGTTAATGCAATGGATTCTGCCTCTGCCGAACTTTGTGCAATAGTAGCCTGGAGCTTAGAGCACCATACCACTGGACTACCAAAGGCAAAGATTACAAAACCAGTTGTTGATTTTTGACTAGATTTGTCTCCAGCAAAATCAGCATCACAGTAACAAGACAACGTTGGTGTTCCAGGTGAATATTTCAGACCTATTTGAGAGGTTCCTCTCAAATATCTGAATACTCTTTTTACCAATGTCCAGTGATACTGTTGCGGATTTGACTGAAAACGTGACAAATAACTAACTGCAAACGAAATATCAGATCTAGTGAATAAACTCAAATACAACAGAGAGCCTATGGCTTTCTTATACGGAAAACTTGCCTCATCTAAACTCTCATGAGCTTTATGCTTACCTTGAGGCACTAAAGGAGTATCAACTTTATTACTGTTCTCCATTCGAAACTCTTTCAACATACTGTTGATGTACTGTGTTTGATGGAGAAACAACTGATTGTCAGACTTCCTGACTTCCAACCCTAGAAACTTAGTTGGGAATCCAAATTGTTTTATTTCAAAACGGGATTTCAATACTTTCACTGTATCTTGGATAAGTTCAATTTTACTGCCAGTTACTAACAAATCATCAACATATACTAATATTATAACTATTTCAGCTTCGTACTTTTTAGAGTACAAGCAGGGTTCTCGTAAGTTAGCTTCAAAGCCACAATCGTGAAGAAATTTATCAATGGTTATAAACCAGCACTTTGGTGCAATAGCTAAACCATACAAAGCTTTTCGCAACTTACACACAAACTTAGTTTTATCTATACTTATACCATCAGGATTGCTACATATTTCAACCTATCAATATCACCATATAGAAAAGCTGTTTTAATATCAAGTTGTTCTATATGCCAATTTTTGGCAACTGATAATGCGAATATTACTTTGACTACAGAGAGAGCAGGCGTTGGAGACGCCGTTTCTTCTGAACTATAGTTTTCTTTATCTTTGCAGCCTACTACAAAAACGAGCTTTAAAACTTCCATCGTCTTTTACTGCGAATACCCATTTCAATGGAATTGGTTTCATATGCGGTTCTCTGTCTACTATATCCCAAACTGAGTGCTGTTTCATGGACAATAGTTCTGATTGAATGGCTGTTATCCATTTACTTCTATTCAAACCAGTGGTGGCTTCATGATAATCTTGTGGTGCATTACTTGTACTTTGAATCCAACTATCATTAATAAAATCAAATGGACTTACAATAAGTGGATTGATACTAATTTCTGGAATTTGATTACTATTCAGATCTGGGACTTCTACATATTCTATCTCGTTAATGCCTTGGGTATCGCTGAGTTGTGAAATATTTTCTATTTCTATCTCATTATTTGGTAGACTGTTTTGTGTATTGGATATATTTTCTACTACCTGATTATTATCCAAACTGTTATTATTTGCCAATAAATTTGGTTCTACAATTGCTTGACTCGCAATTTGACTAGATGTAACTAAATCACTTGCACCTGTTTGTGAAGACAACTGAGACGTACTAGATTCTGATATTACTATGAGTTCATTATCGATAACTGAAATTTTATCAGGACAGGATTTGTAATTTAACTTTTCAATGAACAGCACATTACATGAAGAGATAGTCTTCTTTGATGAAGGGTCGTATAGTATATAGCCTGTATCTGTATATCCTACAAGATACATTGTACTTGAACGTGGATGTAACTTTTTACCTTTAGGTATATTTTCAACTTTTACTTCTGCTTGTGAGCCAAATATCTTAACATTCTCTAAGTTAGCTTGCTTTCCAAATAACTTCTCATAAGGAGTCAGAAAATCAATTGAGCAATGTGGTGTTCTATTATATAGATAACTAGCTGTTGTGAAAGCAAAACCCCAAAAACTTACTGGAAAACCTGAATCAAAAAGCAACGCTCTAGCTCTTTCTTGTAAAGTTCTATTGAATCTTTCTGCTGTTCCGTTATGCCCATGTTGAAATGGTTCCGCTAATTGTAACTCTATACCAATTCATTCAACACTGTTTGACAAACTGTACTAGTGAACTCTGTGCCATTATCACACCTAAATTTACAAAATTGACCAGGTCCAGGAAAAATATTTTGTAAAAACTGCAAGCCTGACTGTAAATGTTTAAATGTTTCTGATTTCTGTTTCATTAAGAATATTTGTGAATACCGTGAATAATCATCAACAAGTATTAAAATATACTTTTTCTCAGTGAACTGAGTTGGTGGATTTACAAATAACAAATCAGCATGTACAATCTGACATGGTCTTATTGCACGTTCACGTTCTTTCAAACAAGGCTTTTTACTCATTTTTGCTTTCGAACAAACAGAACAACTAGCGGTTGTTAAATTATACGAGAGTTCTTTAACTCCTTGAACAACACTTGGTAGTTTACCCAGATAAGACGAGGAAATATGACCCATTCTACGATGCCAAACTGAACCTTCATCTACTAATTTTTGTAATTGGTTACGAGTAAGCTTCTTTCTTAATCTACGAGTTTTCTGACGTTTATTTGTTATGACAGTATTCAAACATTTTGCAGGTATTTTACTTATTGATCGTGGTACAATTTCTTCAACTGACGTAGAGTCATGAATATCTCCGCAAGAAACTTGTACTGCTAATCGATACAGCCCGTCTGATACATAAAGGAGACTGATTTTCCTTCTCAATTTTTTAGAAACAATAAATCCATTGTTAGAATTCAGAACAACACTTGTTTTGAATTGAGAATTGAATGTTCTAACACTTAAAACATTCTCCTTCAAACTAGGTACATACATTACACTGGCCAACTGTAAAACATGTGAACTTTTACCAAACTGTACTACTATGGGCAGAGATCCCTCTCCCAAAGCAAAAATTTTATCTGACTTTGAAGCAAGTTCAACTGGTACTGGTTCATTATAGACTTTATAATGAAATAGAATACTGCATGTATTCACAACATGGTGCGAAGCACCAGAATCCACAAGGAAAGTTAGCGAACTTACAAACTTGTTTAATCATACTGAAACTTACTTGTTCTCAACGTTTTCAACTTCCTACAGTCCTTTTTCTCGTGTCCTGTCTTAAAACAAACATAGCACACACGGCCACTATGTTTGCAGTCAGCTTCACGATGGAAAAGAAGACCACACTTATGACATAGAGCGGCTTTTCTTTCTGCTGGAGTCAATCTTTTAATTTTTTCAAGTTGTTGACTTGAATGAGGAGAGGATACACTAGAATATTCATTTCTGGTTTGAGAAGGGGATATCAACCTCTCCCTCTTTCTGGGCGTTCTCCAAACCTATCGTCTCTATCTCCTGTACAAACATCACAATCATTAATACTACTTTCACCACATTGAGAACAAATAACTGAAATAGAATTATCATAACTGTCACTCCGCTGTCAGCTCAGGAGCCTAAACATATTGAGCATACTGTAATAATATCATTACCTTCAGACCTAAAACTCAAATCAAAATCATCATTACAGTCATAACAAACAACGGTATTATCCTCTCTGTACTTACTATTTTCATTTTCGTTACTATTCATACTAGGAGCAATATCTAGGAATGCACTACGAACAAATTCGTAAGTCCTAGTTTCCTCGGGTAGAGTTACTATTGTGGTATAGAATGGCATTAAGGGCTTCACATGACTAACCTTGTGCAAAAAGTATGCCACGACTATTTTGTCATCCAGAGGAACTCCCAGTTCTCTGAATTGTTGTACACTATACTCAAACCTAGTAACGAACGCCATTGGATTCATTCGTGGATGTAGAACTACCTTTCCAAAGTTATCAATGAGTTCTACCATCTTTTGAATATCGTTCTTACCAAACATTTGCTCTAGTTTGGAAAACGCATCAGCAGCAGATTCTTCATTTACCACTAACTGCTTGGGGCCATTTAGGAGGGTAGCATCCAGGTACTGCCTTGTCTGTGCGTCATACATTTTTCTTTCTTCTATTGCAAACTTGGATTTTGGAGCTCCCAATGGATGTTTCAAGAAGTCAAACCTTCCTAATGCAACCATATCTCTCTCTAGTTTCTGTTTCCACGTTCTGAAGTTAGCGTGGCCTCTCAACTTGTCGCTGCTTTCAATTACTGGTATCGAGAATGTCGGCAGCTGCTTCGTTTTTTCTGTCTCCGATGCCACATCTGAGTTTTGGTGCTGCTTGTACTTGCAGCCGATTGTTCAAGACTTTGGTCGATAGTTGCCTTCAACATTGTCATAAATTGCGGAGTAGCAAATAAGTTAAGTAAATGGTCCGCCATATTGTGGCTTGGCGTCGGTGAGGGAATTACTTCTTGCTCTTCTATTGTGTTATTCACGGTTTCCATGTATAAACCGGTTTCTTCATCATAATCAATGTTTTCCATTTTTCGTTCTTGAAGATTACAGATGGAGTTCTAAAGAATTTCTCAAGTGGAAGTCACTGACGCTTTTGAACAATGGTGGTCAATTCACGAGATCCGTTTTTCAGAAAAGCTCTGCTACCATGTGAGGATCTCATCAAAAACACTTCACAATATACAGTTTATTCACAATTTCTTTATCACAAGAGAAAACACAATTTAGCAATCAGAGTTATAATAATATATAAATATTATATAAGTCCTATGATGGCTTAAAACAACATATCTGTTCTTGTCTAAAACAGAACTGGCTTAACCACCACCACAGAACTTTATATAACCTTAACAAACCATAGATCACATACCATGGCTCCCTCTGCGCAGAAGGTACTGAAACTGTTGTGCGGCTTTGAGGTTGCCATATCAACGAAGTATTCTGTAATACTTACGTTAACATACTCTCCAGGGAATAATGACACTCGAAGTTTATAATCCCTCACAACGAGGATGAATCTAGATTCAAAATTTATCTTCGAAAACGCTCTCAAACTTCCAACCAGATTTTCGTATCACACCAAAATGTCCGCTTTGACAGACGCACCGAAATTTCCGGAAACTCAAAGTTCACAGAGCCGATCAGTTGTCATAGCGAAGAAAAAGAAGAAAACACATCAAAACCAAAATAATATATAGGAATTAATACGGTACCGACAATCTACGCAGTTTATACCAGAGGAGGGTCTCTATAAATCCATTTCTATAATTCTTCCACAATTTTCCGAAGTACTTTACTGAGGCCAAATAATCCAAACTTTTGAACTAACCAAAAAATGACAACACCACTAACCTCACAATTTTAAACAATAATAAACAAACCGCTTTCTGAAGGAAAACAATTTAAAAAGGTAGGTAAACGAAATGAATAATTACAAAAATAAGGAAATTTAGAAAATGAACCATCCCAATAAGTTTACTAACTAATAATTTCTAGAAAAAGATGGCAAAACTACATTTCATGACAAATTCAAAAATAATAACGTTACATGATTCTGTGTTCAAATTCATAACCAAATTATGAACGATTTTTCACTAAAACCAATTTTATTGTAATTTTGACTTGGTTGGAGAAAATAGTATATATTATTCGGATTAAAAGTGCCTATTTTAACTCGCAATTTCGCATTCGCTCGGCTGCGCCTCGCAACTGCAAATATTGCTCGTAAAAAAAAGATGCACTTAATCCTTATAATATAATATACTATTTTGTACAACTGTCGAAAAAACTTGACTTTTCTTCATCACTATGGATGCTTAAAATATTACTTTTTTTACCGTTAAAAAAAGTCTTTTTTTCACCGTTAAAAAAAGTCTTTTTTTCACCGTTAGAAAAAGTATTTTTTTCACCGTTAAAAAAAGTCTTTTTTTCACTGCTGATAACTAAAATTAGAACAACTTAAAATAATGAATATTTCAATTGCAACTAATTTCACAAAATTATGATTGTATCTGTACCTTATAAGTAAATTATTTCGTTTCGTCATCAGCATCTCTGAGAAATTTATTGATATTATCCCTCCATAACACTTTAGATTCTTTCCTCGGTATCCGACGCTTTTGTTCTTAATAAGCGGGACCAATTTTGAAAAATTCCTTATATCAATATTTTCCTTGACATTCGATGTTTTTTTTTAACATTGAGCTCCATAACTTGGAAGGTTTAAAAATTTTTTATTTTTCCTCGAAATAGCATGTGAGCACATTTTCAGAAACCTTTTTTACGTTGTTCTTGTTGCGCCATTCTCGAAATTTGTTATATGTTTTCTCATATTATTAACTTTGATTTGGCTGGTAACATATAAGATACAATTGTATTTGCTTCTTCAGCCATATCTGCGGAGGTATCACTACCACTATCATGTTCAACATTCATCTTCTTTAAAATAATTCGAAATTGAAACAACTACGAGCAAATACAGTCAAAGATTCAAACAATTTGAACAAACTGTTTCTATAGTTACGACACAGAAAGATCACTGGATTCATTTAAATATTGCACTGAAAGCATTATCTTCAATGATTATACGTATTTCAGACGATGTAAATTCACATTCACAGTTGTACAAAAAATGTTGTTTGTATTTCGTGCGTATAAAATTCGTGTTTTCATGACACATTCGAGTGAATTTTTGGCCTCGACCTGCGGTCTCGGCCAAAATTGACACTCTCATGTGCCATGAAAAAAACACTCATTTACGCACTTAATACAAAAATAACTATTTGATAACGGTCGTACAAGTGGCCATATTTTTTATTATGCAATAGAAATTAATTTCGATCATTGTACACTGTTAGTGCACCAACTGTTGACTGATGATTAGAGCACAATATTGATTGAATTGTGGTTGAAAAAGTGGATCAGGATGGGTGCTCCAAAACCAGATGAGGTGAGTTGTGATTACTCCAGAGCTCTTATGAATGCAATTTCGTTGCCTTTCAATGAGCAAAATATTAAAACATTTAATGAAACACTTTTTTTGAAAGCTATTAATCATTCATCTAGTTCAATAAGACCTCAGATATCAACTTTCATAAGGTTAGACGTTGCTCATTTAATTTAAATGATTGCAAATTGGCCTTCTATTAGGGCAATCGAAAATAAAGAAATAAGAAAAATTTTTTTTTTGCGTTGCTCTACTAGTAGACGCCCAAACAATAAGAGAATTCGAATCAATTCTTCGAAACTTTTGCATTATATGCTTAAATCAGTATAGTGATTCTGTTTTATACTTCGGTAAAAGTGTAACAGAATCGAGAAAAGAATTAGAGAAAATTATTGGTGATCATTCTTACGTTCGAACCGATGAAATTTCATCAGCGGACGTAGACACAATGGAGAAATTCCAGGAAAATGCCATGAGTGATTCCAGTATGGCTATCAAAGAATGGGTGAACTCAATCCGAGATTCTGCAACTGTTATCTCCCAAGAAGGAAACGAAGTGAATGGATTTTACAATAAGAGATTTATGGACGATTTTTTCAAGACCATTGCTTCAGATTGCTTCAGAATTTCCCTCGTGGTCTGAAGCACGCCTCCCTGGTAATCAAAAGCATGCTACAACCAGTTGTGTCGAAGGATACTTCAACGATAAAAAAACAGTTTTATCGAACTTTAGAAATTCAATAAGGGTGGATAAATTTTTGAGGATAAAATACCAGGGCCATCATGGAGGATCAGTCATAATGAACAATAAAATACTTAATGATTTTCAGAATATTGAAAACAATATTATCGACAATGGAAAACAGGAAGAATGGGATGAAATGAAAAAAATGAAGATCCCAAGATTCGAAGGAATGAGATAATTAATGAAGACGATCATTCTTATGATTATTGGAGAAATAAATCGAAGTGGGAAATAAATGATTTCGAGAAACCTTCGGAAGAATACATTTTGAAAAAAGAAGAAAAAAAGAAAAAGCTTGGAATTTATTTCCAAAATCAACCAAGCATTTCATTTCTGAATAAGGACGCAAATGCGAAAATATCCTTGAAAAATATGAACATTCTCAAAAATGGAAGTATTCTCAGGGCAGTTTTAATTGAAGATACACATTATCAGCTCAAAAATACCTGCACCTTCGATTCGATTATTCAAATACTCGCAACAACAGCTGTGGACGATCCATCCTATCACTCTTTTGTCGAATCAAGTCAGTCGAGTACAATGAAATTCATTTTGAATTTCATCAAAACCACGCAAATGGATTATATATATAAAGAAAGGGCTAAACTACTCACTTTCTTATTCAGAGATCTAGTAACATTATCTAATGATGAATGCGCTTTATTTCCACAAATACTGAACATGTACTCAACTTCTTCGGCAGTTTGGTCGAAATGTTTTAGTGAATGTCCAAGTGGATTCGATCAGTTTGATTGTATTGATTGTGGTCGATACAAGAAAAATCTATCAACGATTATCATCAAAAATCAAAAAATCCTATGCGAAAATGGCTATAAGACACTTGGACTCCATTTGGAAGGGATGCTAACAAATTTTTCATATCCATGCCTACG
Organism: Propylea japonica; assembly: GCA_013421045.1. NCBI lineage: Eukaryota > Metazoa > Arthropoda > Insecta > Coleoptera > Coccinellidae > Propylea > Propylea japonica. The sequence continues at coordinate 4,319,172 of CM024247.1, forward strand.
ATGTCATAAGAATTGTGATGTCAAGAGAATTTACAATCAGCATCTTTATGTGGAGTTGGAATTAAGGAAGGACCTGGAATCAGAGGTATTGACTTGCACACTATCGGAACTGGATGAGGCTGAAAGATTTTCAGTTCAGGTAAAATAATTATGTATTCTACTGCTTCTTTTCGTAATCTCAAATTAGTTCACCAAATTATAGAATTTGATGCGGCATCAGTTATCCATATAAGAACTATATCTCAAGGAAAAACTCTTTCCATATTCATATACAGAGTGCGGCAGCATAACTTCCTTTTTTTAAAACTCAATAAAACGCATTGTATGAATCAGGAAATTTTTATTCGTTTTTTATAATATAGGCACATACATAATAGTTATTTATGTAATAAGGATCATAAAGACGATCATTATGGTACAAGTCGTGAATGTTATCGGGCGAGGCGTAGCCAAATGGTGTGCAATTTCCTCAAGTGGAATTATTGGTCCCTGGTTCTGTGAAGAAAATGAAGTCACAGTAACAGTGAATTCGGACCGGTACGTAAACATGTTACAGGAATTTTTTTTCCCACATCCAAGAATAAATTGCCAACATAACGCCTGCTATACTGGCTGGAGTCATGACAAACGCCAGAAATCGGTTTACTCAGTGTATGGAGAATGGGAGACGACACCTACCTGATTTTATCTTCAAAACTGGGTAAAACAAAACTTTATGTATAGTCCGTTCACGAAAGGTTGAGCACATAGTAGGCGTTTCTTTATTTATCTGAAGTTGGCAGTATTTACTATTACTGTCATAAAGTAAAATAAAGTCAACGTTGCCGAATGTATTCGGCCTCGTCCGACGAGCTTGCGAGTTATCAGAGAACTTTATGCAATATTGACAACATTGCGTATCAATATGACAAGAAAATAAAGAACCTTACCTAAAATTTTAATATACACAGTGAAATATGCCAAATTTCCATGGCCAACCGACGGCTCAACCTTTCGTGAACGGAGTATATGTGCCTATATATTAAAAAACGAATAAAAATTTTCTGATTCATACAATGCGTTTCATTAAGTTTTTAAAAAAGGAAGTTATGCTGTCTCACCCTGTACAATGTGAAATTATACTTGAAGAGCCTTTGTTAGTAGTAAAATAATTCATCAGCAGATAATATGCCCGAGTCGTAGTGGCTGTGTAAAATACTAACGTAGCATCCGCGTAATAACAGTTATCGAAAAATTTTTTCATACTTCGCAGTAACAGGGGGCACCCCCAAAAATTCTTTTGCCTTCTCGCTCGCATACATTGTCCATGTACTAAATTTCATTCTTGTCAGTTTTTTTTGGAATTTGCACTACGGACGCCATCTTTATAGAGGACTGTAGCAGGAGGGGATCAACGCCTGAAAAAATAGTTTATAGGAAAAACCCATCATTTGCTATTATAGTCTGCATAACAATTGTGTTTATTAAATATTAAAAGTTCTGTCTAATTGCAAAAATAATTTTTTTCTTTGATTTAAAAAAGACATTTGGTGAGGTGTCACCACTGAATGTTTTAATCATGGACCTATAATACTAACTGGACGTCGAACTTCCTAACTGTCACGTAGAAAAAAGTGAGGCAAATCGCCGCCATTTGCAGTTTGGAGTGAACCACAAAATTTTGATGTTTTATGCCATATGTGCTCTAATTTTGATTGAAACATAGACGTTCCTTTGAAAGAAATGATGAAAAACGAACTCTGTATAATTAGTGTTCTGTGAACACTGACATTTCGGTCTATATCAAATAATATTTTTTTTCGATTCGTGTGATTAGTTATTAAAATAATGTACCATTATGATGATTATACACAATAGATTCCTCAAAAATGGTATAACCTCGCTAATTCTAATATTTCAGTTCGTTGAAAAATTGACAACTCTCAAATTAGTCAATTTCACTCCAACTGGAAATGGCCGCCGTTTGCCTCAAAATTTTTGACATGTTCGCTATCTAGTTAGTATTATAAATCTATGGTTTTAATGGGGTTAACTACAGAAATGCAATTCGTAAATATTCAGCGAATAAAATTGTCCAAATATCAGTGGAAGGAATAATTATAATAAACTGAACCATAATCAAATTGATAAGGATTTATTTCACGATGAAAATTTTCAGCTTGCGTGCAGTAGTAGCTTATATGCCGGGACACTTCAGAGCCTATTGTAGACGAAGCACTGGTAAATGGGAGCTCCAGGATGATCTGTCAGACAAATCAATTTCCGTAGTGAACAATGTCACAATTACTCCGATTGTTTTAATTTATGTGAAGGAGACGACCACAGTTGATCAAAATTGAAGGAAATAATGACTAGTCAATGAGTACCTGATAGAAAATATTTTTTAGTTTATTCATTATTTTTTATAAAAGATTATATGTCAGAAAAACAATAATTATTTATGTACCTACATACATAAACATGTGAAAATGAATAAAATAATTATTCACTTCTATCAAATCCTTATTTCACAGTACTAATACCGACCTAATACTGAATATCTGCAATTTAATTTAGGTACTTCTGGTTTCAAAAGAATTCACAGATTGATTTACTTTGATTTCATAAATTTGCCACTAACTAAAGCTGAACACAAAATGGAGTGGTTCAGGAGACATTTGCCGAGAATAATATACCTTTTTCCTGGAATACGCACACAAAACCTTCAGTGAGTCTTAGTAATTTTTTTGTTTATGTATTGTATTATGTTAACTCGTAATTTCACAGGAATATATCTTCTTTATATACATATATTTATCCATATTCATTATCACCAAATACATTCAATCAGAAACAACGTCATTTCTCAATTTGCCATTGAAACTTGTTCGAACAACTTTGGCCACCCCGAAATCCACAATTCATGTAATCATATTATATTTAGCGTTACAATCAAAACTGAATGTTTAACCACCATTTATGTTATTTTATCCAGAGAAGATTTTTAGTTGACCGAACTACTTTTTTTCTAGACGAGGGCTGAAGTACGAGTACAATTGAATAATTTCAGAATAATTCTCATATAGTTAACTTTCATCGCTTTACTATTTACAGATGTCGCTATAAACCTACCAAGAGTATGCAAATTATGAAACGAGAATTGCTTCACCTCCTACAGTTGTGAAGAATTATGAATTTATAAATGATTTAAAGCTGACCAAATATTAATTTTGTCTGACCATTATTAGTTAATTATTATCTATCTGATTAGGTCTCATATAACTGTAAACTCAAAAAATGAGGGGCCAATAACCCGCCTTCGACCTTGAAAGTATGAAAACTCCAATTTTTTTCTGACTGCTGACCAAATATTGGAAATCACTGACCTTTATTGACCTTTTTCTGACCTTTCTAATGATATACTTGGTCAACTGAAATTCTTTAAATGTGGGGTCATCATCACATTTGTGACCTTAACAATTTTGAAACGGCGATATTTTCTTCTGGATCGCTGACCAAAAACTGGAAATACCTGACCTTTTTTACCAATCAAAGACCTTTCGAATGATATATATTTTGTATCAAAATTCGTTGGATGGGGGGCTATGATACTAGATTGGCCTTGAAAATCTTGATCTTTGACCTCTTTATGACCTTTTATATGGGGTAAATGGTCAGTTAAAATTTCACAAATGAAGGGCTACAATTCCGTAAGTAATATATGACCAAAATGTACCCACTCTACCTGTACTTTCGAATGCTCACCTGCATGGGCGCCCGCAGAAATTTTTCTCAGGGGGGGCCAGTGGCAAGTTCAGCGGGTGACCCCTGATCTTGAGTGAAAAAGCGGGGGGAGGGGTATATATCGAATTCAATTCGAAGAAAACATAAGGTGATGTAGAATAATACGATAACTCCTTTCGAAACAAGTAAATCACATTCCATGGAAACAATATGTATTTACGATAAATATATATATATATATATATATATAATATGGTAAAGATAGCTGATGGTAAAGATTAGCTTAATGCGTATATATATATATATTATAATATCATATATAGATATATACTATATATATAAATATGGATATAACGGAAAAATTAAATAAAAATGAAATGACAGAGCTTGCTCCAGATAATAAAAAAAACAACCAAATATATTTAAAAATTAACAATGTTGTAATTTGAAAAAGACATAACACATAAAAACCTTATTAAACCACCAGAGTATAGGTGTGTTCTTTGATTCCAAACTAAAAATTAGCCTTCTGTACTCTACAAAACTTTGTCTAATATTAAATTTAAAAATTAGAATAAAATTATATCCGTTCGATGAATACTCAACAACGCTAAGCCAACAAGAACGTGTCTTGTCCCATTGTAGCTCTTATCCGGGTTTAATTCGGCGCAAAGTGCTGGAACTACGCTCTCTATAGTACAAGTAGTACATGGAAATGAAGGGAGAAGCATAAGGCTAATACACACACGCCGATTTTGGACGGCGGCATGAAAACCGGTCGATATTTTTGCCGGCCGGTATACACAAGATTCTTTCACACTCGCCGGCTTTTACCGGTCGAACAATCAGTTGTTTTGGTGCCGCGCACAAGGTGGATGAATAATGAATCGCAAACGTATTATTGCATGTGGTTATTACATCGGCGGATAGGCGCTCAGAATCCCAGGACTGGTCTTCCTCCGCTAACGATAGAGGATATCGTTGTCAATCACAATATATATATCATATATTTATTATACGTAATATAAAGCCACTTCAAAACAGAAACAAAAACGTGTCGACAATTCCACTAGTAATAATTACAACAAAGATCGCACAATGCAGTCAAATTGAATGGTCCCGCGTCGCCTATTAATTAAAAAAATCGGCTCTTATTCCAAACTAAATATAGACACGTGCGCACTACTACCCGGTTTGCTAATGATTACCGGCCGGCGACAGTGACATTCGCCGGCCGATTTCGATGAAATCCAACGGTCAGGAATCGGCAAGGTCAAGTTCGGTTTGCTCATGGGTTCCACTATTGGAATTGGACGACCGGAATAAAAACCGTAGTACAAAATGGTGTGTGGAGAAGCATAAGGCATTCTTTGACCGCAGGAAAAATTTACAGTGTCCAATGAGATCTTCAATTTGAATGTTTTCATCCATTTGTGCTTTAAATAAATACTCAGTCCAAAGTCCAAATGTTCAACTCACTTTCTAAATTTTCAATATTGTACATATTGCCGACCTTAGATGCGAAAGATTCAATATCTAGTAATTCTGAATTCTTCGGCAAATGTTGAACAATGAGAAAAGCATTTGATGTTCCTTTGAGAATCTCGTCTCAAGCGCTGAAATCAAATGATCTAAATATGGAATGAATATAGATTTTCTGAAATAATCTTCAGCTGAATCTGCTTCATAATTAGATCCGTATATTTGTCTACCACAAATTCGTGGTTTTACAATTTGTATATTGAGACTATGAGCTATAGATGATGCTTTGGCAAAAATTTCTCCGAAGCATGCATCACCGGAGCGATGTTTTCCACATATATCTATAATTAAATTTATATGATGGTGAACATCTACAAAATTAATAGAAACACCTTGTATGAAGGCCCTGATTTAAGGCCACTGCTAACATCTCAAAGAGTGAAGAGGAAGTAATCAGTGCTTTCAGCATGCGATCTGTGATGATTGAACTTCTCATTTGACACTACTAGATGTTACCATCTGTAATTTGCTACTCGATATCTTCTTACAAGTAGTCTTAAATGAAGAAGTTTTTCAATAGGATGTTGTCCCTGGGGGATAATGAGGCCGAAACCGGTCTGTCTCTTCCCTCATTGACAACATCTTGAATAATCATCCCAGTCCACCTGAAGAAGGCTCTGTGAGCCTATAAATTGAAGATTGTATTCATTTCGATGATTACTATTTTCAATTTATCTTGTTCCAAAATTTGTTAGGTTAGCCTCCTTAAAGGCAAATAAATTTTTTGTTTGTCATTTTTTCTTTATCTTATCATCAAGAAGTGTATATTTACAAGGATTAAAGTATAGATTGGTCATTAATATATACACTACTGGAATAAATTAAAAGATCAAAAAAAAATCCTAATTTCAGGGCGATTTTCAACAGACCGTAACTTCAAGAGAAATGGTCGTACGAAGAATAAAAAAAGGAAATTGTAGCAACAATTGTCTTATTTTTCGATAAGAACTTCAACAAAAATTTATTTTAATTTTTTTTTGGTCTACGAGCTTGGAATTTTTTTTGCTCAACCACTATGAGGATACTTTGTTCATTCTGCTCTATAGGCCTTTATATTATGTCCACATATTGTTGAGCCTTCAAATGAAAAAGGATCCTTATTTTGTCTTAGAATATCAATATGTCAGCAACTAAGTACCTATATACATACTCAGGATAATGCAATATCTATACATAGTTGTTGGAGCTCATAAAAAGCTCTCGGTGATGATAACGCGATGATTTTTGTTCACACAAAGCGTGAAAAGTTTTCATTTCAAATCGAAATACGAGAGGTGCCAAACAGAAAAATTAGCTACGTAATTAATTATTATAGAACTAACTTTAAAAAACACAATTTAAAGACACTAAAAACACTCTCTGAACTCTGAACACACTATCAATGGCTTTTCTAATTCGAATAGGTATGTACTTGTTTCATCAGAATAGGAGTACAATTGAAAAGATTCTGCATTTTCCCCCTTCTGGATTGGCGATTTGGGGGATGGAATATAAAATATAATTATTGCACTATGAGAGAAGCCGCACGAAAAATCTCATATCAAAGAAGCCGCCTTATAACAAGCGATCATCTGGTGACGTTGAAAGAGAATGCCGACACTCATGGAAAGCGTTCGGTCAAGATGATGATTTTTATTCACCCAAAAAGTGCACCTAACGAAATTTTCATTTCAATAAATATCTCTTACGATTATGGATTGTATAATTCCATTGTAAACCGAAAAATTTTTGTGAATCCAATACTCCCGTTTTTCTTGTCCTTTGGATTAAGGAAATAATCTTGAGGGTGCTGAAGTACGATAAGGAGATCAAAATCTCAGGGGGAGCCACGGCCCCCCCTGCGGGCGCCCATGCTCACCTGCACTCAGTTGGACACCTTACAACTGACGGCATAGTACTGAATCTTATTTTTTTATGTTCTTATATCGTTCTAGATAGGTCACCTGGTGGTTCAAATGACCCATAATTTTTTCAACACGGCCTGTGGTCTATAAACAGCTCGTTACCTTTCCTAGATGTCAGGGTGTATAGGCTGAACTTTTTCAATACAAAGAACTTGAATTGTAGAGCTTATAAAAATATAAGATTTTCATGACATTTTTTTAAAAAGTGGAGAATACTAATTTATAACATAGGTAAGAGAATGGAGGAATTCTCGGTGGTGAAATTACCGGAGTTTTTCACAATATTTTGTTTGTTTTATGTGTATGTACTTATATTGTTAATAAATTTGATTCACTATGCTTATTAATTGAATAAATTCAAGCCCCGAAAAGTGGAAATATATCCACGAAAGGTTGGCAAAGTTAAAAAAGTGTTTCAATCCATAAATATCCTATAACCCTGGTAACCTTTCAATATCGTATTTTGGATGTTCTGAAGTATAAAGGCAATATTTCGAAAATTTGTTTTGAATGATTTCAGAAATTGATATAGCAATAGTTTCAAAAAAAAACTTAAGCTGTACGCTAAAGACACCCATTTCCGCAAAAATTTGTCTTCATTCTATGTAGTACGAGTAGCATAGGAATACATTATTGAATGCGTTATTTGATTATCTGCGAAAATATGAAATAATTAATATGAAATAATTAACACGCAAATGCGTGTGGTAATGGATTAGCAAGGGGTTGTTTCGCACGCTTTTTCTAAAGAATAAACTGAATAATGATATATCTCTATGCCACCGACGACGTTACTATGGAAACGGCATGTGAATAAGAATTAATACATTGTCATTATATTATGTGTATTTAGAATGATCAATTCACATTTGATCTGTGTGTTGAAATCGATCTCGTATAAGCACTTGTAGAAAAAATATTGTTCCTAACTCGTGCGGAAAGTGTTTTTCCCGCACTCAACTGCTTACTCAAACTCCGCTTCGCGTCGTTTGGGTAACGGCAGTTTCGTGCGGGAAAATATCATTTTCCGCACTTGTTAGGAAAATAACTATTATATCTCTTGTATCAGCAATTTGCATAGAAGGATGAAGAAAAAAAGAAAAATTTATCAACTGCCGATGAAGACGTTCCATTTAATAGGGTGATTAATTCGAAATAACAGAGTTTGTAGAATTTTTCGATTGGAACGGCAACGTTGCGTTGAAACGTCGGAAGTATTTATCACGATAGATCAGGAGCTTCAACCCAACATCTAAAAAAATATTGATATGGGGCAGTTTTCGAAAAATAATACTTTTCGTTCTAATCTGTTTCGTTCGATTTTTCATACTTACCAGACAGAATCGATGTAATGAGATTTTCACGAAAATATTTGTGCTGGTACTTATATTCGAAATAATGTTCCATCTTTTGCCGAAGAGTCAGGGGAAGTTTTTTATATCGCATGAATTCTTTCAACTGATCCATAATCCCCAGGTACTTCGTTTCTAACGACCATTGGTTGAGCACTAGATTTAAGGTGGATACTGAAAGACGACAGATCAATTATGCCCCGTATTAGTTGAAAAAAATCACATATTCTACAATAATTATGCAGTTGCAGCTATTTAACTTAGATAACTGAGCTAAATGATCAGTCTGAAATAATTGTTTATGTACGGAGTACACTCACATTTATCTTTGGAACCAAAAATAGTGAAAGAAAACCGAAAACAAAGTAGATTATTAGCAATGGCCGTCGTTAATTGAAATTCCCAGGACAGGGTATAGCCGGGTTTCAATGGTGAATCTGCCCCCGTGGTCTGTTCGATTCATATTTGGGGGATTGATTAGACATTGAATGAAAATAATTCAGCCAAGTTTTTGTCCATTTATCTCCAGCCGTTTTTGTGATTTTTTGTTGAAAAAACTTTTTTCGATTTTTTTTATGAGGAACTCCAACATATTCAACTAATGATTATTTTTCTTGATTCTTTGCTATAAAAAAAAATAGAGGAAATTTTTTCTGCAAAGTTCAGCTGAAAAATTGATGTTCAGAGGAAAAACCATAGTCATAATTGTATTTCAGTGTTCTACAACAGTGTCCAACGCCAATTTTGACATGAAATGTCTTCTTTGCTCCTTCATACCTTGGAATTTTTTCACTTCTTCAAAATTGGTGGAACAATATGAAGGAAAAAATAAAACTGTTTGAATTCTGAAATTCAGCTGATATCCATCGAATTTTGCCTCCCTGAGAAATGTTAGTGAAAAACACAAGTCTCGATTTGTCTTTGGTCAGAAGTTCTGAGCTCGAAAATGTTCCAAAATATTTCACCTGAAAGGCATGTTTGTCACTACAAAAACGCCGAACTACTGCTCCATTAATTTTGAACCCTTTTTGAACAATTACTTTCAAGATTTGACTTATTTTATTTCAAATATATTTGATAATATATTGCCGTTCTTTATGGTGGGTTTGGAACTACAGCACACTCTCACGAAATAAAAGGATTTGCGGTAGTGCCAAACTCACCAAAAAGAACGGTAGGCTTTCCTTCGAATTTTTTAGATGATAATGCAAGAATTATTGAATATATTGTAAACAGAATGCATCAAATCTTTATGTGAAATGTTCAAAGATGATTTGAACTTAATAATGCTGTAATGTTTTGTTGTGTAAAAGTGATTTGAGGATGAAATATTTTTGGAGTTTTGGAGACCCATATCATCTAAAATAAGACAGATGGCCTCTTGTTTTTTGCCTAATATTGTTCAGGGAGCCAATATGAATACAACGACTTTAAAATCTGATAGATATCTCAGATCTCAAAATGCAAAAAAGGCATTTTATATTGAGAAATGACAAAAGACACTTTTGCAGAACACAAAAAAAACTCTAGACTATTGTTTTATTTTTTTTTCAATAATCGATTTTTCTGCTGGGATTCATGAAAAAGTCGAAAATACTCTTTTAAAAAATCTCAAGAACTGTTCGAGATGAATGGTCAAAAACTTGGGAGAATCATTTTTATTCAATGTCTAATCGAACCCCAAATATGAATCGAAAAGGCTGCGAGGCCAGATTCACCATTTAAACCTGGCTATAAATACTCTTCGAGTTTGAATGAACAACGAAAAGTTCATGATATCCGCTGTCCGAAATTCGCCAAAGTAAGGTCCTTGCTAGATGGAAGTTTTTCGATAATCGAAGTAGAGTCACGTGTTTCGAATGTGACAACAGCAAAGCCTGGTTCTCAGAGAATATCAACAAAACTTCCACTGACCCCGTCCTTTTGGTTTCTGGTGGTCAAAATCTGTAGCGACACGCCTCTTTTGTAGTTGAAATTAACCAACTTCACTTGTATATCTGCGACAGCGAGGGAGAAAATATTAGTAGTGACTAGTGGGTATTGTAGCTGACTTCACGTCGAAGCTCTGAGAACCAGGCTTTAGTATCAATACAACCAATTATAGTATTTTCTTAACCAAATATGAAATCGACTTCGAAAAAATAGGTTTCAGTGAATTTCTTGTGTACTTTTTCCATGAGAAAAATAAGATGATATAAGCAAGAAAAAAACCGAACATAAGTAAAAACCTGAAAAAAGGAATTACAATATGGCGAATGCAGGACAGAAATTAGCGAACTATATCTTATCAAATACAGGAGATCACGAAAATCAAGCAGAAAGTTAACAAATTACAAAAATTTATCAAATTCGAAAATAACTCAAACAATCAAAGCTGAAAATATTCATGGAAAACAGAGACTTCTAATAGAATATAACCTTCACCTATCTGGATTTTGAAAGAAAATTGAAACGGATGGAAAATTGGTGATGCCAGCATTGAAACAGTATTCGAATGATCATCTCAGTTTCATCTACGACATAAGTTTGTCACACGTTTTTATCATTATTCCGAAATTAAATTCGATATTTAGGATGAAATACCACTATTTAAATCTATGGGAGATGATTACCCTTCAGTAGGGTCCTGTAGCGGTCTTAAAAAAACAGAAGATTCGAAAATCATCACTTGGAATGCTGCCTGGCCCAAGAGCAAGAATTACGTATTTTGTATCTGAATATTGAAGGTATTTATATTCGAATAGTTTTAAGTTTTAATTTCGTAAAAACGGGGAGGCAGGGTCTTTTCTACTGAGGTTTTTCCCTGTGTTCTGGTATCATACGACAGAAAAGTATGGTACCCCGTTTTGCACCAACCTCAGCTAGGGACTGGATGTATTGTATTTTGTTAGCTCTCAATTCAAAAGAATATACAGGGTTTTCTTTTTAAGTTGGCCTATTAGACGTTTTGGAAGAACTAGTGAATATTTCGTTCTGAAATTTTAGGTGCAGTCTTGAGGGTGAAGGAACTCTTCGCCTAAAGTATTTGCAAGTCGACAGTGTTGCCACGTCTATCTCAAACGCATATCTACTTTCTTATTTCATATGGAAGTACCTATAGTTTCATTTATGTATCGATTCGATACCAAATTAGCAGTATAACCCACTAAAAAAATTTCTCTGCTATGCACTGTAGCCAAGTTATTCACAAATTCTTGAGACTTTCGACATTTGCATTGCCAGTTTGAAAATGCAATATCTCGATTATTTTTTATGCGAACGAAACCAAACTTAGCAGTCTCATAGTAAAGACTCCATGCATTCATGTGAAATATTCAGTATTTTGATACATCGTTAGGTTTTTCGGAGATATTGCTCCGAAAATGTGAAACTCAAAATTGAAATATTTCGAGATTTTCAAATGGCAACCCCATATTTTATCTTACAGCATTTGATCCGAAATAAAAAATGAATGGCAGTCTCCTTTTACACTAATTATAAATTTTCTATAGTTTTCGAATGGGATGAAAAATACTGAAATTTATCAGTATTTATAGTTCATGATCTATGGTCCTGTTTACTATGAAATGGTTCTAGGATTATGGCGTGAATTGTTGAAGTAGATTCTATGGTTCAAATCATAAAAAGTTTTCGATGATCATTGATGTCATAGAAAAAAGTTTACCCATATTATGTAGGACCTTTAAATATCGGTATTCACATTTAGCAAGAATGACTTAAAAGAAATTCCGAAAATTGTTTAAGCTTACTGTAATTCTGGCCTTATGTTCACTAATTATTTATTTTGGACAGTTTTCAAATGAGATGAAAAATACTGAAATTTTTCAGTATTTATAGTCATGTTCAATAGACATAATGCTGTGTGATTATAAAGTGAATTATCGGAATGAATCCTATTGTTGAGATCATGAACATAGGACCGGGATTACAGAAAGCCTAAACAATTTTCGGAATTTCTTTCCAGTCATTCGTGCTTAATGTGAATAACGATCGTTGAATGTCCTACAAATCCTTTCAATAATTTTTTGGCATTCCCCGTGAATTGTGAAACAACACGAATCGTGTTTGAATAATATGGGTTTTTTTCAATGACATCCATGATCATCGAATACTTTTTATGATTTCGACCATAGAATCTACTTCAACAATTCACGCCATAATCATAGAACCATTTCATCGTAAACAGGACCATAGATCATGAACTATAAATACTGAAAAATTTCAGTATTTTTCATTTAATTCGAAAACTATCCGAAAGAAATAATCAGTGTGAAAGGAGACTGCCATTCATTTTTCATTTCGAATCGAACGCTGTAAAATAAATATGGGGTTGCCATTTGAAAATCTCGACTATTTCAATTTTGAGTTTCACATTTTCGGAGCAATATGTTCGAAAAACCTCACTATGTATCAAAATACTGATTTTACCACATAAATGCAAATGAGTCTTTACTATGAGACTGTTGAGTTTGGTTCCGTTCGCATAAAAAATAATCGAGATATTACATTTCGAAACGGGCAATGCAAATGTCAAAAGTTTCAGGAATTTGTGAATAACTTGGCAACAGTGCATAGCAGAAAATTTTTTTGGGGGGTTATACTGCAAATTTGGTATTGAATCGATACATAAATGAAAATAGAGGTAGTTCCATTTGAAATAGGAAAGTAGATATGCGTTTGAGATAGACGTGGCAACACTGTCGACTTGAAAATATTTTAGGCGAAGAGTTCCTTAAACCTCAAGACTGCACCTAAAATTTCAGAACGAAATATTTACTAGTTCTCCTAAAACGTCTTATAGGCCAATTTAAAAGGAAAACCCTGTATATATCTCAGTGAAGATATCGAATATTGCAATGCAAGTGGCAATGAGAAGATCCAGCAACGAGGGGCCTGAGCTGGTCGGTGTCTCGTTGGTTGAGGCACGAGCTGCTGTGTACAAATTCAGCATATGGGTAGGAAGGTGAGTTAAGCGGAGGCGATAGTGTTCTCTACCAATCGACGAACAGTTGAAAAACACTCAAAATCAGAAATGTATGAGCGAAGACGAAAAATACATCCAACGATTTCTGCCGGACATTGTAGCTATTCGAAACTTCGTTCTATCATCCTTGACGTTTCGTAACTTTGGATGTCTTCGAAGAATTGCTTTATTGATTGAGGAAACTTGAACTCAAGTTCCAGTTTTATAAAGATTAAATTAATTCCTCTGGCTTGAGAAGTATCCTTGAACGGTAGTCGAAAATCATTGACTAGAGAAAGGTTTGATGAATGGTGGATGTGGTCAATGATGTTTGATGCCTTAGTCCTATCCTCCAATTCTCGAGAATTTCTGAAACTTAGTGATTTTTGAATTGGATGAGCTTTCAAATCTTTCAAATATTTTGAACTTTGAAAGGACATCAGCAGCAGCCAGAAAAATATTAGCAAGGAAAGAATCTGGTTTGACCACTCTATTCGTGACAGATGATATGTAGTCAGATAAAGGTCACGTGACCTGACCGCAGTTCAGTTCATGGTCAGCCAGTGACTTAAAATGTTTAGAAATAGCATAAAAAACTTATTACTGTACGAAAAGATCATCCTGGCGTTTTTCGACACGTTCCATGCTGAAAGTCGAATTGTGCATTTGCTCCTGACCCGGGAATGCAGCTGCAGACTGATTTATCAGACGTTCTTCATACGAGTTTTTTCGAAGGAGATTTTCACCTGATGGACACTATGCACATGAACATTCGTCCATTCGCTTCCTCAAATATATAGCATCATTTTTATTTAAATTCACACATTCGAAGTGAAAATGCATTACTGAATCAGCAGCACAGCACTCTATCCCACCTTTCCACAACAAGCGCAAACACGCGGTATAATCCTAACTCTTTTTTCAGTATGCAACTGCAACAAACGAAAGAATAGCCAACTGAAAATTAGTTTATATTCTACTTTGAGGTAAACACCTAATCCGAGTGCACTCAGACGTCGGTAACTTATCCGAACGGACTAGGGCCGTGTCCTATTTTTCAAAGTCATACGGATTAATTTTATACCGATGGTTAAAACAGGGATATAGAGCATTTAGGTACTCTCAAGTGACTTTCAAAGCTGCGAACACAGTCATCAGCTGTAAATATCTCAATGCTGTTCGAAGTTTAACTCTGGCTGCTCTTACTTTTCTTATTTTGGTATCAGTTTTCTGTATTTTTGGTAATACTTCTTCCAGAATATACTCAAATTGTGTAATGTTTATTTTCAACTCGTCTCAAAACCCATGGATTGCTAGGTCCAAATTTTTCTCTTGCGTGGTTAGTTTTGCCTTCAATTATTTGATCTTCACTCATTAACGTATCGGCAACATACCTCGCATCAGCAGGACTGTCGTCTTTATTTCGTCTACTATCACAGTCGAAATGATGTCGACTCCTAGACGCAGATCGCGTCTAGGAGGTATAGAAGCATAGACAAACTAATAAAATAGATGAGCCACTTGTATATTCCGCGACATCTGTCGGAGGAGGAGACTAATACACGAAAAAATATTTTCAATTTGATAGTTAGATGTCGTTGCATTCATGGAAATCCTATCGAGAAAATAGTAAAATCATTATTATCAAAAAACCTTTGAATTGTCAACTGACACAAGGAGTGGTTTGACACGTTCTTTTTGAAATATAATAAATTTCGATATGCCTGCAAGAGTGAAGAAAGTTACACCAAAACACAGAAAACTAACACTCATATGAGAAAAGCAATACCTGCTTGAGTTTAAATAATAAGTAGCCGGCACGCTACAGTTGAATGTCGCTCGAAATGAGGACAATCAGAGTAAAGTAAAAAAATAAGAATTAACAAGTAAGCCGCAACCTCGAGAAAGTATATTTTTTCACAACTACTAATCCAGTCTGCACTAGAATAGCAATAGCAGATGAATGGCAGAAACAACACCCAGGATCTACTGATTGCATCATCAAAACAAATACTGGATTTTTACTAAAGAGTGATCAACCAAAGGATACTCTTATAGAGGCACTAAAAAATCTGAGAGAGAAAAACATCATTTACTCATTCAGAGAGTCTGCACCCAACGAAGTCCGTCCACTTACAAGAATAGAACCCTCCTTTTCTGTGATAATTGGTCAAATTGAACAAGAAATACAAGAAACAGATATAAGCACACACCTCAACACTATCAAGTTAAACCACAGATTTTGTAAACGCATCATATCTCGTGCAACAGGCAAACCAACGTCCATGATAAGAATCATCACAGCTGAAGAAAAAACAACCGAAAATCTTCTAAAAAACGGATTTTTCTACAAAAACTGCCACTATCCGGTCTATCCCAGTCTCGCACCTAGTCCAGCCCCTGTTCCATGTTGAAAATGCTCCCTCTTCACACACAACGCAGAAAACTGTAAAGAACAACCAAAATGCAGTAAATGTCTGGGTGCCCACTCCTACAACAAATGCACCTCCACACTTAAACCAAAATGTTTGGCATGCGGTTCGGAAGAACATCAAGCGTGGTCCTTTAAATGCCCTCAACGACCAACTAAACCTATCCAAGGAGTTCCCAACATCCCGATGAAGGTCTTGAACCAAAAATCAGAAAACCTGCCAACAAAAATGAAAAAATCAAGAATTCATTCACCTATTACAAAACACGACTTCATAGTGAATACTTACGTCACAACGTTGAACAAGGAGAAAAATTCTAATATAAACAGAGACAATCTACTGCAAAGATTACGTGATAGGTTTATAACAAACTTCAACATTGATACACAGGTCTTATTCACAGGCAACAGGATGTATATATTAATGTTTGACCTGGAAAATCCTGACAAAGACTCCCCAACACTACCAATTGACGAAGACCAAAATATTCAGATAGTACGTAACGCCTCTTAAACTTCTGTAAGTCACCATCAATAGTTACACAAGGAAGAAACCACTTATAACACACTATACACAACAAAATGACATAAAATGCAGAAATTTCAATAAAATGTAAAGACACTTTTTTTTTGTAACAATGGCTGAAGGACTTCGGTCGATGGCCCTTTGTAATTTTATTACAATTTTTATCTCCGCAACCTCGGCAACTGAATACTTCGAATTATTACAGACGCAGTATACACATTCTTTTGAAATCAAGAGCAAACATAATACAATATACAGGGTGTCCGGGGAATAACTGTACATACTCATACCAGAGATAGAGTTGGACTAGCTGATTACGAATATATTATAAAATATTAATTTCTGGATTTCCCTAGAAATCTACAGGGTGATTTTCGAACTTCATGGAAATACTTACATCATCATAAAATCCAAACTGATTGACGGATATTATTGAAACTTGGGAGATTATTGGCACATGCTAAGGCCGAGTTAGAAAGATATAAATGATTTCATCATTCCAGGGCCGGACTCATTTATCTTCATTTAAAGTGTTCAGGGTTAAAAAAACACTTTGTATTCCGAATTACAAATAATTGATTCGTTTTTCAGAAAGAAGCTAAATTATGCTTCAATTTGTGATATCGCTTAAAGTTGTCACATCAACAGTTATTTTTTTATGAATTTTTGAATTTGGATAAAGTTCGAAAAATTGAATTTATTTACCTGAACAGGACTTAGCCATCTTGTAGAGGTCGAAAAAAATTATAAATTTTCTAAAAAAAGTCACTTAAGGTGAGAAAGATTATAATAATTTGTTGATATACTGGGTGGCCACCCCAGACGTGGATCTCATTGCGATGGGGTAAATGAAGGTATATTTCGAAAAAAAAAATTGGTGATTTGTATAGGGAATACATAAGCATATTTCAAAATATTTCGTATTTATACCGGGTGTTCATTGGAAGAAGTGTCACTTTGGTCTATATCTTTGTTGTCGAACACCCGGTATACATACGAATTATTTTGAAATATACTTATGTATACTCTATACAAATCAACAATTTTTTTTCGAAAAATACCTTCATTTACTCCATCGCAATGAGATCCGCGTCTGGGGTGGCCACCCAGTATATCAACAAATTTTTATAATCTTTCTCACCTTCAGCGACTTTTTTAAGAAAATTTATAATTTTTTTCAACCTCTACAAGATGGCTTAGTCCTGTTCTGGTAAATAAATTCGATTTTTCGAACTTTATCCAAATTCAAAAATTCATAAAAAAATAACTGTTGATGTGACAACTTCAAGCGATATCACAAATTGAAGCATAATTTAGCTTCTTTCTGAGAAACGAATCAATTATTTGTAATTCGAAATACAAAGTGTTTTTTTAACCCTGAACACTTTAAATGAAGATAAATGAGTCCGGCCCTGGAATGATGAAATCATTGATATCTTTCTGACTCGGCCTTAGCATGTGCCAATAATCTCCCAAGTTTCAATAATATCCGTCAATCAGTTTGGATTTTATGATGATGTAAGTATTTCCATGAAGTTCAAAAATCACCCTGTAGATTTCTAGGGAAATCCAGAAATTAATTTTTTATAGTCAATTTGTAATCAGCTAGTCCAACTCTATCTCTGGTATGAGTATGTACAGTTATTCCCCGGACACCCTGTATAAAACAGAAACTTTCAGTGATAGATTGCCAGCGATTCAAATATCAGTCAGCAAAGCAATTCGTACACGTCAGATCGAATCGATTGCTCACTACATACGGGGTCTTTATGAATAATTGTAACATCGTAGGTTGCTTTGAAAATTTTTTATCTTATGGTTTCCTAAGCAAAGTCTACAAAATTAGTTCCAGTCACATTATTCAATTTCTTTGGAAATGACCAGCATAATCTCACAGCATCGTTTGTTTGAAATAAAGTTTATATCAGAAAATTAATATTTATAATAGTCCAACGCCAAGTGCCAACTATGTTATATTCATTTATAGAGACCACGCATTTTAAACTTTTAAATAAATGTTCAATACCAACCTGTCAAAACCAGCATGTAAATTCTTCCCACTACGAATGTAATAATAATCAAAATTATCTCTGCTATAGAACAGTCACTGTTCCAGCTACTTCGAGCACCTGAAAATAAAAAGTTTTCATTATCCTTAATTCTGCATCGTATGTAATATTATTATTTGGATTGGTTGTATGTTTGATGTTTAACGTATTATGATGTTAAAAGGGTATTTGAGATTGAGCGAAAAAAATTGATTCGTTGAATCGTTATGAAAATTATGAAGAGCAGAAGAGATTTACTGATTCAAAACTAAAAGTTCGTAAGCACTTATTCTGATAGGGTAAGTTCGAAATGAAATGATATTTCTTCATTAGAAATTATGATTCTTTCCGAAGTTATAAACCTGACACACCTGATTTTATATTATGAAGACTATTGATGTTTTGCATTAGACTAGAGGAATTCCATTGCCTGTCTAAAAAGTCACTCTGTACAGAAAATCGAAAGTACGACAGTACGAATATGAATGTGCACTGGGTATCATGCTTGTAATCTTCATTGGTTTCAGGATGTACTATGTATATAGGTGAAATAAAATAATTCTTGCAAAGTACTTTTTCCATTAGAGTTTTCCCAGGAATCTCTTTCGAAATACCTAGTAGCTTTCGCCACTGTGTTCAGTGATTAGTACTTTGTACGGTTATAATATCAACACATCGAAAACATACTACTATATTAAATGCACCAGAAAAAAATTTAAGAGACGTCCTGAGCAGAAGCTTTCGAGCGCTTGTTCATTGGTGGTAGCCATAAGACTATTTCCTCAAAATTTTATATGGGACATTAGATTGATACCGAATATATAAATGCATAATCCCAGAACTATCAGAATTATATTCTGTAAATTTAAATCCATGGTTTTGTTGATACGATTCTTTTGAAATTTCGCACGAACATTAAGTATATCAGTCTTCATTCACAAAATAAATTTCACTTGAATGGGATATCTTGTTTGGAAATAACAATTTAGTGTTCTATGGTTTTGTTGACACCATGAGCACAAAATTGGGCACAAAAATCAAGTATATCAGTGTTCATGTATAAAAAAAATTCACTTGAATCGGATATAATATTAAGATTCTTCTTTTCAATATTCCAATTGATTTTTCTATGGTTCTGTTGACAATGTGGCCACAAAATTGCATGAAAATTCAGTATATCACTCTTCATACACAAAATAAATGTCACTCGAATCGAATATCTTTTCATGGAAATATGAAATCACTTATCCTCAATATTTAAATTGAATTATCTGCAGTTCTGTGAACAGGGTGCGCATATTTCGATGTTTTAGCACTACAACTTTTAAACCAGAGGAGATAGACAAGATCTGATACCCACTTTTTGATCTCTTTTTCTGAGAAACTAACAAGAAGAGTATTAATTTCTTTCTACCTAATTTCGTTTTCGAAAAAAAATCATATCTCCGCTAATACTGATGATCAAGCTCTGAAATGAAAACATTATGCAGGCATTTTTTCACGTAAATCCAGTGGCGTGCTCGTCTTTTTTGCACCATTTCTAATTACGGAGCTATAGTTATGGTTTTTTGAATGGAAATACTAGATTTTTTGGCCATTTTCTGAAAGCTTAAATTTTTCTGATTTCAAAAATATATAACATCGTATGGTTTGTATCAATATGAGTATCGAAAATTTTTTCTGAATCTCAATATTTTCTATGGTTTCAACTGTTCATGAGCACCGAAAAATTCAGCATCGTATAACTACCACAATCTCTCTCCAGTAGTATTTTCAGTTCGATGCTCTTTACTCAATTTCTTCAAGACCAAAGAATAATGGACTGCTGTGAAACTTGATCCTCACTATTATTATTGTAATCACTATTTGGTATTAAAAAATATTTTTCCTTTGTTTCTTTTCTAATAAAATTGATAACTTTAATCACATCTATATGCGTTATTTCATATGCGATTTGAAATATATTATGGCTTTCTGGAGAGCAAAAAAAATATTCTTCTGTATCCATCTCATTATGACTAGGTATCGATTGAAACGGAGGATCAAGTGGATCTTTTCATTATTTCCTAATCTATTTCAAGATATAAAACTTTATGAAATACATCCCTGTTCGAATTTTGTAGAAATTAGTTAAAAGCATAGAATCAATGAGATTGACGAAAGGAGATTGCTCTTGTTATAGAAAGCTCCATTTTTCTGTGCTCATCAACAGTTGAATCCTTAAAAAATATTGAGACTTAGATGAAAATAGGTTTGTGACCATTTTCTATGATCATATTGATACAAACCATACGCTGTTATACAGGGTGAATCCTGTTGAACTGTACATACTTCACACAGAGATAGAGGACACTTTGCTGGTTTCAAAAATACCCCACATGAAAGGTCTCAAACGATTCGTTTGAATTATACAGGGGGATTTTCGGTTTTGGGTCATATTTTCAAAATGCTCTATTGGACGAACGAAAAATCACAAATCTACCAAATTTGGTACGTAGGAGGACTATACTGATCCCCATACAGCTAACGTATCGATTATCACTTTCCAGGACCGGACTCTATTTTTCTGATATTATCGGAATTTATAAAGAAAATCACCCTGTAGATGAAAAAGTCAATAAACCTGTCATGGCAGTTCTAACTACACTGAATACTCTTCAATAAAGAGTAATAAAATCACGTGGCACACCTACAGATTAAAAAAAAAATAATATTGAATAGGCGCACTCGGAGATAAATTTTTTTGGGCGGCGTAATTTACAAAAAAACACATACCCAAATGTATCAAAAGTTGAATTTTAATGGTTAAGATCCTCTAGGCATTCAAGTATTCCAATATTCAGGGACGGATTCCCATTTCAGATTGGGTTTTTCAATAAATGATAGGTCGAAAGATTCGCCCTGAATATGGAACACTCCACAAAACTGTTACGGGAGACCGAACACCATTTAATAACCTACAAGAAATTGTCATAAAATCGCGAGGCACACAAATAGATAAAAAAAAATTGAATAATCGTACTCAGAGATTAATTTTTGTGGGCGGCTGAAGTTTCTCAGAAGAACTATACCGAAATGCATGAAAAGTCAAATATTATCAGGTTATATCCACTCCCCATGAAAGTATTCCATAATCCAGAGATTAGTTTTCTATTTGATTCGTTTTCCAATTCTTCACAAATTTTCATTTCTAATGGGAATTGCCGTATTTCTGCTCACTAGTTGGCGCCACTGTTGCGTGAAGTCCTGTCAAAGTACAGAACAGAGTTATTATTTCTGTTAAAGAAAAGGTTTAAAGACCTCTTTTTATTGGGCTCACCTCTAGGGCATGTACCAGATCATGGTTGTGTTTGTTGAGAAACTTTACTCGAGACACACAAACGTCCATGTCCTTGCCGGGATTCGAACCCGGGACCCCTGGCATCCCTGGCCAATGTGCTACCGCTGCACCACGGGGTCGACTTTCTGTTCTTGTTGTTTTATCAATGACATTTGAAATATCTCCGACACATATATTCATTGAAACGAAGTTTTTAATTATTATTTCTATGCTCAGACCTCACGCAACACTAGTGCCCCCTAGTCTAGTGGCGCGACAACCCCATAGATTTGACTAAATAGTGGTAATTAGTTCTATGTTTCTGTATTTAAAGTAACTAATTTTGTCTTTAATTGTTTTCTAATCAATTAATACTCAACAATGTCGTACCAATACTCAACAAGAGAATATGCCGATATAATATACATTTATGGATATTGTGATGGCAATGCAAGAAATTCTGTAGAAGAGTACCGTACTAGATTTCCGAATACAAGGATTGTGATGTATCGAGGGTGTTTGCAATAAAGGGGATTATTCAGTAAGGAACGAACCACCTACTTTGCTCTTTATTTACTTATCTATGGTACAGTTGGACTGGGAATGGAATGAAATCAATTGTCTTCCATCGAAGTAGCGGTGTGTTATGATAACATGTTTTGATATTATGATTAATAATTAAAACAATGTGAGCAATACACCACATCTCCTACGGGAGACTGAAAGAATTTTCATTCTGTAGAAAGAATAATTCTTTCATTCTATACAAAATACATATCCATTCCCATAAATAGTTAAACCTTTCCAGATAAAAAACTTATTCTACTTAGAGCAATCATCAAATTCATAACTAATTATAGGTACATACATAATATTAGGATCCTAATAGCATTACACTTTTTTTCAGTTAATTAAGGGGGGTAAAAAGGTTTTGTCCTGTTTTTGTGTACTACACTTTCCTTTCCGTTTTTTAAAATTCTCACATTCGGAGTCTCTTCACTAATCACTAAATAAGGTCCTTCATATATGTTGTCTAACTTCGTATTCACTTCACTTTTAACGAGCAAATAGTCATTTTTATTGTAAGTTACAGGATTAATGTTCCTATCATAAATACATTTTCGTTTTGTTTTACCTTTCAAAAGATTATTTCTAGCATCTTCGTGAGCTCTTTGCAACCTATACTTCATTTCTAATGGATAACTTTCAAAATTATAAAGAGGATCTACATTATTTATCAAATTACTGGGTAAATTACAAATTCTCCCAAATACTAGCTCAAAAGGTGTATATTGGGTTTCTGTGTGAACTGTTGTATTGTACGTGAAACACCAATAGGGAACCCAAAAACTCCAAGATTTGTGATGATTTTGTGTTTGGGTTCTCAAATATGAGCCTAGTACTTTGTGAGAATTTTCTAATGCACCAATACTCTCATGATGATATGCCGTTGACTGCAAATGATTAATTTTCAACAATTTACAAACTTCAGCTATTGTAGAGGATATGAATTCCGAGCCTCTATCTGTGGCTATCTCCTTAGGGACACCATATCTCAATATGAAATTGTCAACAAAAGTTCGTGCT
The DNA here is from genome assembly GCA_013421045.1 of Propylea japonica. NCBI lineage: Eukaryota > Metazoa > Arthropoda > Insecta > Coleoptera > Coccinellidae > Propylea > Propylea japonica. Next base: position 4,342,567 of record CM024247.1, read on the forward strand.
ATGGTGATAGTATCCTTGGATCTAATAGGATATGCTTCTACAAATTTTGAGAGTTCACATTGCAAGGTCAAAATGTATGAAAATTCATTTTCATCTTTTTCGATAGGTCCAACTATATCTAAGAAAATTTTCTCAAAAGGTGAAGTAGATGTGGATGTTATCACCATTGGTTCTTTAGTATGTTTACTGTACTTGTGTTTTTGACAACTAACGCATCTCTTTACAAATTCAGATACATCTTTCGAAATTCCTGGCCAGAAATAATACTTTTTGACATTATTCAACATTCTGCGTATACCTGCATGTCCGCCTGTTGGTAATAGATGAAAGTCATTCAATATCAGTTTTTTCGTATCGCTATTTTCGATTCTTTTAACTCCATTAATAATACATATTCGGGGACCGGTCCAATTGGAGTTTTCTTTTATTCCTCTTATAAAATTTTCAATCGATTGTACATTATTTTCATTTTTCATAATACATATTTCTTCAATATTCTCCATTTCACTAAATAATTCCAAATCTCTCAACAGTACGTCTAGCGTGAATGTCGATCGAGAAATTGGTTCACATAAAATAGTCGACTTACTTGGAACATAATATAGCGAATCTGATATTGAATAAATTTCTTTTTCTTTGTATGAATCCTTATGAACATTTGACACAAAATTAAGCTCAACACATTCTTTCGGTTTTTTAAGAAGTTCTACAACTTTCGGTTGATCAGGCCGTTTTGTCGTATCACTTGCTTGCAAACCGTTCTCATTCACTCTATCATTCAGTCTTTGCGCTCGTGTCATGACTGCAATTAAACTTTGACTCATTCCTTTCAATTCTTTCGATGTAACAATTATTCGAGACAATGCATCTGCTGTAACATTTTCACTTCCTTTTATATATTCAATATGAAAATCATACTCTTCCAAACACAAACGAAATTTTGTCAAACGACTAGATGGATTTGAATGATTGAAAAGGAAAATTAAAGGACGATGGTCTGTTTTTATTTTGAAATGTCTACCGAAAAGATATGGATGAAAGTGACTAATACACCATTTTATGGCAAGAAGTTCTTTTTCAATAGTGGAATAGTTTAGTTCCGCTTTATTCAAACTTCTACTTGCATATGCCACGGGTTTATTATTTTTATTTGATAATACTCCACCGATAGCAAAACCTGAAGCGTCGGTTTGAAGAATAAACTCATTTTCTTCTGAAAAATTCGGAAAATCAAGAATGGGTGGATTTGACAATGCAAATTTTAAACATTCGAATGAATGTTGACATTCTGGAGTCCAAATAAATTCAACTCTCTTACGACACAACCTATTCAATGGAAACGTTATTTCAGCAAATTTCGGTATGTATTTCCTATAATAATTCGCGAATGCAACGAATCTTTTTACGTCGTCAGCATTTTTCGGCGTAGGATATTGTTGTAAAACTATACACTTTTCTGGGTCAGGTGAAATACCTTCTGCTGATATAAGATGACCTAAATAAATTAATTCTTTCTGTAAAAATTGACACTTAGCCGGATTTAATTTTAAATTTACTTCACGGAGTCGGCTGAAAATTTTGATTAAATTTTTGTTATGGTCTTGTAGATTTCTACCAAATACAATTATGTCGTCTAGATATATAAAACATTGTTCATAATTGAGACCTGACATTGCAACTGATATTAAACGTGAAAATATTCTCGGAGATGATTTTAATCCCATTGGAAGACGTTTCATTTGATACTGACCTTTATTCGTTGTGAATGCTGTATATTGCCTACTTTCGGGCGTGAGCTCAACTTGAAAATAGCCTTGACTAAGATCCAAATGAGAAAAATATACGGCACCAGACAATGAATCTAAAATCTCAGATATATTGGGTAATGGAAATTTATCATCGCAAATTTGTTGATTTAGCTGTCTATAATCTACGACAAGTCTCCATTTCTTTTCTCCATTTATATCAGACTTCTTAGGAACAAGTAAAATAGGAGATGACCATTCACTTTTCGCTTCTTCAATTATGTCATTTTTAAGTAAATTTTTTATTTGATTTTCTAACTCGGATTTTTGTGCATGTGGTATTCTGTAAGGTTTTTTATAAACAGGAGTGGCATTATCCTTGAGTTGAATTGTTGGTTTGTATACATTGGTAGTTGCTAGTTTATCTTCTGGTAAATGGAAAACATCATTAAATTTTGCACATATATTTTCTATTGAAATTTGTTCCTCTTTATTTAGAAATTGTAAATTCAGTATTTTAAATAGCTCCTTTACTCGTGATGGTGTAATTGCTTCATTTTTGAAATTGCATTGTTCATAGTCGCTGAGTTTATGAATTTCAGGCATACAATTTTTCAAACACACTTCGCAATCTCTCGTATTCAAAATTCTCACAGGAATTTTACCCTTGTTCGGTCTACATATACTATTTGCTAAATAAACTCCTTCGCATAGTTCTTGAGAGATAACTAGACAATCTTCGTCGGTATTTGCGTCAAAGAATTTGATTATTTCACATCTAGGAGGTATAATTGTTAAATTGTTCCATTCGGAATGAAGTGGTAAAATTGATTCTACATCGGAAATTAGTAGCGATAGGGTATTTTTCTCAAAATCTAAAATAGCACCAAATTTTTTAAAAAAATTTTGACCTAATAACCCATCAGTAAAACACGTTAAATTTTTGAATACATGAAATTTCTGTTCAACGATAGTTTTACCTATTTCTAGTTTTAATTTCACAAAACCTTCGGTGGTAAGTTGTCCTCCAATGCCATTTATAGTTATTTTCTCTTCATGAATTTTTACATTTGAACCTAAACATTCATATTTTATTGCGCATAATGTAGCACCTGTATCGCAAAGAAATTTGTGATTTTCATCATTCACTCTAATGTCAACCCAATTCATACCAGAACATTCATACATTTGCGGATTCTTATTGCTCTCGAAAAAACTGATTCGGTTCGTTTTCACTGGAAGGTGAAGCAGTTGTACCATCGGCGTAGAATATATGATTATTATTAGAACGTCTTTGACCGGAATTTTGCATTCTTGGCGGATTTTTGCGTGAATCTACCTGCTGAGTGTTGTTTTGTCGGTAACCATTGTTGTGGTACCTTCGACCTCTAGATGTATTATATCTATTATTACCGTTTCCTCGATTATAATTCGATCTAAATTGATTCCTTTCGAAATTTCTATTCCTAAATTCGTTTCGATTTCCGAACGAAGTATTATTACGTCCTCGACCTCTCGTATAGGAAGCTGAAAAAATTTGGGGACTTTCATTTTGAAAAGCATTCTCATCCTGAGCTGCACGAATAGCATCTTTCAATGACGTGTAATTTCGAGCGGCAATAATTGTACTCAATCTTTCATTTTTCAACCCGTCCGCGAATTGTTTAATGGCATTTCTTTCATTTACTGGTTTTAATACCTCGTAAGCTCTCGTATCGCCTTTTGCCTGGGAAATAGTTAAATCCACGAAAAGTTCTTCTAAAGACTTACCAAAATTTTCTATTGACCTATTACCTTGCTTCGCATGAATTAATTTTGATTGTAAAGTTGTATCTGATTTGATGGTTAAAAGTCGAGACCTCATATCTTCTATCAAATGATTTGTAGAAACATACTCGCTATTCAACCTCAACTTAGCACTAGAAGAAAGGCGCGTTTTTAAAATGAATTTTATGAGATATTGTTTTTGATCGGCATTCAGCATGGAGTCGTAAAATTCTATGGCATCAATCAATTTCTCTGTTGTTTTTTCATTATCATCAAGTACAGGTAATAAGCTAGTAGCAGTTTTCAAGTCAAAATTTTGCATGTTTCTTGAAGTATTGATTCTTCCTTTATCTAATTCAATGATTTTTTGAAATGTGGATCCAATTTTGATACTGAGTTTTTGAAAAGATTCCAAACTGTCAGAGGGTATATCAGAAAATTTTAACGAGTTTGCTATTGATTTGAAATTACTGTAAGCGGACTGTGCTTCAGATAATTTTTTATGAAAAATTTCTCCCTTTCGCCTTTCAGGGCCAATCTTTCTTAAATAAATTTGGATTGAACTTAAAGAATCTAAAATTCCTTCTAAACTATTAATTTCCATAAAATTTAATATTATATAACTAATAACTATCTATTCTAATTTCAATGTTCGTAACTTAATTCACCATAATGTCACTGCACGGAAACCTGGTATAGCTGGAGACATACATTATAGGGTAGTTTACCTGCATTTATTGGCTGATGTTGTTTATGTTTATCTGGCTTCGTGTGATTTCTCTCCGGATTTTTCGCTCCATTTTCTTTTTGCAGTATTGGTAGAAGTATACCATGATAGCCATAATTAATATAAGGAATACGATTATCTCGCAGACTTCTCTAATGGAAATAGCACCCCACTGGTTGGTACTTTGGCCACCACTCTTGCCTGCTTGTGCTATGATTACCTCTTCTTTAACTTCTTTTGACTTCGACGAACCCATTTTTGTACATTTAACACGTACCTTCAGGTAAGGGCAAGGATCGCCATGTGATGTATCGAGGGTGTTTGCAATAAAGGGGATTATTCAGTAAGGAACGAACCACCTACTTTGCTCTTTATTTACTTATCTATGGTACAGTTGGACTGGGAATGGAATGAAATCAATTGTCTTCCATCGAAGTAGCGGTGTGTTATGATAACATGTTTTGATATTATGATTAATAATTAAAACAATGTGAGCAATACACCACAGGATCCCCAACCACCAGACTTTCTCAGCAGTTTTTGTGTATCTCAGGGAGCATGGAACATTTCCAAATTCGAAACCACGGCGAGAAGGTATTGTAAATAATAATGAAAATATTGTGGAAATTGTCGAGAATGATCCAAGTATCAGTACTCGCAAGGTGGCACGAAGAACTGGGCCCGTATTCTTGAGAAGTGATAATCGAAAACGTATACGAACTTCATTGCGCGAGGCCCTGTTTTACCTGCAAAAATGCACACCGCGCAATGAAGTTCATATACGTTTTCGAATATCACTTCTCGAGAATACGGCACCTGGTGTTTCTCAAAAGAGAGTGTGCGCTACGTTAAAGCTGGAAAACTATCATCCATACCATTTAACTAAAGTTCAACGTTTGGAAGCACCAGATCATGAATCGAGACTCCGGTTTACAAATTGGCTGGTTAATAGTAGAAGAAGAATATCACGAATTATTTTTACGGATGAAGCCCAGTTCACCAGAGATGGTATATTTAATATTAGGAATTCACATGTGTGGGCACAAGACAATCCCCACGCAAAAACACAACGAAATTCACTGTATCGATTTTCTATACAAATGTGGTGCGGCCTGAAAGATTACGAATTAATTGGACCACATTTTTCCGAAAGTACGTTCAATTCACAAATGTATTTAGATTTTTCAAATCATCGTTTACCTGAGTTATTAGAAAATATCAACCGACGCGGGATTTATTTTCAACACGACTGGGCTACACCTCATTACACTCTGCAGGGTCGTGAATTCTTGCACAACCGCTATGACGGTTGTGTTATAGGTCGAGGGAGTCCTATTCCATTCCATGGCCTGCAAAATCTCCTTACCTTTCGCCCCTAGACTATTTCTTATGGCGCTACATGAGATAATTGGTTTACAACGTTGATATTAATTCCAGGGAAAATCTCAAAGAAAGGATTGAAGCAGCGTGTGTCAAGATTAGGAGTGATCCCTCAATGATAAGAAGATCAACCAATCAAATTTTTATCAGAGCTCGAAAATGTATTCAGATGGAAGGGAGACATTTCAAGCATTATTTGTGAATCTTTCATATTCTTTTTTTGCGTTTTGAAATAGTGTTATTGAACAGTTTTATTTCTATCAATAGAAAATTAATTCAATAGATTTCGATGCACTGACAAAATTACCTGAATATTGGAATACTTGAATATCGGGAGGATTTGAACTAATAATATTCTCCTGTCTTCAACTTTTGATGCATTTGGGTATGGTTTTTTATGTGAATTAGGCCGTCCAAAAAAAATTATCTCCGAGTACGCATATTCAATATTTTTTTTCTTTGAATCTGTAATTGTGCCACGTGATTTTAATACTCTTTATTGAAGAGAATTCAGTGTAGTTTGAACTGCCTGGACAGGTTTATTGACTTTTTCATCTACAGGATGATTTTCTTTATAAATTACGATAATATCAGAAAACTAGAGTCCGGTCCTGGAAAATGATAATCTGATAAGTCAGCTGTATGGGGGTCAGTCGAGGGGTCAGTACAGTCCTCTTACGTACCAAATTTGGTGGATTTGTGATTATTCGTTCGTCAAATAGAGCATTTTGAAAATATGTTAATTAAATAATAATAATTAATACCACTCTTGTTAGTTTCTCAGAAGAAGAGATCGAGAAGTGGTTACATTTTATCTATCTCTTCTGGATTAAAAGCTATAGTGCTAAAACATCGAAATATGCCCACCCTGTACACTATGGCTACAAAATTTTGCATGAGGCCTCAGAGCTGTGCCAAAGCCTTGTGCTTAGTGCTCGTGAAAGCACTCGAAGCACTTTTGTGCTCGTAAGCACTGTGCTCGCGAGCCAGTGCTTAGTGCTTGGTGCTCCGCGAATTTTTCGAAAGGGCTTAGCGCTTAGTAATTCCAAAAAGTGCTCCCGAGCACCAAAGTGCACCCAAGCACTTTCAGGAATTACCAAGCACTAAGCCCTTCATAGACTTGTTGGAACATGGAAATGACAGACTTTCGCGTGCTTCAAATAGACAAAGAATTAAAGTTTTTTCTTTCGTTTCATTTCTATAGATAAAAAATTTGTTCATTTTTTCTTGCATTACAAACACAAGTGTTAAAAAGCAATCTCGCTGTATGTTATGGACTTTGTGGTTTTTACGTTTTCATTATTTTGACAAAAAAAACAGATTGTTTCGATGTAATGGCGGAATTTGTTCAGGAAAGCTCTAAGCAATGCAACATAAGATTCAGGTATCTTTTATCATGATTTCAAGTAATTTATTGGCGAATATTTTAGTTACAGTTTGTTAACTGAATGAATGCCATATAGAGCTCCGAAAACCATAAGAAACATTTCCATCTAATTTGTTGACAAGACGTCACTCTTTCTCTATAACTTTTTTTGGTATGTCGTCATGGTAACCTGTCTGTATATCCGGAATTTATCAAAAATAATTATTTCGTCGACCTAAAAGGTGATTTTAATATGTACAAAATTAAATATGAATGACCAATTTTAATGTTCAATCGATGCTGTTTCAGTGTGCCATTTCCATGAACAAATGAACATAAAGCATTCAGAAGCGATAGAGTAATATCAGAACTCAATAGTAATATAGAAATATAGAAATTTATATTATGTCAAATGTATGTCTTGTAAAAAATAAGAGTTTATTTCAATCAAGAATTTATCTACAATTCATATTGATGTCGTCGGAAAAATCTTGTAATCAACCCAGTTATTAATCAAGCGACTAATGGTCTCGAACTATTAATGCGTGAGCGGAGCGAACGCTCTAAAATATCTTGACCATTAGTCGCTCTCTTGAATAACCTAGTTGATTAAATATCTGTTAAACGACTCGCTGAAAAAACCTATTGTCAATTTCAATTATGTCCAGTGAAAAACACGATAACATTAAAAAGAAAAAATGAAAATTCCAAACTAAGAGATATTTGGATGGAAAATATTATGTTTGATTTTGAAAAGTGCTTAGTGCTCGGTGCTCGTGTAAACGAATTACTTCTCAAAAGTGCTTAGTAATCGCGAGCATTTTTCAAAAAATAAGGGCTTAGTGCTTTGTGCTCGAAGCACTTTTCTTCAGTGCTCGGCACAGCTCTGTGAGGCTTATTATGAGCATCCCGCTTGTGGCTGCAACGTTTCATGTCGATTGGTTTCGTTTTGTCTAAGATATTGAATTTTGAATGGCCAAATTTTATGGAAGGATTTGGCTGGTTAACGAACTTAACCGAGGCATTTGAGAGCCGATCTCATCATAAAAACCTCAAGTTTTTATGCACAATTCCTGCGAAAGTTATGGTGCAAACGGACGGTCGGACGGCCCCACGGACAGTACTGAATTTGATCTTGAATTCGTCATCAGGGTGTCGAACCCTACTGTTTTTGGCTCAAAATTCTAAGATTATAGACATTTAGGCAAAACGATATATCACTCGTTCAAGTAGAACGAGCGCTCAAAAAGGGGAAGATTTAGAAACGACAATTATTATTGAATTATCTGTTGCGAATAATGTAAATGAATTTTTGAATTGAGTAGGATAAAGTGCAGCCAGACGGATTGAACAATTCTTCAATGCTGCCCGTAGTACCTACTCGATTCGAGTATTGCAATACTGCTTGAATAAATAACCTCCTAACCATAAGAGAAAGATAAAATTGTTCGCAGTCGACCATTCATTCTGTTCAACTGAACGGCATTGAATACCGTATGTTTCCATAGATATACTAACCTTACATGGATGAGGCCTGTCATTCAACACTTTCGGAGAATGTGATGCCAAGATAGAGATAGAGCTAGAGGTGGCAAAAAGCCCGCAAATCCCATTTGAGAGCGTTTTCCTTGAAAATTTTTGGAGCAAACATGAAAATAATGAATATTTACTTTGCATAAAAGTTATTTGTTTTTTTGGCACAAAAATTAATATATAAAAAGGGATATTCGCGGGAAAATGTGAATGCCTTCGAGATCGTTCTATCATGGTTTATTTGAAAATTTTGAAGAAACATAATTTATATTATTCATCATTGAAAAAGTGATATTTTACAAATTATTTATGTATTTATTTATTTAGCTTATGGCGTATACAAACATCCAAAGAAGTTAAATGCACAATCACAAGAAAAATATAAAAACATTGTAAAAAAACAAGTACAGCGTACCGACAAAATTATGTGTAGCATCACAGCTCGATATCTAGTTGGTTAAGCCATTGGATTGACTGCGCTGTTCACTGGCGCAGCTAGGGGGGGGCTTTGGGGCTGCAGCCCCCCCAAAGATTAATTTCTTCGTTATTCCTTTCTTCTTAATTTTTTGGAACTTTCATATTTGTTGTATCATCAAGACTTTTTCAGTTCAACCCTCCCCAAAACAAAATCCTGGCTGAGCCACTGGTGCTGTTGCAAGCAAAAAGTCAGAAGTTGTGCCAGAAAATCTTCTAGTCGGACATTCATAGGTTATGTGATGCATTGTTTGTGAAGCAGCAGCGCAATCGCACTCAGGACTCATTCTCATCCCCCATCTGAACAAGGCCGATCCACTTCTTCCATGGCCAGTCCGGATCCTGTTTAATCGGACCCAAATTTTACGGGGCAGATTGAAACCCTGTGGTGGATTTTTTGGATCTAGTAAGGGGTGCCAGGCTGGATCAACCCTGCTCTGCCAGCTTGCTATCCACTCTTCATATCCGTCAAAGTTGTTGGTTACAAGCTGTTGGGCTGTTTTTACAGTTGGATTTCTTGATTTTAGTCGATTGAATCTACTGATGTCTTGATGGATCGGTAGGTCTAGATACAAATCTTCTTTTCACGTCACATAAAAGAAATCACTTTTCAAGATTAAACTCATCATTTAAAAAGATAATTGAACAAAAAATAACAAGGGTAATATTAAACTAGTGAACTATTAGTTACTTCATACTCTAATGAATCGTAAAATAAACTAGAAACTATAAACAACCTAAAAATAATGCAATTTAAAAAAGTGAATCTAAATTGTTCACTGCAAATTGAAGAAAAGTCCGTGGGATTGAAATTTTGTCTTCGAATGGCCAGCAACCATTTTTGCCTAGAATTTCGTCTTTTGGAAATCTATAAAGAATATAAGGCATCATCACTCCTTCATAATATTTTAACAACTAACAAATAAATCAAATTCAAAAACCAGATGTGAAAGAAGTATAGGGAACTTACCTATGAAATTTGATATTTTGGCCTTTTTTAAACCTGTTTGTGCAGTTTACTGCTGCACACGATGTAACCATAATTATCTCTCAAAAGAAATTAGGAACACTTCTGAAAAATAGCAAAAAAAATTATTCTCAAAAAATGAAATTAATCCAATTAATCTTGCCACCACTAGCTTTATCTTTCTTCTGTCATCACGAGTCTCTCTCTTTCGCCGCTTTCATTGGAGTTATAATTTCTATGTATGTTTCCATACCGGTATAATGTTATCGATTGATTGGTCGAGTAGAATTCTAGCCTCAAAATACAATCCCTCGAAATTTGATCGTTTGTTTTCACCATGAGGTGAAATCAATTGAATCATCTTCAAAGGATCATTAATGAACAAACATCCTTTCATTGTATTTCATACATTTGGAATTTTTCAAATAGGGCTATTGACTTCTCAACAACTGTTTCAATTAGGTTCTGCTATTTACTAGTTGGGTCTTTTTTGATGATTTTATATTTATTCGGATCTAACAATTAGGTGGTTTTGCTGATGCAGTCGTGTTCACTGATTGTTTTAACAGTATTTCCTATTGAAACTATGTGATTCTGTATGATTTATTGAATGAAGAAAATAAGAACGTTCTGACAGAAAAGATTTTCAATGACATTAATTGATTTGACAGATTGTTTTTGTTCCAAAGTTTGCTATTTGATAAACTATTGCTCAGTTGCAGGAACGTCCATTAAAATTTAAAGGTCCATTAAACTCTTAATCCTCCATTAGTTCCTTGTAATAATGGAGGTTTAAGAGTTTAATGGACCTTTAAATTTTAACGGACGTTCCTGCAACTGACACTATATCTAACCCTTGAGTATAACTTCAACATTTCCTTTGTCAACATTTGTGAAAATTAAACAGTCTTCTCATATTTTTTCTGTTTTGATGTTAATGTATTGTTATCAACGTTTTTGTGTGATAATGATACGATTTCGATGATTTTGGTCATAACATAGCTATCTTTAGTAAAATTTTTACTATTTCAATGCATTTTCAGCATCTATAGCTAGATATTCTGTGAACATCAGTTTGTTACTGTTCAAATTGGATTTATAGCCTCAATTCACCGAAAAAACATACTTCTTCTTATATCCAATTCATATTGTCTTCGTAGAAACCTACGCGACTATATTTTGTCATCGATTTTATTGAAATGATTTGCAGCGACGATATATTTTCATATTATTTTTTTTCTTGAAAAATATCGATCAAAACTCACAAAACAAAGTGCCCATTGCTTCAAAGAGACATTCGAGATAGAGAGTTGGCAAATATTCTGCAGACATCAGATGGGTGCTTGACTCAAGTCTAGTGTGACCATTGTATTCAGCAACCAGATGGAGAAAGCACGTTGACCAGTGTATCAATATGACAGTCATGGTCAGGTATTTTATCAATTCAATAGCAACAACTGGAAATTTCCACCTCTGAAAACATTAGAGTGCTCAAAGTTAATAATCTAGAAACTCTAAATTTTAGTTAGTATTTTCAAAACTATTCTGACTCAAGTCTGTAAGTGTTGGTTGAAAATGTCTGAAGTCGCGATATTCGAATACATAGTAGCATTTTTTATGGAGAATTGTTTAAGGAGTAGATAGTTGATTGCTTCGGTTCAATTTTTATTGGAGGATATTGGGCAACATCGTTAGAGGGCGCCACCCCGGAAGAGGCCCAACATGATGGGTTGCCTATGTACAAGGTTAAAATTCGGACGAGTATTTTTTTGCGTTTAATGAACAACAGATTCACGTCAACATGTCTTGCGTCTTGCTCCACAACTTCTCTTTTGTATGCCTGTATGAAATATCCGAGGGTCCAGAGTAATAAAAATTTTTATTACTCTGAGGGTTGGGATTTGAGAAATATTTCCGATTTCGTCATGTGTGTGGAGTTGGCCCAGCACTTCTTGATTTTCGAAAAAATTTTTGTTGTGCTGAATTATGCTAGGTTTGTGCTGATAATTTTTTTTCTGAATTCCAAGTGGTTTTCGAGATATTTCCAAAACCGAAAAAATGAGCCAGTCCACCACTTTTCGGAAAATGGGATTTAAATGATTGATAAAAATTGTGCTACACATGTACTGAGTTGTGCCGTTCGAATTTTCTCGAAAGTCCCTGTAATTTCCGGAAAAATCGATATTCAAGAAAAAAGATAGCCCAGCACTTTCGTTTTTTTTCTCACAAACAAATGAAAAAATTTGTGCTACATTTGTGCTGCTTTGTGCCGTAAATATTTTCACGAAAAACATTCGCGTTTTCCTGCAAACTACGAAAATAAAAAAAAGTCATCCCAGCACTTTTGTTTTTTTTTCAGAGGAAACATGCTCAAAAAGTTGTGCTACTCTTAGGCAAAACAAAAGTGCTGGAATGACTTTTTTTATTTTCATAGTTTGCAGGAAATCGCGAATGTTTTTCGTGAAAATATTTACGGCACAAAGCAGCACAAATATAGCACAAATTTTTTCATTCGTTTGTGAGAAAAAAAAAACGAAAGTGCTGAGCTATCTTTTCTCTTGAATTTCGATTTCGCAGGAAATGAAAGGGACTTTCGAACGGCACAACTCAGTATATGTGTAGCACAATTTTTATCATTCATTTAAATCCCATTTTTCGAAAAGTGCTGGGCTGGCTCATTTTTTCGGTTTTGGAAATATTTCGAAAACCACTTGGGATTAGGAAAAAATATTATCGGCACAAAGCAGCACAAACCTAGCACAATTCAGCACAGCAAAAATTTTTTCGAAAATCAAAAAGTGCTGGGCCAACTTCACGCACATCGTGAGATCGCTGAAAGGAATTTTTTCAACTCAGTAGCAAAGAATTATTATATAACAGAAGAAAATGATTTGAGAAATTTTTATATACTCTGATATGTTTATGCTTAAGAAATTTGGGCATCCTGTTTGTACCTTTGCAGTCTCTTGAATTTGAATAAATGAATGACATAATTATTGTATCAATAATCAAAGCCACGTAATGAAAATAAAAAGTTTTTTCAAGTCTTTGAAGCCATCGTATTTACGACAAATCCCAAAAGGAACATTTCCAAACTTGTATTATTCAAAAAGAACGTTCAGGATTTGAAAGGGGAAGTTGAATTCATAAAGAAATAGAATGAAACCAACAGCTTCTATGATATTCCCAGTTTGAACAAGCGCTTATAAGCTTAAAATTACTTCGCTGTGCATATACAGGCTTTTCCTGTTATATGTGTCATTCTGATATTCAAAGAATGATAGTTTTAGAAA